>OX453305.1:7539067-8166638 GCA_949710035.1 Crambus lathoniellus | reverse complement strand
GTGGTGTAAGGGGGGCCCCCCCTGTGGCTCCGTCTTCTTCTGCAGACCTTACCAATTAGTCACCTCACTCATAACACAAATAACAGCGTTCACAAGACACCGGGCGTTTCAACAATAGATACACAAAGACACACACGTGGGAGCTTTTTTTATTACGATATAGTGTCTCGACAACAAGCGCGTGTGGTAGAAAAGGTTATCTTTCAAAGCATCCGCGACCGGCCACTCCAGAGATGGCATCAAAACCTTGGTCGTACAAAACGGGATCACATAGATAATTTAAGATGTATTCAAACTCGATATGCCAGGCACATTCAACGCGAGCGATTTTTAACAAATTCAGCAAAATTATTCCGACATTTTTCCAAGAAGAATTCCAATCAAGTGTCACTGACAACTTCAAGTGACAGCTAATGTCAATTTGACGTGACATTAGAGATGCGTTCAGAAACGTCGATCTTTTCCGAACAAACATTAAAAAGCTGATGGTGATTATACATTATTTCATTCTCCCCTTTTATTTTTAATGAGCTTCTCTCCGCGGTTTACCTGTGTGGTACCCGTTTTCGAAGCAATATCGGGATAAAATACAGCCTATGTCACTCACGAATACTGTAGCTTCTCACGGTAAACCCTCTTTAAATCGGACCAGTAGTTCTAGACTCTAGAATCTAGAGATTACCTCACCTCAACATCCAAACTTAGTAGATTAAGGTAAGTTCAGAGTGAAACCCAATGTCGAATTCTCTCTCTATACTCTTTGGTAAGCTGATCAACTTTATGTTCGTTTATACGCAGCGACAATCGGAATGGAATGGACTCTACCCTAGCTAGACTTTCTTTATTTCAATAAATAAAGAAAGTCAGAAAACATTTTATTGGCAACACTAAGAAAGTAGGTAATCAATAAAACATGAAAAAAGCATGTCGCCAAGTAGGCCCTATCCTAACCATAACGTTGCAGCGACAAGAGACTGCCACTGCAACGCTGGTATTCTGGAAGGACTGGGGTCTAGGTCTAGGTCAAGGGGCCCTTACAGAGCTGAACAAGGCCGTCCTATGGCGGCGTCCGTAACGAGTGGTGGCCTCACTTATGATAGTTATAATACGTGGGTATCGAACAGTCTCAGGGGCCGTATACCGTATGCCGCCAAGCGTACTGGCCGGTACCACGCGTCCGTCACTCAACAAGAACCCGAGATAAGTGCCTACCGCTTCGGGTATATCTCGGGATACCAATTCAATACAATTTACAGCGGGCCGCCCGCCCGAGCGCGATTAGAGCCGTACAAGCTGAATTCTACTTTATCGTCTTGAAGTTAAGAGTTGCTATTTATTTATTATTTTGACGACCGATTTGGCGCAGGGGTAAACTACCTGCCTTCTGCGCTAGAGGTCTCGGGTTCGATTCCCGAACTAGACAAATATTTGTGTGCATGAACATGTCTATTTGTCTTGGTCTGGGCGTTTTCTATGTATATTAAGTATGTATTTACAAACAAAAAAGTATTTAAGTATATATTTATCCGTTATCAAGTTCACATAGACACAGTTTCTTAAGAAATTTACTATGGGCTTAGATAATTGGTGTGAATGTTAGAAATTATTTATTTATTATTATTTATTTATTATTATTTATGCTATTTGTTTAAATGGTCTCGCAGAGTGCAGGTTCTGTTACTAGTAACTATTATTTATTCTGTGCCGGTACGCCCCCTGGAAGTTGGAGTTCCCAGTGCTAGCGGAGGCGTACAGATAGAGACAGGAGCATCAGGCGAACAATATCCGCCTAGCTGCGGCGAGGAACATGCTCTTGGTGTGACCGAGTCCAACATGCCGTTTAGTATCCCTAAAGATCGCATTCTCTTGGATAAAAAAAACAGGTCAAGTGGACTAGGGTCCTATTCGAGAACTAAATCTTGCTCTGTTACTTTTATAACATACCTTTACCACTAACGTCCATGATGGTTGAGGCTGTGCCAGCAAAACTATTAGCTCCAAGCCTATAGCGGTCTTGTTAGGCAGGTCTTGAGTGCTTCTCACAGCTGGTAGTAAGTCATCAAAACTGCTGTCGAATAAGTTTGGACTGACGAATGTAAACCAAGGGTATGAGCTTTCTTTGGACGACACCGCGTTTGGATCTTGCTCTTTGAACGCCTGTAAAAATAAAATAACACGATGTTTTTTTATTTCCTTTATTATATTTGTGGATAATTTGTAAAATCAAAATAGTCTCATATCACAGATATACATTTACATATGCTTACATTTCACTCTATATAGGTTGATCAATAATAATAATAATTTACCTGATGAATAAAATGCAGATCAGCTCCTCTATACACAAAACATTTGAAGAGTTCGTTACATTTAGCGTGAACGTCTCTGACGTCACGGGTCTGATTCTTCACATCCAGGCCCGCTAGGTCTGACCCGTAGCTACATATAGAGGGCAGCAGTTGTGCGACACAGAGGAGAATGTTTAGGATATCGTTGAGGAGAAGACGCGTTGTGACTTCGGTGGTATTCGTCTGAGAAAAAAAAAGTATGAATAATGTCATTAAGATACTGAAGAACATATCCGACATATTTGACGACCGATTTGGCGCACGGGTAGGCTACCCACCTTCTGCGCCAGTGGTCTCGGGTTCGATTCCCGAACAAGATAAATATTTGTGTGCATGAACATGTCTATTTGTCTTGGTCTGGGTGTTAACTATGTATATTAAGTATGTATTTACAAACATAAAGTATTTAAGTATATATTTATCCGTTATCAAGTTTTCCATGATACAGTTTCTTAATGAAATTAACATGGGCTTAGATAAATTGGTGTGAATGTAAGAAGTTATTTATTTATTTTATTTATTTATTTTATTTATATCCATACTAAGGTCCCTATTATAGAACGACACTCAAGGCACTATTATTTATTCTGTGACTCAAGCGGAGATCTCTTTTCAAGTATAGTTAGAAAGGGATGCAAATACATGCAACGAATACATTCATCCCTTCCTAACTATACTTGAGAAGAGATCTCCACTTATGAGTGTCTTTCTATAATACGGGCCTTATATTATTGATGTCAAAGTGTGTATGTTTGTGTGTTGGTCCATCTTTCACGTCAAAACGAAGCAACGGACCGACATGATTTTTGGTAGGTATGGGGATAGGTTTGGGAGCTGGAGAGTGAGGTAGGCTACTTTTATCCCGGAAAAAATTAAATTTCTGCGGGATGACGTCGTGTAGTTCACGCACCAACGGCGTTTTCATATTTACTTGGAAATGGGAAGAAGGAAAGACAATCATGATGATAATCTTACATAAAATTGTCTATTGGACTGAGTTAAACTAACCTGGCAATATCTGACTGTTAAAATAGTAAGTGTTTCATTAAGCATGCCACCAAATATTCTTTGCGCCATTTTCGGCGGTACAGTATCCCACAAATCTTTTCTACTCCCTGAAAAAAGCATAGTAATATAGATAATTTAGGCTACATCAAAGTTTATACAATTCCAATACAGAGATAAAGAGTTAATACCTTTAGTTACCTCAGACTCTTACCGTCCCGCACACGAGCCACAAAAAACGCCACTTGTAGCTAGAATTGATATTTAAGTATGACATTCAGAAATAATATGTATAACATTATTAAATAACAAATGTGAAAAAAAATCTATATGTAATAACAAGCGAATTATGAGCTACTTAATTGTGACTTTAGCTATCTCTTTCTAAAACGAAATTTCCTATGGCGCAAGTATGGTGCTATAGAAATGTGACGTCACATTTCTATGGCGCTCTCCTTGTCTAATTAGAAAGTTTGAAGCTCTATAACGCTGAAAATATGCAAGATACTTGAAAATAAATACCTATGTTGTGTTGCTACTAATTCAATAAACATTTTAAGACAATAAAAAAAATAAGTCAAATACCCAATTAAGAAACAAGTGACGACTAATGGCGTTCGGCGTTCATAGAAAATGTAAGAAAACTACAGGAAAGAGGTCGATGGCGGCGTTTTTTTTATGGCCCGTGTGTGGTTAGGCTTACTTAAATAGCAGAAGTAAATTTTAATAGGTGACATCACATTAATCTTTAGGCTGTGTTTCCACAGAAGCGGAGCTGCGTGAAGCTAAGCCATATTTTCATACATTTGACACAGCAGCACAGATTACTAAATAGTTACTATGTACCTAACAGATAGTTCACTCCGCTAAGTCATTTAAACAAATAGCAACTCTAACTATAACGCAATAAAGTAGAATTCAGCTTGTACGGCGCAAATTACGAACGGCCACTCGTTGCATCTCTTTCTATCGCATTATATTCTAGCTCTTTTGCGGACCTAATTTCTATGGATTTACACCGCCGGCGTTGCCGCCGCGTATGCGAGCCGACACGGGGAGTGAAATAGGCCTGACAGCTGCAGGTAGGCGGTGACAGCTCAACTGTCAAATGTATGCAAACACAGCTCAGCTCCGCTTCTGTAGAAGCGCACCCTTATATTTTCACTTCGAGCGCATCCCTATAGCGTACGTCATAAGATCGTTTTTCAAAAAGTCGTACAATATAAGTACCACTATTTTTTACCTTTTCACCGCTTCAATCGCATTTATCGGACAAGCATTTTCATCTATGTTACTACTCTTGAATTTTTTTTTGGCAGGTAAACCAGTGTTTCTGTTAAGTATGTTTATATTTTGAAGTTAATCAAATATCACTTACATCCACGTACATTTTTTTCGAGGAAAACGATTATGGTACTTATTTGATACAGCCAAAAAATGACTTAAGGCCTAATCAGACGACGGACTTTTGTCTGCCGGCATAACCTAAAAGTGGAAACATTTGCTGCGAATGCAACGTAAACAAGATTGTTCTGCCCATTATGCTCCTGCCACCTTGCTAGATCTTTACGAATCAAATAAACGTCGTATGCATTGAGTTCGTGGCGAAAATTACCACTTTTTAAGTTAATCCGGCGGACAAAAGTCCGTCGTCTGATTAGGCCTTTATCCGACGGTTAAAGGGATTTGTTATAAATTTTAGAGCTTGATTGTGTCCATCAAAACGATTTAAAAGTAGTGATGTATAGCTCCACAACTGCACTAACCATTCATATAAAGCCACCACCCTTGCACAGACGGCGTCCCCGCCTCATGCACGCACCGTGAGTTGCCGTCAATCGGTCTACCACCAGAGTCCTGCAGTATGTACAGAGACAATACGCGGTTGTGCAAGTCCAAGACACGCTCAGCTACGGCTTCTGACATGGTCACGTAGCGTTTGTAGCATGCCTGTAGTAAAATAGGTTTTATAAGCCCGTGGCGCAGTGGTTAGCACGCTCAGGCTGCGATCGTTGAGGTTAAGCAACTTTCGCAATGGTAGATCACGGGATGGGTGACCAAACACTTAGCTATGTAGGTACTTCAGAATTAGAAGGCACGTTAAGCCGTTGGTCTCGGCTACATTTGCAGTCGTTAATACCCACCAATATGCACTGGGCCCACGTGGTAGGTCATGCATGGCCCATTCTCCTTATCCATCCATAAGGAAGGCCAGTGCCCCAGCAGTGAGGACATTAAATGGCTGATGATGATGTGACACTGAGATTTAGGCCCGTATTTATAGACAGGTCTCAACTATAAGATCGATCTTAAGATGGCTCTTGAGATGTTATTTTCAAACAAAGCTAGATCTCAAGAGACATCTAAGATTGATCTCATAGTTGAAACTTATCTATAAATACGGGCCTTAGATGTTAACACATTTGTTCTTCGATTATAGATGTTAGGCTGGTTTCAGAGCTGTCCTGGAGACTCGTACGGAACGGACCCCGCTCAGGGGAGATAGATATCAATAGTCGAGCCGTACCAATCCGCGTCGCAGTGAAACAATGTTTTAGCGCCTCACGTACCTACATCCGTTCCGAGAGAAACATGATCTCAGACGAACTGACATCATAGATAGAGAATTAACTTCATATTACTTTCTCATTAGCTTCATTATAAATACAACGTCTATCTTTCTTTGGTTACTGCTAACTACCAAAAGACCTAAAAGCTTATATATAAAGTTCCACATTCCTACCTGTCCCAGTTACAGCCGTGACGGAGGAGCCACTTGCAATACAAAATTATCTGTCAAAATGGACTGTCGTGTGAAAAATATTTTAGTTCCAAAGATTATCCCCGGAACAGATATGCTTCTCGCAGTATACCTGCAACATAGACTGGCTCTCTGCAGTGGCCATATCTTCGACATGCTGCAAGTAGCAAAACAGGCTGTTCTTCAGCAGAGCAGCAGCGCCGAGGGTAGCAGTAAGTACAGGTAAGTCAGCGTGGTCCAATGCCTCTTGAGCTAGCACGTGGAGATGCTCTGAAACAAAAAGATCATGATAGTATAACTTAGTAACCAAAGCATAGTACCTGATTAAACTAAAGTAGAGGATATTATTTTGCCATATGGCCTAGCCATGCCATGCTTGGATAGCAGATTATCTAGTCTGTAAAATATAGCATGACATGGAGCTAGACTTAATACTGAGGTAACTGGAGTTTTCACCCTGAATAAAAAGTGTGCCCAGCAAATTTGACATTTAATATGTAGTGGCTGTCAGTTGTCTCATGACCATACGTATTTTTTCAAAGTGTAGGTGAGACGGAAGACAGCCACCGTGTAATTTGTGGTCACAAAAAAGTGTTAGTACTGCACTCTCCAGTTACCTCAGTATGTAGTCTAGCTCCATGTAGCATGATTAAAATGACAGCTCATCCGTGCAAAGAAAAAAGTTCTAATGCTATTGGAATAAAGCTCAAGAAAAACAGCATCAAACATTTTTTATGCAGGTAGCTCATGCTAGAAAATTAGACCCTATTCCTTGTGCAGAAGCAACGTTTTGCTTTGCACGAATGAGCTTTCATTTTAATCATGCTATATTTTACAGACTTGTAAATATACCAGGGGCCCATTTCTCAAAAGCTTGTAGCTTGTAATACAAGTGGAAGTCCCTTTCTAACAATATCTGTCAAAAAGTGACATCCGCTTGAATTACAAGTTACAAGCTTTTGAGAAATAGGCCCCAGGTTGACCGATCTAGAAATGGGTCAACGCGTATAATTATAAGACATGGCAAGATAATAATAAAAGCACAAACTGTATTTTTTTTATCCGCAACGTGTAATTTTTCCTTCTTGATCAGAAGGTCTAAGTAGCTAAATGTCCAACAGCGCGAAACGTCTGATGAGCAGTAAGTCTAATTAGCAGAATGTCTATGTAGCAAAACGTCCAACTATCAAATGGTCTGTATAGCAAAACATCTATTTAGCAAATCGTCACATTATCAAAATGTATGGATACTCAGGCACAAAATTCAACACACAAATTACATCGGGAGGGAAACGGACACGGAATTATAATATGTACGTACGTACAGACTTGTAGATACCTACAGATTCTTTGGTCTATGTAGCTTAAATCATATCTTTTTGATGGTGACTGACAATTTATTGTCAAGTATGCTATTTGATTAGCATTACATAAAGCTCTTAGAAAAGAAGCGCCTTGGCAAGATCGCAAATACAAGAATATGTTATTTGAAGGAAATAAAAGAAGGAAGATCCTTTTAATGTTTAATGCCAAATACAAAAGAGCTGCAAAAGTTTGAGGGCCAAAAAGATAGTCCCTTTGAATTTTTGATACACCTTGGTCATATCAAAAGAATAAGTAAATAAATGCAGGGGAATTTGTGTGCCTAATATCCTAATAATATTTATGGCGCTACTAGCTTTTTAATCCAGATTTTGTTTTTCTCAAATAAATGTAATGTAATTTAAAATGACTTTTCCTTTTTATCATGAGTGTACACATTTCACAAATGACTTTTTGCTAAATAGATGTTCTGATATACAGACCATTTGATAGTTGGACGTTTTGCTACATAGACATTCTGCTAATTAGACTTACTGCTCATCAGACGTTTCGCGCTGTTGGACATTTAGCTACTTAGACCTTCTGATCAGGAAGGTAATTCTTTACCCCACTAAAGGTCATAGCCCACTTATACCGCACCGCTCCGACCCAACCAAAGTATGAGCAGCCAAATATGGACTTAATATCGTTCATTGTAGATGCACTTTACAGTAACAATATACAATAGCAGACAGTGCGCGGTAAGCGAGCCTGCCGCAAGCTAAAGTGCGTCTACAGGGCACGACATTAAGTCCATATTTGACTGCTCATACATTGGTTGGGTGGGAGCGGTGCGGTATAAGTGAGCTATGACCTTAAGGTGTAAGCAAGATATAGGCTCTTTATCATGCGTCAATAGTCGATAAAAGTCGCTCATGCTAGGCCGGCTGATGTTAAGTGGTGATATAGCTGAAGGTGGAAGCGCACTACTCCCGGAATCCTCAATCACTGAGGAACTGGCTGTCTTATCTCTAACTGCCGGAACACAATAATGGTGCATACATCATTGTTATGGCTTCAGACTTAGGTAAGACCTCTTGGTCTGAAATCGGTGGTGTGAACCACTACACCACGGAGGGGTTAAAATATGGTGTGTATTGTATGTGATATAGTTGGAATTGGATAGCGTATATTGTGTATAGCGTTCTATAAAGTTCTAAAAAATCACCAACCTCAAAAAGGTAGGTACTTCAAAATTATTATCTCGTCGTTTTCACTTGACAGGTACTTATGAAGTTGTTTTATGTGGATATGATTTCTATAGTCGAACTTTCTTTTGCCTTTAATACATTCAAAATGTTAACATATTAGCAATATTTCAATTCCAGTCTGCTTACTGGTAGATACAAGTACAAGAACAACATCATATACATACCCAGTAATGAATCGCTGGACTTGATGGCCAGCTGAACAAATTTGTCAGGGTCAGACGTCTTTGCCACTCCACCATCACCATGGTCCTCATCTTCGATTGTAACAAACATACCAGAACCTTGCCTGTAAAAATATAAATATGAGTATTACATAAAGACAATATAAAACTACAATATAAAAAGAAACATCTGTGCGGTGTAAATAATATATAACAAAGTATCTGTTAGTACAGTAGTTAGCTTGTTTAATATAAATTAAGTTTCTGTGTTAAAAACTGCTCTGAACAAACAAACAAATAAAAACATAGTAGGTATTACTTCTTTTGACCATTTTTGTTTTTAAGTATAAAAAATAGCCGCGGTTGTTTTACCCACTTGGTTCCTGTTCCCGTGGGAATAGCGGGGATAAAATATAGCCTTTGTTACTGGGGAATAATGTATCTTTTTACTGGTAAAAGAATTTTAAAAACGTTTCAGTAGTGTTCTGAGTTTACATTACTAACAAACAAACAAAAAAAATCATACTTAGTCCTTATAATATTAAGAACAGATTATATAAATCTTTTAACTCACTTGAAGGCAATTGAAAATTCTTCTTCCAACCAAAGTACAATTTTAACCGCTGCAAATGAAGCGTTCCGAGGGAAATCCAGTCTGCCACCGACTACACCTGGACATATTATTTCAGATAACACCGTCTGGTTTGTCTGAAAATATATTTTGTACCTTTCACTTACTTGTTGATTTACTTTTGTATTTAATATAAATTGTTCAAAGAATTTATAAGCCATATTCTTAGGCCTTAAACTACTCTCCAACCGAGCAATAAGAAATAAGTAGTTTCATCTATTATTAAAGTATAATAAATGTGAAATAAGTATGAACTTTTTTTACATTACCTGATAATATTCTAAATCCCTCTGAAGTAAAATAGGGATCCTATCCATAATATTTCCATCTTCAATGACCTCCATTTTGAATGAAAATAGTAAAAGAAAACTAAGCACTTGATTGGTCAAACTGATTTACTTCTAACAAAAATAAAATAAACAAACAAAATTACACTAAACTATGTGCACATTTACTAAACTCTACATTAATATTAACTATTTTTGATATCTCTTCTTGTAATAGTTTGTGTAAGGGTACTCTGTTGTGTTTGTAAATCCAGTAACCGTTGTCTTTCAGTACTAAGTCGTAGCGTTTCGGACCAGAGACCGGTGAACTGAGCCAAATCTGTTTGTTTGGTGTTTGTCTGTTTATAACGTAAGTTCCATACTGCGGTCCAAGAGCTACTGTTAAAACTCCATCCTGTAATAATAAAAAAACTTAATTAGGTTGTTGTAATTAGATGATTCTTTTTAAGTCCAGACTTGATGTAAAATTAGTTAAATAACTATTGGCCTAATAGGGGCGTTATTATGTTATTAATAAATGGGAAATTTAAGCTACTGTAAATTTTATGGAAACATTTATTTGTTATTAAGTATTCGATTCCGATTGTTGTGGAGATCCTTGGGGGAGGCCTATGCCCCGCAGTGGGCGTCGTTCGGCTGACATGATGATGATGATGATGAAGTATTACAAATCAAAACTTAATAATTTTAGTATGATCTAAAACAAACACAATACCTATTGCATTGTTTTGCATTGTTCCTAAAGAGATTTATTTTGAGTCAAGCAATCTATACTATCTTACTCCTATACTAATATTCTAAAGGGGAAAGATTTGATTTTTGTTTGTTTGTATGTTCGAAATGGATAAACTTAAAAAAATACTGGACTGATTTTAAAAATTCGTTCACCATATGAAAGCTACATTCTTGCTTAACTTCATCTTTAGATTCCTTGGGGAACGCCAAATGGGTAACACGCGGGAAAAACTGTGAGGACCCTTTAGTAAAATTTACACATTTAATAAATCTAAGAAGCAAACATGTACTTACACTATAAGTTACATCAGCACCCTTTAAATTCGGTGACTGGTCAACTAATTCCTCAAAGTACTCACACAGAGATTCTAATGTTTCATTACACACTTCCTCAAAAACAACCGGGTCAATATGGTCAGATAGTTCAAGATTATCAGGTGGAGAAGCAGAAAACTGGCGGACTGAGGTCAAATTATACGCACTGTGATAACTACATGAGCTTTGGCGCAAAATTACTGGCCTCAAAATATTGATTCGACTGCGTGCCAGCCCGCGGCTGGTACGAAGTAAGTTCCTTAACATTTTATGAATATCTACAATCTACAACTGAAAACCAAACAACTGTTTGTTGCGGTTGTAGAATGAGGTTTAGAAAATTAGAAACTGACTTTGACGTTCATGACAGCATCAAAATTGACAGAGGTCAGCTTTTTTTTTTTTTTTTTATTAAGATTTTTGGCTTGGATGCAGGTCCTTTAAGCCATGTCTTGACGTCTACTCGTCTCATTCATAGCTTTTCTACTGTAGATTTTATATAATTGTAAAGGGGCACAAAGTTTTTGGCACTTTTTAAATAGTCATGTAAGCGGCGGGTTTCGTTATTTACATTTTCACTAGCACTATTATCACTGGTATCACTTTCTTCCACTGACAGTTCGCACGCCAATAACAGACGCTGGATGTTGAACTGACTGCATTTAAATATCAAATGTTGAATGTCACCAACTTGATCACGATTGCAGTAAGTGCATAAATTGGATGGTATTATCTTGAGTCGTCCCAAATGTGCAGGAGTTTTATGGTGGCCAAAACGTAGTCTATTCATGGTTGTAATGAAGTCTCGGCTAGCTGCTATCTTCAACTTAGCGTACCAAGGCTTTGCAGGTATTCCTTCTTGTATGCTTCCGTACCATTTGCCTTTAGTTTCTTTGCTGCCTACCACAGAACAATCTGCCTACCCACAGGCGTGCGTTCCGTCGCTTCAATCGAGTGCACTCGAGCGCACTCCGGGGCGCGCTGTAGCCGTTCCGTAGCTCGATGAAATTTTATAGACTCTGCCTGCACACGTTCCGATCCGACGGCCGATTTGGTCTGCTCCAGACCAAATCTGGACGTGTGTAGCGTCGTCGTCCGACCATAATTACTATTATTCGTGTTTGATGCGGTCGGCCGGATTTGGTTCGCACGAACTTCACTTCCTACCAAATCGGAACGTGTGTAGGCTTCCGACCGGACCAACTTGACAGTGTTGACAATTTTAGAGGTTTTCCCCTAGATTTAGGGAGAAAATATGTAAAAGCGGAAATATTTAAAGCAGATCAGAGTATTCAATTTAATGCTCGTTCATGAGTTTTACGTAGGACTGAACAAACGAAAGGTTTAATTATGGCAATTTGTGCAAAGATTCTTTTATCTATTACCTAGTTTTTTTCGTTTATTTTATTTAAAAACTCGCAATTTGTCGTAGCTAAATCTAAATATTTATAATAAAGGCATATTACCTCATCAATAAGGGCTGCTTTTAGTAAATATTTAGCATGTTAGTATTTTAATGAAATTAACAGAAAATAAAAAAATAATGAAATTGAATTCTTTTAAATAATAAAACATTAAAAACCGAAAATAATTTTCTTTTTATCTATCTATTGCAAGCAAATCAATGTTTTCAGTATTTATAAATAATATTAATATTGGGAAATTAGCAGTGGCTGGCAACACTGCAACAACGGCTAGAGGTCGGCCAGACCAAATCGGAACGTGTGTAGCGCCGACCGATTTGGTGCGGCAGATTTGGTTTGAACGTGTGTAGGCGCGGATCAGATCTGCAGTGAAGTTCGCCCGCACCAAATCGGGGCGGTCGGATAGGAGCGTGTGTAGCGGCTATTACTCTGACAGCTGTCAGAGTGTAGTTTCACTATGGTTTCACCCGTTCTGTGGCTCAGAGTGCAGCAACCATGAAGTTTGACTTAATACTCTGAGGTAACTGGAGCTCTTACCCTGAATAAAAAAGTGTCGCCAGCAAATTTGACATTTATGTATGTACTGGCTGTCAGCTGTCTCATATGACCATACGTATTTTTTTAAAGTGTAGGTGAGACGGAAGACAGCCACTGTGTTATTTGTGGTATTCAAAAAATTGTTCGTACTGCACTCTCCAGTTACCTCAGTATTAAGTCGAACTTCATGGCAGCAACCAAACAACCGGTTGTTTTTCAACCAAAACGACGGAACGCAGTCCTGAGTCACATAGTAGCCACTACACAAGTTCCGATCCGACCGCCCCGATTTGGTGCGGACGAACTTCGCTGCAGATCTGCCCCCTGCCTGATTCACGAACCGTCGGATTCGAATTCTGTGCTTTGCCTTTGTCTATTCTAAAGTGAGTGACAGAGACAGTGCATACATTCCGTTACCCGGAGCGTTTCCGAAAGTTCCTGAATCGGGGGGCTGATCCGCGCATACACACGTTCAAACAAAATCTGCTGCACCAAATCTGGGCCCTGTTTAACGAAACTTACGAGCCTACAATTAATTATGTAAGAAAGTTATAAAGTAGACTTTTGTAATAGGTACAATGAGCGATTTTCCGAGAGGCCATTTAAAAAAAAAAGCTTCCAATTGCTTCACTAGATGGCATTGAGTAAGTATGTACATGTCTATGGTATATTTTGGTATGAAACATATTTAAATTAATTACTTTTAACAACCCAAAGGAAACTAATAATATATTAAATAAGTACTACTGTGAGGAACAGAAACGAAATAGGTCAATTTAAAGATTTAGGTAAATAAATAACATCTGTCTGACGTTCCGTTTTACGTAAATTATACTTCATGCTTCGTCCTCAAGATTAGCTTGATTAACACTTGTAGTAGTACGCCCTAGTAATCGCCAATTTCACACTATATTGAGAATATACCTACTTATAAATTAAAAAAGTAATAAAAGACAATTATTATTTTTTAAATTTCAAATGCGGGTAGTCAAGAGCGATCTGGCTCAAGCGCCCGTCATAGCTGCCATTCGCTTTCTAGTGCGTCGCCGTTTCACATCTAGTTTTTAAATTGTGTTAAAAAGTTGTTAGTTGTTGTTAAAAGTGATTATTTAGGATGCCCAAACGCAAAAAAGATAATTGTGAACACATTAAACGAAAAATTATAAGATTGGGCAGGAAGTTGGAGCGAAAAAAGAAGCACCACCACACCGGTAAGATTCATCTTGTTATGAGTTATCGGAACAATCCTATCGCTCGTCGTCCTTATCTAAAGGTACGTCATGTATTTTAATACATTCATAAGTCACGGGCCTTGACATATTATATTGCAAATTGAAGTTCAGAAACCTGGTTTTCTAACGTTTCGCAAAAAAAAAAATGGAAACGATAATTACGTTCAACGATAAAACGTTTTGACTATTTAACTACTTATTACTAAGTTTGTAAAATAAATACTTTTTGATAAAGTATAACAAAATTATTAATTAATTTTAAAGTTATAATTGAACATAAATGCATTAGTTCGGCACAGACTTTTACAAGTTCTCGTATAAGTAGATTTCAAACAGTTTGCGGGCAGTACTTTCTATGAACTGGGACTGCTTCTTACTGAAAATAATTCACATAAGTGACTAAGATAAAAAAGAGCTTTGTACTCTAAAGTATTATGCTTATTATGATGTGTCGATTTTCAACAGTTTGCGGGCAGTACTTTCTTTGAACTGGGACTGCTTCTTACTGAAAATAATTTACATAAGTGACTAAGCTAAAAACAGCTATGTACTCTAAAGTATTATGCTTATTATGATGTGTCGATTTTCAATAGTTTGCGGACAGTACTTTTTTCGAACTGGGACTGTCTCTTACGAAATTTAATTGCATACCTAAGGTTAAGCAATACATAATCTCAAATAATGATAACATAATCATCATTATATACACTGCAGTCACTGGGTCCTACAAACAGTACAACGGGACTGTTATAAGGTACTTTTAAGTGTTGTTTGCGGACAGTACGTGTTGTTATAACTGGGGACTGTCTCTTACAATATTATACTGACATGCTAAAATTTTATGAACATGAGGCTTGCTCTGTCCCTTACATACGACCAAGAGGTCATAGTTTACCTCGACGCACCATGTTCTAAGGGTTAACCT
The DNA here is from genome assembly GCA_949710035.1 of Crambus lathoniellus. Classification (NCBI taxonomy): domain Eukaryota; kingdom Metazoa; phylum Arthropoda; class Insecta; order Lepidoptera; family Crambidae; genus Crambus; species Crambus lathoniellus. The sequence goes on along the minus strand of OX453305.1, from coordinate 8,151,704 downwards.
GAAGGCCAATTAGAACAAGTGCTGGAGTCACTTTTGGAACCAACCCAGTACATCCCAGTCTAAAAACATTACAAATATACGGGATGGTCATTCGTCGACTGAGGCTCCGAAGCGTGATCTACCTTCAGATCAAACGTCTGCTCTTGAAATAGAAAACATACAGTTAGATATTGAAGTATTAGAAATATTAGGTACTGACCCTACTTCAGTCAGGAGTGCTGGAGTTTTCCAGCACTGGGTCACAACAGGTATTAACAAAGAATTGCGTAAAGAACTCATAAGGATCATGTATCCCAGAAAATTGCAAATTGATTGACCCACCTGAGCTTGATCCTAAGATCTAAAGCAGCTGTTTCAGATATTATTGCTAAACGCAATAAGGGCATTCAACTGAAACAGAAGGAATCGACTGCTGGAAACACTTGTCTGGTAAAATATATACAATTATATTATCTGCAAATGAGAAAAATACAGCCTTGCTAAAAACACTTATGGATTTGCCAAAAAACATGTGTGATTGCCAACATTCTAATTCAATTTACAATTTTTTTTCTGAATGCCGTGAAGATGGATCTAAGGGATTCTCTTCATAATATTAAAATTGATAAACAATTATTCGGCGAAAACTTAAGGGAAACCATAAAATCAGCTAAAGCTATTGACAAGTCTGGCACAGACCCAAAGCAATCAACGACACAAAAGTTTCCTAATAAGAAGCCAAGCTCTAATCCATACAGTTCTTCGCGAAATTTAAACTGGAAGGGTCCGGGTCCTAGTCGCAGGCCGACGGGCCCTCCCAGGACGAAGGAGCCTGCAACAACTTCGACGCGTAGACGGCTCATCAACTTATCGAAACAGTCGCAGTATCCGTGGCAGAGACAGAACAACAGCCGTCGTTAAATACGTTAACGCATGCAGGTCGTTTATCATTATTCTATAAAGAATTTTTAATGATTACCAAGGACCCACTGGTTCTTTTTTCATATAAAAGGATACAAGATTCCCTTCAATCGAAAACCGATGCAACCTGTATCACCGTCAACCCGAAAATGTAGTGAAAAGGAAAAGGCTCTTTTCATACACGACATTAAAAATTTGCTGTCTCTGCAATTTCAGAGATAACAGATCTGATCAATCTATCAAATATTTTTTAGTACCCAAGCCAAATGGGAAGATGCGCTTCATCTTAAACTTATCACTAAATAAATTTTTTGACACAAGTCATTTTAAACTGGAGGATTTAAGAACAGTTATAAAATTGATATCGAGAGATTGTAACCGTGCAAAGTTAGACCTGAAAGATGCATACTTTTTGTTAAAAATTCACAAGGGAGACCGAAAATATCTAAGATACCAATTTGATCAAAAAACATATGAATTTAATGTCTTATTATTTGGCTTAAACACAGCTCCCTTGGTATTCACTAAAGTCATCATGAAACCGGTCATGAAATTCTTAAGATTATGTGGTTAGCTGTTAACAATATACTTGGATCACCTCTGTCTAATATAAGGGTCTTAAAACTTACAAGATACCGTAAAGTTGCTTACAAGCTTAGGTTTCATTATAAATACCGATAAAAGTAATTTTATACCTTCTCAGTCTTGTAAGTTCTTAGGATGTAGTTTAGACTAAAAGAAATTCTAGGTCACTTTGCCAAAATTGAATTTGCAATACAAAAGTTTTCTAATTTAAAAAGGTGTACTGTTAATATCCGCCTGTCCCGCCGTGAAATGCAGCTGGTTGTATACTAAATTAATTGAAATATGTATAACTAGCGGCCGCCCGCGGTTTCACCCGCGTGGTTCCCGTTCCCGTGGGAATATCGGGATAAAAAGTACATATAAACCTTCCTCTTGAATCACTCTATCTATTAAAAAAAAACGCATCAAAATCCGTTGCGTAGTTTCAAAGATTTAAGCATACAAAGGGACATAGGGAAAGAGAAAGCGACTTTGTTTTATACTATGTAGTGATAGTGATAAGTACATGGATATTCCTTGTTATTTGGAACAGGATTTCTATTGGTGGAGCCGCACCTAAATAAAAATAGACAAGTATGACCTGGAGGTTTTTTCAGGTGCCTCAACTACGGGGTGGGGAATTGCATGTGGAGACCACAGAGCTAGTGGTTTATGGAGTGTAAAAGAAAGTAGCAGACAATAAATTATTTAGGAATTCTTGCTGCGTTTATTGGTTTAAGATATTAACTGTCAAGTACTTCTACGAACTGACAATACCACGGTAATTTCCTACGTAAACCGTATGGGTGTTATACACTCCCCACACCTGACAGAGATCGCAAAAGACCTCTGGCAATGGCGTAAACGTAAAAATCTTTACGTTTTTGCATCTCATATTCGATCTTCAGATAATACTATGCAGGCAGACCAAGAATGGCAGCTAGCTGATTATGCCTTTCAACAAATTGTTGAAAACTTTCATAGGCCTGACATTGATACGCTAGTCGTTGAAATAATAAATGTCCAAGATATATTATATCATGGCATTAGGATCCGGATGCATACGCCGTAAATGTTTTTTTCAGTGTCGTGGTCGAAATTCAATTTTTATGTTTTTGCTCCTTTCACAATGATTATTAAATGTTTAAGAAAGATTATCTCTGACAATGCCACAGATATATTTAATAGTTGTTGCATTTTGGTTCACTGTTCACTGTTATCAGTGGTATCCACTATTTAAGAGTCTTTTAATAATTAAACAATTCGTTTTCAAAGCAGATTCAAACCTAATTTTATCTACAAATTCCAGCCGCAAACAAATGCGCAACTCCATTACCCTGGTGATGGTTATGATACGAAGAGGCGTCAAACAATTTTCTCTGGGCATCATGCTTAACTCCCTTTTAGATAACTCGTATAAACAATACGAAGTTTGCTATTAAAAGTGGTCTATTTATTGTCAACTAAATAAACTAAACTTATACGAAAGTATCAATTCCCGATATACAAAATTTTAACAGTGGCGCTCAGTATGGCACAATTAACTGTTATCATTCTGCTTTGGCTTAAATAACTAAAATTAATATCTCACAAAAAAAAAAGATTTATTAAAGGAGATTTCGTACCAGACCTCCACCCCCTACATTTAATGAAGTCTGGAATATAGCACAGGTTTTAAATTGTCTTGAAAAGTGGTGAATCGGGAAAAAATATGTATAAAAAAAATAAAAAAAAATAAAAAGTCTTCTTTAGCAATTAAAATCAAAATTTCCCATTCTCATAAAGACATCTAGTGGTAGCGCAGCTCAACCATTGCTCGTTATACCATTCTATAACGAAAAGCCAAGTATTTGTCCTGCAAGAGTTTTGATTACTTACCTTGAAATGACAATGTCTCTCTGTCCTGATTCCAAAAAATTATTTATTAGTTACCGAAAGCTATATAAGCCTGTTACATCACAAACCTTATTCAAATGGATAAAAAATACGTTACATTTAAATGGAATTGATATTTCTACGTTCACTGCGCATAATACCCGGTATGCTGCTACGTCAGCTGCGCAAAATTTAGGCTTTAGCATAGACCAGATTATAAAACTGCAGGTTGGTTTTCCGAATTACACATACGTTTGTCAAATTTTATAACAGAAAATTTAGCACCACTGTTTTGAGTGCTTAATCAAAATATTTTTCGTTTATTTCATAAGCGATTTTGATTTTTTATGTAACAAATAATACTTTTTTATTGCTTTTTGTTTCTATGTTGAGAAAATAAAGAAGCAAGCTATGTTATAATTTCAATCTATATTATTCAGTAACCTATTACAATTTTTGCATATTTTTCGAACACTTAGTCTCTAAACGTCTACAAGTGTTAATCAAGCTAATCTTGAGGACCATGAAGCTCGACTTATTACTGAGGTAACTGGAGAGTGCAGTACGAACAATTTTTTGAATACCACAAATAACACACTGGCTGTCTTCCGTCTCACCTACACTTTAAAAAAATACGTATGGTCATATGAGACAGCTGACAGCCACTACATACATAAATGTCAAATTTGCTGGCGACACTTTTTTATTCAGGGTGAGAGCTCCAGTTACCTCAGAGTATTAAGTCAAACTTCATGTTGAGGACGAAGCATGAAGTATAATTAGAGATTAAACGAACTTACCTGAAGTGAAGTTCTATCTTAATTATACGAAGGCTTCGTCCGAAGAGATTAGCATCCCTCCCTCCCAAAAGTTATTACCTACTCCCCTATATTATTCGAAAAATATAATACTCCAAACTAAATGACAGCTATGACCGGCGCTTGTGCCAGATCGCTCTTGACTACCCGCATTTGAAATTTAAAAAATAATAATTGTCTTTTATTACTTTTTTAATTTATAAGTAGGTATATTCTCAATATAGTGTGAAATTGGCGATTACTAGGGCGTACTACTACAAGTGTTAATCAAGCTAATCTCTTCGGACGAAGCCTTCGTATAATTAAGATAGAACTTCACTTCAGGTAAGTTCGTTTAATCTCTAAAAAGTCGCGTCAAAGTAAAATTTATAACGTTCCGTTCCTTCTAACTGCATAGGTGGGACAGCGCCATCTAGTGACTGAGCTTTCAGAAAATCGCCCATTGCTGTTTAACCAACCAACGTTACAAAATATGTAAGAATTTTACAACTAAAAATCTTGCATACCTATTTGTACAGTCTAGTGCTGTTTGACCAACGTCTACAATGGGCGATTTTCTGAAAGCTCGCTCACTAGATGGCGCTGTCCCACCTATGCAGTTAGAAGGAACAGAACGTTATAAATTTTACTTAGACCCGACTTTTGTTACGTAAAACCGAACGCCAAACAGATGTTATTTATTTACCTTAATCTTTAAATTTACCTATTTCGTTTCTGTTCCTCACAGTAGTACCTATCAGTACTTATTTAATTTATTATTAGTTTCCTTTAGGTTTTTAAAAAGTAATTAATTTAAATATGATTCATACCAAAATATACCATAGACATGTACATACTTCGTTCAACGCCATCTAGTGAAGCTTTTGGAAGCTTTTTTTTATGGCCTCTCAGAAAATCGCCCATTGTTGTAAAAAACGCCTGTAGATTACAATTCACAAATAAGTAAGTATCCACATATTTTAATGAGTCACACCAACGATTTTTGTTTTTTTTACTTTTTTTTAATAATAGCATGTCCATACCGAGAATCGAACCCGCACGAAATTATTCAAACTTTTTAAAACCAATCGAGGTGGTGTTACTTATCACATTATCAAACACTTATGATAGGGAATTAGGTATAATTGCTCCAATCTTCACTCATTAGTAATACCTACATTGAAATGTTAAAGTCTGTATTGAGCACGACAGTCACAGAAAAGGCTATTCATAACGCTGCACAAACTTGTTATTCAACATTAAATGTTAAATTTCGTAGTCTTCCTTTTATTTAAGATGCTATGTTATTTAGAAGAAATGCTTAGGTATAATCATGTCTTTCGATCGGTACAATTAAATTAGAGAAATATTTTTTTTACATTCAGCGGGTTCGATTCCCAGTTCAGACCAGTGATTATTCAAAATTCGGTGAATGCAGTTCGTTTACTTTTTAAAATAAAAATGAAGTCTCCTTTCAGTAAAATTTTATATCTTCAGTATTTAAGGTACTTTCCCTCCATGTGAGTTAATTTTGGGACGCCCTGTATAGTTGCGCTCTCACGGTTTCGTAATAAATTTATTTATTTTTCTTATAGTCGATCAATGAAATGGTTAAGAAATTTTGTATTGAGCCCATATGAAAAAACACCTTCAAATAATGTTGTATTTTCGTGAATAATAAATTAAATCAACTTTCGTAATGGCGGGCGGTATTCTGTCAAAATGTACTTACAACCTGTTAAGGTTGTAAGTACATTTTGACAGAATCAACAAGTCAAGTCAGTTATGACTTGGTGGTTAAATATGCACCCTAAAAACTGTCAGCCATTTCGATAATTTTGTACTGCTAGTGGCGCTTCCACCACTGGGTCAGATAAGTTTGTGGGATAAATGTCTTTCGGTATTGACAGTAGGTGACAGTTTTAGAGTGCGCGGTGCGCGGTCGAAATCGAATACTAAACATTTACCATAACCTTAGAACGAAGAAAATGTACTGTAACTAGCGTCAAAAACGTACGAGTTGCGCGCAGATTGCGCACAGATGGACTCTATGTAGGTACAGTAAGACGGAAATCACCTGCAACAGCTGCAGTCGGAGTCTCGGAGATGTCAGTGCGACATGACGTCATCGCAATAGCGCGCAAGGAAAGCAAATTTACAAAAGCTGGTGAAACTTTACAACGCTGTAACTTTGGAAATCCTGGCCAGATTTCGATGAAACAAAAACTATTAGTACTTGCACGAGTACGCGCATTAAATGCAGTAATTTCTATAGTCATATTTTGATGTGTTGGTGTGACTCATTGTAAATAAAATTACAAGTTACAAGGTGTATTGGGTGATTTTCTGAAAGCTCAGTCACTAGATGGCGCTGTCCCACCTATGCAGTTAGAAGGAACGGAACGTTATAAATTTTACTTTGACGCGACTTTTTTACGTAAAACGGAACGTCAGACAGATGTTATTTATTTACCTTAATCTTTAAATTTACCTACCTATTTCGTTTCTGTTCCTCACAGTAGTACTTATTTAATATATTATTAGTTTCCTTTGGGTTTTTAAAAAGTAATTAATTTAAATATGTTTCATACCAAAATATACCATAGACATGTACATACTTCGTTCAACGCCATCTAGTGAAGCAATCGGAAGCTTTTTTTTAAATGTTCAACGCCATCTAGTGAAGCAATCGGAAGCTTTTTTTTAAATGGCCTCTCAGAAAATCGCTCATTTTTTGAAGAAGGTAGATCAAAACAATATAATTTCAATCATCATCAGCCCTGGTTGACGCTATACACGTTCCGATTTGGTCTGAGCCCTGTTTAGTGAGAGCTATCTATCTAATGCTCCCTTTCGAATGGAGCATTCGTTGGCGGCAATGGCAAGTGTCATTATGTTTTATTAGTTTATTTAGTAATCGTCATGCCAAAAGGTATCAAAAGTGCTGGAAGACAGATTGTTTTACAGGTGAAATGTGCTTGCGAAATAAAACAGGACAATAACAGGCTACTTAAACCATTTGCTAAAGTGCAGGCGCGGACTGCTTCTTTGACAGGTCATTTTTAGGGTGATCATTATGTGATATTTTGCTTTCGCTTGGGGTATTTTAGTTACTATTATTATCTACTCTATAGTTACTATAGTTACCTACTTAATAAAATATTTCGAAACATATTTATTTTGTTGTTATTTAATTCCTAAATTACTAACAATTATAATAAACAATGTAAAATCTATCTGCTTATAAAAGTGTTTTTAATGTCTTACAGTTTTATATTGCTATTATAAATGGAAGTATCTAGATAAAATTTACTGTATTCTCAACCGGACAAAAGCCAGTTAGATTTTTTCCTCATCTACACGTGATGGGAAAATTATTTACAACTACAAATACGCCACCAGTCGCGCGCAGACTTATCTGGCGCGCACTCTAGGGTTTAAAAATATGATCGAAGGCTATTTAGTATTCTGTGACACTGCCTAGTTGGTCCGGTCGAAAGCCTACACACGTTCTGATTTGGTAGTAAGTGAAGTTCGTGCGAACCATATCCGGCCAGGGGCCCTATCGCCCTATGCTAAATGCGCTTATATTACACTTACATTGCTCTTATTTGACAATTTGGTATCGCGCTATTTTCTCAACGACAACAATACCATTACCATTCAATTACCATTCCTTTTTTCGAATCGCGCTAGGTTTTTAAACGTAAAATGATTACATTGCAGCCGATAACTGACCGTTCGCTTATGTCAAAATAAACAGCTAGTCGGAGGCAGTTTTTTCAACATTATTCAGAAATTATTAGCAGATTTTAGTAAGATTCTGTGTGTTTCAAGTTGTTAAAACGTATTTATTCTCTAGCTCAGTGGTTGTTAATGCCGGAAAACAATAATACCGTTAAAAAAAAAAACACAAAAATGTGATAATCAGATGAAGTAAAGTGACGGGTGCTACTTGACTCTAAGAAAGACACTCGGCACTGCCTTCCAACATCCCCCAAGAGCGGAGAGGAGGTCCCGAAAAGAGCCCGTATGAAGGAGGCTACCTACCAAGGCAAAGCCGTCTTCCCCAGTGATGAGTTTATTCTCATTTGCAGCCATGGAAATAGCCCACCAGCATGCGTAGGTAGCATGACAAACGCGAGAAGAGTTTTGTCTACCTACCTCGAAAGTCTATAGTTGACAGCCAAACAAAACAATAGGTTTGTCTACGATGAAATGTCATTTTTGACGTTTCGATATAGACAAAACCTTTTTCGAGTTCGTCATGCTACCCGTGCTGGCCGCCTTAAGAGCTGTTCGCCTGAAAAATCTGGACTAGACTTGAAAAGTCATCATCATCATCATCATCATCAGCCATTTAATGTCCCACTGCTGGGGCACTGGCCTTCCTTATGGATGGATAAAGGGAATGGAATGGGCCATGACCCACCACGCGGGCCCAGTGCGGATTGGTGGGTATTAACGACTGCAAGTGCAGCCGGGACCAACGGCTTAACGTGCTTTCCGAAGCACGGAGGAGCTCGAGATGAATAGTTTTTTGGTCACCCATCCCGTGACCGACCATTGCGAAAGTTGCTTAACCTCAACGATCGCAGGCCAAGCGCGCTAAAACTTGAAAAGTACTACGAAGTAATTCAAAGTAAACGCCAGTAAAATATATTGTAAAAGTTGTAATTTCAAAACGAGCCTGCATCTCAACAGAAACGTCAGAAACACCAATACATGTTTGAGAAAAACGCACCACTAAAATCAACCGCCAAAAACCCCCTTGTATTTGACAGTTGGATGACACTGACATTGACAACTTGACACTCTATTTTTGAAAAGATTCATTCATAAAAGTAACATCACTGGTATCATTCATTCACCGATCCAAACGATCGCAATGCCATCGCAATCCGTCTTCCATCCGTTTGTGAACGTTAGGGCGATACCTTTTTATGTCACGATCGTAAACTGATTGAAATGGAGTTGTAATGAAATCGCTCTTATTGCAAAATAGGGCGATAGGGCCCCAGACCGCGTCAAACACGAATAATAATAAGTTTTGGTCGGACGACTACGCTACACACGTCCAGCCAGATGGTCTCTGGCTGGAGCAGACTAAATCGGCGGCGGCGGTCGGATCGGGATGTGTGTAGCGACTAGAAGAACGTCGTCGTTTCCAAAAGCATGCTTTTGATCTGAAGATTGTGTTAGTTTAAAATGTCAAGATGGCGCTGTCCAGACTGAGAAAATAGTTTTGGAAATCCCAATTTTTAAAATTTTTGCAAAGTATTTTTTTTACATTATTGCGCCGTTATTTCTTCTACAATAGAGATTACATGGATTTTTAGGGCCCATTGTCTAATATTTTCGTAGAAGTAGAAAACAAATGTGTCAAAAACGGCCACTTTTAGCAGTTTTGCTATCTACTTTGAGCAGCGACTACGATACGAGGGAATGTAATGATACCGTCTAAAATAATAGGTAGTCTATGGGCCCTAAAAATTCCATGTAATGTTTTATTCAAATTGTGTAAGAGAATTACAATATTGAATAAAAATCACCGGCGGCGGGCGGCGGGCGGCCCCATTTTGCCTAGCCTTTTTTTATAGTGAGGGGAATGCGTTTACTCATAGGTACCTACTCAAACTGACCCCACATCCAGTGACATGGACTCGATGGGGGGTCAGTAAGGGGGAATACACACTTAACTCCTCACTACTTGCTCTCACCGGCCGCCGTCTCGTCGGTAGGAGCCGCACGCCTTAATATAACTCCGTCGTGTAGGTACTTACCTCACGCTCACGTCTCTTAACAGGAGTGTTAGGTAATAAAATGTACTTAAAGGGTTCTCATGGATATTTATTAAACTTGATTACAAGCTTGCCAGAAAACAAAACAAAGCTTAGTTTGTCCGAAGATTAACAAAAAAGCTAAACGGTACCTACATGTAGGTAGGTACCGTTACTTAGGATGTAAAAAGATCAAAAAAGTCAGAGAGGGCGGATTGCTTTTTAAAAATTTCAGTTAATAGTAATTGAAAATGGTGCTCTAAACAAAAAAATCCTTAACAAATTTTTTACCCCCCTTCTAATTTTTTGGTCATCTCACACTACTTTTTCTTTTGCTTGCGTTTCTTCATTCTCTTCAGGAGGTGGTGGTAGCATATAGGCGTTCTGTGGTGGTAACATCCACATGTTAGCTTGATATGCAGGTGACAGAACCGATATTGACGGCTCTGGAACCCGGGGTATAGGCAGCAAAGAGTTGTACTGGCTCCAGTGAGGAGTGATGAAGAACACGTGCCTATCTTCACGCTGCTGGAGAGGTCTGAAGTTCCTCAAGTTAGGTTCGTCCCAAGGATCCCATAGTTTACGGAATTCTTTCATCTGAAATTTAAAAAAAAAAAGTTTGGTTGTTGTTTTCCTCGAAGTGAAGGCGCTGGTGATTTGTTTTGTCATTATAACAAATTAGCTAAAGTAATTTCTGATTAATAAGATAATTTATCATTTGATACGGTTTATCAAAGTAGTAGGTACCTAAAGGTTACCTACCTACCCTACCAGCAAAGAACACAAAATGACGTAAGTAGGTAAAGTAGCAAGAGGGCGTAGCAAAACCCCCTGCAAAAAAACAACCCACAATAGATTTTACCTGCGTACGATTATGAGTTTTTTTTATCATATTATTGAAAACGAACTTTTAAATATTTTCACAGGTCTGGGTGTAGGTATATAGCTATTTGAGTACGAAAGTTGGTAGTGTGATTTTCAGTACCTAGGTTGAAACGCTCCTGGCTGGAGGAGCCGGAGAGCAAGAGTTCAGAAATAAAAGATGTATATAAAATTAAATGTATAATTCGGTTAGACCGTTTTAAAATGAAATTACAGGGGGGGTAACTGGCTCGGTGATCGGCGTTGGAAGTCTAAGGTCAACTTAGCTTTATAACTTCCTAAGGAGAGGTGAAGCCGCTAGGGTTTAGGGGCAGCGGGTTCTGTTCCGGGGTAGACCGGAGCAGAGCAGGTTCCTGGCGGTTAGGCGCGCAGGAGCAGGTGGAGAGCGGCACGAAGTAGGCAGGTACTCGGCGTGTAGGTAGCCCGGAGAAGGTAGGTACCGGTGAGACTCGGGGAGATGTTGCCCGGAGATACGACCCCAATTATGTTGGGGCGAAAACCAGAAAAAAGAGAAATCTTTAGCGGGTTCTCTCCTATATATACTAAAAATCTTCCAGAACATTCCGGCTGTAAGTAGGTTTATAATTTTTTTGCATAGATAGATTCAACTTGTCATTGGATTTTAATCATACAGCCAAGGCACAAACTAATTACGTCGCGAAGACTTCAGAATTATCTGGAAGATTAATTTAGTAAAAATCTATGGCGCGCGTAAGACAAAATTGCTTCCAATAGACTATTTATGTTGTTACGTTAAGAAATGCAATATAAATATGCACGAAACTACAATCAAAGTATTCCGCATACAGATCACAGGCTGCCACGGACCGCGCGGCTGTTTATAGCTGTTACTTCGGAACCTCGCAAACAAACCGACAGCTGAGTGGTATCTGACATTGACAGCTCCTATCACATAAATACAATAGAACTGAATAGACCATATTTGTTTATAATTGTAATGATTTTTTCATAACATTAATAGTTTGTGCGATTATTATGGATAAAACAATGCAAGAAGTAAGTAAAAATGGCAGCCGTTACATATCCCCCTTTTTAGAGAAGGATTTTGCCTGGGAAAAATCCACTAAGAAACACAACCACCGCAAACAAAACTAAGGTTTAGAGTAGCAGTATACAATAAGATAAGCTGACTGTACGTTATCGACAGTAAAAGTAACACCATAAAATTGACGAGAGGTATCGACAACCAGTTCAAGACTAATCGAATAGAACGGTACAAGAACCAACAATCGCAAGACAGGAGAAGAATTCCAGTTATTTAGTGTAACTGAATCAACATTCCAGTTGAGAATGCTAATGTTAAAACAATGCGAAATTAAAAATAAAATAGTCGAGAGATAAACTTCATGCAGACACAATTCAAACGAACAGGTTCCCTAGCTATAAATGTATTTAATTAAAATTATATTTATGTATAATTTTATGCAATAAAAGCCCTAGCTAAAAATAATCAGATTAAAAAGTAAAAAAACGATGACCCACAATTTATTCAATACATCTAAAACAAAATTTTGCTATTAAAAGGTAAAAATAACGACGAAGACTAATAATTTGTAGAATTTATATTTAAAAAATTTATTTAATTTAGGAATAGTTATTTATTTTAAAATCTTTAATATGCCAGGAACCTAGATTTTTCCCATTCATATCTTCAAGTTCATAAACTAGAGGAGATAGTTTAGATTTAATGAGACATTTCATATATTTAGGAGCAACTTTTTTAGAAAACTGCTTATCTTTATCACTTTGATAATAAGTTTTTCTCCAAACCGTATCACCAACGTTAAAGTTATAGTTTTTGCGACGAAGATTGTAATGTCCAGAGTTTCGGGAATGAGACTTGATAAGAGAACTTTGCACTTGGTCCATTATTTTTCTAAGTTTACCCGTGTTTTCAGCATACACATCCCTAGGCGCAAAAACAATTTCATCGGACAGATCAACATCAAGATAGTGAGAACCGCACGACACTAACTCTCTCCCGTAAACCAGAAATGACGGAGTATAACCTGTGACTTCACTGACGGCTGTATTAAGTGCGAATTGTATTTTGGGAATGTTGTTATCCCAGGACCTGTGGTCCTCTTCAATAAAAGTGGAAACAGCAGTCATGATGGTTTTATTATAACGCTCAACCGTGCTTACCTGTGGAGTATATTTAGGAGTAAAGCGTACGTTTGGTATTTTATATTGAGAAAACATGTGATTAAGCTTTTGACTGACAAACTGCTTACCGTTGTCCATCAAAACAGTACTAGGAATGCCATGAACAAGAAAGACTTTCTCTTCAATTAAACTAGTTATAATGTCGGCAGTAGCACGACGGATAGGAAACAAAAGCGAGTATTTCGAAAAACAACAAGTGACTACAAGTAGCATAGTATTCTGTTTTCTAGATATAGGTAAGGGACCAACCAAGTCCACACTAATCATTTGGAATGGTCTAGAACATTCCTTAGGTCGTCCCATAAATCCTAAGGTAGGATGATTTGCATGCTTGTGAGAGTTACAAGCATCGCACTCATTAACAAATTTTACGACATCTTTATGCATGCCAGGCCAGAAGTAATTTAAAGAAATTCTTTTAAAAGTTTTAAATATCCCTAAATGTCCAGAAGTAGGATTATCATGATAGTCTTTAAGTATATCAATTCTAGATTCTTTAGGAACAACTTCCTTCCATTCAAATTCTCTAGTTAAGGGATTTATAGTTTTTATGAAGCGATATAACTTATTATTATTTATTTTATAATTGGTAAAAGAGGTAGGGGAATTTTGACAACCGGCAAATAGCTCCAAATACCAGGGATCAAGTACAGGAGGTGAAGAAGATCGGTTGACGCTATCTATAGCCGCTACAGGCACCGCACGGGACAACGAATCTGGAACGACATTATCCTTGCCACGTCTGTGTTTGATGTCGAAGTTGAACGCAGAAAGACGTACTCCCCATCTGGCAAGTCGACCTGTAGGGTTATTAATATTTAGAAACCATTTTAAAGACGAATGATCAGTAAAAACGGTAAATTTCCGGCCATTATCCAAATAACAGCGCCAATGTTCTATAGACACAATTACTGCGAGCGCTTCCCGCTCCGTAGCGCTATAGTTTCGTTCTTGTGCCGACAAGGACTTGCTCATATAGGCTATAACTTTCTCTTCGCCATTTAAAATTTGAGTTAGTATAGCTCCAATCCCGTAATCACTAGCGTCGGTATGGACTTGAAACGGTTCAGAATAATCCGGACAAGATAAAATCGGAGGGGACGTTAAACACTCTTTGAGCTTCTTGAAGGCAGTTTCTGCTTCTGGTGACCAGGCAAAAGGAATTGCATTCTTACCCTGAGAGGTAAGTTAGTTCAATGGTGCAGCCAATGAACTAAAATTGGGAATAAAACGACGATACCAAGAAGCAGTACCTAAGAAACGACGAACTTCCTTCCTGTTAGTAGGAGTAGGATAATTCACAATGACCTCAATTTTCTCCGGATCGGCGTGTAGCCCATTCGAATCGACCATATAACCCAAATATTTTAATTTTTCTCTGAAAAATTGTCATTTTTCGAAATTTATAGTTAAATTTGCGAACTTTAGTTTCTCCAAAACTCGTAAAAGTAAAGAAATGTGCTCCTGAAAGGAATTAGACACAATTACTACGTCATCAACAAATACATAGACCTTATTTTCGAATTCAGGACCATAAAACAGCAAATCTACCAATCTTTGCTGCGTGGCAGGTGCATTGGTCAACCCAAAAGGCATAGACTTAAATTGGAAGGTTCCTCTAGAGGGAATATAGAATGCAGTCTTACATCGGTCTTCAGGCTTAATTAATACCTGCCAGAACGATTTAGATAGGTCTATACTAGATAGATACTTAGCATCCCTAAGGTTATCTAGGATTTCAGTTATATAAGGTAAGCTGTAAGCATCTTTGCGAGTGACAGAGTTTAGTTTCCTACTGTCGAGACAGAATCTATACTCGCCATTCTTTTTGGGAGTAAGAAGCACGGGATTAGACCAAGGGCTCTCACATGGTTCGACAACATCTTCTTTCAACATCTCGTCCAGTTGATCGGAGAGAATTTGTTGCTTCTGAGGGGACATTCTATAGTAACGTTGTCGAATGGGAACAGAGTCACCTGTATCTATAGCGTGAGTGATCAACGAAGTACGACCTAAACCACATTTTTCATAGGAAATGCTACGAAATTGAGAAATAATATTATCAGCGTTTTCCTTTTGTTCGTTGTTAAGTTGAGCGTACGAACAAATTTGTTTAGGATCGTCAAGAGCAATATTAGATATATTAAATTCGTTAGACTCATCCAGCAAAAGGCTATCGAGTTCACTCGGAAACAACTCGAACTTCCTCCAGAAATCCATACCAAGAATTAATTTGTTTTTAATTTCCGGCACAACAAATAATTTAATATGAATAGTTTTATTTTTAAAATTTAAAGGTAGAATAACATATTTAGAGGCAGTAAAAGTTTGACCGCCAGCTGCAGAAAGCTGTAACGGGTCACAAGAATAAAGTTTATTATTAGGATTTAATATATATAATATATATTCCTGATAATTATTCCCAAGTAAGGATATGCCGGAACCGGTATCTAAAAGACCAACGACATGATTATCACCAATAACAACAGAAATATACGGTCGAGAAAAATTAATTTCAGATTCCGGGATTGGAGACTCAGAATGACTATGAGATAGATTAGATATAATAGATAACCATTCTTTCCATTCAGCTTCATCGCAACGACTAGAGAATCTCGAGCGAAGCTGCCTAGTTTCACAATCCCGATCAATTAGTTTTTTTGATTGGTGGGCTTATTGCAATCCGGACATTCGGGGGTGCGAACACCATCTTTGCCACACTTAAAACAAACTATTGTTCGTGGTTGAGTACAGTTTTTCAAATTATGCGTGTTAGAACGACATCTAGGACAATATATATTATCATTGTTCACAGCTGAAACAAATGACTTATTAGTTTTAGTAAAAGGTTTATTAACAACCGGAGTGCTAGTAGCACCGCGGTAAACGAACTCCGTAGCTAAGTTCGACATATTAGAAGCAGAAGGCTCAACAAAATTTGCCACTTGACACTGTATTTTTTCAACGTGTTGACAAATAGCTTTAAGATCGTCGATGGAGTTTATCACCAAAGACGGAGTAAGAGCATTAGCGTAGCAAGGCCTAATATTAGTAAGTAAAATTTCTAATTTATCTTCCTCTGATATTGGTTTCGTGAGGCGAGAAAACATAACCTCCATTACCGAAAGATATATAGCAATTGGTTCGTTAACACCCTGGGTACGAGCTCTAATATCCGATTTAAATTGAGAGTCATAGTTTTTCGGAAGAAAATCAGCCTTCAGCAAGGCTACTAACTCTCCCCAGGTATTTACTTTTGGCCTGGCACAACGAAACCAATACAAGGCGTCGTCGGTAAAAATTTCGTAACCAAACGACAAAACCCTACTATAATCTATGCCCCTAGCTGTGACAAACTCGTCAACCTTTTGAATAAAGGAAACAACACAAGTTTTCCCGTTGAATTTAAGTTTAGTGAAATCGGAAAGTGCCCGATCGACAGTAACATTAATAATAGACTCCGACGCGTTGACTTGCTCTCGGCTGGAAGTAGAAGGACCGGGGAGCAAAGGGTCACCCGCATTCGCGCCTGAGACAGGTGTCTCCCTAGGTTTTAAAGTGGACAGTTCCTTGTCTTGGGCTTTCAAGCCGCGCTTGCATTCGGCAAGGGCACCCAATAATAACGCGTCCTCGGCCGCATCAACTCTACCGAGCCGATGAAAAACGTGGTTAAGAATAACCTCCGTTCTCAAATAAACACCTCTATCAAATTTAGATTTTAATAATTCTAGGTTTTTATTGGATTTGTTTAATGCGGCTGAGATGCCGTCTAAGTCGTCAGCAGAAGACAAATGCGAGGCTAAAATCTCCTCAGAAGGAAGTTCTTTAGAGATCTTTGTAATTTGCTTCCTTAAATCGGCCACGTTATCAGCCGGTGTTTCTCCGCGAAGTCCGACTTCGTATTCAAGTTCCGACTTTTGTAAGGAAAGAAAATTTATCCTACGCACAGCCATATTTAAGTACGTTAGGTGAGTCTTTTGCGCGACGAGCCTACTCAAGTGCAACCACTACTTAAGTAACAAAAGGGGTATGTGGGTAACTATAACAGTTGTAAGTTCAATTTAAAAAAATTACAATTTAAATGAAGAAAGTAAATAACCTCCTTGTTTGAAGTAGGTTAAATGAATATCAAGGGCTTTAAGTTAAAAAGTAAAAAAAAAAAAAAAAAAATTATAAGGAAAGGTAAGTAACCTCCTTTTTTTTTTTAAGTCGGTTAAAATAAAAATCACAGGCTTCCTGGTTTAGAACCAAGGAAAGGCTGATATTTAAAGAAAATATTACAGTTAATCACCCCGGTTAGCCGTTCATTACACAAACTCGGATAAAAAAAAAAATAGGTACCCACATACGAAGCACAAAAAATAAATAAATTAATAAAGCACTGATCACCAAGCGAGCCTGAAATGAGCTGGGCGCCACTGAAACGCTCCTGGCTGGAGGAGCCGGAGAGCAAGAGTTCAGAAATAAAAGATGTATATAAAATTAAATGTATAATTCGGTTAGACCGTTTTAAAATGAAATTACAGGGGGGGTAACTGGCTCGGTGATCGGCGTTGGAAGTCTAAGGTCAACTTAGCTTTATAACTTCCTAAGGAGAGGTGAAGCCGCTAGGGTTTAGGGGCAGCGGGTTCTGTTCCGGGGTAGACCGGAGCAGAGCAGGTTCCTGGCGGTTAGGCGCGCAGGAGCAGGTGGAGAGCGGCACGAAGTAGGCAGGTACTCGGCGTGTAGGTAGCCCGGAGAAGGTAGGTACCGGTGAGACTCGGGGAGATGTTGCCCGGAGATACGACCCCAATTATGTTGGGGCGAAAACCAGAAAAAAGAGAAATCTTTAGCGGGTTCTCTCCTATATATACTAAAAATCTTCCAGAACATTCCGGCTGTAAGTAGGTTTATAATTTTTTGCATAGATAGATTCAACTTGTCATTGGATTTTAATCATACAGCCAAGGCACAAACTAATTACGTCGCGAAGACTTCAGAATTATCTGGAAGATTAATTTAGTAAAAATCTATGGCGCGCGTAAGACAAAATTGCTTCCAATAGACTATTTATGTTGTTACGTTAAGAAATGCAATATAAATATGCACGAAACTACAATCAAAGTATTCCGCATACAGATCACAGGCTGCCACGGACCGCGCGGCTGTTTATAGCTGTTACTTCGGAACCTCGCAAACAAACCGACAGCTGAGTGGTATCTGACATTGACAGCTCCTATCACATAAATACAATAGAACTGAATAGACCATATTTGTTTATAATTGTAATGATTTTTTCATAACATTAATAGTTTGTGCGATTATTATGGATAAAACAATGCAAGAAGTAAGTAAAAATGGCAGCCGTTACAAGGTATATCGAACACGGTGTGACGAAAACTCCGTAGTGCTATGTTTTATTCTATCGATGCTTTACAACAAGTGCGATGTAACGTTTGTGCGAAAAACGTTGGGTCGACAAACCTTATGCGATAACTAGCTTTCCGCCCGCGGCTTCGCCCGCGTGAACTACATGACGTTATCCCGCGGGAATATGATTTTTTCCGGGATAAAAAGTAGCCTATGTTCCTCTCCAGGCTACAAAGTGTCTGTGTTCCAAATTTCAGCCAAATCCGTTCAGCCGTTATGGCGTGATTGAGTAACAAACATCCAAACATCCAAACATCCAAACATCCAAACATCTAAACTTTCGCATTTATAATATTAGTAGGATAGTAGGATTCATTAGTTCGTTGATTTGTTTGTTCTATGACATGTTATTTCGAAATTTCTGTTATAACGTAGCTTTTTTAGATGTAATTATTTTTTCCTTCTTTTTTAAAGTCGGTTAAAAAGGAGGAGTTTTGATTTAATATAATCTGAAAAATCTACACAATAACAGAAATTTCGAAATAACATGTCATAGAACAAACAAATCAACGAACTAATGAATTATGGCTGTAAGGTTTGTCGACCCCACGTTTTTCGCACAAACGTTACATCGATCGTACTTGTAAAGCATCGATAGAATAAAACATAGCACTACGGAGTTTACGACACACCGTGTTCGATATACTGAAAATCGCACTACCAACTTTCGCACTCAAATAGGGAACCCCTAGATATGTGGTAATACCCGTCGTTGTTTTCGATTTACATAATATTGTGCTCAAGCTACTTACTACAGTTTGGTATTGGAAAAATGTAAATGTACCTATGTGATGGTGTCCAATATTTATTTATTTAATCACCTGTTCATACGAAGCACTTAAAGTTATTCTTGGAACAAGCCATCTTACTACGAAGTTCTCTCCTTTCACGGTCTTCAAGCTGCCCCAGTAAACGAAATAGTCTTCATAGAACATGGGCAGCAAACGGGACATGGGGTAAGGCCCAACACGAGTGTTGGTCTTGGCTTCCCTGATCCTTGGGAATCCTTCTATGATCCAACTAAGATGATCATCTGGGACGACTCCATACTAGAAATAGGAAAACGAGATGTAAGTATGTAGCTTACTTCCGCAATTATTATTTTTGAGGAAGTAAGCTACCTACATACATCTTTCATTGGTTAAGGACTTCCGCCAAGTGTCGCCCGATAGCCCGAAATAATCAAATACTTAACTAGAAATTAGTAGAGTAAAAAGTGAGTAGCGTCCGTTTGGGCTCAGGAGAAACTGATACACTTTAAAACCAAAGTCGCATTTTTGTTGCATTTATTTATATTTCTTACAGTTTAAACATAAGAATTAAACTTACTTGGTTATAGGTAGGTACTTAGGTACTCTACTTTCTGAAATTTTGCCTGATACCTTCAGATTTTTGGAGAAAGGTCAAAACCAGGGCTGTCCTATTTTACAAGCTTTTTATTAACTTGCCATGTAAGTTAGTTAGTTAGTTAGTGGGGGACAAATCTTGCAAGCTTAATTTGACCCACTTTCCAGTGTCCGATGGAGCTGAGGTATACAGGTTTGGTTTAGATGACAATACAATATTAAAGTACAGTCAGCAAAAAAGCTTGTCATAAAAATGAAATTTTTACTAAAAACTTATTACTGTTAAGACGACGCATTGTGTAAACAGAACAACAGTGTTTTTCACCTTACAAAACCCCATCAAACACCCTTAAAAAGGTAAGAGATACCAGCCGGTTCAAATTAATTTAAGTCTTACCTTGATTAAATAACACACCATTACAACACCATCGTCATGACGTAAAGCTTCTTCTTGAGTCATGTATTCAGATCTGAAGAAAGTTACCTACAATAAAATAAAAGTAAAGGCACTTTACTGAAACTAACCGTTTAACTTCTAAAGTATCATTCGTTCTATTCGGCCTAGTTCATCAAGTAAAGATAACCGTTGATTACGCAGCACGTGACAATGACCTATGGGAAAGAGACGTGGTTGTTTACTATAGGTCTCATTAGAAGGCTCAAGGTTCGCGTAATGGAGAGAGAGATGCTAGGCATTTCCTTGCGCGAATTAAAAATGATGAATGAGATCCGCAGGAAAACTAAAACAACCGACATAGCTCGAAGGAATGGTCAGTTGAAGTGGCAGTGGCGGAACACATAGTGCGGAGAACCGATAGCCATTTGGGCGGAAAAGTTCTCGAATGGCGACCGTGTACCAAACGACGTTACGTGGGCAGGCCCCCTACAAGGTGGACCGACGATCTGCCGGCCTAGCAAGTTGTCTTGCTTACCCTACTAAGGTGAAAGTAAGACAACTTGCAGTACCATATCATATCGCGCGATAAAAGCCGCTCATGTTAGGCCGGCTGGTGAAGGTCGCTGGAAACAGCAGCAGTGGGCGGCATTCGGCTGACATGATGATACCTAATGACGCACTGATTGGTGTTCGTAAGCTGCGACAAAATACGAACTATCAGGTGCGAACCTTACATTTTGATCAAGTGATTAAGTAATCAATCGTAAAACTTTTCTCGGTGTATTCGGGCCTAATAATGTTATTCAGATCTAAAATCATTACCTAGTAAAGCTATTCCAGTTAATTAGAGTGATTGGCCAGAGGATTATGGTAATTGTGGTGCCACAGTTACTGAAGCCAATGCTTACCTACTAATTAGTAAATTGATCATTAGAACGAACGCTGTAAATATATCTACATAAACAATAGAGATCACGTATTATTGTTATATTAAGCCCATGATTGTGTTAAAATGACCCTTATAAAGGTTTCTATAAAATCGACTGCTCGTCTCATCGCTATACTTCAGAAACCGTCCCTTTACTTACTTCCAACGACAAAATAATCTATACTAATATTATAAAGAGGTGATTGTTTGTTTGTTTGCATCGAATAGGCTCCGAAACTACTGGACCAATTTAGAAAATTCTTTGACCATTAGAAAGCTACACTCTTCCCGGGTGACATAGGCTATATTTTATCCCGATATTTCCACGGGAACGGGTACCACGGTGAAACCGCGAGGATCTGCTAGTTTCCTATAAACTAATTTGAAATAGGGAAGCTTATAACTTATACCTGGTCCCTGATTCACGAACCGTCGGAAACGGAATCGGATTCGAATTCTATGCTTTGTCTTTTTCTATTCTATAGTGAGTGACAGAGACAGGGCAACTAAAATGGGCTGTTAGCTAAAATTACCGTCGCCGCACACGAGCCACACGCGACAGTCACAATCGGCGCCACATGAAGCTAAAAGAAGAAACTAGTGACTAGCGTCATTGACTATACCGTCGTCACAAGCGTCAACCATGTGCGCCGAGTTCATAATCCTTCGAATATGTATGAACACTAGGAAATAGGTAATGGCGGCGTTTTGTGTGTGTTGTGGTCGGTGGCCCGTGTGCGGCCAGACTTACCATTCCTAAGCAAATCTGCTCGTTTTTAGGGTTTCCGTACCAAAATGGTAAAAAGAAACCCTTATGGTGAGACTCAGCCTGTCTGTCACAACTGGACATCTCGAGAACTACTAATGCTATCAACTTGAAATTTGGAATAGTTTTAGATGACGTTTGCCCAACTATTTTGCAAATAAGACAGAATATAAAATATTTATAGTCATAATAGATATAGATATTTATAGATATTTATAGTAGTTAGACCGAAAGGTGGTCTTAAAAATTCGAAGTGGGGCTATACTAGGGCGTATGAGGTATCATATAAAAGAGCGCTGCTTGTACATTCTTAAACATATTTTCTCTTTTTCTTAAGCCGCATAGTTTTTGACTTTTGATGAAAAATGAAAAAAAATACCGTTCCTACCTACTTATAAAAACAATGTCTCTAAATAGTAATCTTTATCAGAAATCATCAACAAAAATTATATTAGTTCCACTATCGGTCAAAAGCTGGTGAAGACTTAAAACTGCAATATTATACACGGTAACTACTCTGACGAATCAGCCTCGCCGATGAAAACATTTTTACGTTATATTAGTTAAAATTTATGATAATACGAAACCCTCGGTGTGCGAGTCCGACTCGCTCTTGACCGGTTTTTTAAATTTAGAGACCGGTATAAACCTCTTTCTTGTGTTCTGTGGGTATAAAGCTACAAAGATTTACTTACAGTGAAATATAGTGCAGGCGTACCGGTTTTGGCCACTTTTTAACCGACTTCAAAAAAAGGAGGAGGTTATCAATTCGACTGTATATTTTTTTATTTTTTTTTATTTTTTATGTGTGTTACCTCAGAACTTTTTAGGTAATGAACCGATTTGGATAATTCTTTTTTTATTTAAAAGGTGATGCTTCTCGTGTGGTCCCATTCAAATTTTATCAAGAACTGGCCAGAAGTTCAGGAGTTATCCTGAATAATGAGTATTCAGACTTTATTTGGGTATATGGACGATTTCATAGTTTCATCAAATTCATCATTCATCTGGTAGTCATCATCTCATAGTGATGAGCTGGTGATGGAAGCTACAACTCCTTAACGGTTAGGAGCTGGAGAATATTTATTTAAGTATTAATCGTACGTATGGGCCAATAGTTATATTCTTTTAGGTTATTAGGGTGAGCTGCTGATGAGAGGTGAAACTCCTCAACAGTTAGGAGTTATATTATGATGTTTTATAAATACCATATGCACGAATGGACCTTCAGTTGTGTTCCTTCAAGTTATCTAAGTAGCTAAAGATGGAAAGCTGAATTCCGTAACGGATAGGATATTTACAACAATTTATCATAATCACCATGTAGTTTCTTAAGCTACTTCACTAAAAATCGGTGCCAAGCCAAAAAGAATAAAAACGAAATATACTGAGTGAAATAACTAACATATAAAAAAAAAAACCCGGTCCCAAGCGTGAGGTGTAGGACGTAATTAACTCAATACGTATAAGATGGCACCGACTTCAAACAGTCCAGTAAGTACCAAGATAAATTAGAAAAAGTCACGTATCATCGTCCTTTAAATTAAAAAATCTTATTATTTTTTTCGTTTTTTAGTGTTTGTTAATTTTTGTTTGAAGATCCGTTTTGAAGGCGGTTACATTTTTTTTCAAAAACGTTTTATTGCTTTAAAAGTTTTCTAAACAACTTTTAGCCATTTTCGATAAAGGCAATTAAAATAAGGTATTTTAAGGTAATAATAACAACCGTTAGAATTCCTTATGTCATAAGATTTTTTTCAAAAATATCCATTTTCTGTTTGAAAAAATGTTTTGTATGAAAATTTAAAGAAATTTGTTTTGGATGAAATACTTTATAAACCTTTGTTTTTTACAATCAAATTGTTGTTTTGCAATTGACTGGTTTCTAGTGCATTAGAATATATTGATTTAACCTGGGTTTGGTTTTGATTTTTTGCAATACTTACAAAAGTTTAACTATCAGTAAGTGGCCAAAACCGGAACATTTGGCACCTCTCACACATTGTGTGTAATATAAAAAAAAACTATTTTACTTCTATAAATTTGAAAAATTTACCTTCTAAGGTAGATAAATTATCTATAATTTAAGATATAATTTGTGTCTTAAATATCTAAGACCATTTAGTACTTAGTGCTTAAAAGTCAAAAAATCCATAAAGTGGCCACAAAAGGTACGTCTGCCCTACCTCTAAATCCTCCCTGAATATAAAGCAAGGATAGGTTGATGGAAACAATACCGCACCTGCATTTCCCCTGGGTGCCGTCGTTTGTCAACCGTGTGTTCGCTGCCTTCGGTCATGTCGGCACCCCAGTGGAAGTGGATTTGTGATAGTATGTGCTTCTCCTTGAATATGCCACCTTCTAGATATGGGCGTTCAGTTCTCCATTTAGCACCGATGACGACTGTGGAATGTGGAATTGAGTTCCTATTTTATTTTTATTCATTATGGTTGCTAAGCTGATAACTATAAGCATAGTAAAAGTATATATTATGCTATAAGGCTCCTAGCTACCATAAAAAAATTATTTCATTGTCTAGTAATCTATAGGAATATTAATCTGATAATTAGTTCGGATTAGGTTAATCCAATAAGATTTTTATTTTTCGTAAGTAGATTTAGGAGCGTCTAAATATTTTAATTATCATCAGCCATAATATGTCCCCACTGCTGGGGCACAGACCCTTATGGATGGATAAAGAGATTGTTCACCACGCTGGCCCAATGCTGATTGGTGGGTATTAACGACTGCAAACGTATAGCCAGGACCAACGATTTAACGTGCTTTCCGAAGCACGGAGGAGCTCGAGATGAAAAGTTTTTGATCACCCATCCCGTGACCGACCATTGCGAAAACTGCCTAACCTTAACGATCACAGGCCGAGCGCGCCAACCACTGCGCCACGGGCTCATCAAATACTCTAATTAGTACCTAATGATAAATTAATGACTTCATCAATGGTTTCAAATGGTTCCACAAACATACTTCAAATTTTGTTGTATGAAAACTTTATGAATTTTGTTGGATGAAATTTATTATAAAAGTTATTGGCATGTTATCTACACAAAATATATTCAGTGTCGGACTTATCTCCTGAGATACAAAAATTTAAGGTCTGGAGTATCTGATCAAGTACCCTGAGAGCTCACTTAAACTATGAGAGATATGAAAATGTTATTCAATATTCAGTCTGATGAGTCGTTTCTATTGATGTTTAAAAACTGAATCTTTCTGTAAAAATATATGAAATCCCACCAAAACATCCTGTAAAAAAACTAGCCAACTCTCGCTGGAGCTGCTTATTTCTTTATAAAAAGTAATAACATCTCTCAGTAAAGCCAAACAGCTCCAATGTTTCTTACTGCGATTTCTTTATTAATAAGTATACCTAGTTAGATTTTATGTGAGTTGGTCGTTCTTCTATATTGGTATAGTTCGGTTTTATGTGAAACTTAACTATACCAATAAGGAAATCGCAGTAAAGAACTTTAGAGTTGGCTTGGCTTTACTGAGAGATTTTATCACTCTTTATAAAGAAATAAGCAGCTCCAGCGAGATTTGGCTAGTTTTTTTACAAGATGTTTTGGTGGGATATGATTTACCAGTATAACCAGTATTGGTCATTTTGATTTTGTGAGGGTATACATCGAAGTTCAGCCATCTGAGTTCCGGACATGGGTATTTGATGGAGTTTGTGATAGAGACGTCTATAGGCGTCGGGAGATGTCCTTCGAACTCGCTCCGGTATTGAATCCAATCGATTGTACCAAACTGGGGCACATACTTCACTGTTTCTTCTTTTGGAGGCGGTTCTTCTTCCTCTGGAAGTGTATCTTTTTTTAATGTAATATTTAATTGATTTCTAAATCTATATTTGTTCTGCAATTGCAAAACAAAAACAAAAAAGAGTTTAATCGTGTGTTATATAACAAAACGGCTACATTCAAAATACCAGCGCCACAGTCTCACTCTCAGCTCTCTGTGGCCTGTGGCAAAGAATACTATAATATTACTAACGTACCTGTGGTGTGGCGCAAGCTAAGTCAGTTTCAGCAAAAAAAAAAATGATTTTTACCTTTAACTTGTTTTTTCCTTGTAATATGTTTTTTGCTGAATACACTATTTTCTATTTCTATCTCATTTCTTTTCTAATAATGTTATTTTTTAATATTTCTGTTACAAGGATTAATACGGGGTTCGACCTTGCAACCTTAGGCTATCTAGGCCACTGCTATTTCATCTAAGCTTCTGAGGCTGATACTCTGAATAAAAGCTGTACATTGTTGCGATAAAAAAAATTGTGTTCAATCTCAGAAGAACTGTATTGGTCACATTTGTTATTATATCCACAAACGGGGTAGCACTTAAGCATTCATCTCACTTGATGATAAGGCTGAAGATAAAAGGGCACTACTCACGGGCTCTTATCTCTTTCTAACTGCCGGAACAAAACAATGCTGAAAACATCTTGTTATGGCGTCAGACTTAGATAAGATGGTGGTAGCTGACCAGGCGGACTTATAACAAGTCCTACCACAAACCAAAGCATACAGTATGTACTCCACTGGGACTCGAACACGGGGCTTCATGGGTCTGATACTGGTGGTGTCTACCACCAGATCATAGAGGAGGTGAACTCATTCAAAAAATAACGTCATCGCAATGGATGTGTCTGTATAATTATCTAAATAGCCTAATACCTAATAAATAATATTATTAATCAAGAAATTATTCACGATAATTGCGTTTACAAGAAGCGAAGCAAAAAAACATATAAATAAACATGGAATTAATATTTGTAAATAAGGGTTTATGTTATTTGTTCGCGAAAATACAATCGCTTTTCTAGGTTCCTAGGTTCCTAGGGAAACCTAGGTTCTATGTCACTGTCCGGGCGAATGTTCTAACCATTCAGCTACGTAGTCGTTGAGCTCAGAGGTTAGAGCATTCGCCCGGGCAGTGAAAGGTCGTGGGTTCGAGTCCCATTGAAGCTAGTTGTGAGACAATACTTCATTTTCAACATTTTCAATAAAAAAACATTGCATTGTGCATATTTTATTGTTGTAGGTAAGTATGCAAAAAAAAAACAAAAAAAAAAGTTTTTTTAATACCCAGTTGTACTTAAACAGAAAAATATCTAGAATTAATTGCATAATAAGTTGCTAAAAAACTCAAGGAACGTTTCGTAAACGTCATTGAATTGAAACTGAGCTTTTCAATAGGTAAGATATGGCCTTTTAGTTCAGCGTTTTCTCATTTCACGAGTATTTTCATGTCATCTGATTCACTTCGCTATACAAGGTGCCTGGCTGCCTGGTATTCAGGATTTATGTTTCCAGAGTATATCTTTGAATGACTGATATTTCAAAGAGAAGTTTGAAGAGCTTTTAATTACAAAGTTTGGTTGTGCCAAGATTTAATTTGAACATCAAATAAGACTCCTAATGTGTCTTTAATATATTCTACACTAATTATAAAGAGGTAAAAGTTCACAACTTTATATGTAGTAATCATAGATTAATAACTCTTCGCTAAGGTAGTAATCTAAAACTACTGAAATGATTTTGAATATTTATTCCAGAGTGACACTACATTATTTTATCCCGATATCACCACGGGAACGAGGTGTAAGGTGTAGGTTATAAACTACCACTTACAAGGACTTTTCTCGAAAAGTGTAAGCATGCACTTTGATTTCAACAAGCAGAATAGGTAGGTACCTAAGGTTTGTTATTTTCCAAGTGATATTTTATAAGATGTAACTGATAATGTATTGTAGGACACAAACCTATTGGCACTGCTGTAAGTTTCATCACTTATTGCTTACAAAAAATTTAAAATTACTGAAACAAAATTATAAATCTACATCCCCTAAGATTTTTAGAGATCTGGCATCATATTCTTTGGTTTTGAATTATTTGCATTGTTTACATTACAATATTGCAAAGGTTATAGGATCGAGATAGGATCTGTCTACAAAATGATGACAAAATGCATGGCCCGCTATTATTTCTCGGCTGCTTGCAAGTGCAACGAGTGAGATAGAAGATGGCTTTGCAAAATGTCATTACATGCTCTTTGTTAGTGGTTGTCAAACTCAGCGTCCTTCTGTCTCGGCAGAGAGTATATATTATGTTCTGTGGTCCTTTATAATCTTTCTAAATCATTGTGCCACAAACTTTGCTGTGCCGGTGGCCAAAATGTGAAACTAACGTGATTTTTTTAAATGTCTGTTTGCTGTCAAGTTGATGTCCAACCATAGCGCTGCTGGCAGCTGAAGTTCTTAGAGGTCAGGGCCGGTTAAATTACTACAAAAAAAAGAAAAACGTACGTAGCGCCGCTGTCACCGGCACAGAAAAGGTTGTGGCACTGTACAAATAAGTAGATCTATGGGTCGTTTACATGTATTTAAGTGACGAAGTGATTTACTAAATTTTATGTTAATTTTAACTGAAATCACGCGTGTAAACAGTCAAACAGATCTTTAGTCACAACACAAGTGCTAAGTAAACGATTTTGTGAATTAATGAGTAAGTAGAATAGAATCGAGTCTATTTTTAACCGACTTCTAAATCAAAAAGGAGGAGGTTCTCTATTCGTCTGTATGTATGTTTTTTTTTGTGTATGTCCACCGATTACTCGAAGACGGATGGACCGATTGAAATGATTAAAACGGTATTACATCAGGTTGGTTTCCAAGTTGGTTCCAAGAAGTTTTCAGGAAATCTTGAAAATACTGTCGTTTTATTTACCACTTTATGTGTATTTAATACGTATCTTTAGGCATAACTCCTTTGTTTATAAAGCGATTTAGATGATTTTTGTTTAGTTAAAAAGGGGATACCTCCAGGTATTTTAACCGACTTCAAAAAAGGAGGTTTTCAGTTTGATCACATACCTATTCACCAGAATACACGTAAATTACCTGCACGATGCACTGAAAAGAGTGAAAAAAAAATTATTTTTATAAAGAAATAAAACCGCCTTCAAAAAAATTACATAATAAAAGTAAGAAATAACTCCTCACCAAATAAAATAACGTAAGTACTTTGAAGTCGGGCGGGTTGTAACAAAAACAACAAAAAATTGTACATGTTTCACGCCCGACTTCAAAGTACTTACGTTATTTTATTTGGTGAGAAGTTATTTCTTACTTTTTTGATGTAATTTTTTTGAAGGCGGTTTTTTGCTTAAGTAACCCCCCCTTCCGCACCGCGCGTATTTCCCGGTAGGCGTGGTCTTTACTAAATTTGCTTTTAGTTTGCATGTAAACGCACTAATTTAGCGAAGTAGGAAAGTAACTTCGTCCATTGTGACCAAACTAAATTAAATTTAAGTTACAATTATAACACGTGTAAACACTTTACTACCTACGTGTAAACTAGGCATACAAGTCGTAGCTAAGTAGGTATATAAAAAGTTACCCTATGGCGTCCCTCACTCACTAGTTCACGACTTCGAGCAAAATAATAAACATGACGAAATAATACTAGAGTACGTACATGCCACATAACTTGGCGCGTGTCAATATCTGGAACTAAAATTATGATATATTCCGCTAGGTATATTACGTAGGCAGTAGCAGGTTTCTCTGTCTACGGTATATTTTAACTGTATTTTTCCGACTGACCTCGACGATCAGCGCCCTCTGACAAATACCAAGTTATGTGGCGTAGACTATAAAATATTATTTCTTTTTTTTTGGCTATAGCACAATAAAATTAAAATTAAAACGAACCAACCCTTTTTTGTTCTGCACTTGAAAAATTAAATTATTATGGGCGCTCTACATTCGTCCGCGCGCGATTCGCGGGCGTGAATCGCAGTACGTTTCGCAGCGAGAATCGCACGTAAACTCTTTTTGGCTCTACATTCGCAGATGAAATAGTAGTTAACAAGCCGCGAGCAGGCGCGAACCTGCGAAAAGCAGGTGACATGATTCCACCTTCGCGCATTTACGCGTTTGTGCATAGATTTAGCGCGTTCGCGCTCGAATGTGGAGCGACCATTAGAAATATCAAAGGAAGAGAACCTTTTCATGACACATGTCAGAACCGTTGTGTACTTTTTGGTTAACTTCCTTACTCTTTGGGTTATTAAATTCATAGTACAAAACATCAAAAGAGCGTCCATTTCATTTTTTAAATACAATAAATTGCTTTATCAGATAGAAGTAAAAACGTACAAAAAATGAATAAAAAAGAAAAAGATAAAATCTTTCTCACAATATCAGACGATTTGCCGCCTGACCGTGAATTACTAGTGTGGGAGAAGTGGATAAAAATTAGAAAAGAGGAAACTAAAAACCTCGCATTCTTATCAAATAGGCCTCCTGCAGATCTCACAATGAATCTGCTAGTGAAAGTTCGAGAAGACAAGGAGAGAAAAACGGCATTGGAACACGCGCAAATAGAGAAAAAACCATCCCTTCGAGGCGGCCTATGGGAACAACCACTCAGGTTAAAACAACAATGCTGTTGTAAGCCAGTGTACGAAGTGAAAAGAACCCCTGCTGAAATGGGGACTCCTCAGGTCATTAAGCATGTAGGTGTACCAAAATATATTCAAGAGACTGAACTTGGAATTCCAGGAAAACCCGAACGTGAACCTTGCCCACAGCTTGATGCAGATTATGAGCGTTATAGAGAAAAGCGTGAACAAGAATTAAAAACCAAAATTGTTAAAGTTGATCCCTTTAGGTGAGTTTCCCTTTCTTTCAAATATTACCTGCTTTGAAATGATTCAATCACAAATTTATTAAAAAACATAAGTGATAAAATAATAAATTCTTGATATTTATATAATCATGCTCATGCGTACTGGTTATTTTTTTTTAGACCTGAAATAGAAGAATTGATTGTACGAGGAGCTAAGCCAAAACCACCAAAGAAAAAATTGCCACCGCTTCCATCATTCACGTTCAATGAATATTATAGTCAACCAGAAATAAATTCAGTTTATGCCATAAGAATTAACAACACTGTAATTTATAAAGTCACTCCTGATCAACCTCTAACAGTACTGGAAAAGATAAAGAAAGAGTGGTGGCACGAAAATTGTACCACATGGACGTACTATTTTAAAGTACCCTTAAAAAGAGCTGGGCGATCTAAATTGTATTTAGAAAATCTTGGAACAGTCACTCTTAGATACTGTTGGAAAAAAATAAAAAGGAACATCCCCTTTATACCAGAAGAAAACTACGATCAAGTTTTCTTTTTCAATAAAAATGAAGACGTAATTTCACCTGGACAAAGTAAAGAACTGTTTTTTACTTTTGTATCGGATGGCCCAGGAGTATTTAGTGAAGGGTGGGAACTGAGTTTTAGTAATATATACTTTTTTGATACTTTAACTAACAAGTTAATAGTTAACTTGAGTGGTGATTCTGTTGAAGATCTTGATAGTATTGTCAAGAAAGTAGATGTGCTAAAGGCACGGATTGATAAAAAGGTAATAACGAATATTGTTAGATATATACTAAACGATGCAATCACAAAAGCTGTTACAGTGGAACCTCAAATATGTCCATATAAAAATTTCTTATTGGAATCTGAAATGTTCGTCTTGAAGAATCCCGTATGTTTTTACCATCAGACGGAAGTGATGAAAATGAATGATTTGTATAGAGAAATGGCCCCTGGCGAAGTCTGGGACTTGTGTATTAGTACTTGGAGGGAAAAGATGATGGGAAAAGAATACGATGATAGAATGAAATATTATGAATTGTTAAGAATGTCTCATAGTGAACTGCTGAAACCTTGGTACGAAGGAGAAAGTGTCCTCAAGCAGAAATACAGAGTTATGAAATGGTTATTAGGAGAAATGGCTGCTAAATTTGATTTCGAATACGAAAGAGCTTTAGACATTAGTGGCGTGAGACAGTCAACCGTGGAACCAGATATCAATAGAAGTAGTTCGCTTCTGGATTTGGATCCCATTAAAATTAGCATGATGCGTAACCTATTTTATTTGTATGCCTATGAACACGTCGCTGCAACTATTGAAAAATGTGCTGGTGTACTTAGTAGCATTGATTTGAATAGGTGGATTCAATTTGACTTTTGCCGTATTTAGAAGCTTTGGATTTTGGATTGGACAAAGCGTCGATTAAAAAATTACGTCCTTGTACCTACTTTCTTAAATCTACAGCCAACAATTTATAATAAAAGTTCCATATCATGGACTGTTATAGCAAATTATTAGCAAAGTAGGTAATACTGTAAGCGAAATCTCGCTTAACACAATAATAGCTTTTGGTTTTAATTAACATTAGGTACTCGTGCATCAATATCGCTATTACAACTGAAGGTGGGAGTGACCTTAAAACCAGGTTTAATTTGTTTAATTCCTTTGTACCGAATTTATGGCCAAATTTGTTATGGAAAGACTTATAGATTTTGTAAGTAGAATAAATTGTGCGTACCTTTAATTATCGCCTTTTACGAGTTCAGAGTGCCAAGCGATAAATAAGGCCTAGTAAATCGAAGATACTCAAATTGGAGTATTGAATTATTTGTAATTTAGCTTACTTTAATGCTAGGGATTATACTTTTATAACAATACTCATCAGCTGATTAAACGTTTTAAGTTATTATGTATGTGTATGTCTAATAATTTGTCAATGAAATAAATGGATTGAAAAATACATTTTTTTAATATTCAATCTGACAAATTTTATCGGAAGATGCGTATTAATTTATGAAAAGCAGATACCTACGCATTATTGGCTAACTAAAATAAAATGTTCCTTAGGTATGTGTTATTCTAGCCTATAATCAATATATCTGTTGCAAATTTCATCCAGATCCGTTCAGTAGTTTTTGCGTGAATAAGAGTAACAAACACATCCATACTCGCAAACTTTCGCATTTATAATATAAGTAGAATAATATAATATTAGTCAATATATTAGTACGAAGTCTTCTAATAGTGAAATAACTTTTAAAATAGGTCACTACTTAGGTAGGTACAACAAATAAATCACATCTTTCATCTTTACAATTATAGATATACACAAGTACCTAAATACTGAACAAATTTTTAGTACGACTCCGTAGCTCAGTGGTTAGAGCAGTCGCCGGCAGGCTTATTACCAAAAGCAAGCAACCAGTTGCTAATTGTACAATTGCAACGCGACTGCTACTAGTTGCGGATGGTAGCTTGCGGTTTGCAATCGGTACAGTACGGACGAACGCTTTCATGCAATTTTAGTTCACAAATCGCTCGCTTGTGGCGCTATCGTAGCAATCTAAGTTCCGTAATACGAATATCTGTTTTGTTAGCGATTAGTTGTTAATTGTTGCGATTGCAACTGTCACTTTAAGATCGGTAATAGCCCTGCCGGAAAGCAAAAGTTCGTGGGTTCAAGAAGTCCCATCAGAGATGATTGTGAGACGGGTCGATTTTTTCTAAATACTTCATTTTCCATTTTCAGTAAGTAATAAAAATTGCATTGTGAATGCAAAAACTACAAATTAAAATAAATTTTTAGTATTTCTGAAAATTAGTTCAGTGTTTACTTAGAGAGTGCTCGATGTTAGATGAGGATCTCAAGAAAATCATCTTTATTCGATTCTATTCGATTACCTAAGCGTCGCCGCACACTGGCCACCGAAAAAACATCGCCACCGAGACATTTCCTGTAGTTTTCATACATTTTATATGCGACGACGACGACTCCGCGCCGGGTAGTCGTCAATTGTTTCTTTTTCTAGCTTCAAGTGGCTGCGTTTGTGGCTCGAGTGCGGGGATGATAATACCTTATTTGAATTGGGTACTTGAGAACATTTTTTTTATTGTCTTAAAATGTTTATTGAATTAGTAGCAACACAACACAGGTATTTATTTTCAAATATCTTACTTTCGGCAATATAGAGCATCAATCTTTCTAATTAGACAAGGAGAGCACTATCGAAATGTGACGTCACATTTCTATAGCGCCATACCACAGCAGTCTCTCGCCATATAAAATTTCGTTTTAGAAAGAGATAGCTAGAGTCACAATTAAGTAGCTCATAATTTGCTTGTTATTTCTTTTTTCACATTTGCTATTCAATAATGTTATATATTTCTAAATGTCATAATTTAATATCTACATTTCAACAACAGTCAAATAGCTAATTAGTGGAACAAAGGGTTAAAAAAAAACAACACTATTAACCCGTATAAATGTATTGGCAAAAGTCGTCATAGCTTGGATTTAACTTGTTTAACATAGATAACGGAGTGGCCTGGGGGGTGTCGCTGGGTAGGCCTCACGTTTCTATCAATTGGCTTCTGGTCGGGGCCCTCGAGCTGCCTTAGGAGACCCAGCTGCGAAACAAAACAATCAACATAAAACGGACGAAAGCGAGCGAATTCGTTAACTGCGTTACGGACGCGATACACATTTGGGAACTACTTAGTACATTGCGCAGTTTCGTAGGCTGTTTAAGGATTAGTCCTTAGTTAAATAAAAGTTTATGGTCCTGTTTGTGATTAAACTCTGTAAATGTACTGTACTTTAATAAAAGGGCTTTCAGTTTTTAGGAGCCCTAAAAACTGACAGCCCGATTAGCAAAAAACGTCCGAGACTGGGCTCGTTTAAGGAGAGGCGGCGTGTAACGCGGGGCGCTCTGGCGCGGGCAAATTGTTCTATCATTCATTACGCGCTCGCGACAGACGTCTAATCAAATAAGTCAATGTGACGCACCAACTGATGCACAATTCGCCCGCGCCACGTGCCGCGGCTATGCCTCTCCTTGACATAGATATACACTGTTGAAACATTGTCAAGGGATGTATTCTGTAAACCGCTTATCGATTTTTATACAAAAATCCATAGTCCATAGGCAAGAGATTATAATGTAGGTAAGTAATACAAATATTTGAAATGTTGAACTGGTGGGAAAATATTTCATGTCAAAGCTAGGACTTCTTTAGTTGTTTTTACGACAAAATTTTCAAAAGGAACTTGGTCTCCCATCCGTGATGACAAAATCCGGGGTGGCATTTCTTTTAATCCACAACAGGTTAGCACCTCTGATCATCATCATACTAATATGATCTGAGGTTAGCACTTAGCCTTCATCGCACCTAATGTTAAGAGGTGACAAGGCTGAAGGTGGAAGCGCACTAGATCCGGAATCCTTAATCACTCAGGAACTGGCTAAGTATCCTATCTCTAACCCCCGGAACACAATAATGCAGAAAACATTACTATTATAGCGTTAGGCTTAGATAGGTGGTAACTAGCCAGGCGGACATAGAACAAGTCCTACCACCAACCAAACCGAATACAATATGTACCCCCACTGGGAATCGAACCTGAAACCACTGGGTCTTATACCAGTGGTGTGATCCACTAGACCACAGAGGCGGTTAAAAATAAACATGCAATTAGCTTGTCTAAAGACGCGTATCTAACTTTTTCAAATTATTTTATTTAGACACTGATTCACTTCAATTGAATCGGTATCTATTATATTCGGTTTGGTTTGGCATAGCAACAATATCATTACTTACCTGTTCTGTTCCGATTTGTATAGGTTTCTCATAAATGATCCAAGTCACACATTCTGTGTACGGGGGCGTCGTGAGAGATCCTTTGTATGTCACGTAGTTGCTTTCTTGTAAATCTGACGAATCCATCCAGGATAATGATGCTGAAATTACATTATAAGAAATACAATGCTATAAAAAAATCGAAAAAATTCTCCACAAGTCGTAATCAAGTTACTAAGATTTCTTTACTGTGCTTATACGGGGTATTGTGTATTCTTCGTATAAATAGAACCACTTGGCATTCATATTTATTCTTCTGATAAACTTATACATTTTGGTTCAACCCAGATTGCATAGATCGATAACGATGCACCAATCACCGTCATAAATACCGTATCGTATTATAAATGGTCTTCTACAGGGTTGGGTGAAGATGCACACAACCTGATTAACGTGATTTTTAAGTGTATTTTTGTGTAGTTTTACTTTACTAATCCTAGTTTTAAGGCGACACTCGAAAAAATTATGCAGAAGCGAGATAGCAATGAGAAAACGACGCGCGCGGGAGCGAGACCGATTTTGCAGATTATGCAAAAAAAACACAAAATCACTTCGTATTAAAAAACTACAGCGATTTAAAAAAAATGCTTCTATACGATCCTAAATATTATTGGTGTCCACTAATTAAACCAATTTCCAATAGTGTAAGTAACCCCATTTAAGAATAATCTTGAATTTTCTTAATTTTTAGAGGTCTTTTCGAAAAGAAAAAGTGTCGAGGCAAAATCATAAAATCGTGTTTTTGAAACTATACGAATCTAGATAAAGGTATGAAGAAATATATATCTTATTACCAGATTTGTAACAACTGTAACCGTCCTATAGTTTTAAATCATAAAGTCCATATTTTTTCGAGTAGCGCCTTATGGTTATTGTTACTCAAATATTATGGGCTCTGCCTGAAATAAATTGATTGAATTGAATTGAATTTTACGTAGGTACGTATGCTATTGATTTATTTATTTATATCACAAAATGTCAAAATCTTTTACTTAACTTAGGTATATCTACCTGATGGTACCCTCACAGCTTTTTCCATGCTTTTGATGCCTTCCAATCCTTCAATGAGCTGGTCAAACCTGGGGTTAGGAGCATTCACAGCTTCTAGCAAGAATCCAACCACAGCCAAACCGTCGGGGTGACCAACCGCGGCCTCGAGAGAGTGGTATTTACTATTATAATGAACGAAGTGGCATTCTGCAGCGTATCTAGAACATAAAGGTCAACTTAAGGTTTTTTTTTATCCACAACAAGGTAGCACTTAGCCTTTATCACACCTGATGTTAAGGGGTGATAAGGCTGAAGGTGGAAGCGCACTACTCCCGGAATCCTTGATCACTGAGTAACTGGCTATCTTGTCTCTAACTGCCAGAACACAATAATGCTGAAAACATAATTATTATGGCGTCAGAGTTAGATAATAAGATTTTAGAGATAGTTAGATAAGAAGACCCGCGTTGCTCGAAGGATAAGATGGTAGTTAGCCAGGCGGACTAAGAACAAAGTCCTACCACCAACCAAACCGAATACAATATGTACACCCACTGGGAATCGAACCCGGGACCTCTTGGTCTGAAATCGGTGGTGTGGTTTATTATAGTTAGGTGTTATTGTTGATCGAAGTTTATAGTTCAAGATCTTCAAACGGAAAGGAATACCTACATTGCGTTATGGCGTTTGAAACGACGACGACTATGGTGTATAGCCACGTAGTAGATTTTTTACCCTATGGTATAGCAGTCCAACTGTTCAAGTATTGGACTACAAATTTTGAATTCATGGGGTTGATTCTCACAGTACAAACAAATATTTTATTATAAAACGCAGAATATAGTTTTTTCTCAAAATATTTGATGTACAAACATCGACCTGACAATTATGGATAGATGATTGTTAAAGTTTCTAAATTTATAATGATGAATCTAATTATTTTCATTTTTCGATTTTTATTCTGATGGATACAATAATAACTTACCCGTGACCATCCAAGACGTGTTCGCATCCAGTAAAATCATCGACAGACCAGTGAAAATGCATCTGCTCAAATACGTATTCTCCAAGCAACGGGCCGCCGCTTAGGGTAGGTTTGGCATCCGATTCGAATGTAAAGTAGGCTAAAAATAAAAACAAAGATGAAAGGAAACAGACAACAGAACTGATTTATGGAAGAAAACATTTTAAAAAGTAGGTAGGTACTTAAGGGAAAATATAAAATACTAGCTATCCACCCGCGGCTTCGCCCGCGTGGACTACACGACGTTATCCCGCGGGAGTGTGATATTTTTCCGGGATAAAAAGTAACCTATGTTCCTCTCCAGGCTTCAAAGTATTTGTGTCCCAAATTTCAGCCAAATCCGTTCAGCCGTTTTTATAGTAGGATAATAAGTTAAAATCGTTCAGCTCTATTAACTAGGTATGTAGTATGATCCCTAAGATCACGATCTTGCTTCTGTCTGCATCTGAATATCTCTCCGCAAAGTTGCTTCCCGCTGCCCCCGCCTTCAAACTATTTGAGTAGTTTGTCCAAATGATTTCATTCATCATCATCATCAGACTATTAACATCCACTGCTGGACATAAGCCTCTCCAAGAGTACGCCATCGAGCACGATCAGTTTTCATTAACACAGCTACATAATATCTACATTGCACCCGAGCAACTTGGGCGTGTAGATGTAGCGTCATCGCGACGGTCAGCGTAAAGTCGGCGTCGCCGCACACGAGCCACACGCGACAGCCACAAACAACGCCACTTGAAGCTAGAAGCGGCTACAAAGGAGCTTAAACGCGCGACAGACACTTGTGGCCGTTAGTAGACACTCTTCGGTCAGTGGCCGGTACTTTTTTAACCCAGAAGTGAGTAGCAACTATTTGTTGCATGATGCGGCCACCGGCGGGCGTCACCGTGTGCGGCAAATTCGTATAAAATGTATGGAAACTACAGGAAATAGATCGGTGGCGGCATTTTGTGGTTGTGTCCTCTTAAACAGAATGGAATTTGTTCATGTAACCTGCGCCCAGATTCACGGACCGTCGGAAACGGAATCGGATTCAAATTCTGTGCTTTGTCTTTGCACAGATAACTAAATAGTTACTATGTAACAGATAGTCCGCTAAGTCATTTAAATAAATAGCAACTCTAACTATAACGCAATAAAGTAGAATTCAGCTTGTACGGCGCTGGCAAATTACGAACGGCCACTCGTTGTCGTTGCATCTCTTTCTATCGCATATATACTAGCTGTTTTGCAGACCTAATTTCTACTATGCCATACGCCTGCCCGGCAGGCGCGCCGTCCGAACATACCTAAACTGCGGAGTGACATCCCCCTGGGGTTCGCGTAAGTGTATATATTCTTTGCCTGGGGCCCGATTCTGCTAACGTTAAGTCATAATCGTGTCTCAATCGTGTTTCAATTGTTGTGCTGTTTTACACACTAGTTACAAGAAATGTGAACTTTTTTCACAATACTACTGATGGTCACACCACACTCTACATTCACATCACATCATACTGTCATAATTCTTGTAACTAGTGTGTAAAAAAGCACAACAATTGAAACACGATTGAGACACGATTACGACTTAATGTTAGCAGAATCGGGCTACTGGTTTTTGTCTATTCTATGGTAAGTAGCAGAGACAGTGCATACATTCCGCTGTCGGGAGCGTGTCCAACGGTTTGTGAATCAGACGGCTGGAGGGAAAGTACTTGAAACAATGAAGATAACAAATCCCAGTGAAAGGAAACATTCCCTTATTATTGAAAGGAAACATTAAGTGCATACATAGATTTAAAAAAAACAGCTGTTCCCTAGAAAAATACAACATCGACTCCACGCGACATCGAATCGATGAAGGTTTTCCTTTCGTTTGATTGATTTATCATGTTTCTTAAATAGATTTTCAATTTCAACTGCATTTTAAAATGAAATAATTATAGGCATTTTTCATGCATGTTTCGTTAGTGGGAGGTGGCTAAGCTAATGATGTCTTCCTATACATTAACTTAAGAGACAATCAAGCGCAGGTAGGTAGTACAATAAAAAGGAAGGTAAATTTTTCTTCCTAGTCTTAAAAATAAAAGATCTAGACAAACTCAATATCGCTGGCATTTAGCTGTTTGTGTACGTTTGTGAGAATCCGTTGTACTTTCAATTTAGGAGATTAAAACGCTACGCGAATGCTCTATGTGCTTTCCAGTAAACAATGTTTTCTTTGTGAAATTCTGAATCGTGTTTTAAAAAGGATTTAAAAGCACTTTTGAATCACGTAACGGAAAAGCTACATTAAGTTTTAAACCTGTATAGGATGCTCTATCTTTCGTAGTGGTTCGGATTTTAGTAGGGCTTTATCCCGGATCTGGCAGTAGGGCTATATGGAATGGGAGGGATTTTGTTGTGTGTTTTCTTTGCTTTGTTGTTTGTGAAGCTTAAATAGACGGAGCCAATGTTTCTACTATTAAACGCTCTCAGAGTGAACCAAGGAGCTATGGAGAGAGCTATGCTCGGTATCTCCCTGCGTGATAAGGTTCGCACCGAAGAGATCCGCAGAAGAACAAAGGCTACCGACATAGGTATCAGAGTAGGTAGCGAAGTTGAAGTGGCGATGGGCAGGCCACATCGTCCGCAGAACTGATAACCGTTGGGGAAGAAAGGTTCTGGATTGGCGACCACGAACTGGACGACGCAGCGTAGGATGGCCCTCACAAGGTGGACCGATGACCTGGTGAAGGTTGTGGGAAGCCGCTGTTGGCTGCAAATAGCCTACAGCCGCTCTTTGTGGCGCTCAAAGGAGAAGGCCTATGTTCAGCAGTGGACTCAGAATAACTGATAATGATGAATGTTACTAAGTACTATGGCCAAACTGAATCATCCAACGCACTACGATACGACGTGCGGCAAGAGTGCGCTCCACTGGACCTCCTAGCTCCTAGGAGCGGTTGGTGTGGACAAGCCTTGTGCTATCCAAGTAAACAAATTCTATTCACGATGGATCTTTCGGAGTGGCTCTGGGTAATTACTATCGTTATCACTTTATTTTACTAAAAACGCAATGCATCTTGTTTCGCTGCAGAATATAACATTCAAAAACCCAAGAAATATGTGCTTACAAGCATTTTTGGAAATTATTTTATGAGTATTAAACTAAGTGCTTCTAGGTCTTTTTAGCTATTTCACCATCGTTCTTGTTATGGTATTTTAATACAAAACAAAAGGCTATGCATCATCAATCAAAAACAAAAAAACTACGTAAAGCAAAAATCATAGAAAGCTACTATATTTAATTTTACATAAATTGGTGGAGTCGAATACAATCCTTTCTCTGGTTTACGACGCAAATTGTTATTTAATTGCTTCTATTGCTTATGCAATCCTTAAATCAGTGAAATTGATTACTGTATCTTAGTGTTATCGTAAGTATGATAAGATATTTAATTTTTTTTGCGGATTTGTTTTATTAATAATTTAAAAAATATTCCTACCAATATTTTAAAAGTGAAAGTTTAGATGTTTGGATGTTTGTAACTCAATGAAGTCAAAACGGCAGAATGAATTTTGGCTGAAATTTTGGACACAGATAATTTTAACCTGGAGAGGAATTTTTATATTGAAAAAAATAACACATTCCCGCGGGATAACGTCGTGTAGTCCACGCGGGCGATGCTGTGGGCGGAAAGCTAGTTTACCATATTTAAAGTGCTAAAATAGAAATTACCCATAATTTGTATCTAGGTAATCTTGCATTTGCGTTAAATTAAACTGATGACGCTAATTATAACATTCGTGTGTATTATCATAATATCACAATTTACTTCGTTTAACGTTTGTAGGCACCAATAATACGGTTCATTCATTAGCACCTAATGCATACATTAATTAGGTCCCAATAAGCCGCGAGCTCCAATGCACATTCATTGACTTGAAGTGTAAAGTGTGGAATATGTTGAACCATGGTTGATCCAGTCATACATATTATATTATGAGATGTTAATTATGAAACGTGCCAATCTGGTATTAAAGCAGCGGGCCGCCCGCTCAGTCTCAAGTCAAGACAACCATCTGATTTATAAGTATTTCTAGTAGCATAATCAGCATTTCAAACCTGAATATTTAAAAATAAGGGCTCATATAGACGAGCGGAATGGACAATTTAACAGACATCTTTTTAATTTAGGTGTCACCGACAGTCCCCTATGCAGAGGATGCATGGAGGAAGAAGAAACAGCTGCCCACGTACTGCTGGAATGCAGGGGGGTGGCCCCCTACCGGGCGAGGTACCTCGGCTCGCCGGGCAGCGTCCAGGAAGCGATCACTAATGTGAAAGCTCTTGGAGCGTTCCTGGCTGAGCTGGGCTGGCTGGAGTGATCTGGCCGCGCACCCTCCGGACGCAAAATAGGCGCAATAGACGTCGAGTTGCGGAAACCGCCCGTATTGTTAAGAAGAAGAAGAAGAAGAGACGAGCGGAATTTTGTTGACGACACGTAGAGATACAACTGCAGCCGTCGCCACGCGTTGGCGTTTCCTATACGTATTGACGTGGCTCACCTGT
Source organism: Crambus lathoniellus (assembly GCA_949710035.1). Taxonomy (NCBI): domain Eukaryota; kingdom Metazoa; phylum Arthropoda; class Insecta; order Lepidoptera; family Crambidae; genus Crambus; species Crambus lathoniellus. The sequence goes on along the minus strand of OX453305.1, from coordinate 8,109,777 downwards.
TTGTCCGTTGTTGAGGAGTATTCCATTAACCTCATTATCCCAGTAACCTTCAAACTGGAGAGGATCCAAGGATGACCACGTCGGGCATCGTTGGAGGGATATGGCGATAGGCGACTGTGAGGACCGAAGCTTCGAAATCTGTTCAGCTGAAAATCAAAAAGTTTTAAGAATTCCTGTTTTTTTTATAAGTTTAAGGTAAGACTTTGTCGGACTGACTGACTCTGAGCGTTGTAGTGGGCTAACCTCGGGCTAACTGAGCCGCAGACCGCGACCATAGTTCGCTACAATAACCCAGTAAATAGAGACTAATTAAGGGGGGTTCTCTTACAAGTGGTCCGGTAGTTCTGAATTTTTGATATGTTGTCTATATAGGATGGTTAGTGAGTATTAAAAATGCAAAATGCACAATTAGACGCCCTCCGCCCCCGCCGCCATATTAAAAAAATCGGCAGTTTTTTCAGATTTTCGCTTCTAGGACAGATAGTTTCGAAGATATAGGTACACTTTAAAAAAAAAAAAAATAGATCGAATTTTCCGGAAAATAGTTAGTGCCCGCGCAGTTTTAAAAAGTGCATATCTTCGAAACTATCTATCCTAGAAACAAAATTTAAATTATTAATAATAGAAAATTTAATTCTCTACAACATTGTGACGAATGTTTTCTGGCTAAAATGCACCTAAACGAAGATATAAGCGAAATTTTTTAGCTTATTTCAAGACTTTTTGAACTACTGTAACTTTTTATTTTTCACAATTCAACTTCGTTGCCATATAATAAAATGTTGTAATTATTTATTACTATATATTAAATAAGGTTTCAAAGTGCTACGACTCTGGGCCTATTTTGCACCCTGTTCTTTAGAAGTTTGTAAAATTTCAGGAAATTCATTTTTTAAAAAGTGAATATCTGCGTAACTATCTGTTCTAGAAACAAAATTTAAACCCCTAATTATAGGAAATTTAATTCTCTACAACATTGTCAACAATCGTTTCAGACTCAAATGCACTTAAACGAAGATATAAGCGAAAATCTGAAAAAACTGCCGATTTTTTTAATATGGCGGCGGGGGCGGAGGGCGAGGAATTGTGCATTTTGCAATTTTAATACTCACTAACCATCCTAGACGACATATCAAAAATTCCAAACTACCGGACCCCTTGTAAGCTAAAAACCCTTTATTCACTGGCACTGGACTACAAGTCAGCTAGTCACTGAATGAGTTGGAAAGTGAAGCGCCGCAAAATGTGTAGTCGTGTGACTCGTGTGAAAATCCCATCTAGGTTTAAATGTCTAATAGCGAGACGGCTCGCTTTTTTATACTTACTTTTCAACAAGTTATAGGTATCTATACTAATATTATAAAGCTGAAGAGTTTGTTTGTTTGTTTGTTTGAATGCGCTAATCTCGGAAACTACTGAACTGAATTGCAAAATTCGTTTTGTGTTTTGGTGTTGTTACGTGGATGTTTCAGTGGTAAATAAATAATTCAACTCACGGTATTTATATGTGGTTTATTCCCATCCACAGTACACCTTAAACATGAAGTAAACAGAAGGCACGGAAGAATTCACAAGCACAACACTAAGACAGATTTTGGAAAAGCGTGAAGGAAGATAGACAGATTTATAGGAAGAATATAAAGCAGTAATAATTATAAATAATGCGAAAGCGTGCGAGTATAGATTTGCGAGCATAAAGCGGCGTGCGCTCCGCGTCGTAGATGAATCTCGACTGGTTAAACTTGGTGCGCGGGCGCCGCCGGCCGGCCGCTGTACATAAGCTAAGACAAAAGCCTTATGTACGTTGCGCACGGGACTAGTGCGGGGACGTGCGCGTCGATAAGAAGTTGTCGATGACGCTTTATCGATATCGACAAACTGATACTCATAATGACAAATAATATAAATAGATAGTTACAAATAAATGTATATTATTATGAATAGATATAAGTGTAAATATTATTATTATTATATTTTAGATCTTAAGTTGTAGTTTTAAGTAAGAATTCAGATTGAATAAATAATTTATTATTTTATATATAATAAGAATAAATGTATAAATTATAATTGTGTTTGTGTGTGTGTTTGGTTACATGGTAGCCTACACCACCCCCCTCCAGAGACCGTCAAGGGCGATAAAAATCCGTAAATTTTACTCTGCGTCCAGAACGCGTAGTATAGCTTTTTGGAACGTCCGGTGTGGATTCTGGTACTGGTTTTAGTACCGGTTTTGGTATTGGTACTGATTCCAGTAGTGGTTTTGGTACTGGTACCGGTTCCGGTATAGGTGTAGTTTGGTCTGACAGTATGAAGGCTGGCTTAATGCGGTCTATCGATACTGTGACCTCTTTACCTTTCTGCAGTAACTTAAAAACTTTGTCGCCTCTGGATAAAACTTTATGGGGACCTGAATATGCAGGTTGGAGTGACCCACGTGATGCGTCTTCGCGGAGGAACACGAAATTACTGGTACTTAACTCCTTATAAATAAATACCTTAGGACTAGAATGACGTGAGGCCGGTGTGGGTTGGAACCTTATTGCAATATGCTTAAGGCGCGCGGAAAACTCGGACACGTCCGTCGTACCACCATCAGCAGGTTCAAGAAATTCACCCGGCAATCTTAGCGGCTCTCCATATACGAGCTCAGCTGAGGAACTCTGGAGGTCTTCTTTGAATGCGCTACGTACGCCGAGTAGCACCCACGGCAAAGACTCAGTCCATCTAGCGTTCGCGTGGCAGACTATTGCGGCTTTGAGTTGGCGGTGGAAGCGTTCCACCATGCCATTGCACGCAGGGTGGTATGCGGTAGTCCGCTTATGCTCAAAACCAGCAGTTTTTGAAAGGCACTGAAATAATGCCGATTCAAACTGCCGGCCACGATCGGTTGTAATTTGTGTTGGACAACCGAATCGAGCAATCCACGTTGATAAAAGTGCTTTAGCCACCGTTTCGGCTGTGATGTCTGCAATCGGTATTGCTTCCGGCCACCGAGTGAATCGGTCTACAGCGGTCAGACAATACCGATAGCCGTCCGAAATAGGTAAGGGGCCAATGAGGTCAATGTGGATCTCCTTAAATCGCACGCGTGGTAAGGTGAAAGTACCTAAAGGCGCGGTGACGTGGCGATTGACCTTGGCCTTTTGGCACGCTATGCATGCGCGAGCCCACTCCCTGCAGTCCTTTCGGATACCAGGCCAGACAAACCGCTCTGCGACTAGTTTTGCAGATGCACTGGCGCCGGGATGGCTTAGGGAATGCAGGCTTTCAAAGACCTGTCGGCGGTAGAACTTGGGAACAAAAGGCCTGGAAGTCGGTGTACTGACGTCACAGTACAACGGAAAACGGCTTCCAGGTACTGTCAGTTTCTCCAGCTTAAGGGAAGAACCTTCAGCTAGAAGTTGTTGAAGATCAGAGTCAGATTGTTGACCTTCGGCTAAAATCTCGAGACTGACCGGCGCTCCCAACTCCTCAATCCTCGACAACGTATCCGCGACAACGTTATCCTTACCGGATATGTGTCGGATGTCGGTCGTAAATTGGGAGATATAGTCGAGGTGTCTATACTGCCTAGGCGAACAGTTTTTCTTCCGTTCATGGAATGCGAAACTGATCGGTTTATGGTCAGTATAGACGATAAAGTGCCGGGCCTCAAGCATATGCCGGAAATATTTAATTCCCTCATATATGGCGAGCAGCTCCCTGTCATAAGGTGAGTACTTTACCTGTGACGGGCTGAGCTTTCGCGAAAAGAAAGCTAATGGCTGCCAAGCTCCGTTCTTGTGCTGCTGTAGGACTGCGCCGATTGCCTTATCGGAGGCATCTGTCACCAAGGCGAGTTTGGCGGCACAGTCGGGGTGAGCTAGCAATGCAGCGTTTGCAAGGCTGTCTTTGCAGGCATTGAAGGCTGTAAGGGCATCATCGATGAGAGTAATTGGCTGCGACCCTTTCACGCAACCAGTTAAAAGAGCGTTCAGGGGAGCCTGGATTTCAGCTGCTCGAGGAAGGAATCTCCTATAAAAATTTAGCATTCCCAAGAAGGCCTTGAGCTGACGTACCGTTGAAGGTGTCGGGAACTCTTTGATGGCCTGCACCTTGGTCTCCAAAGGTCTGGAACCGCTCTCGGAGATGGAATAACCTAAAAAAGTTACCTCTGGTACACCAAAAATACATTTGGAAGTATTTACCAGCATGCCATACTCCTTGAGCTTGGTGAAAACTTGGCGAAGATGCTGCTCGTGCTGCTGCTCGTCCTGAGAGTACACCAGAATATCGTCGAGGTAGCAATAGACGAAATCTAGCCCCCGTGTGACCTCATCCATAAATCTTTGGAAGGTTTGGCCCGCATTCCGAAGTCCGAAAGTCATAAAGGGGAATTCATATAGACCAAAAGGGGTAGTAATAGCGGTCTTCGGAATATCTGCAGGGCTGACAGGTATCTGATTATACGCTTTCAGTAAATCTAAAGTGCTGAAAACTTTGCAGCCAACAAGATTATGCGCAAAGTCATGAATGTGCTTAATCGGATACCTGTCAGGCACAGTACGGGCGTTGAGCATGCGGTAATCGCCGCAGGGACGCCAACCGTTGTCCTTTTTTGGAGCTAGATGGAGAGGAGACGCCCAGGGACTCTGCGAAGGTCGAGCAGTACCATTGGCTATCATAGCCTGGAACTCCTGTTGGGCAATTTTCAATTTGTCTGGAGCCAAACGACGTGGGGTGCAGGATACTGGAGGGCCTGGAATCGTGCGAATATGATGGACAGTGTTATGTGTAATGTCGCGATGTGTACCAGTTGGTCGGGTAATCTCGGGAAATTCGTCTAGAATTTTATGGTACCGAGTCTCACCAGTCAAGACTTTTACAGAGGCTATATTACTACAACTAACTACCTTAGCTACAGATGACAAAGAAGTAGTACTATCTAATAATCTTTTGTTACGACAATCAACAATCAGGTAGTAATAATTTAAAAAATCTACGCCAATGATAGGTTTGGTTACATCTGCAACTACAAAACGCCAACTATATAATCTACGTAATCCAAAATCTAAATTAAAATGAACATAACCATACGTAGAAATGTTAGAACCGTTTGCCGCACACAAAGTGTAGTCCGTCTTGGCACGACGATCACGAAGAAGGGACCGAGGGTAGACGCAGAGGTCGCTTCCGGTATCGACCAGGAACTGCACCTTCGAAGCTCGATCCGTCACAAACAGGCGACCAGTAGTAGACGTAGGGCAGTCAGCAGTCGCCATTATCGACCGCCCCTGGCGTTTCCCGCCTTATAGTCGCAGGGGGTTATGCATCTGCTGGCTTTCTCCCCAAACTTACTGTGGTACCAGCAGTAAGGAAACTTCCTGTAGTTCGACTGGGAGCGTTGCGACCTGGATACAGATCTACGGCGGGGAGATCGTGAAGGTCTGGAGTACGATCGGCTGTTCCTCTCCGTCGACAGCTGCTGAAATTGCTTCCTCAGCTCAGAAACCTCTCTGGTTAACGCGTCTATTGCCGAACCAGGGTTGGATTGAGGCTGGCTGGTGGATGCCACTGATGGTGATGGAGTGGCCAGCTCGTGAATACGGTCGGCCAAGTCCGCCAGATCGTCGATGGAGGATGACGTAGGCTGTCCTGCAAGCACGGTCTGGATCCCATGCGACAGTCGACTGATCCAAATGGTTCGCAAAAAGTCATCAGGAACGTTGGCGCCAGCTAGGCTCTTGAGGTGACGCAGAAATTGAGAGGGCTTACGATCTCCAAGCTCCTCGTGCATCAGAAGTTGCTTGATCTTCTTCTCTCTCGACGCCGTTAGCCGTCTGATCAGCTCGGTTTTCAATTTAATATATTTGTCAGTAGATGGCGGGCTGACAATAAGGTCCTTCACCTCCCTGGAAAACTGGTTGTCCAACTGGCTGATTACATGGTTGAACTTGGTGGAGTCGCTGGTAATTCCAGATACGGCGAACTGCCCCTCCACTTGCGCAAACCAGATCTCGGGTTCCTCGGGCCAGAATGGTGGAAGTCGCGGAACGACTTTGCAAACATCGACATTGGATATCGATGTCGACTCTGTCCCATCACTAGTGTTCGACCGCGTGGTCGGCATGGCGGCTCCATGTGCATCACTGAATTCCTTATCCGTCATGGCTCAAACTCGGGGTCACCACTTTGGTGTTGTTACGTGGATGTTTCAGTGGTAAATAAATAATTCAACTCACGGTATTTATATGTGGTTTATTCCCATCCACAGTACACCTTAAACATGAAGTAAACAGAAGGCACGGAAGAATTCACAAGCACAACACTAAGACAGATTTTGGAAAAGCGTGAAGGAAGATAGACAGATTTATAGGAAGAATATAAAGCAGTAATAATTATAAATAATGCGAAAGCGTGCGAGTATAGATTTGCGAGCATAAAGCGGCGTGCGCTCCGCGTCGTAGATGAATCTCGACTGGTTAAACTTGGTGCGCGGGCGCCGCCGGCCGGCCGCTGTACATAAGCTAAGACAAAAGCCTTATGTACGTTGCGCACGGGACTAGTGCGGGGACGTGCGCGTCGATAAGAAGTTGTCGATGACGCTTTATCGATATCGACAAACTGATACTCATAATGACAAATAATATAAATAGATAGTTACAAATAAATGTATATTATTATGAATAGATATAAGTGTAAATATTATTATTATTATATTTTAGATATTAAGTTGTAGTTTTAAGTAAGAATTCAGATTGAATAAATAATTTATTATTTTATATATAATAAGAATAAATGTATAAATTATAATTGTGTTTGTGTGTGTGTTTGGTTACATGGTAGCCTACAGTGTTGTATAGTCCATTTATCGAAGAAGGCTATGGGCTACATAGTATCACGCTACAACCAACAGAAGCGGAGCATTAATTAAAAATATGGCAAAAACGGGAAAAAAATATTTTTAAGTAGTAGGTTTTTCTTTTTCCTCAAGTAACTTGTAAAGCTAAAGCTAAAGCTAGTAACTTATATACTTTGGTCTGTTGTTTTACAATTTGATGATTGGTCACTGCGATACAAAGAGGCCTTTAAAAGATTTGTTATAGGAAGCAATATCTTTTAATTACATAAATATCATAACAAAACATGAATTACAATAATTATAGGTAGGTACTTAGTTACAAAACTTGAATTTCAAATAATTCGTATAAATGACAAAATATGATAAAAAATAGGAATTCAAATTTAAATAATATATTTTGGTATGAGCCCCTGATATCTAGACATGAATCGAATTTATTGAAAAATTTCATGACGATTAAGATAACAGTACAATCTAAGATACCCGGAGTGGGTTATATAATTTGTCTTATCAGTAAAATTTTTCGGACACGTGGTTTGTCTATAATTACCTATATCTATAACTTGCAGTTGATGTTAAGAGAATTTATAAAGCATGTCTAACTATTATATTAAATTAATGTAAAACGTATTAAGGCGAGACTGTTAGCAAATTACGGACTAAAATAGTTATATGCTTCTTACTCAAGTTATTTCAATTTCTTAACGAACAAGTCTTCAAAGTTCAAACTTATATCATTCCACTGAAATGTTCCCAGTCAACCCCTCGAGACATTTGCTCTCATCGCATCTTGATAATCTTGAATCAGTTAGTACCACATCAAAGTGACTTTTATCTTCCTATTTATACAGAAGGTAGGCTATTCAGCCTTATCAAAATTTATGAAACCCCAATGAAAGAGCAGAAACGCTCTTAGAATTGCCATACCTTTGCCTTCGCTACAAGGTGAGTGGCCAAGAAGTCTTTGTATAACGAGGAAAAACGAACAATAAAAAATAATACATACCATCTGAAGCAGTCTCCTTCGGTTTTACTCTCATCGCCTTCGGATCAAATAACACTATCCTATTCTCCATTATTATAACGATGTTTACTATTTTTTATTTTAATAATTTTTTTATTAACACTTCACACGTCTGGTCCCGGAATGTGTACACTCCTAAAACAATTTTATTTCTGTGTAACACGAACGAGATTAGATAAAGATTATAATTTATCAATCATGTTTTTGACATACTTAAGGATTAGCGATGGTGTGGTTTGTTAAAAACAAGTTCATTGTCACTTAAGTATTAGGTATGTACAATGAAAATAATGCAATTAAGTCAGTATAATTTTATGTTAAAGCCTTCAGATGAAACAACTTGCTTTACGACTTTTATTTACTGCTAAGCTTCCTGCAAATTTTCTTCAGGAAAAGAACTAAACTTTGGAATCGCCTTTGTAAATTTTGAACTTTTAAAAGAGGCATCTTTGTTTTAATGAAAGACTGCACTGCCATTGCTGATGGTCTTTCTGCCTATTTAATATTAAAATGTGTCGGTAGTAATGAACTCGATATCAACACTAAAAAAAAATGATAAAAACTAAGTAATTTATTACAGGATTGAATGGAATTTTAAAACTCTTTGATTGGTGTCACCATATATTGCTTTATTGTCCTTTTTATAGATATATTGATTGGTTATTTTTATTCGGCATGGTTATTTTTGCGAGGTATTCTAGTTACCGCACCAATTTGAACCGCACCATTCGAACCGCATCAATTGTGCGGCTGTTTTCATTGAAGAAATTATAATTATTTTATATGTATTCTGCATAAACGTCTATACTAATATTATAAAGAGGAAAGATTTGTATTTTTGTATGTAACGAATAAACTCAAAAAGTACTGGGCCGATTTAGAAAATTCTTTCACCGTTAGAAAGCTACAGTCTTCCCGAGTGACATAAGCTATATTTTATCCCGATATTCCCACGGGAACGGGTACCACGCGGGTGAAACCGCGGGCGGCCGTTAGTGTATATATAATTTTACACACTACACCTTATACACAGATACACTTTCACTCACTCACTCACTCACACACACACACACACTCAAACACACACACACACACACACACACACACACACACACACATACGAACAGATGCATATGCGCTGCAATTTTGTTTGATGTTTTCAGAACCTTGTTAGTATTTGTTAATAAGTAATTTAATAATAGGTCTTTACCTATGAAATTGCCGTTTTGTATGGAGATTTCTGTAATTATTTTTTTTCCATACTAACGTTTTTGTTATTATTTAACGACTAATATTATGTAAATTTACAAAATTTTACACACGTATTTATGGACATTTTAACTACTGAATGACACATTCGTTAGGAGAAAAAAAATTTTTTTCACTAAGTTACAACTAATAAAGTACGAAATTCTGGAAACAAAAATAGTCGTAACTTTCGGAATAAGTTTTTTCTATGTAAATAATCAAATATCGTGGTTATTAAATTATCAAAAGTTGCTCGATACGGTCTTAATGTAATGCAATATTAAAGAAATTATATATTTCTAATATTATAAAAGTTGTTAAGTTATATGTACAAAAGAAAAAAACGGCAATTTCATATGTAAAGACCTATTATTAATCTATTTTAGAAAACCAGTCTTAATGTAGTTTTTACATTTGCCAACTTTTTATTAAAGACTTGTTTGTATTTCAATACATAAAAAAACATAAAATAAAACTCCATGCTGTTATTTATAAACAGTCTGGTCTGGTTGTGGTGTAAGCAACAAAGTGCTGGCGTACGACAAAGCTTGTGAATAGCTAGATCCAGACCAAACGATTCACGACACGATCCTAGTTCGTGGATCGCGGGATCGCCTATCCAAGATGGATTGTTTGTTGTGGATGCGGTTAATAAACCGACAAGAAATAGCCGGTGCGACACCAAATGATCCACGATCCAAGTTAATGGATCGCAGGATTGTCGATCCAAGACGGATCGTTTGGTGTGGATCCGCCTCATAAACGACAATAAATAGCTGGAGCAACACCAAACGATCCAGTACGATACAATCGCACGCGGAAATATTACGCCCCACTGAAGCTCCATAGGAGCAAATTCTGTAGCAGTTCCTAGAAGATATTAATTGAATGAAGTTATTAGGTATTTGAAAATGTAAAGGAAATAAAATTAAATTTAAGGTTCTATTATTGAACACTGAAACTGCTGGCAGGTGTTTTGTGTAAGTTGCTTTGACAAACAACACTATTTCTAGGTACTTGGTTCGAGGGTTGTTTTTGTTTGAAACAATAATTTCCAACAACAACAGCCCTTTGAATTTAGAACAAGTTTATTTTAGGTTATAGGTTTTATTACCTCAATACCTATCTAAGCCTATCTACCTATAAAGCTGGCTATCTCCTGGTTTGAAAGACACAATACCTACATATTTCTGCTACTGTTCGACTAATCTATCTTCTAGGATTACAGATCTGTCTGATAAATTTGATAAGATACAATCGAATGTATCTAACTACACGTGTCTGTCGAGTGTATTTCAGACAGCATCAAATAGTTTCAAATATTTGGTCTAAATCTTTAACACTGTTGGCAATAAATAAATATAATAACAAATAGAATCGTTAGTTTGTCAGAATTACAATTTACAGAAAGATTACATTGTTAACCGACTTCAAAAAAGGAGGTTCTTGGTTTGACCTGTATGTATGTTTGTCCGCGATTATCTCGCGTTTGGCTGAACCGATTTTAATGCGGTTCTCTCCTTTTTTAGTTAATTAAGACATTAAGACACAACGCCTGCTTATAAGCTACTTCAAGGCTGGTGATTCTTTTACTCTTTTTCTATCACAATTTTTCCTATAATTACAGAATTGCATTGAGTCCGTGTCAGAAGTCTGCGCGTGACTGAGGCACTTTTGGTGCTAGTTTCTGTATGTGGTATAAGATTAAGTATGTATTCGATTTCAACCGCGCGCAGACTTAACTGGCGCGCACTCTAGTATTGTACCTAGATTATGTGACTGTCAATAATTAATAGCAGCTGTATCGTAAAGACTATTAAGAACAGGGGCCAAACCTGCTAACGTTAATTCATAATCGTGTCTCAATCGTGTTTCAATTGTAGTTCAGTTGTAGTGCTTTTTTAGACACTAGTTACAATAATTATGACAGTATGATGTGATGTGAATGTAGTGTGTAGTGTGACCATCAGTAGTATTGTGAAAAAAGTACACATTTCTTGTAACTAGTGTGTAAAAAAACACTACAACTGAACTACTATTGAAACACGATTGAGACACGATTTTGACTTAACGCTAGCAGAAATGGCCCCCAGGTTGTTTTTTAAATTTCTTTAAACTATTCTATGGTCTATTGGGTCTATTAGCAGGGGTCACCAAAATTAAATGGCGGACCGCGGTCCGTATCCAGACCGCTGACCTATTTTGTGCGGAGAATTTGAATTTGAGAATATCAGTATCAAGTATCAAATAAAAAAGAAATAAAAAAATAAGTAGCGTGTTCCAAGAATAAATGAAAAAATTAAAAATAAATTTCGATCTCGTCTTACCGATGACCATCTCCAGGATTAATTGGCAATGGCTTGCAACAACTTAACACCAGACTTCAGACAGATTGTTAAGAGTAAAAAAAAAACATTTTTCGCATTAATATTGTTCTTACTTTATTTTTTAATTCGATGAATCATAACATTGATAATAAACAAAGTTTTTCTTTCGCTTTTATTCCACTAACGGCTGCCCGTGGTTTCACCCACTTGGTTCCCATTCCCGTGAGAATATCGGGGTAAAAAGTAGCGTATGTCGTGGAAATTGTTTTTTTTTTTACATATTTTCAGTGTTCGCGAGTTGCGGTACCGCGCTACACGCAACCGGCCGCGGGAGAAAATGCACCGTGGAAATGCAGCGTCAGCGAGGGAAGACACAAGTACTAGAAGATTCCTGATGTATCCCCCAGGGGAAACACGAGCTCGAAGGGCAATGAACTCATGATAAAATGACAAGGGCCTAAGTTTTCTTGTATTTTATTTACAAAATACTTTTGTAATTTTTGTTGTGATTCCTTTAAGAATCTTGTTGTACTATTTTTTATGCCAATGTAAACTGTCGTGAAGGGGAAAATAACGACTACATTATTTTCTTCCATTACTCGTACTTTGTCTGTTTCTTTACAGCGCTTTTTGAATGTTAATGTTAATTATGTTATACTAGCGGCCGCCCGCGGTTTCACCCGCGTGGTTCCCGTTCCCGTGGGAATATTGGGATTAAAAGTATCCTATGTGTTATTCCAGCCTATATTCTATCTCTGTTGCAAATTTCATATAGATCAGTTCAGTAGTTTTTGCGTGAAAGAGTAACAAACATCCACACAAACAAACTTTCGCATCTATAATATTGTAGGACTAGCTTTCCGCCCGCGGCTTCGCTCGCGTGGACTACACGACGTTATCCCGCGGGAATGTGATATTTTTCCGGGATAAAAAGTAGCATAAGTTATTCCTTATTACATCAGCTACCTGCCAGTGAAAGTCCCGTCAAAATCGGTCCAACCGTTTCAGAGATTAGCCGGAACAAACAGACAGACAGACAGACGGACAGACAGACAGACGGACAGACGGACAGACAGACAGACAGACGGACAGACAGACAGACAAAATTTATAAAAATTGTTATTTTGGTATATGTACCTTATATATAATAATGTGCATGTAGTAAAAAGCGGTTATTTTAATATTACAAACAGACACTCCAATTTTATTTATTTGTATAAGATATTAGTACGATTCTCTGTTCCAAGATTCATCGTGTACCATTCAATTAAAAAAAATGTCGGTTAAAAATATCTGTGCAGATATTATTGGGTTCACTTATTACCTATTATTTTCTTTGAAATGCCTTCTTAAAAGTTGCAATTTTATATTTAATAAACTATGTTATTTTAGTACAGCTTTCAGGGAAAAATACTACATTATTAAAAACAAAATGGTTTTGGAAAAGTAAGTACTTTAGGTATTTTTTGTGCATTAGTTTACCGTAAATAAACTTGAAACTCAATCACTAAACTCAATCAATCTATTAGCGAAATCAACAATAAAAGTTTCATATAACAGCAACAGTATTTTATCGTTACAGCCACTCTAATAAATAAACATTTTTGCAGCAGTCTAAGGAGTCAAAAGCTCTTCAAAGTTGGCTTATTAGGTTGACTTCGTAATAACAAGTTTGAGCCTTTGCCTGCCCCTTAACGATATCGCCAGTAGAATAGAAAGACAAATGTATGGGAATGACATTAGCGATGGAAATGTCACGTGACCGCTAATGTCAATCCCATACATTTTCTTTCTATTTTACTGGCGGTATCGATAATAGAAAGCCACTTTTCTAGGAGGGCTGACCTTGCTTCTCTATTAGTGCAATAATGCAATCGATATAGACACTCGATCGAATACGCCGATGCTTTATTTATATGATAATAATAATAAATAAATATATTATTGTAAAAGGCTGTTCACACCAACTTTGGTCCAGCGTTTTAGCATTTTCTTCTTCGGCGATCGTCGTTTTAGGCAATTTGTTACTGACTGGTCTATCAATACACAGCCTTAAATTACTGAATGAACTGTGCTAAAATTTGGCACGCATCTAGTTATTGGAACGTAGACCATACGCTAAGACTTTTCCAAAATTCACGCACTCAGGGGAAGAAAAGTGTCTAAAGTTTTTGAGTGAAGATATAATGACCTTGGACCGTACTCTGAAACGCTAATCCGAAACTTCGGCCCTTTCACTCGATTCTGTCAAGGCTAAAGAGTGAGAGGGACGGGTATACCGAAGTTTCGGGTTCATCGTTTAGTGAATGTGAAGTGGCAAAAGCTAGGCAATATATATACGCAATGTTAGAGTTAACGTACGGGCACGCCGCATTAGCTTGCGTTGTCGTGGCAGAGTTCCTTCGCATTAGCATACGGTTAGCAACCCATTTTTTACTCGCATATTATGTGAGACGAGATTCATGCCGCTTTAGCGTTAAATTCAGTAAAATCAATCTAGCGTTAGAGTCGTAAGTGCGACGCGGGGCGGGCAAAATGCCATGTGCAATGTGTGAAGGTGTTAATTAAGTTCTAGTCACTGTCTTTGCGAGTCTAGGCGGGACATGAGTTACCATGGCCTCCTGGCTGGAAGTCTCTAACTAAATAGACTCCGGACGATGGTCGGTCCTAGTAAGAACAACCTGTCTAGGTGGGGATTCTTGTTCAACGCGGACTTAGCGTGTAGGTGAGATGCTGTTCCTCAGATGGTGGAACATCTGATATCGTGCCCAGTGTGTCCAACCAGCTGCTTGGAGGAAGACCTAATGGAGGCTACCAATGCTGCGATCCGCGTAAGTACCTAGCCGAATTTTGGTCCGACTCTGTTTAAGTTTTTGGTTTGCTATCGATTCGATAGATGAAGACTTTTTTTGCGTCAAAGATATGAAAATGAAATCACGATAATGTAATCACTGACAATAACGCTAGTAGGTTGTGGCATACGGCGTTTGCATTTATAATTATGTAAACGATGAAGGTGTTAAAACGGTGTCCGTTACGCTGGCAGGAAAGTAGCTTCTAGAGGGATGCGAGTTTGATGAATAGTTAGTGCGCAGTTTGCTGTAAATGTGCGCCAAATAAAAAAATTGTGGGCCTAATACTTTTGGAATAAAACGGGAAAAACGAATTCTGCTGGAGTAACGGTGCTCCAGCAGGAAGATTCTAAACTAATTATCCGAGAGAAATAAAAAATATGTGGGCGGGTAGCTTAGATTCTAGCAGGAATGTGCGCCAAATATGAAATTTGTGGGCCTTACAGTTTTGGAGATATTTGATTTTCTGCTGGCGTAACGTTTTGCCGAGTCCCAGATCTCGGGAACTACTGGATGTGCGATCTTACAGTAAAAGCATATAAGTAGCGCCTCATTTGTGCTGTATGCACATACAGAAAACATTTCAAAAATATTGACCGATTTGAAGTAATCAGACATTTTCAGAAATGAATAAAAAAAATCTAGCGCCTAAACTACCACACAAATATAGAAACCAAAAACGGTGTTCTATTCTTCTTGCTATTTCTAATTACCATAAAAAGTTTGCGAATCCCACAGTTACGCGTTTATGAATAATACCCACATGAAGGTGAGACATACAATGTCATGACTTAGACGGTCAGCAGGATAAAGATATCAGAGATTATTTAGATCCTAGCCCAATAAATAATTAGTGCTGTTACTAAAGTTCATGTTCTGAAAATTTCATCATCAAATTTTTCGTAATAAAGTAAATATTCATAAAAATCCAAAACAACTGTCAGTATTCTGATTAACCGACCAAATTCGATAGACCACGAAAAAGCGACGCGCTCATACATATTAATGACCTCCTTAACTTTTTTGCCGACCAGATTTGTACACGTCACGTTTGTGTACACTTAAGTAAAAAAGTGATTTGACTGAGTACTTTTATTTAATTTTTAATGACGAATGAACCTATTTCTGTTTTGTTTTTTTAACTTGAATTGAAAGAATTTAAATCTAAAATGATTTACATTATTTAAATAAAAAAATAAATAAAGGTTGTTTTGTAATTTTATTTAGTTTTTTTTTCAAACATAGGTACCTAATGTACAATGTGATTAAATCGACAATAGACAGTGATCTCACATGAATAAATATTCCACCAGAATCCAAGCTGCCTTAATATGCTGCCCGCTGTCGGTACACCCACACTTAGCGCGGCGATGTGCGCGTGACCTCTCACCGACGGATTCACCGACGCGCCGCCCGCCGGGGTTAAGCTGCGCCCCGGCCATAGAGTACTATAATACATTGGGCCCCGGCTCAGTTGCGGCACAGAGGAAAAAAAATACTACAGAGAAACGACTAAAGTCGTTTCTCTGTAGTATTTTTTCTGTAGTAATCATTTCACACCGTTCTATAAATAGAACGGTGTGAAATGATTACACTACTACAAGCATGCTGGGCATGTGTGAGTGTCCACTGGCTGCTTGTCACTGGCGTGACACGTACACGGCGTGACAGCTCAGCCAGTGGACAAGCTCAGGGTCGACGTGAAGCACGTTTGAGCAATTTTCAAGTTGCGCCTTTTCATTAACTCTCGAAAGATGGCGCTACTTAAAATTTGAGAAAAATATTTTGATTTTAACCAATCCTTATTAAAAATCAAAGATGGCGGCCAACTTTTTTGATTGTGAGCCGATTTTGATGAAACTCGGTTTTTGTTACTTTTTTGACAAGAAAATAGCAACACAATGTCAAAAATGTTAAAAATCCAAGATGGCGGCAAACTTTTAAGTTTGTTGGCCGATTTCGATGAAACTCGAATCCTAGTACTATTTTGTCAAGAAAATAGCAACGCAAAGTCAAAAGAGTAAAAAAATCCAAGATTGATTTGCCACCTAGGATTTTTTAAATTTTTAACATAGCGTTGCTGTTTTCCTGTCAAAATAGTACTAAAAACCGAGTTTCATCAAAATCGGCCCACAAACTTAAAAATTTGCCGCCATCTTGGATTTTTAATATTTTTAACATTCCGTTGCTGTTTTCTTGTCCAAATAGTACCAAAAACCGAGTTTCATCAAAATCGGCCCACAAACTTAAAAGTTGGCCGCCATCTTGGATTTTTAATACTTTTAACATTGAGTTGCTGTTTTCTTGTCCAAATAGTACAAAAAACCGAGTTTTATCGAAATTGGCCCACAAACAAAAAAGTTGGCCGCCATCTTGGATTTTAGAAATTTGTGTATTCTATAAAATATGCAAGATCAAGATTTGCACGTATGCAAATCGTATGCACTATAATATTAATTTAATAAGAAATTAAAACGGTAAAGACGTGATAGCCCTAGAAGAAGTCCCAAGTTACGTACAACGGCAAAGTATGCAACTGGAGCTCGTCTCGTCCCTCCCCCGTCTCACCCCTCACGCCCCGCACGATTGAATTGTCTCTCTAGACGTCTCCGTCGGACTACTGTATGGAAAAATGGTTCCTTCTTATACTGTGCTGGTTTGAATAAAGGCTCAAACTATCCATTTAAATGTAAAGCCCCCAGTACAGGTTGGCCGACCATGGTCGGCGACCATGACCAATACATCGTACATTGACACTTTTGAAAGGACCTTTTTAAACTTGTTCGTTCAAAAGTGTCAATGTACGATGTATTGGTCATGGTCGCCGAGCATGGTCGGCCAACCTGTACTGGGGGCTTTAAAGCACTATTCACCTACATTTGCCAAAAAAAATTATGAACGCAACTGTACATTAAATTTTTCGGCATAATACGACACATTAAAGAAGGTCATCAATATGTATGAGCGCGTCGCTTTTTCGTGGTCTATCGAATTTGGTCGGTTAATCAGAATACTGACAGTTGTTTTGGATTTTTATGAATATTTACTTTATTACGAAAAATTTGATGATGAAATTTTCAGAACATGAACTTTAGTAACAGCACTAATTGTTTATTGGGCTAGGATCTAAATAATCTCTGATATCTTTATCCTGCTGACCGTCTAAGTCATGACATTGTCTGTCTCACCTTCATGTGGGTATTATTCATAAACGCGTAACTGTGGGATTCGCAAACTTTTTATGGTAATTAGAAATAGCAAGAAGAATAGAACACCGTTTTTGGTTTCTGTATTTGTGTGGTAGTTTAGGCGCTAGATTTTTTTTATTCATTTCTGAAAATGTCTGATTACTTCAAATCGGTGAATATTTTTGAAATGTTTTCTGTATGTGCATACAGCACAAATGAGGCGCTACTTATATGTTTTTACTGTAAGATCGCACATCCAGTAGTTCCCGAGATCTGGGACTCGGCAAAACGTTACGCCAGCAGAAAATCAAATATCTCCAAAACTGTAAGGCCCACAAATTTCATATTTGGCGCACATTCCTGCTAGAATCTAAGCTATCCGCCCACATATTTTTTATTTCTCTCGGATCATTAGTTTAGAATCTTCCTGCTGGAGCACCGTTACTCCAGCAGAATTCGTTTTTCCCGTTTTATTCCAAAAGTGTTAGGCCCACAAATTTTATATTTGGCGCACATTTACAGCAAATTGCGCACTATCTATTCATCAAACTCGCTTCCCTCTAGAAGCTACTTTCCTGCCAGCGTAACGGACACGTTAAAACGCGGTAGCATTACGTTATCGCGGTATCTATTCTGCGCATACATCCAACGAACGCTAGAGAAGAGTTAGTAAGTAATTAAACACACATTAAGTAGGTAGGCACCTACTAAGTTGCGCGGGCTGATTAAACGTTCCGCGGCTGTATGGTTTAATGCGTCGTAATTTCGGTCAAAATCTGTCGTCAGTAATTCAATTCCATTGCAGGCGTGATCACGCTGAAATTCGGTCGCACATTATCGGTCATAGCTAGTTAAGTGTGTTCCGACACTTAAGTGTGCAGGGGATCTAAGTAAACAGTGGTAAATATGTCAAAGTATCCTGTTTTGGGTCTGGCACGCGAGTGCAAAATATGATATGAGCGCGTGGATCGTTTTTACCCGACTGCGACAGAAGGAGGGTTATTTAATATAGCGATAACGTAAGAAGGAGAAAACAATATATGAATTAAAATGGAGGCGCCAAGATATAAATCACAACCGCACCGTATAACCACCTGTCGGATACTGACCAGACCATTAACATGAGAACTGAAACATGTGTTTGACATAATAAGTAATATGCGTTCACTGCTTGACGGTCGTTTGCATAATATTTTAAGTAAGCAGTAGAAAAACAAGAATAAAAAGTATTAAAATAAAACAATTTTTCGAATACAATAATGAGTTATGTATTTTCCGACGATTCATACGTATCTATATACACTATATTTCAAAGAAGTTTAATAATATAAGATACACTAATCTCACAGAATGACAAATCGCGTCAATAAATTTCGAAGAATATATGTCGCCAAGTACCACGTTAATTTTACTGAACAAATTAAGAGGTTTTAGTGAACGCTATGTCATATTTTATTATAATTGAAACTTTTGTGGCTTTCACTGATAAATAGAAGAATGATTCAAAAATTTAATAAGATATAACATTAGTCGATACTAGAAATATTAGTAAGTATTGCTAAAGTGTTCATTACCTATCATCTACAGCAAAGCAATAGAGTTTCCACTAGTTACATATATTACATTTTAATCTTTGTATACTGTTGTCAAATTACTTGCTACGAGTATCCTTGAGAAAGAAAACACTTAACATAGGTATTGACATGTTGATCTCATGGCGCCTACCAAACTATTTTCAACAACACTTATTTTAAAGCAACGTTAATCAAATTGGTCATGGACTTGACCTAAAGTAATATAGTAATATAGCTTTTAGTCATTGAAAAAGTAGGTTTTTCTGTCGTTGAGCGGTTGGACGACGCGAAAAGGCATCATTGCGTGGGGTCCAAAAAGCTTTTCTGCGAATTCTACGTCACTCTGAAACCAAAGGTTATATTATAAGATTGAAATTATTGGCTTACGGTTTTGGTAAGTATACAAATCACATAGATATATAAAACCCAGGACGAGCTGGTGGCGCTGTGGTTAGCGGACTTAAAATGTTGTAATTTCAAACAACTTAAAAAAAAACTGCTAAAAAACGCTTTAAATTTTTTTTAATCTCGAGTTTCTCTAGACTGCAGAAGGCGAAGGTACCGGCTGTGTTTGCAGTCGTCAATACCCACCGTTCTGCAATAAGCCTGCGTGGCGTGGTGGATCAGGGACATATGCTCCTTATCCAACCATTAGAAGCCCTGAGTCCCGGAAGTTGGGACATTAAATGGCAGTTGATGACAACATTGATAAATTCATGAGCTAATGTTGTCCACTTCGAATATTTTATTTGTACGTTTGGGCACTGTAGGTCTATTTAATAATTTAATTTGAAGCAAAATATTTTCTCCTGTATAATATACATGACTGTTTGTTGCCAAAATAATAATAAAAAAAAAACATCCAGACACGAAATAAATACAAAAATTTATGATACGAATATTTGTGCCGGTTGGCAATAACCTAGACCAGCCCCTGTTAGACAAGTAGCTTTCTAATATCGAAAGACAATAATAATTGTACGGATTTGACATTAGCGATCGAAATGTCACGTGACCGCTAATGTCAATCTCATACATTGTCTTTCTATTCTACTGTCGATTTCGATAATAGAAAGCCACTTGTCTAGCTGTAGTAATAAGACCAGTAAATATTCACATTTTCTCAATTCAAGATTTCTTTAGCTTCAGATTCAGCCTTATCAGCTTGACAACAAATTAACAGTCGTTGACTTTGAGTGACACGTTGATAAATAAACACATTAATTTAGGGAGCTTATTTGTTTGGACACAATGAAACCCCGCTGACCTGACCCATGTCAAAATTGACATATTGGTTAGACTTCTTTTTTATCTAAATCTTCAATAAAAATAAAAATAAACGAGGAAGAACATGAAATAGCAATAAATAAGAAATACAATGGAGTTTTTCACGATCATAAAAAAAAATGTATAAATGACTTAATTTATATTTGTAATATATAAAACAAACTAGCTTTCCGCCCGCGTGGACTACACGACGTTATCCCGCGGGAATGTTATAGTTTTCCGGGATAAAAAAGTAGCCTATGTTCCTCTCCAGGCTACAAAGTATCGGTATCCCAAATTTCAGCCAAATCCGTTAAGCCGTTTTGACGTGATTGAGTAACAAACATACAAACATCCAAACATCTAAACATCCAAACATCTAAACTTTCACATTTATAATATTAGTAGGATTAAAGAATCCCTACTCTAAAATGAAATAGACTGAAAACTTTATGAAATTCGTTGAAAAAATAATGAGTTTCTCTGGAATTTCTTCAGCTGGGTAGCTCTGTAATAGTACGTAGTAACTATTTAGTAAATTGTGGTAATAGCGAGACCCAAATGAAAAGGTCTGCTCTTGAAAGAAAAAAATTCAATAGTGTTTTTCTGTAAAAGTCATTTTCATCAACATCGTCAGCCGAACGACGCCACAGATAGTTAAGGCGATAGGTTAAGCGAAAGAGGCGTCTCGCGGTGAATTTTATTTAATATTTTAATTATTATTCTAATACAAAATGTTAATAAAACTCAACATGGAATTTTTACGCGCCATACACCCACTTGCAGGAAGCTCCATTAAAGTTAATGCTTCATTAAGTCTATTGCTGTCACTTTTCGTTGTCAAGAAATAAAAAGTGACAGCAATAGATTTAATGAAGCTTTAACTTTAATGGAGCTTCCTGCAATTGGGTGTAAGTCTAGTAGTTTTAGACGATATCATTACATTCCCTCGTAGTCACTGCTAGAAGTAGATAGCAAAACTGCTAAAAGTGGCCGATTTTGACACATTTGTTATCTACTTCTACGAATGACTATGAGGGAATGTAGCGATACCTTCTAAAAATACTAAACTATGGGCCCTAAAAAATCTATGTTAAGTTTTGTAAAATCTTTTTCTATTTGCAATTTATTAAATAAAAACCTCTGAGGGCGCCACTTTCGCCTACCCTATCGCCTTAAGATACATTAGTTTAGCTCTTGTTTATATGTCTTGTAGTGCTTGTAGTCTCATAAGAAGGCTCAATGTCACCCAGCAAGCAATGGAGAGAGCGATATTGGTATTTCCCTGCGCGATCCTTCAAAAGCGCGATCAAATCACGACATGATGAGATCCGCGGGAGAACTAAAAACAACCGACATCGCTCGAAGGATTGCTCAGCTGAACTGGCAGTGGGCAGGTCACATAGCGCTGAGGACCGATGTCCGTTGGGGCGGAAAGGTTCTCGAATAGCGACTGCGTACCGGACGACGTTCCGTGGGCAGGCCCCTAACAAGGTGGACCGACGATCTGGTCAAATTCACGGGAAGCCGCAGGCATTCAGCGCAGGACCGATCGCTGTGGAGATCCTTGGGCCTATGCCCGGCAGTGGGCGTCGCGATGATGATAATGATGTAGTGCTAGTTCCAGTTCTTGCTAATTAAACTCATGTTTACTTGATGTTATAAATAAATAAATAAAAATGAGATTTATTTTTATTTCTTTATGTATAACATGTCGCATACAATGTTTTAAGCTGCAATAATTACCGAAATCGGAAACATTGACGGGTTTGACAACATACACCCGGACACGAGAAAATATCCGAAAAGTTACTTTTCGACAATTAACCGACTGGGAATCAAATCCTGGACCTGGGCGAACACCAAGATAGCGGCACCTTAAAGACCGGTGCGTACAGCACTCGACCATGGAGGCCGTCATGTAAACAAGAGCAGTTTTTGTTGGCCGTAGTTAATTGTTGTACAGCAATAAAAATGCTACGAAAGTTACTTTGCCTAACCTCACGCCCCGCCCCGGCGCCGCCTGCCACAGTTAGACAAAAAGAAAAACGCACGAGAATTATCTATCAGTTTTTTGTTAAATTACTATTTTGCGTGCGCAAAAACTACGTTGCTGTGCCAAACTTGGATGGATATAATGATCGACGCGTCATAAAAGGCAATATAATGAATTCGTAATAACTCGTCGAATAGAAACTCGGTCCCTTTTAATGACTTGCGTTTTTCTCTAATCAAAGGTCAATTTATTTTTAGCCATGAAACTGACACTAAACTTGTGAAAATCAAAGGATCATTCATGTCGGCATTAAACTCACATCCTCTAACCGTTTACACTAAGTATAGTATGTAAATTTGTAAATGAGTGATGATGTAAATGAGATAGTAAATAAGTTATGGAATCAACGATGCCGTATAGTACCTACGTTGAATTGAACATACACTCGCCGTTAAAAAAAATACTTCTGGCCTCACACCTTACCTACGATGTTGTTGATAGAGAAAAATTTGAATTGGTTCATTTCAAAGAGAACACAATTCTTTCCATGGGCAGTGCATTAGTTCTATAAAAAAGGACGTTTCGTCCCGGTGATCAATCTACGGAAAAAACAGGACTTTTTTTTTATCCACAACGGTGTAGCACTTAGCCTTCATCACACCTGATGTTAAGTGGTGATAAGGCTGAAGGTGGAAGCGCACTACTCCCGGAATCCTCAATCACTGAGGAACTGGCTATCTTATCTCTAACTGCCGGAACACAATAACGCTGAAAACATCAATGTTATGGCGTCAGACTTAGATAAGGCGGTGGTAGCTAGCCTGGCGGACTAAGAACAAGTCCTACCACCAACCAAACCGAATACTATAAGTACCCCCACTGGGAATCGAACCGACCTCTGGGTCTGAAATCGGTGGTGTGAACCACTAGACCACAGAGGTGGTTAAAACGAGGACGTGGACTATTCGAAAAGCCGAAAATCAATCGAGCGGTTAATAGCAAATAGTTCTTAAATGACCTTCTCTGTGTTCTACACCACCGGTACTAGCCACAAGAGCTCCAGGGTTCGATTCTCAGAGAGGATACATATTGCATCCGGTTTGGTTAGTAGTAGGACTTGTTTTAAGTCCGCCTAGTTATCTACCAGCATCTTATCAAAGTCTGACACTAGAACAACAATCTATTCAGCATTGTTGTATTCTGGTAGTTAGAGATAAGGGAGCCAGTTCCATAGTGGGTGAGGATTTCGGCAGTCGGGCACCTTCAGTCTTATCTTCAGTTAACATCAGGTGTGATGAACGCTTAGTGCTTGTCCGTACGTTAAGGATAGCATATTGCCGGTTCTTCACGCTACAAGGTCTCCTGCCGTAGGATTTGCGAACCGATGGCGTAGCTTCATTAACGTTCATAAGTGTTGTTAAACAAACCTAAATTGAATATACGATATTGAATTTTGAATTTTTTTTTTGAATAGTCCGTTTAACAGGTTTCTACGCCGCAATAATTAAGCGATGAGTCTGCCGAGCTGTCAATTTCTTCCCATACAAAGATCTGTGGACGTCGTGCTCCTCTCTGGCAAACCTCTCTGTTATGCGACACTGTTCATAGAAAATACGAGTCGAGTCCCAACGAAAAAATTTTGGAATAATAGTAAAGATTACAATCTACACATTCTTGTATTCCTATTTTCGCCTTGTGATCCAACAACAGTTTTGTGAAATTTTTATTATATTTTTTATCGAATACAATCTTTTATTTTCTCTTGTCATCAAAGACAACAGGTATAATAATAGACAGACACTTTATTCTATCACCCTTCCCTGAACTGTACTTCAAACGTAGGTACATAGCTTTAGTAATTTTACTACGCCAAAATGTTACATGGAAATACAAGCTCAAATACTTCTATTAATTATTGCCATTAGGAAGTTTCTATTAATAAACTTTAAATCAGTTCCAATTACTCCTAGTTCAATGTACTCATAAATTAATTGAATAAAATTAATTTTAACCATCTTCTTGGAGGAGTGGGTCGTATGTACTAGGTATAAGTACGCACCGGATTTCGCGGTCGGGTGAATATTAAAATTAACTTTTTGATAATAATCTCGGCTGGGAGTATGTGGTTATTTACGTACTTTACCGGTTTCCATAACACTTATTTAATAGTAACGCTACTTAATTTGGGATTCGAAAGATGGTTTCCCTAATTACTATTTATTATTTCGCATAGTAGTACAAAACGACAGCATAAAAGTTTAACAGTTAGACTACAAAATTAAACGTATCTCATACGCAATAAGGTCGGTCTCAAGTTTAACATGCTGCAAAGCTTCCTGTGTCGTTGACTGTCTGTACCTTTAAGATTCCCATTCTTACCCTCTTAATGGTGCGTCCAGTTTGGTGTAACGAGTACGCTACGAGCATTTCAAACCACGCGAAGCTTTTCGACGAACACAAAGGGGCGTGCAGACATAGGGCGTTTGTGCACTACCACTGAATTTTACCGATCCGGAAAAAATCGGATGCTTGTATTTTAATAATTAATCATTTATATTAGTAATTAATTAAATACAAGCATCCGTTTTTTTCCGGATCGGTAAAATTCAGTGGTAGTGCACAAACGCCCATACGAGGGAGGTTTGTAGTGAATGCGCGGAACATGCACGCTACGCGTCTACGCTTGCAAAGAATATGCAATGAAAGGCAGATGATACATCGCATGTTACGTTTCACCATTCTGGATGCACCATAACACTCAGAGCCACAAGGGAGAGGCGAAAACCGTACACACCACAAGACTAAACGCTTGTAAGAAGACTTAGTGAAAACCCCTGGTAGCGAGCATACTCATTGAATGGCGGAATGTAGTACTGCAATATTTAACAGCTTTGAGTAGCTCACTCTAATCTTCTTCGGTGTGATAGTCACAAGAAAAAAATAAACACATCGTTATGGCCACAGGCTTAGACCTATGTATAAGTTTTAACTTAAAAAACCTTAGACTTCGCTCTCACCCGCCACAAGTCTGCTTCTGTGCAAGGTGGCGCCGTCAAGGAACCCTGGTAGCAGACGTAATTAAGTTAAGTTAGTTAAGTAACAGCTCCTTAAATAGCGTGCAATAGTACTTCAGCGGCTTGATGTAGAGATGACAGTACGGAGTCTTTTTATAATCAGCAGCTTTGGACACGCAAACTTTACTCGGTGCAATTGTCACAGCATAAAAATAAGCATATTGCTGTCATTGAGACGGACTCAGATAAGGTGGTGCGTGATACTTAGTCAGGCAAACTTAAAAAACCTGGGCCCTCTAAATATCAGTTAAAAGCTAAGTAACAGCGTTTGACCAGTGTTCTTTACCAAAATATTATAAAATCCATTTTTAATAGTGGGGGCAAATACTGAAGGTCTTACGTACCCTGGTGATGCTCAGAGCTCTCGCCCTCACCAGCCATAAGACTGCTTCTGTGCAAGGTGGCGCTGTCAAGGAACCCTGGTAGCAGGCGTACTCTTTAAATGGTGGGCTGAAGTAGTTCAGCGGCTTGATGGGGAGATCGCAGCATGTACCTTTTTTACATTTGGCACATTTGAGTAGCTCACTCAAACCTCCTTCGGTGTGATTATCGAACTGTGAAAACAAATATACAACGTGTTAATGAATAAGCGCAAAACCTCTTAGGTCACCTTAGGTGGTGATTGTGCTCATGAATACTTTTTTGCATTCACAACGAAATGTTTATTATTGAAAATGAAGATTTTTTTTTTATCCACAACGGCGTAGCACTTAGCCTTCATCACACCTGATGTTAAGTGGTGATAAGGCTGAAGATGGAAGCGCACTACTCCCGGAATCCTCAATCACTGAGGAACTGGCTATCTTATCTCTAACTGCCGGAACACAATAATGCTGAAAACATCATTGTTATGGCGTCAGACTTAGATAAGATGGTGGTAGCTAGCCAGGCGGACTAAGCACAAGTCCTACCACCAACCAAACCGAATACAATATGTACCCCCACTGGGAATCTTACCCGGGACCTCTTGGTCTGAAATCAGTGGTGTGAACCACTAGACCACAGAGGCGGTTAAACCTTTCACTGTTAGACAAACATTAGACTCGAGATTTAATTTGCCCAAACAGTGAAAGGTCGTGGGTTCGAGTCCCATCGGTGCTAGTTGTGAGACGGGTCGATTTTTTCTAATACTTCATCTATACTAATATTATAAAGAGGAAAGACTTGATTGTTTGTTTGTTTGTTTGCATGGAATAGGCTCCGAAACTACTGGACCGATTTAGAAAATTCTTTGACCACTATATACTAGAAAGCTACATTCTTCTAGAGTGACAGGCTATGTTATTATCCCACTATTCCCACTAGAACGTACCACACGGGTAAAACCGCGAGGATCCGCTAGGTTTTAATAATTCGCCATCGTTATTTAAGTAAAAGAAAACACAGAATAAATGATATTGGTGCCATGAATTACTTCAAGACCGGCGAAATACAGCAGTTTGGATATTTTAGAAAGAATCAATGGTCCCTTAAGTAAACTTAAAATGTTTTTAAGAATGTGTCCCTCGGATTTCTTCAGATCACTAATTAATAAATCTCATTGGACCATGTTACAAGTTGTATCAAAATATTAATTGTATTCTACCGGTTGCGCTCCCTCAGTGATGTAATATATATATATATATATATATATATATATATATAACGTTACATTACAGTCGAATGCTCCCTATATGGGACCACCTTATTAACGTACATAAACATTATCTGACCCAGTGTGGTGGAAGTGCCACAAACAATAAAAAAATACTGAAATGGGTTTGTAAAAACGTTTGTTTTATTTCCAAATTTGACCACACCGGGCCACTTAAGTTTGTGGCACCCGAACCACTACCGCAACGTTCGCAACCAATTGGTCAGTTTCGTCTTTTGATATTTTTATTTTGGGTATCAATAGAGTGTGCTTGTTGTGTTGTCAAAATAACTTTTTCTCTTTAAAAAAATTGTGTAGATGACGTTGACGAATTTTTTTAAAGAGAAAAGAGTATTTTTTTGTTTGTGTTTGTAATGGATAAAATCAAAACCTACTGTACCGGTTTTAAAAATTCTTTCACCATTAGAAAGCTACATCTACATTCTTCCCAAGTGACAAAGGCTATATTTTATCCCGATATTCCTACGGCAACGGGTGCTACGCGGTCTAAGCCGCCGGATGCTACTAGCATTTGATGACCTCCATGGCCGAGTGGTGTACGCACCGGTATTCAAGGTGCTGCTATCTCTAGAGGTCTGGGGTTCGATTCCCGGTCTAGTGTAAGTGGTACTACCCGTCGTAGTTTCCAATTTCTATAACACTAGTGCTCAAGCTACTATAATTTGGTATTGGAACAATGTATGTGACGGTGTCTAATATTTATTTATTTATTTATTTATTACACAAATAGACATAACTAAGCTTATGTAAACGCTAATCCAACGCAAAAGCCCCTTTCACATTAAAGCCAGATAAATACTCTTCTAAAAATATTATATCGACAACCAACAGGAAAAAACACGATATGCGCAAATAGATAAAATTAGTATCAATCATAGGCGAATGATATCGAAAATGACACTGACACAGTGGTCAATTATGTTGTCACATGAATAACTGATATCTTTATTTTGGATTGTTTGCACGTGATTAACAATCTTATTACTTTTGCTTTTTTGCATTGCAAGTTTTATTATTGAAAATGAAATATAAGAAAAAAACGACCCATCCTCCAAGTTGCTCCGCCGGGAATCGAACCCGGAACCTTTCACTGGCCGGGCGAATGCTCTAACCGCTGAGCTACGGAGTCGTTAGAGGAAGCGTCGAATCCTTGTAAAGATGAAATAATTACAATTTCAAATTACTTTTCCTTCCTTTCCCGCCTGAAAGCTACTTATAGGGCTCGTGGTTTTTTACTATCACATTTTTCCTATACTTTTCCTTATTTGCATTCACAATACAATTCAGGTGTGATGAAGGCTAAGTTCTAACCCGTTGTGCATTAAAAAAATAATCCTTGCAGTTTCGTAACCTTGACTATTTTCCAAAAAAATACCACTGTTATCTATAAGTAGCTTATTTAAGGTTTTTTAAGGAGTAAAAGTTAGTTGCTTCCAAATTTCATAGTTTTTTTCTCTATTGAAATTAATTGCAACCTCACAACGAACAGAAGACATTCGAAATGATTCAATTTTATTGTAGGTATGACACATTCGGAATGCTCAAATCGATAAAAGTTGTTTGATTTCCAGTTAGTAAAAATAAATAAAACCAAACCTGTATTATGTCAACACAATAAGAACAGCACCACGTGTTTTTTATCCTGGATAAGCCTTTCTTTTTATGTATTCAACTGGCAGTGTTACGGCATAAAACACGCCGATTTAGATAATTTTCCACATTTTCGTTTTTGTCGTCATAATATATTTTTTCCACCTTTACTTATACAATTTGGGCTCATGAAAAACTTAGTAAAAGCTATGGAATGGAGCACTCCTAGTACTGACGGCTGATGGCTTTTTTTTATTTGAAAGAAAAATTAAAGAGGGCATATTTGTTGGCACTCAAATCAGGCAATTGATGAAAGATGATATATTTAAAGAAAAGCCTTCGGGAAAAGCAGTGATTTGGAAAAATCAGCTTGGGAATCTGTCATGAAAGTTACTTCAAATTTTCTAGGAAATTACCGGAATTTTACCACGTTTTAACAAGCTTTTTATTAACTTGCCATGTTAGTTAGTTTGTTAGTTAGTAGAGGACAAATCTTGCAAGCTTAATTTGACACACTTCCCAGTCTCAGATGGAGCTGAAATTTTGTATACTGGTTTGGTTCAGATGACAATACAATATTAAAGTTAAGTCAGCAAAAAGGCTTGTAATAAAAATGAAATTTTTACTAAAAACTTATTATTAGGTTGCTTTATTATTTGTACTTAAACAAATTTTGCAAAAGATTTTTTACTAGGTTCCCGATGAGCTAGAGACTTCAAACTTTGAACATAGGTCAGAACTAGATGACAATGCAATATTACGGTGTCATTGAGCTGATCTGATGATGGAGCCGGAAGAACGCCACAGGAACTTCATGATGAAACCGTGCTACCCCATCGTGTTTGGACTCTTTAGAATAATTGTCTTGAAACGTACTCTGACGGGAGACGAGGTAGCCGGAAAGCCATGCCATAGGAATTCAATATTGAAACTATGCAACTCCATCGAGTTTGGGCTTGTTTGAATAGTCTTGACAAGTACTCTATTGAAAAATATTTCTAGCCTGTTTTAAAAACGTGGTTTTGAAAAAAAATTAAAAGAAGGGATTTTTCTTTGTGACTATAAAAGTAGTGTCGCGGGTCTATTATTTATTATACCTAAGCCTTTGGTGTGTAATATGTCGTTGAAAATACATTCACATCATCCACATTTAGACCTAAAAATTTGGGCACCCATCAGCAATGAACACCGTGGAAGATTCCACCAAGACATTTCTACCATGAAAAAACAATATCAGAGAGGCCACGAGGACTAACTGCTGTTGGACATTACAACAAGACGTCTCTGAAGCAAAATATAGCCGAAGATCATAAAGCTAAATTATATTAATGTTGCATAAGAAAGGAATAAGTATTTTTTTTTTATTTAATAAAATCTTACTACAAAGAAACTATTCGTACTTGAAGCATTCTAATTCTAATTTATCCATATCCTCGTTCTAAACATAATATCTAGACAAAAGTTTTTACGCAAAAGTGGATTTTTTGTCGACCAGTGAATTTTTCGTCTTTTTTGGAAAGTCGTAGAACAAACGTTGTTGTTTTATGTTTGTAGTCTACTCCTGTGAACACTTCTCTCTTACAAATAACCTTAATATTTTATAGTTAAAGCTTTAACATCGGTATTATAAATATTTTATTAATGGTAATAGAAATAAGAAAACTTCAATTTCTTGAAACATTAGGTATATACCTACTTATCAACATAGGAATAATTGTGATAGTAAAAAAACTACCAGCTATGCAAGTAGGTAGCTTTCAGGCGGGAAATACTTGCAGGTGGTGGACTGGTGGTTTTTACTATCACAATTTTTCCTTTATTACTAACTAGCGGGTCCTCGCGGTTTTACCCGCGTGGTACCCGTTCCCGTGGGAATATCGGGATAAAATATAACCTTTGTCACTCGGGAAGACTGTAGCTTTCTAACGGTGAAAGAAGTTTCGAAATCGGTCCAGTACTTTTTGAGTTTATTCGTTACATACTATATCGCTACAGTAACATATCTGGCCCGGTGACAGTGGTGGTGGAGGAGCCACTAGCAATACAAAATTAACTGTCAAAATGGACTACCGGCAGTCAACAGTATATTTAGTACCAAAAAATAACCACTGTGTGAAATAAGTTTGTCGCAATGTAGACAAAATGATACCAATGTCATTTTAAAAAATTTGCTCATAAACGATATGTGGCCAGTACGTAGATATATAGTGCGACAAGCTTTTCTGTTCCGGTGATAATCTTTGGAACTAACAGTTTTCATACGACAGTCCATTTTGACAGCTAATTTCGTATTGCAAGTGGCTCCTCTGTCACGGTCGTCACCGGAACAGACAAGAGTGTGGGACTTATACCTACACCTACCTACCATTTTTTATGCCATTTAACCGGCTCTGGCTCCTTATAGGCCTTCAGCCGTAGGTACCTTTACTTACCCATTAAATAAAATAAAGGAATATTAAAAATAGTTTTCATTCTAACTTATTTACTTATTCATTTATTTACTAAGAAAGCTTACATAAATGATTTTGATTAAAACTTAAATAATTAAATGGTTCTTATATCATTACATTTTATACCTGTTACTTAAAGAAAGTTAATTACGAGCTCTCACAAATAGGAAATGTCAAAATACTAGCCTTCCGCCCGCGACTTCGCCCGCTCGGACTATACGACGACGTTATCCCGCGGGAATGTTATATTTTTCAGGGATAAAAAGTAGCCTAAGACAGCCATTACACAGTCCATCCAGATCGCGATCACTGATCGTGATCTCGATCGCGATCGAGATTTACTATGTAGATATTTTGCGATCAAGATCGCGATCCGTCAATCAACTTCGTACACAGTCAATCTGGATCGCGATCATTGATTTTGATCGCGGATCGCGACCCAGATTGACTGTGTAATGGCTGCCTAAGTATGTCACTTTTCAGCTGCCAAACTGTTCCCATGCCAAAAGTCACGTCGATCCGTTGCACCCATTTTGACGTGAAAGACGGACAAACAAACAAACCCACTTTCACATTTATTTATTATGGATACACACAATCTCTTTTTATTTTTTAGTAAAAATATGATTGACCTGATATTATGCAATACTAAGTAAGAACTTCTGTTTAAATCGTGAAAGCGCGCATGCTGCTGAGCCGGGCCCACACTAAACGATAATACGCGCTCTAATCGCGCGCGGCAAGAGTGCGCTCCACCGGAGCTCCATAGTAGTGGTCGGAATGGTCGTGCCTCGTGCGATCCAGGAGAACAAATAAGATTTACGATCCATGATCCCCAATCTTCGATCGTGGTTGGCCAATCCAAGGTGGATCGTTTGGTGTGGTTCAGTCTTATGAATCTCGCGTAGAATAGATCTAGGTATTGCCCGCTAGCAAGCAACGTCGAAGAACGGAGGACGGCTGTTCAAAATAATCATTATCATTATACACTGTTATGTGTGATACATGCATTTTTGCGTATAAAAACAATATGAAAATACTAGCTGTTGCCCGCGACTTCGTACGCGCGGTGTAGTGACTTTTGTGTTAAGATAAGTTATCACAACTTACCGTAAATCGAGATTTGACAGCCTAAACCGACATAGATAGCGGTTTAAATTTAAATCGAGATCGGTAACAACAAGTAGCTAAATGGGATTTAAAATAAAATCGAGATGCAAGTGGCCCTTTTGATTTATGAAGAGAAGAGAAGTTTTTTTTTCTCGCCTCTAAGGGATTGCAGACTTCAGTATTTAATTTGACATAAATTTCAGCTTGATTTCCCACCTTGAGAAAAAGTTTCTTGACAGACGGACAGATCTATGAATGAGGGCTCAACTATGTTCATGCAGCATATTATTATGATAACAACATACCATGTTCATATCCTAGCCTGCTTTAGACCCTTTTAGTAGAGAATAGGACTTCAAGAAGACCGTTATGAATTCTAGGCAACAAACACACATAAACTAAACGAACACAAAAGTCACTACACCGCGCGTACGAAGTCGCGGGCAACAGCTAGTTTATAATATTATTAGTAGGTATATTAGTATAGATAGAATTGTACTGTGAATGCATAAAATATTTTAAAATCTAAATTTACCTATCAACAGTTTACATAAGTTTGATATCCTATAACTTTAAACCAAATAAATACATCCATCCTATATTTCATCATGGGCTATTATTAGAATATAGATTTTTAGTGGATAGGGTCACAGATATATGTATATTCGTATTAATGGAGGCACTTAGTTTGCCGATAATAGAAGCAAAGTGAATACAGGACCGTACTGTTTCCGATTAATTAATAAATGTATGGTTTCGATATCTAAGTACCTATTAGGTAACGTACTGTTATTTTGAATTGGCATGTACAGTCACAAGCAATAATATGTCTTTGTCACATAACAATATTAGAATGTGTTTTGTGTGTGTGTACAATATTTGAATGAATCGTTCCGAATCACAACGATCTGACGTTTTGATTCGGAACGATTCATTGTGACAAAGTTCTATGTTGTTTACATATTATTGCTCTTGACTATACAGCTTACAAGTAAAAGACATTAGGCACAAGCTGACACAAAAAAGTGAGCCTGCAAGATTTTTAATTTTGTTTACCTAGGCTTTACATTACCTAAACAGGTTGAAAAAAAAATTGGACCCTGAAGGAAAACTACCTCAAATCCTTTAATTAACTCATTTTATTGATCGGAATAAGAATGAAATAATACATAATTATTCAACTTTCGAGTCTTTTTCGTACTGATTCCCATTATCAATAGTAATGCGATCTACGTCCAGTTTTTATTTCTGTAGACTGTGGGTGTGGTTTCCATACTAAGCTGCTAATTTATAAGGAATCATAGTTTTACAACTGCTAGTTACTAAAAATCAATTACTTACTTTAAAAAAAACATTATATCAAAATACCATCCTCAAAACAAAATGTAGGTATTCACTGTTGCGAGTATGATTTGAATACAAAATATCGGCTCCTAAAGACACAAATGAAATTAAATAGCAAAATTGCCCCAACGTGATAAAATCCATGAACAACATTGTGTTTGGTAATATTAATAAGTATAAAATATTGCATACATTTTACAAATTTCAAATACTTAACGCTTTAATAAACCGATTTATTGCGTAAAATTAAATGCTATTACTTGCAAACATCGGCTGTGAAAGCAGTTCACGAAATGTCACTCATGCTGAAGACAGCCACATTAATTTAAAGCCTGATTTGTTGAACTCTCGACAATTAAAACCAACTCGTTTTATCTAAATTTCAGCATGAAGCTGACTGACTTAGTTGTAATAAATCGTTTGTTAAGTTAGTACAAACTTTATCACATTTTATTTTAAGAGGTAGACATTGTTTAGTATTTCTTTCAACAAAGTCATCTACGTTTTGCAGTAATCAACATAAATGAATGGCTTTAAAAAGTAACAGACCGACCATTTTAGCATAGGTGATAAAGTATCACCATATCAAAGCAGACAAATATGTAAAGGACAATGGGTGCAAATGTATGGAGTCTGGGCCCACCCCTCAATAGTAACATGTGATATACTGTTAGATAGGCCTTTTTAAGCAGAACATTATTACCAAAAACCTATGGTCAAATATTAGTACTTTCGGAGATACGACGTCTGAAAATTGTCAAATGTATGGAGTTTGGGCCCACCCCTCAATAGTAACATGTAATATACTGTTAGATAGACCTTTTTAAGCAGAACATTAGTTACCAAAAACCTATGGTCAAATATTAGTACTTTCGGAGATACGACGTCTGAAAGTTGTCAAATGTATGGAGTCTGGGCCCACCCCTCAATAGTAACATGTGATATACTGTTAGATAGGCCTTTTTAAGCAGAGCATTAGTTACCAAAAACCTATGGTCAAATATTAGTACTTTCGGAGATACGACGTCTGAAAGTTGTCAAATGTATGGAGTCTGGGCCCACCCCTCAATAGTAACAGGTGATATACTGTTAGATAGGCCTTTTTAAGCAGAACATTAGTTACCAAAAACCTATGGTCAAATATTAGTACTTTCGGAGATACGACGTCTGAAAGTTGTCAAATGTATGGAGTCTGGGCCCACCCCTCAATAGTAACATGTGATATACCGTTGGATAGGACTTTTTAAGCAGAACATAAGTTACTAAAAAACCTATGGTCAAATGTCAGAACTTTCGGAGATACGTCTGAAAGTTGTCAAATGTCATGTCACTATTGAGGGGTGGGCCCAAAACTTTCCATCATCCTTTGTGGTATTAGTATTATTTAAGTCTGGCCGCACACGGGCCATTGACTACAACCACAAAACGCCGCCACTGACTTCGCTAAACATTCATTATCATCATCATCATGTCAGCCGAACGACGCCCACTGCTGGGCATAGGTCTCCCCTAAGGATCTCCACAACGATCGGTCCTGCGTTGCCCGCAGACTCGTCTTAGATTAGATCGTCGGTCCACCTTGGAGGGGGCCTGCCCACGGAACGTCGTCCGGTACGCGGTTGCCATTCGAGAACGAACATTACATCAATGTAAATCGGCCATTCAGAGTAAATAATTTTAAAAAGAGTAAACTCACCTTATAAAGATTGACCACACCAAGAAAGGCTAAAGGATCTTTAGCGGAGGCTTTTATAGCTTCTTCCATGGTCTTGTACTCGGCAGATATGTGCAGTAGTTGACTTTCCATGGGGTACATAAGACCCCCAACAGAATGTTCCGAAGGCCAGTGCAGAGTCATGTAGCAGAAGATATACCGCCTTCCATGAGCCGCCCCTCCAGTTATAAACGGCTTGACATCATCTTTCCATTTGCCATGAAAAGAAACTGTAAAAACAAAGCAGAAATAACACAAGTAGGTATTTTCATTAAAGGTTACCCAGAGGTTAAATAATTATGTTCTCATTAGGTAAGCTCCCGCCCGAAATAAAGGAAGTTGTGTAAATTCGAATTAAGCTTAGAGGGCAATAAGATCTTAATAGAGTAACCCAAGTAGGTGTAGTTCTTAAATGTAGGAGGGTATAGTTGTCCTACTCATGCTGAGAAAGACGTTGGTCGGATGTTTTTATAGAAAGTGCTAGTTATTAATGCAATAAAACGCAACCAATATAAAGTAACTTCGTTAGAATTATTTATAAGTAGTTACGATTTAAATTGTAAACAAGTAACACAGCCAAACATTGAATGTATTTGAAATAATTACGAGGAAAGCCTGTACGATTGTATAAAACCAATCTGTTAAGGAGATAACATAGAGGCTCAAAGTTTGTTTGGAAACTAGTTTATTGACTTCTCCGTCCCTATTAAATGTGTCCACGCAAATAATATCACAAGGTATAATAAGCCTTTATGGGAGGTTATGGTACCTATCGCAATAGAAAAATCCTACTGCCTACTTAATCACGCCAAAACGGCTGAACGGATTTGTCTGAAATTTGGGACACAGATACTTTGTAGCCTGGAGTGGAACAAAGGCTCCTTTTTATCCCGGAAAAACATCACATCCCCGCGGGATAACGTCGTGTAGTCCACGCGGGCGAAGCCGCGGGCGGAAAGTTAGTATTATTATATTTGCAGATACAGAATATCCCCCCTAACGACTATCGTTATATGATTCGATCGGACCTTTATAACTTTATACTTAATATAAATCATTTTTATTGGTTGCAATTGAGGAGCTCCGGAACAAAGGCCGATAAAAACACTTCGTAATTTTTCAGGAAATCCAAAAGAATGCTTTACGTAGGACTGATTATGTTGTTTGTTATACTGATTTAACGTAGGCTTGTAGCAAGGGCTTTCAGATAGGTCATGTTAAAAAAAATGTGTCGATAGTTTTGAGTAACTATTATTTAGTAATCTGTGGTTTTGCTACAATTTTAGTTTTAAATATGGAATTATCGAGTGTTAATCCAAACATAAATGTAATATTTTTTTTTTTGCATTCACAATGCAACTTTTATTATTGAAAAATGGAAAATGAAGTATAATGTAGTAAAGGTCGTGGGTTCGAGACCCATCGGAGCTGGTTGTGAGACTTGTGAGAAGGGTCGATTTTACAAAATACTTTATTTTCCATAATGTAATTATCGGGATTTGGACGGCTTTATTGTTAATATCGGCTTTTATTGCTACCACAAAACTAGTGTTTTCATTCGAAAACTACAAAAAAACTAAAAGAAACATGAAAAATATTTAAGTTTTTGTATAAGATTTATCGGTAATAGGGTAATAGTTCCGAAAATTAAAAATATCTTAAAAATACGTCTATTTTTCGGGTTAAGGTCCGGCTGCCCATCTTTAGAGCCGCATTTAGTACGTTTTTAACGAGATCTACTGCGACCTGAGTGGTATAAATTATGTATGAGTAGGTACTATGACTAACAGAAAAAAACATTTAAAAAATCGGACATAAAGTGGATTTATCGCCTTTGTTCCGGAGCTTCTCAATTGGTTTTATTGTTACAAAACGACACTTTGGAACCGAAATTGGGTTAGGTTTGTATAAAAAGGTAATGTTTTGTTTCCTTAGTAAGAATATTTCAAATTATAAATAAATCGAGGGGCTTTGCCTCAAGCCGATTTTAGTAGAAATAAGTTTAGTTAGTAAATAAATAAATAAATAAATAACTTCTTACATTCACACCAACTATCTAAGCCCATTTTAATTTCATTAAGAAACTGTATCATGGAAAACTTGATAACGGATAAATACTTAAATACTTTTTGTTTGTAAATACATACTTAATATACATAGTAAACACCCAGACCAAGACAAATATACATATTCATGCACACAAATATTTGTATTTGTATAAGTATTCAAATCAGATTTCATTTACGTCTTTAACCGCCGGTTTCTGAAACGCCAATCAAAATTAAAATTAGCTAACCGACTGTCACAATTAATTCCCAATTAAAAGAACCTTGGGTTTCTGAAACGAAAATTATCTCACAATTAGGCTTAGATTTGTATGGGCACTGACAGAATGTTAACAGACTGTTGACAGTCTGTCACATTTTTCTTTCAGAAACCCAAACAACAATTAATTAGAGATTAATTGGGAATTAGGTAATTTAATTTTAATTGGCGTTTCGGAAACCGGCGGTAAGAATAACAGAAGTATAAAAAATAGCCAATGCAAAGTCTGAGTCACATTGAGTTAGGCACTGCAAAAGGAGACAAGCAAAAAGTAATATTCTTTATATTAGAGACTAAGAAAGTACTCGAAACATCTGTTGTTGACATACATTGATTTATGTTTAGAGTGTATCAGAGCTTTACATATAGCTTAATTTATTACTGCCTCTTCATATTTGTTAAACCTTATTTATAGCATCGAACATTGTGTGTGGCACTTATTATTATCTAAGTAGTTTGAGACTACGAGTACAAGTTAAATCGCGTACCTATAATAGCAAAAAAAAAATATTACCTACTTACCTACTTATATGACGATGGCTAACATATCCTTGAGACGCCTATTGGTATATGCAGTTTTTCTTATTTGAATACTAAATTAAGGCGCTACTCGGAAAAATATGGACTTTTTGATTTAAAACTATAGGACGGTTACAGTTGTTAAAAATCTGGTAATAAGATATATATTTCTTCATACCTTTATCTAGAATCGTATAGTTTCAAAAACACGATTTTATGATTTTGCCTCGACACTTTTTATTTTCGAAAAGACCTCTAAAAAATACGAAAAGTGAAGATTATTCTTAAATGGGGTTACTTACACTATTGGAAATTGGTTTAATTAGTGGACACCAATAATATTGAGGATCGTATAGAAGCATTTTTTTTAAATCGCTGTAGTTTTTTAATACGAAGTGATTTTGTGTTTTTTTTGCCTAATCTGCAAAATCGGTCTCGCTCTCGCGCGCGTCGTTTTCTCATTGCTATCTCGCTTCAGCACATTTTTTCCGAGTATCGCCTTAAATACCTTACCCGTTCGTCCATCATTTTCCACAATGAGATGAGTAGGCACTTCAGCGTAATTCTTGAAGGTCAGTTTTCTCGCGCCACAGGCCCTGATTAGGCCATTGTACGGAAGGTCTACAGGAGACTGCGACCTCCCACCACAATCCGGGTAAGTTTTACACCAAATCGACTGATCTGTAAAAATATAAATAACTAGCGGATCCTCGCGGTTTCACCCGCGTGGTACCCGTTCCCGTGGGAATATCGGTATAAAATATAGTCCATGTTAAGGAGCTACTCGGAAAAAGTATGGACTCTTTGATATAAAACTATAGGACGGTTAGAGTTGTTATAAATCTGGTAATAAGATATATATTTCTTCATACCTTTATCTAGAATCGTATAGTTTCAGAAATACGATTTTATGATTTTGGCTCGACACTTTTTATTTTCGAAAATACCTCTAAAAAATAAGAAATATCAAGATTATTCTTAAATGGGGATACATATACTATTGAAAATTGGTTTAATTAGTGGACACCAATAATATTTAGGATCGTATAGAAGCATTTCTTTTAAATCGCTATAGTTTTTGAATACGAAGTGATTTTATGTTTTTTTTGCGTAATCGGCAAAATCGGTCTCGCTCCCGCGCTCGTCGTTTTCTCATTGCTATCTCGCTTTAGCATAATTTTTCCGAGTATCGCCTTAATCAAGGATAATGTAGCATTCTAAAAGTGAAAGAATTTTTGTAATCGGTCCAGTAGTTTTTGAGTTTATTCGGCACATAGATACAAATCTTTCCTTTATATGTTATTAGTATAGGAAAAAGATGGACATCATCACATGTGTCACATTGCTCCAATCCCCTATTTTAGTGCCCCACAGAATATCAGCCCGCCTGCAGTCAACGGCCTGTCAGTTGACTGCAATCGGCCACACACTCAAAGTTTTACATACAAATACCGAATGGCAGTCCTCGATCGAACAGGCCGTTCGATCGAGGACTGCAGGCGGCTTGCGGCGGACTGATAGTCTGAGGGCCGTGTTTTGGCAATCGGAAACGATGTCAGGTACGTATATTACTTACCACATACACCCAGACACGAGAAAATATTTAAAAATTAGATATCAATATTTAACCGCCTCTGTGGTCTAGTCTTCGGGACATCTGGATCTGAAATCGGTGGTGTGAAACCACCGATTTTAGATCCAGATGTCCCGAACCCGTTCCCAGTGGGGGTACATATTGTATTCGGTTTCGTTGGTGGTAAGAATCTTTTTAGCCCGCCTGGCTAGCTACCACCATCTAATCTAAGTCTGACGCCATCATGTTTTCAGCATTATTGTGTTCCAGAAGTTGGAGATAAGATAGCCAGCTCCTCAGTTATTGAGGATTCCGGAAGTAGTGCGCTTCCACCTTCAGCCTTATCACCACTTAATATCAGGTGTGATGAAGGCTAAGTGCTAACACGTAGTGGATAAAAAAAGACCGGAGATTGAACCCGGGATCTCAGAGATACTTAACGGCACCTTGAAAACCTGTACGAACACTAGACCACGGAGATCGTCAAATGTCTGTTATGTTAATAAAGAAACATTTTGTTCAATTAGTTTATTGAAACCTATCTGCTGTTGGTATTATTAACACCCGTCAATTGGGTTAGACGTAGCATAGGACGGATTCTACAAAGTGGAGGACCGAAGAGTTGTGATGGTTGTGTGAAGCCGATGGCTGCAAGTAGCCCACAGTATTTCTCGGTTCAAAGAAGGAAACCTATGTTCAGCAGTGATCTTTGAATGACTGATGATGATGATGAATTGGGTTCTAAAAATAGGCCAAGTGCGAGTCGGACTCGCTCATGAAGGGTTCCGTACCCACTTAACGTACCGATTACGTACACCTAGCAAAAATACCACTGTCATTTTTTGTCAGAAAAAAATAACTTTGTTTTTCATAGTACTCGTATGAATGACAAAGTTATATTTGCGGTTTTCGAAAATGTGTTATATCTCAAAAACTTGTAAAGCCTACCTACTTAGCTGTGATAGTTTTCCTCTTAACTTCGTCATATGTACTACTATCGTGAATTTTTTCACGTATCCAGAAACAACCATTTGGCTGGTAGGGGGGGACACTTAACTCTAACAAAATTTTGCACTTTAAAGCTTAATAATTCACAAACAAATGCCTCAATCAAAAAACTGTTTTCACGAACCCACAACGTTTTTGAAATTGCTATCCAACGACATCCCACGCCATGGGGTAGACAAGAAAAAAAAAATTACACACCCACTTCACGTGTAGGGGAGGTAACCTAAAAAAAAAGGATTTTCAAAATGTTACTTTACCACTTTGTTGGCGTAATAAATTTGTATATTGATGCCAAATT
Organism: Crambus lathoniellus; assembly: GCA_949710035.1. Lineage (NCBI taxonomy): Eukaryota > Metazoa > Arthropoda > Insecta > Lepidoptera > Crambidae > Crambus > Crambus lathoniellus. The sequence goes on along the minus strand of OX453305.1, from coordinate 8,068,802 downwards.
ACAGCTTTCTAGTACTAAAAGTCTATGAGCTAGACTGGGGTCATACGGACGGACGGACAGACGGACATGGCGAAACTATAAGGGTTCCTAGTTGACTACGGAACCCTAATAAAAAAGCAAGGGCTTCTTCTCCATCTATTATACATATAAGTAGGTATACCTAATAAACGTATAGATGAAGAAGAAGCCCTGCCTAAGGGTCGGAAAGTAAGGGGAAATTGAAAATGGCTGATAATTATTTGCCGACTGAGTTTATCACTCTTTGATCCGCATTAAGCGCGGGCCACACTGCCAACGAGCAACGCGCGCGAGCGGGCGAGGCGAGCGAGCATCGTTTCACCTCTTTTCATATTTCGGTTACATTACATACATAGCGAGCGACTACGCCTATAGCTTCGTCCGGTTCGTTAGTTCGCATATATTTCAATTTGATTTACCGCACTGTAAAGTGCCGTCCGGGCTGGCCCTATGAATCGAATCGTACCTTAGACGGTGTATATTATGTAGGTACGTTGTAAGAACTGGACGACGAAGCGTAGGAAGACCACCAACTAGGTGGTCCGATGAGCTATTAAAGGCAAGGCCCCTAAGTTCCTAACAGCCGCTCTTTGTGGCGATCTAAGGAGGAGGCTTATGTCCAGCAGTGGACTACTAACTGAGAGCTGCTGCTGCTGATAATGATGATGATCTGTACGTATTTTGAATATCATATTCATGTACGAGTTTAAGCCTCAAAACATATAGTGGATCGCGTAGTACCATCCATCCTTTCTATCAAGAAAGAAGATCTAAAGACTTCCTATCAGAAGACGGTTATAAAAATTACTTACGTTTAGATACGTTACTTTTACAGCTGGTCCCAATAACCTATCCTGTAAGAGATAGGCAGGGATTATAGAGTTAATTTGCTATAATAAAACAGTGGTTATCAAGATAGCCATCTCTTACTGGAAAGGAAAGGTTACTGGGACAGAAAGAAAGAAGACTGACATTAAAATTCTCCTCACCTTTGTAAGTCCAAGAGCCTTTCATAAGCTTTTCTAATTCTGAAACAAAATAAATCACTTTATCCTCGTTATATACAATAAAAAATACTATAGGATGGAATGCAAACATAACATAGGCACAGAATAGAATGTGTACTGTGCTTATACTCTTAAGGCGCCCTAATTGGCCAACAATGGGGAATATTTTGGGATATAGTTGGTTAGATTGCCTACATAAAACTAACATTGGCCTAATGCAGTACAATATAATCCTGATTTCCAACCATTTGCTAACGTTTTTACTACATAACGTTGGTTGAAAACTGTTGCCATTTCTGCAGTGTATGCAACGTTGGGCCATTAATGGTAATAATAACAAGTTTATTGTATATATTTAGTACCGTATATTGTTACTAAATGTCAATGCGTGCATCTCAATCGCGATTTACTAATTTATTTCTGAAATATAATGAAGCAGTGAAGCTTGACAATGTATATTATTTGAGTAGATAGTTCAAATGGTTCCATACCTTACCTTTATTCGTACTATACAGGAAGTCTAGTATCAGTGTTAGTGCTCACCCCCTATTGCTGTTGTATGTTTTTACTTTTTTCCCACAGCTGGGATACAGAATATTATAAACCCAGCCCCAACCGTTTGCCAACTGTAGGGTAACTGTCAATATTGTGTTAGAAGGCCCTTTGTTGTAGGCCCTACCTCGAAAAGATGGGCAAATCTAACTTTTGTCAACTAACGAGGTGCGGTTGGCCACACCAAATGCCAACAATAAATGCTATTAAGGCGAATCTAGATATTTATCACATGCCCAATCCGATAGCCCTATCCGTATTGCCGATGCGTACGCAGCGCCGCCGCGCCGTATCATGATCGCGTATCTTTTTCCGTCCAAATATGCAATCAAAATTCAAAACCATTTCTTCATGATGATAGGGCAAAAACCAGTCCGTGCACTTGTCTCCCCCGTTGTCTACCCCAGTCCACGTCGAGACACGTCCACTTTTTTGTCGACTTGTCTCCATCGGTCGGTGGAGACAAGTACACTTTAAAAAATATTATTGTTGTATCCCATTGTCGCCACTATTAGATCGAAATAAATAAATAGAAAGAAAGAATAGAAATAAAATAACTCTGCGCAAGGCGCTGGGGCGTTTTTGGCGCTAGTTTCAGTGCTTTTTACCCCACTGCGACAGAAGGAGCGAGAGTATGTAGGAAAAAATAAATAATAAAAAAAAAAGTTAAAAAAAAATATTTTTATAAGTTTTTTTGTAATTTTTTTAATTTTTATATTTGTAATTTTTTCTTTTTTTCCCTACATACTCTCGCTGCTGAGAATCGGCCCCCAGTTCAGACACTATCAGAGACCACGTGATTTGGACGACCTCATGGCAGTGCATGGTTCTAGCAGTTCTAGTTTCTATTACCGTCTACCATTTTGTTCACACCTAGCCGTGCAGGTCGTAATGTAAATACATAATGACAGCGCGGTCGCCCAACCGCACGGTTTCCGCTGTGTCTGAACTGGGCCTAAGAAGAAAGTTATCAGGCAATTTAATTAACAAAACGAAAATAAATGTAGGTCACAAAAAAGTAAATGAAAACGACAAACAGGTCTTCAATTTGGCGGTATTAGCTGTATGAAAACGTTTTTAAAAAAAATGTAACCGCCTTCAAAAAGAATCTTTAAACAAAATTATTAACAAACACTAAAAAACGAAAAAAATAATTAGAATTTTTAATTAAAAGGATGAAAATGTGTGACTTTTTCTAACTTATCTTTGTACTTAATGAACTGTTTGAAGTCGGTGCCAAGCCAAAAAGAATCAGAACGAATTATACTGAGTGAAATAACAAACATAAAAAAAAAACCCGGTCCCAAGCTTGAGGTGACCACACGAGAAGCGTCACCTTTCAAATAAAAAAAGAATTATCCAAATCGGTTCATTAACTAAAAAGTTCTGAGGTAACACACATAAAAAATAAAAAAAAAAAATAAAAAAAAAATATATACAGTCGAATTGATAACCTCCTCCTTTTTTTGAAGTCGGTTAATAAAAAGGATAACTTTTATCTAAGCATTGAAAAATCGGCTCTTACAGAAATAATTTAATATTAGGTAGATACTTACCAGAATGCAAAAAAAACTTCAAACAAGAGCAATAGAAACGTAAACAATAAGGTTGCCTATCCATTGACGCAGCAGCGGAGCGAGGCAGCGGAGCTGAGCGAGTGAGTATTGTTGAGCGGAGTTGCGGACGATTGTACGAAGCTAGGTCTCGCTCCGCCCCGCCTCGCACTGTTACCACGCGCCGCGCCGCTTCCGAAAACGTTTGAATTTTAAAACGGGAAATAATTTTTCCAACTGTTATTTAAACATTTGGTATGTTATTATGATCAGTTGAAAAAATTATTGGAGCAGTTACTTAATTTTCGGGTGGTTGTAAATTTACTACAGCAGTAAAACATGAATAGTAATAAAAAAAAATAGCGGTTAATTCATCCTACAATGAAGACTCAAAAATTGTTCGAGCAGTGTAATAAATGAATGGCCAGTAAAATGATGGAATGGGCAGTTAGATACATAGTTCGGCAGTTCACGGTGAGCAATTATTATTTCTAGATTTTATACTTTTTTATTTTAAAAGTGAGAAGTGAGCAAGTTTGCCGGAAGTCCTGTAGAACACGTGATAGGTTAGACATTTAAATTCGTGGTTATTTTTTGTTGTGAAAATAATAAACCTAGTGCGGGTTTCAGAATTCATCTACCTACCGAGATTCATTGTTTAAAGAATTGCTTAGGATGAGATTTCTTACCGACAAATTCCGATTTATTACTGCCCACACGTAACCGCTCGTTTAATAAATTTTACCGCTCATTTAATTATTTTCCTGCTCAACTAATATTACTGATCCATTTCATTATTTTTTATTTCTCATTTTCGTCTACTTTACTGCTTAGTTTTAACTGCTGAACTAGTTATTAAACGTGCCATTTATAATTTTTAACTTACCAAAACTGCTATTTACAACTGCCTTTTTAAAGCAGTGCCTTTTAAAACTAGCTCTTACATCCCTGTTTACTGGAGCGGAGCGGAGATTTTATGCAATCCTATCGGTTAAAATTTCTCCATTTCTCCGCTCCGCTAGCTCGCTTCGCGTCGTTGGACAGGCCGCCTAGACTAGTTCAATTATTTTTAAATTTTAGCACGCGCTAAGGAATAATTCGGTCAATCTTTGCGATATTATTGGAGATAAGTGATATTGCTATAAGGCTAATTTATAAAGCCGAAAAGAACGCCAAATATATAATTCTCTACTTCGGTTAAAAGGGACGATCCAATTTCTTACTCGACACTGGAATCCTTTTTCTAGAACCCACTTAGTTTATTCAGTAAAATACTTTAGAACTTTTGATATTGTGATTCTTAAGGTGCGTGTGCACGGGTAATTTTTTGGTTATAATTGTCTGGCAACTGTTAATGGATCAATATGGAGCAAGTAAGTGGAGCAATGTTGCTCGTGCCATATTTCGTGGTATTGTGTGGCCGTATCTCAGCTACAGGACGCTATATTAAAAATGAAGTATTAGAAAAAAACCGGTCAAGAGCAAGTCGGGCTCGCGCACCGAGGGTTCCATGCAGTCATAAATATAAATAAATAAAACGTGCAAAGGTTTTCATCGGTGAGGCTAGATTCGTCAGAGCATTTGCGGTGTAGAATATTGGAGTTTTAGGTGCCATCGCCATCTCTGGACCGATAGTGAATGCTCAAGAAAAAAGTTTGAGAATACTCTCTTTCTCTCATATGATAGGTACACTATATGCTCTAATAGTTCCACTTCGAATTTTTAAGACCCTCTTTCAGTCCCAGTTGCAAAAAATGTAAATCTTTTTATCTCTATTATTTGCAAAATAGTATTGGGCAAACGTTATAGTATAAATTTTAATAACAGCATTAGTAGTTCTTGAGATATCCAGCTGTGACAGACAGACAGACAGACTTAGTCGCACCATAAGGGTTCCTTTTTACCATTTTGGTTCAGAACCTAAAAACAACCTGTCTCGCATTTAGCTCCGATCTAGCACCGTACCATTGGAGCTAGTTGTGAGACGGGTTGTTTTTAAACTTCATTTTCAGTAATAAAAATTTCATTTTCAATGCAAAAAAGTTAAAGTAATTTGAGGTTGCTACATTTTGATATTTTGTAAGCTCGTAAGACTCGTGTAAGCGTGCCTTAAGTCTTAGTGATATGTTGGTTGTGGCTCTCATCTCTCTCTATTTGTGGCACTGTTGCTTGGGACTTTGGATGTTTGGGATTTTATTTGACACAGTAAAATATTACCAATCGAAAAAAACCGGCCGGAAGCACTAGATAAAGAACTGTAAAATAACATATATTTTTTCCAAGTTTTAAGTACTTGTGATTTGCGAGTAATCCATAATTTAAAATACCCAATTTTGGGGAATCGGCGCCTTAAGACAACTTTATTGGTATAATATGACTTGATGACGTCTGTCCATCTTGCGGGATGATCGGTTGCGAGAGAGTTGTGACATTCTACCTTTGCTTGTACCATTAATTTTTCCAGTAAACTTTCGGTTTGGATGGTACAAATATCCAAATATAAAAAAAAATGCACTTGAACAACCGATGAAATGTTATAAAACTATTTAAGTTTAGATTCTATGCGATAACTACAACTTTTATAATAAAAAAACTAGTAGGTACTTTAAATTCACTCTTCTTCAAACTCTGATTCAAAATGTAAAAAATGCTTCTTTAGTTATTTTTAAACAAGCAGCTTGTGACTGTTGGTAAGATTTTTAAGTAGGTTTCTAAAGATTTTAATTTGCTTTCATCGTCGGTCCTCATTCTCTTTTAACTACAGAAAATGTACTTAAAAACTCTTCAGGAGACTTTCAGCCCCTGAAATATTTCTAGAAAAGTAAGTTAGAGATTTATGCTGCATACATACTACAGGCTATCTAAATGAAATTACCTATTTCTGCATTAGTTAATGTACAATCCTGAATCTTAATTTAAAAATTATTTTTTTGTAAAAGCAATTACCTACTATGGTTGCCAAAAATTAATTTATATTCACCCTTTGATAAGTTGAAATCGTTTAATGAACGCAAAAAGCTTTAAGGATTTGGACCTTAAAGCACAGAGGAAAAAAAAATTTGCTATGTATAACAGAGACTTTACTTCATATTACGGTGCGCATTGATTACACTACTACAAGCATGCTGCGCATGTGTGCGTTTCCACTGGCTGCTTGTCACTGGCGTGTCACGTACATGGCGTGACTGGAAAAAACCGGTTTATGACAGCTCAGCCAGTGGAATGACATGACATACGCTGTATGACAGTCGCCTCTCTGATAGTACTCATGTGCTTAAAGAGTTGATTCGCCGAATTCACTAATGCCCGAGCTTCAACTGCGTCTAATGCCATTAATTAGCGCGCTATTTGATATAATACGCAGATGTAGCCGGGTCTTAGCGCACTAATTTGATACAAATAGCGCGCTAAGACGCGCATGCCGTTGTTAACGCCGTTAGGCGTCACGCAGGTGAAGCCCCAGCATAAGAGACACGAATTATAACGCTTAAGGCTGCTATACACGGGTAGAGTAAACGGTAGAGTAGAGCGGTAGAGTAGCTTGCCCGCGGTGTTAGCTACTCTACTCTATCAAATTTCAGTACATACTCTACTCTACCAATAATGTCGACATTAGTATAGTTAGTAACTCTCCCACTCTACTCTACCGTTTACTCTACCCGTGTACAGCAGGCTTTATAGTGACTGAATTGCTGTATAACGCCAGACCGATTAGCGTAAAAAAATGCAAATTTACGTCATCATGACGCTGATAGTTATCAGAGGTCTTTAAATATCATTTCAGTTTTCATCTTACTTAAAATAAGTCTTATTTGAGAATATCAACACTCGACGAAAACGATACTCTTTGCTCGCATAAAATACAAATAACTACTCATCCATACTAATATTATAATTGTGAAAGTGTGTTTGTTTGTTTGTTTATTTGTTTGTTTGTTTGTTTGTTTGTCCTTCTTTCGCGCCAAAACGGAGCAACGGATCGACGTGATAGTTGGTATGGGGATAGTTTGGGAGCTGGAGAGTAACATAGGCTACTTATTATTCCGGAAAATTGAGTAAAAATTGTAATTTTCTATGAAAAATCGTTTAACTGTCGTACCTTCGATACAAAACTGTCATTTCTTCCATTGCCGTTTCCAAAGAGTATGTAATCACTGACGTCTGCGCGGTCAAAATCGAATACTAATCTTTTCTATAAGCTTAGAATAAAAAAATGTACTGCAACTAGCGCCAAAAATGCCCCAGTCGCGCAAAGTTATCTGACACTCACTCTACTTCACAGAGTAATTTTTTATATGTAGGAAATAGAGACCAAGCTCGGGCCCCTTTATTGGTAGTGTGTAACTAGCGCTATCTGTTGTCTGGTGTAGGCAACTTTTGGTGTATAAACACACACAGAAGATGTTGGTGACCGGATCCACTATTATATGGCAAAACAACGTTTGCCGGGTCAGCTTGTATTATATAAATCCTGTGTTCTAGCGGTCGGTAGTTCCTATTTGTTCTATGAAACATGACGTCATTGAGACAAACAAGAAATTTTTATCCCTTGTGTTCCATAGAATTACATATTTTTTTACTTTTAATGGGGTTTGCTCTTGATCCCAATCAAGCCCATGGGCTAATAATAATTATAATAATACATACTAATTATTCACCTCAAGTCTACCACTGTAGAACAAAATGGACATCATATATTTCCCAAGTACCTAAGCCCGTAAGCCGCAAATGGACCGATCAATCCGGACAGTAAAGTCAAAAACGAGATCGTTTTTACCATGTCGACGAAGAGGCATATTATATATATTCAATGATGTCATTGTGATCAAATGTCAAGAAATATATGTTTTATGTGCTCGTTAGTAGAATATGAGAAAAAAATTACTACTACTACTACTATAAGAAAATGCACTACAATTGAAACACGATTGAGACACTATTATGACTTAACGTTAGCAGAATCGACATTGACACCCTGGTTTGAAATCAAACCCCCACGCGCTTAGATCATCGCGTCTAGTACCACTCCGCCAACGCGGCAACGGGATATTGACAAAGATCCAAGTAACTAGGTACTAGGTATCAAAATGTTATGGTAATTTTTTTTTTATCTACAGCCAGGCATTATTATCTACCTGTACCAGGGGGGTGTCACTCCGCAGTTTAGGTTACGTTCGGACGGCGTGCCTGCCGGGTAGTCGTATGGCATAAAAATTAGGTAGGTACGCAAAATAGCTAGAATATATGCGATAGAAAGAGATGCAACGACAACGAGTGGCCGTTCGTAATTTGCCTGCGCCGTACAAGCTGAATTCTACTTTATTGCGTTATAGTTAGAGTTGCTATTTATTTAAATGACTTAGCGGAGTGAACTATCTGTTACATAGTAAATATTTAGTAATCTGTGCCTGTACGTACCTGGCAAGAAACTAGGCAATTGCCGAGTATTCCTTTTCAAATTTCCCTTTCCGTACTCTTCTGATTTCTGTAATAAAAGTCTAAAATTATCTTTTAGCCTGGCGTAATGGGGTTGAATCTGTCAGGCCCGTCACATTTTATTTCGCTTGTTAATTTAGTTACTATGCTTGTAACGTTGAAGTTCTTCTCAGTAGCTGGAGCTGTTGAGTTGTTCTATAAGTCGAATCTTACTTAGGTATGTAGGTATATTACAATATTTAATACGAAATCTTGAATGTGTTACTCAATTAGGGCGAAACGGCTGAACAGATCTAGATGAAAGGAGATCAGTCACGCTTCATACATGTTTGGACCAAAAAAGTAAAAGTATCGGCCAACGAAAAAAAATTGCATATTACTATTGTAAACAGTGTAGCGATCATTCTTTGTTATGGCGTCAGCAGTGTACGATTAGCGGCCAAGCAGTTATTCAAGTTTGAAAATGTCATTTTTTTTCTCTTTATTTTCAAACTTGAATACAGCTTGGCCAAATTGCGGCCAACGAAAAAAAATTGCACATTACTATTGTAAAAAGTGTAACGATCATTTTTTGTTATGGCGTCAACAGTGTACGATTAGCGACCAAGCAGTTATTCAAGTTTGAAAATAACATTTTTTTTTCTCTTTATTTTTAAACTTGAATACAGCTTGGCCAAAGTGCGGCCAACGAAAAAAATTGCTCATTACTATTGTAAACAGTGAAACAATCAGTTTTTGTTATGGCGTCAACAGTGTACGATAGGCGGCCAAGCAGTTAATCAAGTTTGAAAATAACATTTTTTTTCTCTTTATTTTCAAACTTGAATACAGCTTGGCCAAATTGCGGCCAACGAAAAAAAATTGCACATTACTATTGTAAACAGTGTAACGATCATTTTTTGTTATGGCGACAACAGTGTACGATTAGCGGCCAAGCAGTTATTCAAGTTTGAAAATGTAATTTTTTTCTCTCTTTATTTTCAAACTTGAATACAGCTTGGCCAAAGTGCGGCCAACGAAAAAAAATTGCACATTACTATTGTAAACAGTGTAACGATCATTTTTTGTTATGGCGTCAACAGTGTACGATTAGCGGCCAAGCAGTTATTCAAGTTTGGAAATGTCATTATTTTTGTTATAAATACGATCGCAAAACGGATTGACTCACCACGTAAAATGTAATCGTTTATCAGAATATCAGTTATTATATTGAGATCAGTTCCTCGTCAGCATTATAACTGACCCACGAACGTCCCACCTGCTGGGTACGTGAATCGACTAAACAATAATGCAATACTTTTAGCTAAATAGTAACTTTAACAAAGGTCTAGTACACTACAGAGCCAGAATAAGCAAATATGTCTCCCTAAAATTGATATTGACTACAACACAAAGTGACTTTGGCCAAGCTGTATTCAAGTTTGAAAATAAAGAGAAAAAAATGTCATTTTAAAACTTGAGTAACTGCTTGGCCGCTAATCGTACACTGTTGACGCCATAACAAAAAAATATCGTTACACTATTTACAATAGTAATCTGCATTTTTTTTTGTTGGTGGCACTTTGGCCAAGCTGTATTTAAGTTTGAAAATGAAGAAAAAAATGTCATTTTCAAACTTGAATAACTGCTTGGCCGCTAATCGTACACTGTTGACGTCATAACAAAAAATGATCGTTACACTGTTTACAATACTAATATGCAATTTTTTTTTTGTTGGCCGCACTTTGGCCAAGCTGTATTCAAGTTTGAAAATGAAGAAAAAAATGTCATTTTCAAACTTGAGTAACTGCTTGGCCGCTAATCGTACACTGTTGACGCCATAACAAAAAATTATCGTTACACTGTTTACAATAGTAATGTGCATTTTTTTTTCGTTGGCCGCACTTTGGCCAAGCTGTATTCAAGTTTGAAAATAAAGAGAAAAAAATGACATTTTAAAACTTGAATAACTGCTTGGCCACTAATCGTACACTGTTGACGTCATAACAAAAAATGATCGTTACCCTATTTACAATAGTAATCTGCAATTTTTTTTGTTGGCTGCACTTTGGCCAAGCTATATTCAAGTTTGAAAATGAAGAAAAAATGTCATTTTCAAACTTGAATAACTGCTTGGCCGCTAATCGTACACTGTTGACGTCATAACAAAAAAATTATCGTTACACTGTTTACAATAGTAATTAGCAATTTATTTTCGTTGGCCGGCACTTTTACTTTTTTGGTCCAATTTGACTGATCTCCTTTGGCACAGTATAATATATAATATATTTATTTATTTTTCAAAAAGTTCACATTTACAATTTTAAAGAACAGACATTGCATTAAGGCTAAAAACATATTACATTTTGATAGATTTCAGTCTAAAATAGCATAAAGACTACCCCGGGAAATACCTCATTTTCACTGGGAAAACATGGTGTAGTTCACGCGGGCTAGGCCGAGGATGGAAAGATTTATCAAGTATTTGGTATTTTTACGTTTGCTAAGGGTAACAATTTGTATTAGGTAATCCATGTAAATGTTTAAAGAAAATGCAACTTATGAAAAAATGGAATGCATTGGACATCCAAACCAATAGAACCAATGACCCATTTTGCTCATAATTTCTTTGAATACCTACTTCAAAACTATAAAAGCCAATGTCAAAAAGCTTGAATTTCGACCATATTAAATTTTAATGAGAAATAATTAATGGAGCCACAAAAAAATAATAAGTAAGCATCTAAAATACTGAAATGGACGCAAAGTCCACCACTTTGCGTCCATTTCAGTATTTTAGATGCTAAGTTAGTATTTTTGTGGGTTAGGTTAGGTTAGTTTGGTGATCAATTAATTACAAACCAATTTTAATGAGTCACACCAAAACATCAAAATATGACTATAAAAATTACTGCATTTAATGCGCGTACTCGTGCAAGTAATAACAGTTTTTGTTTCATCGAAATCTGTCCAGGATTTCCAAAGTTACAGCGTTGTAAAGTTTAACCAGCTTTTGTAAATTTGCTTTCCTTGCGCGCTATTGCGATGACGTCATGTCGCAGTGACATCTCCGATTGCGGCTGCTGCGGGTGATTTCCGTCCAACTGTACACCTACATTGAGTCCGTCCGTGCGCAATCTTCGCGCAACTGGTGCGTTTTTGGCGCTAGTTACAGTACATTTTCTTCGTTCTAACGTTTTGGTAAATGATTAGTATTCGATTTCGACCGCGCGCAGCCGCACTCTAAAACTGTCACCTAGGTACTGTCCATTTGGCGGCTTCGTGTTAGGGCGTTTGTGCACTACCACTGAATTTTACCGATCCGGAAAAAAACGGATGCTTGTATTTTAATAATTAATCATTTATATTAGTAATTAATTAAATACAAGCATCCGTTTTTTTCCGGATCGGTAAAATTCAGTGGTAGTGCACAAACGGCCTTATTGTTGATATGTTGTTGATCGAAGTTTGACGGTTGCTATTTATATTGACAGAATACCGCCCGCCATTACGAAAGTTTAATTAATTTATTAATCACGAAAATACAACTTATGTATTTGAAGGTGTTTTTTCACATGGGCTCAATACAAAAATTGATCATTGATCGACTATAAGAAAAATAAATCAATTTCTTGCGAAACCGTGGGAGTACAACTCTAATAGCCAAAGGAGAAATACGGAAGCGCCAACTCTCAATCGCGATGTGACGTCACACGTTAATTCCATTGGCTCACCCGAATTTTTCACGGAGGCCGTACTTTAACGTTCAATATCTCGGTAATTTTTGATGATAGGAAAAAAATAAAAACGTGTTTTTTTTCTCGAGTAACATATTTTTTAGATATGCTGATAGCAAAAATCATTGGTGTGACTCTCTGTTGAAAATAAGCTAAGGGTGGGTCACTATTCAATTGCGTCGACTGTACCTGGGCGTTTTTCAAAAAAGTTGACCGTTACGGAACCGGAATATTATTTTTCTTCAAATAAATGCTATACAAAAACGTTACTCTCCTGAACGTTACGAAAGTATATTTTATGACTTCACATCACAATATTTTATATAAATAAACTAAAACTTATGATTCTAATAAACTTCAGTTATTTTTAGATACTTGGTGCAAAACTTTAAACAACTTTCGTGTTAAAACAATAATATGTATCTTTAAAAATCAATGTACTAATCGGAACATGTTTTTGACGACATACTGCTCTGAACTGTTAGTACCGGTAAATAACCAATGCTAAAAGCCGGAAAAAGAAACGGATAATAGATGCTAAACCGTCCAAAAATTGTTGCCACAGAAAAAAATATCTGAATACTTGGTATTATTTTAAAGTCGACAAAATCGTCGTTACTAACTGGGAATTCCGGTTACATCAAATTTCCAGGACAAAAGAAAATTTGATTTATTTACTGATTTTGATATGACAACCAATTAAAAGACATTAAAAAACGTAATTTCATATTGTTCTACCACAAATCAAGTGATTTTAGTGTGAATATGATGAGAATATTTGGGGATTATGACACTTCAAAGTTGGAAGGTATGCATGGGACATCGCGAAATTGGGGTACATGTAGTTACATTTTTATTTTTATTTTTTATTTGAATTTTATTTTAATTATTTTTTCTATTTTAATTTAATTGTGTTTAAATTTGCTATCGATTGCCATTTTAAACGTGATGTTTACACTAATAATTATTTAATAAGAGAATTTATAAGTCAGTGGACATTGTGTTTTGGCAATGGTCAAAAGATTTGAAAAATGCCCACCTATAGAAACAAGTTATAAATTGATTTTAAAACATCTTACCTTATTTTCTAACGATCTTGTTACCATGAGAATTTCGTTTTCATGGCACCCAGTTGGAAAATTTACGACCCATATTGTTTTATGCTGTAAAGGAAAAATATATTAGGTAGGTGTAGATTATTGTTTCCTATATTACTCAGGCTATCATCCCCTTCATTCTCAACCGTTCGAAAGGGATTCAGGTTATGTACACTCGGGGACAAATACGGTGAACCACTTCTTATCCCTTTTCGTAAATTTGATGCCTCGCCATTCACGCGTAGACCCTTTTTCGATTTGGTTGTGTACTAAACCAAGGTAGTAAAACACATATAACATATATGAACAATATGGGAATGGGGACTGCAAGCGAACGGTGAGACGCCAGCCACACGAAAAGTAGTAAGAAGTGGTTCACCAAATTTGTCCCTGACTGTACTTTGTCTTTGTCTAATATGAAGTGAGTGTCAGTGACTATGTATGCAATCCGCTATCGGCAACATTTCCGACACTTTGTTAATAAGGGAGCAGCACTTAGAGCCAGCGCGCACTTGTGATTTTTAATCGGGCGATAGTTTGATCGTTCTCGGATTCAGTATAGAGTTAAATGGTAGTGCGCGCACTGACGATTAACAATCGACCGATCAAACTATCGGCCGATAGTTGTTCGATCAAACTATCGCACAGCACAACTATCGGTCAGTCGGTAATGTGCATGAAGGACTATGTGAGCGCGCGCACTGCATTCAACTAAACTATCGCCCATCTAAGTATCGGCCGACAGTTAATTCACGATCGTCTTACGATTCCGACTAAACTATAATCGACTTGTAAAAGGTCGCGGGTTCGTATCTCGTCTGAATAGTTGAAGATGACTTGCTTTTTCAAGCATGAAAAACTCTCAGTTTTCGATTCCCAGTTGGCTCGATGGAAACAAAACTTTTTAATTATTTTATGGTCTAAGTTTTTGTAAGACTTTCGTCGCTTAGTTGCCAAAGTTGTGTTTAACTAAAGTAGTTATAACGATAATCGTAGTCTTTCTAAAAGCATTAATAAAACATTGAGTAAGTAATATTTGATTGCCGATTTCAAATATTATTTTAATAAATGATTAAAAACCTATAGACAGTTTTTGTAATAACATGACTAGATGAGAACTGATAGACGCACTACAATATTGAATTTGAAAGCATCCACCGCAAGATAATTAAATATTGTCTAGTCTAGATCCTATTTTAGACACAATTTATAGACTTTAACGTTATTCTCAGCTTACGTGCCGATTGATTGAATTTATAACGGGGGTGTGGATAATACTAACTTTTATATAAAGTTTCTGGTATTTTGGGAGAGAGAAAACTTCTTGTGAATAACGTAAAGCCGAGTCTGCACCGAACAAAAATTGACAACTTTTGTGTTGTCAGTGACAACACAAAAGTTGTCAATTTGTCACCACGTTTTAGTAACAAAAGTAGCCAACAAAATTTTTTCTGTGTTCTGTGTAACCAACAACTTCGCTGGATAATAAGCACTTTAGCCGAGTCTCCACCGAATTAAGCTTAATGCCGCGAAACGGGACAAACAGCCACGTTTTAGTAACAAAAGTAATAAATAAATAAATAACTTCTTACAATCATACCCATTATCTAAGCCCATTTTAATTTCATTAAGAAACTGTATCATGGAAAACTTGATGACGGATAAATAATAGGGGTTAAATAATGAAATTGCCGTTTTTTTCTTTTGTACATATAACTTAACAACTTTTATGATATTAGAAATATATAATTTCTTTAATATTGCGTTACATTAAGACCGTATCGAGCAACTTTTGATAATTTAATAACCACGATATTTAGCGCCACCACAGAGGCGCTGTACAGATTTTCATACAAAATGTCTCCCGTTTACTGTACAGTACCTAAACGGAAAGAAAAACTCATGGTAGGCCCAATACCCCAAGAACTATCCGATATTTTTGTAAAAAATTCAATAACAGGCCAAATTTTTGTAAACGGTCATTAAATATAATTTTAAGAGACTATATTTTGGAATCCAACAAAATCTCGCATTGGAAGGTATAAAAAAAAAGTTATACCCCGAAAACGGTGCAATTTTACAGCAAATATGCTATCACCAATTTTATCGTTTACATGTGTTTATGTTCACCATATCTAAGCACCAAAGTCGAAATCCATAAAGATATAAAACGGGAAACTAATACTTTAGGAAGAAGTCGGTTGTTTCACTAACTGCACAATGTAGTCTAAGAAAATAATAATAGCAGATTTTTTTAGGTTATATTCTACATCAAATAATGTTTCAATCAACTTTTTTTCAAAATCCAACATTATTTTTATTTGGGTAGTAGGTAATTTTTATTTATCTTTTTACACAGGCAGCAAAAAACGAACAGTTATGAATTTAGGTAGACTTTAAATATTGAGCTTAGATAACACCATGATAATTAAAATCCACCGAAAATTAATGATATTTGTAAATTTCGAAAAGTACATAAACTGATTTGGACTTTAGCGTTTTACAGTAAGTATCATTTTAGAACGCTCGCCACACCGCGCCCCGCCACCGCGTCGCGCGCCTGCCGCGGGCGCATTGGCACCTACCTACGAGGAGTAAACATACAGGGCCGGATTCTGTATTTAAGGGCACGATCTTCGAAATGATCGAAATCAACCTATTTTTGATTCAAAAGTAAACAATCAAATGAGTGAATTTCTCAGGCGAACATTTTACGCGTCTAGGCTGAAAACGCATTACTGCTTTACAGATGTAATACCATGATTTTTTTTAGACATTAAAGATAGGTAAGTTCACGTATCTCAATGAGGACTCTTGAATTAAATTTATAAAGCAATTAATTTTTATGGGAAAAATCAATAAGTGGCGAAATTTTTAGTTCTGTGGCTTGTCCACAATCACTTTGACACACTATAATAATTATTCACCTCACAGAAAAAAAATCCTCAACAAATACATAAAAAAGTTTTTTATTTATGTTCAGTATTAGGTAACATACAAGAAAATAAGAAAATTTTACTTTTTAACCCATATTTTTATTAAGACATGTCAAGCAAGCTTTGTCCGAGCGAAAGTCGCAATTTCTATGCTCATTTTGTTTCGTCGTTCTTACGTTCCATTTATAGGTAGGTATATGTATATACCTACAATAAGTCCTTGCGCGGTTTGAATTTGAATAAGTACATGATTTTAGTTTACTCGGAATAAAAAATTGCAATTTCTGTGCGATTAGATTTAGACAGTTCTTTTTTAAATAAAAATATAGTTTTTATTTATGATAATAAGCCTTTGTCACATGTTTAAGATAACAGAAAAAAGTCATGAACTTCATATCTATACTATTCATACTAATATTATCTATACTGTTCGGAAAAGATCGACGTTTCTGAACGCATTTATAATGTCACGTCAAATTGACATTTAGCTGTCACTTGAAGTTGACAGTGACACTTGATTGAAATTCTCGTGACAAGATGTCGGAATAATTTTGCTGAATTTGTTAAAAATCGCTCGCGTTGAATGTGCCTGGCATATCGAGTTTGAATAAAATCTTAAATTATCTATGTGATCCCGTTTTGTACGACCAAGGTTTTGACGCCATCCATCGGGCTGGTCGCGGAGGTTTTGAAAGAAAGATAACCTTTTCTACCACACGCGCTTGTTGTCGGGACAATATATCGTAATAAAAAAAGCTCCCCCGTGTGTGTTGGTGTATATTGTTGAAACGCCCAGTGTCTTGGGACCGTTGTGTTGTATTTGTGTTGTGAGTAAGGTGGCTAATTGGTAAGGTCTGCAGAAGAAAGGACCCCAGGGGCGCGCGCGCTCCCTTACACCACTTCTGCCTTGGAGACGCTCGACACACAGACCCGTATGTAACCTCACCTTACCTAACATTAAAGCGCTGTGTATCGCTACCACAAGTAATGTTCAGTTTACATCCCCGCTGAAACCTAGTTTTTGTCCGGAGTCTATATTAGTAGTACCAGCTTCCACTGCGCTAACCGATTCCGCGGTATAGGCAGGGGTGTACTGAACATTACTTGGTAGCCAAGAGCGTAGCTTGAAGGCCTGAGAGGCCCACGCCAAAACTTTGTATTAATCAGTGCCGTGTTGATGACCCAGTCTGGTCCGGACTAGATTAATTTGTACTTGTAAATGGTAATTAACTTGCATTTGAAAAGTAAAGGGCATTCCTTTGTTATTGGTTCCATGTCTTGTAATTAATGTATTGAAGTCATGTATTGAAGTTCCAAATTGTAACAGATGCCTTTCTTTGCTCATAATAATTATTATTCAGTTTTGTTAGCAAATTTGAGTTGTGAATATTGACAAGTTTGTTGCTAAAATAATAGCTAATAAAAGGTTAGCTAATAAGTTTGCACTCAATACTTAGTGAAACTTAAATGATTTGGGACATTGTTTACACATTGAAACTCATTGAAACTTGTGCTTTGAAATAATTAAAATTAACTTGTTGTTGTGTAACAGTATGTTGTGTTGATATCCAAGTGAATTTCAATAGTCAGTGATTTTGAGTGAATTTCAATAGTCAGTGAGTTTTGTTGTTTTCTGATAACCTCCAGATATTTAAGAGTTTGTGTCATTATAAATACTTTGTTGTTGTAATATTGGAATTTTGTGGTTATTAGTAACCTCCAAATATTGGAGATTTTGTGTTATAGTGAATATTTTGAATTTGTTGGTTTTGTTGATAAATTTGTGACGTTACAATGACGGCCT
Source organism: Crambus lathoniellus (assembly GCA_949710035.1). Classification (NCBI taxonomy): domain Eukaryota; kingdom Metazoa; phylum Arthropoda; class Insecta; order Lepidoptera; family Crambidae; genus Crambus; species Crambus lathoniellus. Next base: position 8,050,683 of record OX453305.1, on the reverse strand, counting down.
CCTCTGCTAAAGCCAAAATACGTTCTGAGTTACGGTGGTTAGCGTCTGCAGTCGCATTGTTGGATCGACCTGATAGGACGGAGGCCTTGTTGAACAGATACGTAGATCTGCCCATACGTTTGGCTGTTGTTGATGAGCAGTATGCCTTATTTTTGGAAAGGACTGTTGAGGCCGAGGTGGAAATGCGACAAGAAGTCGGTTTGGATGTGGACCAGTGTTATGATTTTGCGGACAGAATTACCCAGGTAGCTCGACCTTTGCAAGTGGCAAGAGAGAATGAACCGAGCCCGTCCCCGGTCACATCTAAGAGTATGCCCCCTCTCTTTGCTAGATTGGCCCCCTTAGACTTAAGGCGTTTTGCTGGTCGTCTAGAGGACTGGGAGGGCTTTATTAATATTTTTGATAGTCTGGTACATGCCCGGGATGATTTGACCCAGGGCCAGAAGTTAGCTTATTTATTATCCGTGTTGGAAGGGGAGGCCCTTGAATCGGTTCAACATTTGGCCCCCTCGGATGAAAACTACCCTATTGCTAGGGATTTGATTGCCCGTCGGTACCAGAACGTACGACGTCTGGCGGACAACCATGTGGCCGCCATTTTGAATTTACCCCGCGTTGCCAGCGTGATGCACTTGAGAGTGGCTTTGTTGAATCCGCTGTTGGTTGCCTACAACGCATTAAAAAACTTAAAACTATTGGGAATTTAGTTATTATTCTTCTAAAATGAGTAAGATTTCTTTGCTATCACACGATATATATTTGGCAATTCGCACACAATAACATCAGGAAGAGAGAGGAAAAATTGACATTAGCAGGGCACCATAGCGCCACCTACGGCAACAAAACGAACTTACTTATCTGTTTATTTATAAAGACACCTTTATATTTATTATTTAACACTCCCACTTAAATATAAAGGTGTCATTTTATTAATTATGCTTCAATCAACAATAACACTCAGTGTTATGACAACCTATTTGTTCATCTTTAATCTATTCTATAACCATACAAAGAAACCTAATGATTACTTATTGCTTAAAAAAAATATACTATTTCAACTCTCTCAACTATGAACTATTCTTAGTTACATAACATTATCTTATTTCTAATATTATTGAATTGACTTACAGGCAAAGCTTTGGTCAGAAAATCTGCCAGTTGACAGGCGCTTTCCACATATTCAATATTAACTATTTTCTTAGTTACATTCTCTCTAATAAAGTTATACCTAATATCTATGTGCTTACTTCTTTTATGAAATACAGGATTGTTAATAAGTTTGATAGCACTCTGATTATCTATATTTAAAGTGAAAGATTTTTGTGGCTCCCCAATATCATATAAAAATTGCCTAAGCCATAATATTTCTTTGGTAGCCTCACTAGCTGCCATGTATTCTGACTCAGTTGTGGATAAAGCCACAGTATTTTGTTTACGACTTGACCATGTGACTGGACCCCCATTCAATAAAAATATATAACCTGTATTGGATTTCCTAGTGTCCAAGTCACCTGCATAGTCAGAATCAGAGTAGCCAACTAATTCTGTATTACCTTTATAAACTATACAAATTTCTTTTGTATTAATTAAGTATCGCAAGATTCTTTTCACTGCGGTTACATGTGAAGGACCTGGATCATTGACATATCTACTAACAACATTCACCGCATATGATATGTCAGGTCGAGAAACCGAAGCCAAGAATAACAATGCTCCCACTGCTTCTCTATAAGGGAAATTAATAGGCATGTTGCTTGTCTTCTTAGAGAGATGTACATTTACATCAGCAGGAGTACTGCTACTCTTAGCATCTGATAGTTTAAATCTATCTATTATTGACCTGATATATTGTTTTTGACTGATAGTTATGCTTTCTTCAGTTTTAGTTATCTCCATTCCCACAAAAGAATGTAAAATTAACAATTTTATATCAAAGTTTTGCTTAAGACTATTTACTATGGTTGTCAAAGCAATTTTACTTTTGGACAACAAGAGTCCGTCATCGACATAAAGAATTAGTATTACTTTGATATCATTAAAATATCCAACAAACACACAATTATCAGATGGACATGGCTTAAACCCATAAGTAGTTAAAAATGAACTAAACTTATTATTCCAACATCTTGCAGATTGTTTGAGTCCATAAATAGATTTTAATAACTTACATACTTTCGAAGGCTCTGCCGTCACCCCCTCTGGGACCTCCATGTATATTTCTTCAGATAGTTCACCATACAGGAAAGCAGTCTTAATATCAAACTGCTCTATCTGTAGATCCTCTCTGGCTGCGATGCTAAGCACCAATCTAATGGAGTCATACCTGCTAGTGGGGGAGAAAGTCTCATTATAATCCAAACCTTTTACTTGAGTAAAACCTCGAGCACATAATCTTGCTTTATATCTATCTATTTCTCCATCTGCATTCTTCTTTATACAGAACACCCATTTACAAGTAATAGGTTTCTTCTCAGTTTTATCAGTCATTATCCAAGTATTATTATTTTCATGTGACTGAAGCTCTTCATTTATAGCTGTTTTCCATTTTTGACAATCTTGACTATTCATTGCCTCCTCATAACTATTGGGTATTTCTATCTCGGTTAAATTTACTTCCAAATTTCTATTCTGTCGAGGACGTAATGTGACATTACTCCGTCCCATATCATTATTTTGGTAATTAGCAGGAGGATGATAAGTGTCGTCTAAATCTTCACAAGTTATCATACTATCTGCATCAGTTAAAATTTCTTGAGGCAAACTGGACTGTTCGGGATCCTCACTTTGTGGTGATTGTTCCGATTCATTGATACTTATCTCTATATTATTCTGTTTTCTTACCGGCGTGCTTTGTTCATCAAAAGTCACATCTCTTGAAATGGTTATATCTCTATTATTTACATCATACATCCGGTAGTTATCCTGTTCATATCCGACTAATAGCATCTTCTTACTTTTTCGATCTAATTTCTTTCTTCTTTCTTTTGGTACATGTACATATCCAATGGATCCAAATACTCTGATGTGTTGTAGATTAGGTTTCACTCCATGCCATAGTTCAAATGGTGATTTATCTCCAGTTTGACTTGATGTACTTCTATTCAACAAATACAATGCACAGTTCACTGCTTCTGCCCACAAGTTCAAAGGAATGTCTTTTGCATATAACATTGCTCTTGCACTTTCCATAATAGTACGTAGTTCTCTTTCTGCCCTTCCGTTCTGTTGTGGGGTGTAAGGTGCAGTTCGTTCATGTGTTATTCCATTAGTTTCCAGGAATGACTTGAAGTCTTGGTTTAAATACTCACCACCATTATCAGTATGTAGAATACACACATTGTGTTGAAATTTATTTTTCACAATGGCATTATACTTTATAAAGTAGTTAAACACCTCACTCTTATGTTTCATGAAGTAGACATGACGATAACTTGTCGCTCCGTCTTTGAATAATACAAAGTACTTCATTCCTGATACTGAAGTCTCTTCAATAGGACCACAAACATCACTGTAAACAATTTCACCAGGCTGTGATGGCTTTCTATTAGATTTCAAGAATGGACTTCTTGCATGCTTACCAAACTGACATGCTTCACATATAAATGTTTCACTTCCACTCAGTTTGACTGGTATGGCACCACTTTTGCTCATATTCTGTATTTCCTTAACATTCAGATGTCCCAATCTCTCATGCCAAACTTTTATATCCGTTTGTACAATGTTACAATTTTCTTCTTTGATTATTTGAATATCTAATTCATATAAATTATTTTCTGTTAGTCGTGCACACATAACAATTGTGTTATTCTTCATTATGTTTGCATTTTCATTATTTTTCAATATTAAATAACCTTTTCTGATGGCGGCGCCTTCGGAAAATAAGTTTCTTCTTAATTCAGGTACATAGAGAACATTTTCAAGTATACTTTGCTCCCATTTTCCTTTCACCTTTTTATTTATTAAGATGGTGCCTTCGCCACAAACTTTAATACATTGTTGGTTTCCTAATTTAACTGTTTTATTAATACCACAGTCTTGATACTCATGAAGTTTACTAAAATATTCTCGTCTAAAGGTCATATGCATGGACGCTCCACTATCTAATATCCAAGCATCTTCATGTGTAGATGTAGAACATTTTTCTGCACTGAAAGCCAACATATTGCGAGGCTTCTGGTTATTAAATTGTTTCTTCTTCTTTGGCATTCTGCAATCTCGAGCAAAGTGACCTCTTTTATTGCAATTGTAGCATACAAATCTATGACTTGAACTTCTTTGTTCATCTTCTTTAGATTTTTCTTTTGTAGTTACCAATGCAATCTCACTAGAACTTGTATCATTGGCAAGGCTTGCTTCTTCATCTATTAGGCGTGATGTAAGGTTTTGAACAGTTTGACTACCTTGATCAAGCGACAACCATGCCTGTCTAAGCGAACGGTATGTTGGTGGGAGCGTGCTTAGAATTTTAGTTATTATTGCTGTGTCACTAATCTTCTCACCTATTTCTCTCAGCTGTTTTGCTAGGCCTTCTATTTTTGATACATGTTGTGCCATTGTATCACTTGTGCAGTATGAATATTGGTAAAACTTTTCATGAATTATCATTTTATTATACTCAGATTTCTGTTCATAAATGGCTTCCAACTTGTTCATGACTTCTTTCGCAGTCTCGCAGTTTTCTATTAATGATATCTGGTTCAAGTCCATTGACGAGGTAAGTATGAACATAGCCATACCATCATCCTTGTCCCATTGCACTTGCGAACTGGCTTCATTCGGTCTTTCTGAATCTATGTTCAAACCTTTTGCTCTTAATGCGCACTTCACTTGAAATTTCCATTGTTTAAAGTTTCTGCCATCAAATTTTTCAATCTTCATTGAATTGGCAACCTCCATTTTTTAGGTTATTTTTTCGCCGGTAATTATATTTTGCTCTTTACTCAACTTTGCACTGAAATTATCAATTGTCGCGGTTCTGGGCCCGTAACCTATTGGGAATTTAGTTATTATTCTTCTAAAATGAGTAAGATTTCTTTGCTATCACACGATATATATTTGGCAATTCGCACACAATAACATCAGGAAGAGAGAGGAAAAATTGACATTAGCAGGGCACCATAGCGCCACCTACGGCAACAAAACGAACTTACTTATCTGTTTATTTATAAAGACACCTTTATATTTATTATTTAACAAAAACTCCCAGTGGAGCAGTGGTCGTTTTTGTTACTGCACATTGTCCTGGGAAAGTTGCCGGACTCTGTTAAGGTCCGTTTTGAGCAGCAGTATGGTGGGGATAGTGCGACTTATCTGCCACCCTTCTCGGACCTCTTGACGTTCCTGGAAGGAGAAAGTAGACTGGCAGATAATTCCTCTCTGGCCGGTCCTATGGGACCCGAACGACCTGTGCCACAGAGTAGATCCCCCACCGGACCCCCCCGTAGGGGGCGTATGGCCCCTCGCGCGCCCGGCCGCTATGCCGCCGTCCAGGAGACCGCCCGCTGCTTGTACTGTCGGGAACCGGGTCACAGCACGACCCGTTGTGATAAGTTCCTCGACCAGCGCGTCCAAGGCCGTCGAGCGATCGCGCGACAACGGACATGGTGCTACTCGTGCTTGGGCCTGCACATGCAGCGCGAATGTACCCAAGCGCACCCATGCCGCTTTTGTAAGGGCAACCACCATCCCCTCCTCTGCATGAACAGCCCAGAGGGCGGCGGAGCGCCGCAGCGCGTCACTGCAGGATCACCTCGTATGGGTGGGGGGCTCGGACCCCCCGCGGTGTTTGCATCCCGCAGCAGTTCTAGTGGCCACCAGAGTGGCCCCAGACGCTCTCCGCCACGTTTGGACCCTCAAACGGGCGGGGGTCCCAGGGAACCCCCCATGGGAAACCGACCCCAAGGATGGGGATGAGTTACGCGAGCGTTGCCGGAGGTCGTAGAGGCCCCCCGCGACGTTTTGAGCCTCGCACGGGCGGGGGTCCCACGGACCCCCCCTGGGAAATCGGTCCCCAACTAGGGGGTTCGATTTTGCGAGCGATGCGGGAGGTCGTAGAAGCCCCCCGCGACGTTTTGAGCCTCGCACGGGCGGGGGTCCCCGGGACCCCCCCTCTGAAAATCGGTCACCGTGCCCCCGCGACTATGGGGCGACGTACACGGTGGATGATAGGCACCGATTCTCGCCGCCGCTCGCCGAATACCCGCGTTTGGAGCGGCGCCCGCCCCGTCTTCAAGGGGCCGGGAGATATAACCCGCCTGATACCGGGCGATTTGGACGTAGGCAGTATGTGGGAGACTGGGACCCACTGGATCGCTATGAGCGACCCCCTTACCATGGGGGGACGTCGGGGGACCCCACATACTAGCAATCAACGTGTTTACGGTCGATTGTAGCCACCCCTCCAGAGACCGTTTTGTTGCCCACGGCCTCTGTGCTTGTCAGGGGATTGAATGGCGACCTTGTGGAAGTTCGCGCCTTGTTGGATTCCGGTGCTCAGGGGTGTGTTGTGTCATCTTGGTTAGTTAGGCGGTTGGGCCTCAAGGTGCACCCCCACACGGAAGGCGTGAGAGGTGTTGGCGATGTGAAAGTCCCCGGGTTGTTAGGGCATGTTGACTTCACATTTACATCACGTAATAAGTCCACGCCAGGCATTAAGACCTCGGCGATTGTGTTGGACACAGTTGTTGGCCGTCAACCTTCAGTTGACTTGGGACCGAGTATGTTGTCTTTGGTGTCTGATTCCCCACTCGCCGATCCAAATTTCTTCCGCCCAGGCCCGATTGATGCTCTCCTTGGAGCCGATGTCCTGGGGCGAGTTTTGTTGACGGGGAAGCGAGTTTTGCAGCCAGATGGCTTGGTAGCTCTGCAGACGACACTCGGTACAGTTGTGATGGGCCCTGCTCGCCGCGTTTTGGATTCCCTTGATGAGGATCGCGGTCTTGTTTTTAATGTGTCTCTCTCCGAAGTGGTGCAGAAGTTTTGGGAGGTTGAGGAACCTCCACCAGCCCCGCGGGTAGACCCAGTAGCGGATGAATGCGAGTTGTATTACCAGAATAACACTGGTCGCCTCCGCTCTGGTCGTTTGATCACCCGTCTCCCCTTTCGTGCCGGCCGACCTCCTCTGGGCGAATCCCGACCGCTAGCGGAACGTAGGCTAGTGGCGATGGAGCGTCGCATGAGCAAGGATCCGGTCTTCCGCCAGAAGTATGTTGAATTCATGCGGGAGTATGAGGAGTTAGGGCACATGTCCGTGAGCGATTTGGATTGGCGCTCCGTTGAGCACTTCTTTTTGCCGCACCACGCCGTTTTGAAATCCGGAAAGATTCGGGTGGTCTTTGACGGTTCGGCTCCCACCTCTACTGGAGCGTCCTTGAACCAGTGTCTGCATGTAGGTCCCAAGCTGCACACGGAGATCTCAGACATTTTGACCAACTTCCGGCGGCACCAAATTGTATTTATGACTGACATCCGGATGATGTTCAGACAAACGGTCATCCATCCAGAGGATAGGAGGTACCAATTGATTTTGTGGAGAGAGAGTCCTAGGGACCCCTTGTTGATTTATGAATTGAATACGAATACGTACGGTTTGGCTTCGAGCCCGTTTGTTGCGATTCGTTCTTTGTTGGAGTTGGCCGAGAAGGAGCGCTTGAGATACCCTCGCGCCTCCGCCATTTTGGCCAGTGACGTCTATGTGGATGACATTTGCACGGGCGCCTCATCTGTCTCAGAGGCGATTGTCCTGCGAGACGAACTCACCGCCCTTTTGAAGTCGGGAGGTTACGAGTTGAGGAAATGGATATCCAACTCGCCTGATGTACTGGTAGGTTTGCCCGAAGAGCACCAGCAGGACCCCCACCTATTCGAAAATATTGATAATCCCCATGTGGTGACCGTCCTTGGCGTACAGTACAAACCGGTCTCTGACACTTTCACTTATTGTGTGGATTTACGACCACCGAAAGTCTGGACCAAGCGTTTAGTATTGTCTACTGTCGCACGTACCTTTGACCCCAATGGGTGGATTTGCCCCGTGCTGTTTATGGCCAAGTGTTTCTTGCAACGGTTATGGGCTTCGGGTGTGTCGTGGGATGAACCCCTCTCGGACGAGTTACTCCGAGATTGGTCGAGCTTCGTTTCATCCCTCCCCGAGATTAATGAAGTGCATTTGCCGAGGCTATTCCTCCCTTCTGAAAATTGTAAAGTTACTCTTCACGGCTTTTCCGATGCCTCCGAACGTGGATTTGCTGCGGCCGTGTACCTCCGCACCGTTACTGTTGACGGAGTTGTTGCTGTGCATCTGGTGATAGCGAAAAGCAAAGTCGCTCCCCTTCGGACTCGTCATACGATCCCGAGGTTGGAATTGTGTGGAGCTGCCCTCCTAATGCGTTTGTTGAACCACGTATGGCTCACATTAGGTCGATCTATTGCAATACAAGAGGTTTATGCTTGGACGGACAGTCAGGTCGTCCTTTGTTGGTTGAAGGCTCCGGCGCACACCTTGGACGTGTTTGTGGCCAATCGAGTGTCGCAGATTTGTAATTCCGACATCGAGTTGATTTGGAGACACGTGCCGGGAACCATGAATCCCGCGGATTGTGCGTCTCGGGGTTGTGTAGCCCCAACCCTAATTAACCACCCCCTCTGGTGGGGCCCACAGTGGTTGATGCGGCCTGAGTCGGAGTGGCCGCCCTCTCCAGCGTTGTCGAACGTAGCCGTTCCTGATATGCGGGCATGCGTCCTGGAGACTAACCCCGCCGGGGAAAAGAATTTGTTGTTGGATCGGTACAGCTCCTTACAGAAGCTGCTTGGTGTTACCGCTTGGATCAGACGTTTTGTGTACAATTGCAGAAACCCACGCGCGAGGCGTGATTCGTCGGTTCTCACTCCGGACGAGCGTAGGGACGCGCTCTTGTTTTGGGTCCGGAGAGTACAAGCTGATAGTTTTGAGTCCGAGATTGAAATTTTGCGTTTAGGCCGTCGCAAGTTGAAGGGCGCGGTATCGCGATTAAATCCCTTCCTGGACGAGAGTGGGCTTTTGCGAGTCGGCGGAAGACTTCGAAATGCGAACCTGCCGTATGGAGCTCGTCACCCCCTTTTGTTACCTAAAGCCGGACATTTGACTCAACTGATAATAACAGATCGCCATGTGAATGCACAACATGCTGGCTGTAATGCTTTGTTGGCCATTTTGCAGCGTGAATTTTGGATTTTGTCTGCTCGTCGAGCCATTCGCACTGTGGTTTTCCGTTGCCTGCCTTGTTATCGATTGAAGGCCGCGACCATGCAGCCCCAGATGGGTGATTTGCCTGCTGATCGCGTCACGGAATGTAGAGCTTTTGCCGGAGTCGCCACCGACTTCGCCGGTCCCTTTAGGCTAAGCCCGCACAGCGATTAAAATTCGCGCGAATAAAAATTCGCGCGATTTTTTAATCGCTAATTTTATTACTACCACGCACTGCGAATAAAAAATCGCGCGATTTAAAAAGGACAGTCTCCTGTCAAAAATTACCCCATACTTTTTCGTCAGTTATCAAAGAGCATGTAGAGTGTTAGTCAGATAACTGCGCGTGACTGGCGCGTTTTTGGCGCTAGTTATAGTGCATTTTTTTGTTCTTATGTTATAGAAAAGATTAGTATTCGATTTTTACCGCGCGCAGACTTATCTGACGAGCACTCTAATCACTACGTTTATCAGTTGTCGGCTGGTTCTCGACTGTGACACACGTAAAAATGGATGACAGAACCAAAGTCCTAATTTATCTGCTATTAAGAAGAAGAAAACGAAACACGAAAAGATCTAATGAATATTGGGTTCACCCATATACGGCCTTGAGGCCTATGAAGGGATTTTTCTTCTTAAAATATCAAGAGCTGCGGCAGTACAACAAACTATTTTTCGGATATTACCGAATGTCTATAAAAACATTTGATATGTTACTTCGGCTAGTTAGTCCTGCTATAACCTACCAGGATACGACTTGGAGAAAAGCAGTTTCAGCTGAAGAGAGACTCTCAATTACTCTTAGGTAAGATTTTAGGCCCCGGGCACGAAATCAGCGGGCAGGCAGCGGGGCTGGCATCGGCGCGGCCCACGAATCTTCCCGTCTCCGTCCGTCGCGTCTCGTAGCGCGCGTGTCCGTCGCCCGCCGCGTAGCGCAGGCTGCTGCCCCGCTAACTTCATGCCCACCGCTACATATGTACCTACCTACTTACTATTACAATATTTCATTTATGATCTCATACTTTTTGTCCTCTTAATTTCTAGAGTATGAGCCATATAACTTGGCGCGTGTCAATACTGTCATTATCTGGAACTAAAATTATGACATGGGAAATTCCAACCGGCCACGACGATCAGTGCCCTCTGGGTTACCTAATGAAACGCATAACATTTTTCGCCATAAACATGAAACGCATCGTGTTGAAAGGCATAATCATCGAAATGCATAATTCTTAAAGCCATAATTTCATAACTCATACTTTTTTTGCCCGAATTTTAAAAGGCATAATCATCGAAAGGCATAATTTCAATAAGAATATTTATCAAAAGGCATAACTTTTAAATGTCATAATACTTAAAAGGCATAATATTCAAAATGCATAAATTTAACGGGGTATTATCTTGTATTTATTTATTTTGAAGCTAGGTCTGTGAAAATAAAAAAGTCTTTTCTGGCGCTTCGCCGGCCGCTACGTTTTGGACTAGTATAGTATTATATTATCTGTGGTTTTGGTCACTGTTCTAACCTAACCTAACCTAAAACGACTGTTAGGATTTCTTTGGTGGCGGGGGGCTTCGCCCCCAGAACCCCCTTGGTGGGGGGCTGTGCCACCCCGTCCCCCTGCTCCTCTGTTTTCTTAGATTTGAACTAAATTCAAAACTTATAGATAAATAAAAATTTTTTGAGCCAACAGATGTCAAAAAAAGTTTTTTTTTTACCATTGGATGTCTCTCAAATACCTCCGGGGTTGTTAAAAGGGTATCAAAAATTTCGTCAGATTTTGGCTACGACGCACCGTTTTCGAGATATTGACAATTTTATACAATAATGTTTTAAAATAATAATTATGCTTTTTAAAGTTATGCGTTTTAAAGTATGCTTTACGAAATTATGACAAACGAAAATATGAATTTCGAAGATTATGCTTTTTAATATTATGCCTTTCAACTATTATGCATTATTATCATTATGCGTTATGAAATTTATGCCAAGGAATAAAATGCTTTTCAATATTAAGTATGCCTTATGATGTATGCCAAATGAAATTATGACAATCAACTGTATGCGTTTCAATGTGTCACCGGGCCCTCCGACAAATGCCAAGTTATGTGGCGCGCACTCTATTGGGTATGTATTAACATTTTATGTTTTCGACTCTTGATGAAAAATGTTAAAAAATACCGTTCCTCAAATGTAACACCTTTTTTAGACAATGATGAAATCTTAACTAATGCTTGTAATTAAAACTATAATAGCTTATTTAATTATATTTTCTAACATCTTGACTTTCCTAAGATTACCGTTACCGATATATCTTTTGATAAAAAAAAACATAGAACCTAGAAAATTATAGAACTCCCAAAATTTTGGGGAAATTCCTCAATCTGAAATCATGGGGCTGACCGACTGTTGTGTGCATCTGTGCGTAGCATATGTGCATGTGTGCGTAGTATAACTTTAACAGACCCACGGACCGGACAACGGACGAAATTCTTCTAAGTAGGTAATTACTTTCTTTCTCCTATGGCATATCAACCCAAGTGAGTTTTAAACTCCAACACAAGAGATTGCCACTTCCTTCAGGCCTCATTTCCACCTGCAAGTAAGTCTTCTGCGATAAATGTCCGACAGTCTATCAGATAGCAACTTGCAAGTGTAAACTACAACTTGCAAGTGTGTTTACACTTGCAAGTTGCTATCTGACAGACTGTCGGAAATTTATCGCAGAAGACTTACTTGCAGGTGGAAATGAGGCCTCAGTCTTGCAAGTTTTCAAGCAAGTCTAATTAGGTAAAGCTTGACCAGAAAAATAAAAAAACCTCGCCATGTTGCGGAAATGTGACGAACTTAATTTTTCTATAGAATTTGACATTTGTATTAATAAAGAGGTGAAAATGGCACGTGAATTCATTAGTTAGGTACTACAAAAACATTTCCCGGAAGCCACAGGGCAACATTCTTAGTCTGAGCAATTTCATAAATAAGCAAAGCCATTACCGGCCTTTCTGGCTTCTTTGCATGGGGCCCTGAATCTAGTCACTCGAATCCTCAACATTAATGGTGATAGTTTTTAGGCACCCTTTGTGGGCGAGGTTTTGACTGCCTGGTCTATATTCTGCCCGAATCATGATCCTCCCGATCATCCTGAAGTTTCGAGGAATTGGGATGACAATCACCAGCCAATCCAAGTTAACGCTCGAGGAGCTTATATTTGAGTCGAGTAATACTGATATGGCTAGGCTTAGGGCGGTATCACGACCAGAGTCTGGGGCTTGGCTACACGCACTGCCTTCTCCACAGATGGGCACTCTCATGGATGACGACTCATTGCGGCTGGCTGTAGGTTTGAGACTGGGATGCAATGTGGTTGAGCCACACCGCTGCATTTGCGGTGTCCAGGTCGAGGCTAACGGGCACCATGGGTTGAGCTGTTCTAGATGCGCGGGTAAATTCCCCAGACATGATGCTCTTAACGATGTAATCCGCCGAGCTTTGATCGCCGCCAACATTGCACAAAGCATTTTTTTATTAAATAACCACGAGCCTTATAAGTAGCTTTCAGGCGGGATTCGAACCCGCGCCTCCAGGGATCCGTTCCGATGCTCTGACCAACTAAGCTACCGAAAGGCTTACACGACTCGTCGAATTTTGCTATCTCTTGTTAACGCTATAGGCCAGCGTTGCTTCATCAATGTGAGGAAACCCTCGCATCCGAAAGAAACATTTTTACAAATGTTTAACAATCGATCAAGAAACAATCATTTAATTGAGATTTTAAATTATTTTTATGCATTCACAATGCAATTCTGTAAGTATAGAAAATTGTGATGGTAAAAAACCCTATATAGAGCCCATATCTAGAGTTAGGCCATGGTCTCCTATAAACGCCGTCGGCCGCGTACAGCGATATAACCTAAATTTGCAGCGTTCGAATGGTTCAGAGCCGACGAAACCCCTTGTCCGGTCCTTGCGTCTGTTACGACCATTTGACAGAGAGAGTAGAATAGGAATGATAGGCAAGTCGTCAAATTAACCCGGCGTCGTCGTCGGTAGTGGCGGCGGCCGGCGTGGCGGCGGGGCGGCAGGAAAATAGTTGAAGATGTATAATTTAGTAAAGCATTATTTTATTACTACCACCTAATTATATTGTTGTGTTTCAATACGTTTTAATATGTAAAAATCACATTAATATTTAAACTAAATAGTATATAAAATATATTTTAAAACTAGCTTTTGTTTGAATTCGAAATAACGGAGTGCTCTATAAACTTTTTTATTTACAAAACATTCTTTACTGAAAGTGTTTTATTTTAATATTCTATACTAATTCTCCATACAAAAGTTTAACCGTATTTAATCCCATTAGATTAGAGGGTGAATTTTGGCGAATCCTTTCTTAGTGGATGCCTAAGTATAATAACTTTCAGCCAAATTGCAGCTCAATCCATTCAGTGATTTGAACTTTGTGCTGATAGATCAGTCAGTCATGGTTACCTATTATTTTAAAGATTTAATTAAGTCAATACGAACAACGTTTACTATGGGAGCAGCCACGAAGAATCAGCTGTTCCATAGAAAAGTACAATATCGACTCGACTAAATTGTATGAAATTGTTGATTTTTCTTCGCGATTTCGTGGCTGGCCCTACAAGAAAAAACGTTTGTATTGATAGATACTTTCATCCCCTAAAATCTTTGTAAGTACTAGTTAAAATTAAGATGTGTTTAAACTAGGGATTAAAAAAAACACGTATAATTATACATTGGTAATACCCTAAACCATATATTTCATCAGTCTAGCTGATAATAGCCGGTTTACACGAAGCCAGTAGCACTAAGTACTTAATGGATTAAGTAGTCAGTTGTTTTACTCCATACCAGGGCTGACGCCAGCACTGAATCGGCATCGATTTCGGTGCCAGTCACTGGATCCAGTAAATCAGCGTAAGATTCAAGGTTTGACAATTGAGAGATTTTTGATTAAGCCATAAAAGTGTAGGAAAAGAGATGCCGAGACCTGTATAATTATGTTATTGAAGTTATCTTATCACTTCTCATGCTCGTAAAGTTCGTGTTTATGTTAGGTATAGGCTGCATAAAATCGCTTTTTATGCTCTAGTGCATAAAGTAAAATCTTCGTCTAAGTCTCAAACTCTAAGACAAAGGTCGTCAGGTAAACAGTCACGCAAGTAATTAAACTTCGTTAAATGAACTTGTTGTTTCATTCTGTTTCTTAAATTTTGTACATAATACATGTTAAATTACTAAAATAATAAAACTAGGCAAAATTAATGAGTTTTCTAAGAAATAAGTATTTCAAGAGCATTATGGACTACGATCTATGCTGAAGTCACTGTGCTGCCACTGCCACATATAAAAACTTATCTTCCCGCCAATATGGCGAAGTATTTATTTTTTCTTTATTGCAATATTGTTATTTATTTTCCTCACACTCGAAGTGAAAAGCAGAGTGTATAACTCGTACATAAAACCCATTTTACCCTCGAATTGACTATCAACACTCGTCTACGGCTCGGGTGGATATATACGTCTCGGGTAAAATGGTACGTTTTATGCACTTGTTTTACAATCTTCTATTATTTATGTATGAAGTTTAAACATAACAATTATACATACTTAAAAATAATGAAAATACTTCTGTATTTTCAGTAGGTAGCGACAGAATATATTCGAAAAAGGGGCGCGCCTCCCGCAGGGTTAGGACGCGCGATTATTTTACAGCAAACAGCGATTTTTTATTCGCGCGATTTTTAAATCGCGAGTGCGTGTACCTGCATACAATTCCATCAGTTACAAAATCGCGATTTTTAATCGCGCGAATTTTAATCGCTGTGCGGGCTTAGCCTTACTGTAAAGGCTTCGAGACTGCGTAATGCTAAAACCTATAAGGCGTACTTGTGCGTGTTTGTGTGTTTGTCCACCAAGGCTGTCCATTTGGAAATTGTCTCGGAATTGTCTACCGAAGCCTTTGTCGCCGCCTTGAGCAGATTTGTTTCCCGTAGAGGACTGCCGACATTGATACGTTCCGATTGTGGTACTAATTATAAGGGAACGTGTAATTATCTTAAGGAAGTAGTTAAGTTTTTTGTTGATAATAAAATAGACATTGGAACCACCCTCTCCCGGCGTGGGATAATCTGGAAGTTTAGCCCACCAGCTTGTCCGACCTGGGAGGAATTTTTGAAGCTTGTGTAAAGGCTGCCAAGACACACTTGCGTCGCGTGATTGGAGAAACTATTCTCACGTTTGAGGAACTTGATACGGTATTTTGTAAAATTGAGGCCGTCCTCAACTCGCGACCCTTGTGCCCGTTGTCTTCGGACCCGAATGACCTGGAAGCGTTGACCCCAGGTCATTTCTTGATCGGACAGCCCCTTTTGGCGTTGCCTGAATATCCGATTCAGGATGTAGGATCCCATCGTTTGTCGCGATACCAACTTTTGAGACAGATGTCCCAAAACTTCTGGGCACGTTGGTCGATGGAGTATTTGCATATCCTACAACAGCGCGTGAAGTGGACAGATAAAACCACCCCACCCCAGACTGGCGACCTCGTGTTGATTAAGGATGCTAACCTGCCGCCCCTATGTTGGCGAAGGGGGCGCATTGTTAAACTCTACCCCGGAACTGACGGAGTTCCTCGTTTTGCTGAGGTTTTGGTTCGAGATTCGGTTTTGAAGAGAGCCGTTAGTGGGCTCTCCCGATTACCCGTAGATTGACGTACCGTTCTTAACGGTCCGGGGCGGGGGGATGTTCGGAAAAGATCGACGTTTCTGAACGCATTTATAATGTCACGTCAAATTGACATTTAGCTGTCACTTGAAGTTGACAGTGACACTTGATTGAAATTCTCGTGACAAGATGTCGGAATAATTTTGCTGAATTTGTTAAAAATCGCTCGCGTTGAATGTGCCTGGCATATCGAGTTTGAATAAAATCTTAAATTATCTATGTGATCCCGTTTTGTACGACCAAGGTTTTGACGCCATCCATCGGGCTGGTCGCGGAGGTTTTGAAAGAAAGATAACCTTTTCTACCACACGCGCTTGTTGTCGGGACAATATATCGTAATAAAAAAAGCTCCCCCGTGTGTGTTGGTGTATATTGTTGAAACGCCCAGTGTCTTGGGACCGTTGTGTTGTATTTGTGTTGTGAGTAAGGTGGCTAATTGGTAAGGTCTGCAGAAGAAAGGACCCCAGGGGCGCGCGCGCTCCCTTACACCACTTCTGCCTTGGAGACGCTCGACACACAGACCCGTATGTAACCTCACCTTACCTAACATTAAAGCGCTGTGTATCGCAGTCCAATTGTTCAGTTTACATCCCCGCTGAAACCTAGTTTTTGTCCGGAGTCTATATTAGTAGTACCAGCTTCCACTGCGCTAACCGATTCCGCGGTATAGGCAGGGGTGTACTGAACATATACTAATATGTTTATATGTTTGTTTGTTTGTTTGTTTGTTTGCATCGAATAGGCTCCAAAACTACTGAACCGATTTAGAAAATTCTTTCACCATTAGAAAGCTACATTCTTCCCGAGTGACAGAGGCTATATTTTATCCCAATATTCCCACGGGAACGGGTACCACGCGGGTGAAACCGCAAGGATCCGCTAGTTTAAAAAAAAATCACACCTCGTTTCTAATTTCCGTGTTCAAATTTCTGTGGTTTCCGTGGCTTCTAGGTGTCCACGAAAATTACACAGTTCCACAGAAATTGTACCGATTAATTAGTTATATAAAAAGAACATTACGAAGACGGAACGAGAAAGGCCCGATGCTGGCAGACTTCCTGGAGAGGGAGAACATTTATATGATGAACTTCTTCAAATAGACCTGGATCAGTCCGTCAGGTAAAGTAAAAAACGAGATCGATTTTATCATGTCGACGAAGAACCACATATTCAAAGTGATCACCGCATGGTCAGAAGCACATTGAATATCGACGTCAAGCTTGAAAGTTCGCGACTGATAAAACCCACGCTCCTACCAATACCAGCCCAAATTCAAAACCCCAAGTGCTTTCAGCTTGAGTTCCAAAACCGCTTCAAAGCCCTTGAGAATACCATGTGGAGAATCTACTCAAACACAGTGGTGGATACTGTCAGCACGGTAGGGTCCAAGTACTTTAAAACCCGCCGTCTAAAATTAAATAAACTCTCCAGCCAGGCTCTCCCACTCATAGATCAGAAACATGAAATGAAGCTACAGAGCTCAGCGCATGCCCATCGTTATTGGCAGTTCAATAGACAGATAACAAAGTCCTTGACGAGGGGAGGGACCTTCGCCAATTTGATACCAAAGCATATTAAACAGGCCATTGAGCGAAACAAAGGCTCTAAAGTGATCGCGAGAGATTTGTCTATCGGAGAAAGTCAATTAACGTGGTGAAAACTGAGGAAAGTAGCATCATTTCACCTGAAATCCTGAGGGAGATTGGGAGTTTCTATGGACAGTTATATTCCACGCAAACACCTGTTGAAAGCAAGGCTAAAGACCCTGGAGCCAAGCTTATCCGCCCTTATATATATGAATATATTGAAGATATCCCGGACGTCAGTCTGTACGAGATTAGAATGGCTCTCAAGAAGCTTAAAAACATCAAGGCGGCGGGTGATGACGGATTAAAAACAGAGCTTCTGAGAGCGGGTGGAAAGCCGATAACTCAAGTCCATCAGAAACTTTCCAACTCTGTCATCCTTGAGGGCAAACCCCCCAAGGGATGAGGCAGAAGCGATGTGATGCTGTTTTTCAAGAAGGGTGATAAGACTCAAGAAGGGTGATGAGACCCATCTCGCTCCTGTAAGTTGTTTTCAAGGGTCATTACGAATCTTCTCACTCGTAGTTTCGACGACTTTCAACCTCCCGAACAATCTGGGTTCCGGTGAGGCTATAGTACCATAGACCACAATCATACGCTGCAGCAAGTTATACAGAAGACCAAAGAGTACAACTAGCCACTTTGATTCGATTGAGACCTGGGCACTGCTGCAGTCTCTCCAGAGGTGCCAAATAGACTACAGGTACATCGAGATGCTAAGGTACTTATACAAAAATTTCACCATATCACTCCGGTTACAGAACCAGAGCTCTAACCCGATCCAACTACAGCGAGGTGTGAGACAGGGAGACGTCGTCTCTCCGAAACTGTTCACAGCTGCGTTGGAGGATATTTTTAAGCTTCTGGGCTCAAAAGGATACGGTATCAACATCAATAGCGAGTACCAAACACACCTGCGATTTGCCGATGATTTAGTTCTTATGGCTGAAACCTTGGAGGACCTGAAAATAATGCTCGAAAATGTCACCAGTGCTTGCCAAAGAGTGGGTCTTAAGATTAACATGGATAAGACAAAAGTCATGTCCTGTCCAATGCCGCCCCATGTTGCATTCACTCCAGTTAATGTTGGGAACATTACAATCAAAGTTGTTGACCATTATGTTTACCTGGGATATATAGTCCAATTAGGTAAATCCAATTTGAGAGAGAGAGCTCTCGTCGAATCCAGCTCGAATGGGCAGCGTTCGGGAAGCTCCGGCATATATCCGAAATACCTCAATGTCTCAAGACGAAAGTCTTTGACCAGTATGTGTTGCCAGTAATGACCTATGGGAGTGAGACGTGGTCTTTTACTATGGGTCTCATAAGAAGACTCAAGGTGACTCAGCAAGCAAAGGAAAGAACAATGCTAGGCATTTCCCTGCTCGATTGAATCAGAAATGAAGTGATCCGCAGGAGGACTAAAACAACCGACATCGCTCGAAAGGGCCTTATTGGCTTTACTCTTTGTTAGAATTTAATTATAAACTTAAACGCTGTTAGTTTTTAAAATAAAATAAAAAAAATAAATGAAAGATTGCTCAGCTGAAGTGCCAGTGGGTGAGACAGATAGCGCGAAGAACCGATGGCCGTTGGGGAGGAAAGGTTCTCTAATGGCGACCGCGTACCAGACGACATTCCGCCGTGGGCAGGCCCCCTACAAGGTGGACCTGCTCATGGTCGCGCGAAGCCGCTGGACCAGCAGGACCGGTCGTTGTGGAGATCCTTGGGGGAGGCCTATGCCCAGCAGTTGGCGTCGTGTGGCTGATGATGATGATGATTAAAAACGTTAGATATAATTGTATAAAAACATTATTTTTAATAACATGACAATTTCAGTGGACATAGCACAATTTCTGTGGCATGTTAACTTTTAGTAATATAAATTATGTATTACCCCTTTTGAAAATGTATAATTATGTAATATGAATATAGATTATGATATGTATGGCACTACAATATCAAAGTTTGTGTAAAAACCTGAAAATGAAAATTTCCATGGAAATTAGAGAAAAAAATCAGTTGTTGAAATTGACTCAATATTCTTTATTTTGAGCAGATAAAAATATATGTTGAAGTTTCATTAACGATCATGATTATTTTGTGGCTAGAAACACGATACTCGTATCTTGAATCGACTATAAAAATTTTCAAAAAAAAAAAAAAATTTTCATTACTTGTATGTTATTTAAATTTTTACTTTTTTGCATTCACAATGCAATTTTTATGGTTGAAAAAATTAAAAATGAAGTATTTAGAAAAAGTCGACCCGTACTTCATTTTCCATTTTACTTTTATATTTTTTTGGTTTTATTCCTAGATTATTATTACTTATTTACGAATAATATATAGAAAATAGGTAATGACTTATAGTGTATTATTCTCAGGCTACTTTTCCAAAAAATAAATTGATGCTTAAAATAACAACAAAAACATTGAAAAAATTATAAAGTGAGGTTATTTTCATTACTCTTCACACGTAAAGAATAAGACAAAGACAGAGTTTTTAGAAGATCCTGCCCTTTATACAATTTGATACGGTATTCTTGAAACGAGGTATACCTTGTAGACTGAATGTTTTTTAACCGACTTCCAAGAAAGGAGGAGTTTTTTTTGTAGTGGAAAGAAAATGGTTTCAGTTTGGTCCTCATTCTTTATAATGGGCTTAGTACTTTGATTGTAAAATCAATAAATGAGAAAGAAACATCAATATAAGCAAATATTTCTTACATGCATCAATGATTTCTTTCGTTTTCAAAGAAAATCATTTCTTGTAGATACTAGAATAACATTATAGGTATTTGCAATCACATCATCCGTGACTGTTGTCGGCTCTCCACGAAGAAGGCATTTATAAATTACTTTTAAAATAAACAAGGGGAAGGTACTTTGTGGGGTTTATTTTTTAATTTTGCCACTACTCGTGTCGAGCGCTCGCTTACTCTTTGTCATATTTTACCACATTTTACTCATATTTGACATGAAAAAGAGTATGAGAAATCGAGCGCTCGATGCGAGTGGTGAAATTAAAAAAAAAGTCCCAAGGTCACTGAACGGTCAGTGCAAATTTTAAATGATATTTTTTTATCTATAGACACTAATTAAAGCAATAAATAAAATCCTTTTTTACAAACAAATAAAAACCGAATTCCAAAACCAAAACTCACAATGAAAAAATTTAATGTTTTCTTTGAATGGTCCTATTCTTACCCTTAAATGAAAGATTGGCAGTAACAAGGGCAACAAACGAAAAAATAAAAACCGACTTCAAAATGATTTATATTATAAACCATTTTGAAGTCCACCCCTGGTAGTTTAGTAGGCAGGTAGGTAGTAGGTACAACATTTTTACAGTAGAAGTTTCGAAAAGTACCTAGTCGATTTAGCATAAAAGCAAGCACTAAATCAGTTCTTCCTAAAAACCAAACAAAATAGTGACAATATTAATAAAACTACAAAATACAAATACCTTCATTATGGTTAACTAATATTAAAGTATAAGTTTCAAATGATTTTTTCTCGAGTTTATTACCTATTTGCACTAATGTCGAATTACGTAAATTAAAGTAAACAGTGCGCTCGCGACTCCGTAATCAAACAAAACAAGTATGAACACACGCCCCGCGCCCAGTCCGTTTTGCCTTGCCCTTCCCCGCGAACGCGCTCTCTACCCCGCGCAACCCTTTGTTTTGACAATTCGATTTGTACATTGTTTCCCAATGTTTTTTCGGTGGATTTTAATTTTGAATGCTTTAATATGACCTATAAGAAAAGTCTACTTAGTTTTTCTTCTGCTATATTTTTTTCACTAGTATTTTTTCACCACTAAAGTCATTTTCCATTATCATTATATATTTAAAGTGGATTTAGTACAATACGTGTTAATGGAAGCAAATGAAAGAAAAGTAATTAAAAACTGATCTGATAGCATTTTTAACATAGGTGTAATGCCAATTTAAGTTTACGTAGAGAGTTTTTTTTAAGTTTATTTGTTTTTCATTTACATATATAGGAGGATTATATACTTTTACGTAAGATAATTAATAAATGTATTCAAATGTAAAGTGAATAATACTTATACCATTTTCGCCCATTTTTTATAGATTTTTTATAGCTTTGTATTTGGTTTTTTTTAATGACGCTGTCATAAATAGTGGTGGACTACTAATGAATTATTTATTAAAGTAGATAATCTAATTTTCTATGTAAAGAAATTACTGAAATAGAATTATTGTTGAGTCTCCATAGAGCGAATTAGTTTGGCTCTCGGGCTAAGAAGAGACGATAAAATGGCGACCGACAGTGACATGTTTATTATGAAAACGATCTTTGTTTCCACATATTGGGTTACTATTAAGTATAATATTATTGAAAAATGGAAAATGAACTATTTAGAAAAAATCGACCCGTATTTTGGGCGGGCGACTGCTCTAAGCACTGAGCTGCGGAGTCATTACGAGAAGCGTCGAATTTATCCAATACTTCTTACGTGCTGTATAGTCAGCGTAAAAAAATACCTATGTGTGTTTTTCAATAATAAAAATTATTACTATAAAATATGTGTTTTATTGTAAAATCATCACTGACCCTGAAAATATGAACTGTTCAACTAGTTTCAGGGTCAGGGTTCTACAAATTTTTAAATCGATTTATGTAAAACCCTAGATTTAATTAACAGTGTCTTTGTACTAATTATGTACCTAAGTAATTCTTGGGTTGTGAGTAATAGTAGATTGTTTTACAAGGGATGTATACGGGCACCCATAACAGTCGAGTGTTTTGGCCTCAGATCATATAATAGTTACTATTTGGCGCACGAACGAAGTGAGGGCGCCGATAGTTCGAGACTGTTATGGGTCCATACGCCCGAAGTAAACACTCTACTTTTCATTTTGAATATGAGAAAAGTAAAAATAAACAGAAATAGTCTAAAAAATATTTTTCCTATGGCAGCGGAATTTTCGAAAGACTATTCAGAATATGAGACATGAAAAAAATTTAATAATATTATAATCCAACGTCTCTTCGTCGCTGCACTCGCAACAAACATAATATACTAGTCTGGTGACGGCTTTGTGGAAGGAGCCACTTGCAATTAGCCGAAATGGATTGTCGGCTGCAGCAATGTCAATAAAATTTAGATCATGATAACACCTTGATCGAAGACCGCTTCAGATTTTATGGCACAATATACCGTCCATTTTCATGCTACCGATATCGCCGTTTTTTTTTTCGATACTAACGTTTTTCTAACTTATTTAACGACTAATATTATCTAACTTGAAAAATAAAAAATAAATTGAATCATTCCATTCAAAGGACGAAATGGTGGGACTTTATCTAATTAATCTTGGAACTTACTGATCTGATTGAAGTCGGTGTCAAGCCATTACCTACCTATTGTTATGTATTTCACACCACTCCGCGCATGAGATATTGTGTTTTATTGTTTAACTAAATATTTTGTTCTTGTTACTTGCAGCTTGACGCCGACTTCAATCAGATCAGTAAGTTCCAAGATTAATTAGATAAAGTCCCACCATTTCGTCCTTTGAATGGAATGGTTCAATTTATTTTTTATTTTTACTCACAACCAGCTCCGATGGGACTGGTTGTGAGTCGGGTCGATTTTTTCTAAATAGGTACTTTATTTTCCATTTTTCTATGATAAAAATTGCATTGTGAATGCAAAAAAGTAAAAATTTAAATAAATATATATTTAGTTTCAGTTCCATGTACCTGGGGAGACTCCCTTATTTTTTATTTTTTTTACTAGCTTTCCGCCCGCGGCTTCGCCCGCGTGGTCTACACGACGTTATCCCGCGAGAATGTGATGTTTTTCCGGGATAAAAAGTAGCCTATGTTCCTCTCCAGGCTACAAAGTATCTGTGTCCCAAATTTCAGCTAAATCCGTTCAGCCGTTTTGGCATGATTGAGTAACAAACATCCAAACATCCAAACATCCAAACATCTAAACTTTCACATTTATAATATTAGTAGGATTATTATGTAAAAATCCTAAAGTGGTTCACAGAATACAATATCTACTTACTAAATTTCAACGGCATAGTTTTAATCACAGTGATAGATCTTAATACTGTGGTCTAAATAGTTTCGGAATAAAGTGCCTGTGACATACCAACGGACGGACAGACAGACATGACGATCTCAAAGGGTTCCGATTTTTTCCATTCGGCTACGGAACCCTAAAAAGTTGTTAAGATAAATGTACAAAAGGGAAAAACGGCAATTTCATACTTGTACCCTTATTATTTATTGAACGTTCACTAACGGCTCCTGAATTTTATAGAAACGGCTCGGCCCGGCCACGAAAGCATTTAGGTAATCGACTGTCCTTTGAAACAAATAGTACCTATGACTGCGAGATTACTTTAATATATTTTGACGCTCCAGAAGTATAAAGTGGAATAATAGATAGTAGCATAGGTAAAGACTAGCCATGCAATTCACATGTTGCGGGCCGCGGAGAACCAAGAGGCAGACAGAGGCAATTTTTTTTTATAATTTTGACCGTCCGTTCTCTGAAATTTCTTAAACATTCTGTTTCGCCATTTAGGAAGTTTGCTCACCACTGGCACAAAGTAACTACGCGGGCGGTCGCCCTAGCAGAGAGTCCGCTTAGAACAAAGTGCCATTTTCGTCACGCACACATAGACGTCATATTTACAAGCAAAATGGGGCAGTTTGGGACAGTACCCAGTCGCGAGTATCGCAAAGAGGTCAGTGAACGCAAGTTCCAAAGAGCATTTAATTGATCACTTCACGTCCGCGCCGCTACGTGTCACTGTGACACATAAATAAATACCTATTTTACCAATAATTAACAAAATTAATAACCAGTATTATTACAGTTGCAGTGTATTTGGTTGTCTAAATTCGACTAAAAACTGTGCATACACGTCTTCGATCAATACGCGTTCTTTAAATTTCCAAACAATATTGAAAGGTAATTTATGTCAATCTGTTTTTTCTTGTTGGTAGGTGAGTAAACCTAGGTACTTTTGGAACTAGCCGCTTTGATAACGACGATCAACCATACACATTCATCTTATCGTTCGCTGGTAAAACGCCATTATTTGGGTTCTATGGTTTAGTTAAGTAGGTACCTAGATATTCTTTGTTGCTCGCTCGCTCGACCGCCGCCCGCCGCCGCCGCGCCGGTCACAATCACAACTCGTAGCGGGTCACGCATATGTAATCTAATTACTAATGCGGGCAGCGCAGGACCGATAGTTGTGGAGATCCTTGGGGGAGGCTGACATGATGATAACGCTGGTCCTTATTTAGATGTTATAGTATTCTCAAAACTTCTTGGCGGTTCAGCGAACACAGCCACAAGTCATGTTGACGAATTTTCAAGTAAAAGTTGTCGTTGCATATTCTTTTATGTTAGCAGTATTTAACTTGGCTAAATTCAGCATCTAATTAAGCATACATTGCTTTCTTTGAGCTCATTTGTAGCAAGTGATGCAATCAAAACAAGCAATGTATGCTTAATTAGATGCTGAATTTAGCCAAGTGTAATAAGCACTTAAGAGATCCTACTTACATTTTAGAGACTTCAGTCATTAAACCTCAAATAACATTTTACTTGCAGTAATATTTTTTCATCTAAGCGCACGGCAGTGTGCTAGCCAAGTTCAGGAAAGGACGTCAATCATTAAATCCCAAATAACATTTCACTTGCAGTAAAGTTTTCTTTATCTAGGCGCACGGACGGCAGTGTGCCAGCCAAGTTCAGGAGAGAACGCCAATCATTAAATCCCAAATAAGATTTCACTTGCAGTAAAGTTTTCTTTATCTAGGCGCACGCACGGCAATGTGCCTGCCAAGTTTGGGAGAAAAGGAACCACGCACAATTATGCGTATATAGTCCGTTCGGTTAGATAGTGTCGGTACACCCGCACGGCATTGTGGCAGAGCGACACTATCTAAGCGAATGGACTTTACCTATTTATTTTACGTCTTAATCGTAGGAGTGCCATAGGCTATTTTCGTTGCAAAAATAACTAGTTCATTTTAAAAATCAAATGATTTCTTTTCAGACGAACCTTATGGTTAAGTTTAATTGATCGAGAAGATGGTCAGCATATCTTCGAGTTTGTGAGGCCCATTTCGAAACCAATTCTATAATCAAGACATCGAACCGAACTGTCCTGAAAAAGGCACTAATCCCAAACTTTTGCTACCTGTTAAAAAAAAATTAAATAAAGAAGCGCAAGCAACTGTGGAGACTAATGAATCTTGTACACAATATGAAAAAGTTTAATGTGACTCAAATTCACAAACAGCAGCTCACGGTTCTGCAAATTCTCCCAGAAAAACAAGTTGAAAAACGATATTCTATTCTGAGTGCAAGAAAAGACTATAAAAAACAGCTGCTCTTGTAACAAATATGAACCTGTTTTCATCTCGCTGTTCTCCCGCTGTAGGGTTTGCGAACCGATAGCGTAGCTTCTATGACGTTCACAAGTATTGTAAAAACCAATCTAAATTGAATAAACAAATTTGACTTTGACTATTAAACCATATTTTTTTATTTACCTATATGCGATAAAAATACAACATAGGTATTTAAATACACTACAAAATAGTTACCACTATTGCTGGATACAAATCTTGCGTTATTAAGGTTTTTCAATTTTTGAAGATGACAAGTTATAAATTCAATATTGAGGAAAATATTAATTATTTGAGTTCATGAACGAAAAAATTTATGGAACTTGTAACCCGTTTAGATTTCATCTATTTTTCGCTGAACTTGGCACCCTTTTTACCTTTATGTTTTCGTTGAACTTAGTGCCTTTTTCACGTTTATGTTTTTAGTGGGATAACTATCACACCATATTTATATCTTGTTCATAGAGTACATTATAACATATAGGAATGGAATACATTACAACTTATTAGGATCTTGTCTTCGTCGTGTGTGGCGTCGGGACTTTAAATGGATATTAGATGCTCTGTTTACCATCTAAGCGGCTTCTAAGGCATGTAAGCATGTTTAAGATGTATGTATAAACGAATTTATTTATGTATGATTGTTAACTTATACTACCTACTCCTTTTTAAATTCAGAATCAATACAGAAGCAACCCTAGTAAGTCAGACAAGGATAGGTATAGATTTTCAAAAACGGTGGGAGCGGTCCTTCTGTAAACTCTTTATTTTGTGCCACTGGTCTGCAAAGGTTGCAACTGACTATATATATATAACGCGCGTTATCACGCCCCCAGCGCGTTCGAGAAACGCGGTGAGAATAGGCACTAAGAATTAAATATTTTTATGTAGGTATTACAAAATATTTTTTCAAAACGTTGTAAATATATATCCATGTTTCTATTCCGATAACATTTTCACTATTTAATCAAACCATATTTAAACCTTAAAATTAATACCTCGGCTAAATAGACGAACATCTGTTGAAAGCTTGGTTATTAAAGGCAAAATCTAAAGGAAAAGCGTGCTGAACGTAGGAAAATACCTCGAATATTCTGCAACCATTGGGCAGCCAACACGGCTAATCTTGAATGAGGAGACTCAAAAAGAAAATTTATAACCTACCGAAATAAGTGTCGCATAATTTATCACTCGCTACTTATTTTTATCAAAACCTGCAGACTTACATAAATCTTTGCAAAACAAACAATACATACCAGGATTAAACCGGAGCTAACACAGAGGCACATAATTACTAAACAGATACTACGTACAGAGGGTAAGTTATTAAATTCGCATAGTTACTATCGCGTTTGGGAGAAACTTTTGACAGATAGATGGATGTAGATGGTGAAGCTAATAAAAGTGTGGTAAGTATGCCACCTCCATAGGATTTAGTACTCAGAGGAGTAAACTAGTTCACAGCAATGTTGCCGTTCCGTATCATAGCATGGCTTGTAGAAGACGATAGAGACGGCTGTGCCTGGGTGCATTAAGTCCACTAAAGGGTGCACCTAAATCACCTGGGTGAATTATGTCTACTTAAGAGTGCACTTAAATCACCTTGGTGAATTAAGTATACTTTTTGGTAGACTTAATTCACCCAGGTGATATGGCCTAGGTGAATTAAGTCTACTGAAGGCCCGCGCGACCTAATCCGTCGCTGTACGACGTCGTATAACGCGGATTGAGGTGATTATATTTATGTGTCGTCACGTGACCTTGTCGTGATCGTGACGCACCATTGTGCCTATTGGCTGAAACCATTTTCGTTCCTCATGATACTGGTGACTTTAGAAACAAACGGACATGCGTGTACGATACTTTCCTCCGACTTTTATTCAGAAACTAAAGAAAACCTAGCGTAAGTTCCCAGTAAGCAAACTGTTCGCCGCCGGGTTAGTACGCCCTTCAAGCCCCCTGATTCACGAACTGTCGGAAACGCTCCCGACAGCGGAATGTATGCCCTGTCTCTGTGACTCACTATAGAATAGACAAAGACAAAGCACAGAATTCGAATCCGATTCCGTTTCCGACGGTTTGTGAATCAGGGGACATATATTATTATTTGAAATGGGGTGTTCACAGTTTGCTAGTTTTGCGCTCACGTAATGCTAATATTACACGGTTCAACCAAATTGATTAACTTTGCTTGAAAGACGGAGAAATACAGGCGCACATTGACATTGAATAATACACTTTTACATTATTATATTTGGTTGCTTCATCCAAACGAAAAGTGAACCTTGTATTTCCGTAATAACACGCGCCGAACTAGAGACGCGCCGTCTCAGTGGGCGGCCGACTCGCAGGAAAACCGGTTGCATTCAGCGGCGATAGGGCGTTTGTGCACTACCACTGAATTTTACCGATCCGGAAAAAATCGGATGCTTGTATTTTAATAATTAATCATTTATATTAGTAATTAATTAAATACAAGCATCCGTTTTTTTCCGGATCGGTAAAATTCAGTGGTAGTGCACAAACGCCCAAAAGGTTTTAGTTCGCCAGCGCGTTCTTAGATGTGGCCCCACGGTGCAGCGTAGTTAGAAAAAACCGGCACGGCAGCTCAGAACAGTTTGCTTGCGAGACGCCGGCAAATTGATATGGGTTTGCCGCTGGCTCGAATTTCCGTTCGCCACTTTGCGGCTCACTCAGTCGGCGGCGAACAGTTTGCCTACTGGGAACGCACCCTTATTGTAAAGAAATAAGATCTAGAATAGAATTCGTAATTCAATCGTGGTAGTAACGTTTGCACAAAAAAAAAGAAAATTAATCTCCAAAAACCACATCAAAAAAGTAAGAAATAATTCCTCACCAAATAAATAACGTAAGTACTTTGAAGTCGGGCGGGTTTTAACAAAAACAACAAAAAATTGTACATGTTTCACGCCCGACTTCAAAGTACTTACGTTATTTATTTGGTGAGGAATTATTTCTTACTTTTTTGATGTGGTTTTTTAGAAGGCGGTTTTATTTTTTTATATAAATAATTTTTATTTCACTCTTTTTAGTGCATCGTGCAGGCAATTTGCGTGTTTTCTGGTAAATAGGTATGTGATCAAACTCAAAACCTCCTTTTTTGAAGTCGGTTAAAATACCTTGAGGTATCCCCTTTTTAACAAAACAAGAATCATCTAAATCGGTTTACAAACAAAGGAGTTATGCCTAAAGATAGGTATTAAATTCACATAAAGTGGTAACGAAAACGACAGTATTTTCAAGATTTCCTGAAAACTACTGAACCGATTTCAAAATTTCAAAAAATGGGATCATCTTGGAAACCAACCTGATGTAATAACGTTTGAACCATTTCAATCGGTTCAGCCGTCTTCGAGTAATCGGTGGACATACACAAAAAAAAAAAAACAAAAAAAAAACATACATACAGAAGAATAGAGAACCTCCTCCTTTTTGATTTAGAAGTCGGTTAAAAATAAACAGAGTTTCAATATACCATCAACCCATCATCTTACCGATATTTTCAAAAGTATGATGTTCGTGGGCGGAAGTTATTACAGATATAAAGGAATGCAATATATAAAAGAAAAATCGCACACCCAATAACATGGTAATAAGCCGCCGAAGTAAGACGCAAGTTATTCCCTTCGCTCCCAACTTTATCTCTATTATAATAATTATACTCCTATTTTTGGCAAGCAGACAGTTATTTTGACGTAGACTAGACATTGACTAAAAAGGAATATTTCAAAATTCACCCCTTGCAGGAATGCGTTCACCGAATAGCACGCAGATGAAGCCGCGGGCAAAAGCTTGTTTCCTTTATCCATGAAAAATTTGAAAGCGCAATTGATTTAAAATAACCCAAAGTTTAAATTTAGTTACCGTAATCCTTTTCACATTTGCTAGGCTCTTAGATTCTCAATCTAAGTTTCATTAACAAGGAAGTGAACATTTTTAAGCTGACAAAGGACATTAATTAATCCTATACCAGATTTAAAATGTTTTCGGAGTGATCAACGGATACTTTTAATTCAATAGACAAAGTTGAGGTTTTACAAAGAACGAGTTTCGAGATCTTTGCTTTTGTCAAGGAACAGTTCGGGATACAATTTGGCAAGAAATGTTCTGATCGGTATGTACATACTTACATACAACCTAGGGTTGCCAAAAAATTTAAAGAAGAATATAGTAGATTTCTATTTAAGGCGTCAAAAATATAGTATCAACATAAAAAATAAAGTGGCCTTTAATATGTAAGTACTCAATATACATATACAACTCGTGAGATTTCTGAACGCTTTTTTCAGGCACAAGAATGAAAGGACCGACAATGATGATGTCTGTTAAATCATGGTCAAAATATAGTAGATTTGGCTAGTATATATTTTCCCAACAGTATATAGTAGCATATGGCCCAAAATATAGTAGGCTACTATATTATATAGTAGTTTTGGAAACCCTTATACAACCATATACGCCTATTTCCCACGGAGGTAGGCAGAGACTATGGATCGCCATGTTGAACCGACAAAAAAAAGTCCCAGGTGGAAATCTGACCGTCGTACCATCCTGGTACAAAGCAATGGAATTATTGCGATTGAAGGTTTCGAACTCGGTAAATATGGAATGATGTTTCTTCATTCGGTAGACACGTAGCTCAATAAGATACCCACGATTATTACATGTGGCGATCCAAAATCAATTGAAAAAAATTGTAAGACATACATATTGTGTTTTTGGCTGTATCTACCTGTAACCGGATTCGGCGATCTCGCTATTCACTTGCATTAATAGAATGTTGACGGATTTCTCCATAAACGTTGCGTCTCTTTCGAATTTTCGAAGTTAGAAAGAGAGATCTGCACAAGTGAACACGTCAATTCGTCGGCAGGCGGTGAAAGTCGCGTGACCTCACACTTTCGCTCGGGTAACCTTGGATTACGGACCAAATACGTAACGTTACAATGCTTATGAATCCGATCGTTTCGTAACTTTGAATAATTGAGTGGAGTTTTGTGGGTTTTTTTTCTCCTCGTGGTAGTAAAGACTTTCTTTTGTCTATTCTTAAATGGTTGCTGTCAGTCATATCATAATAATACAATACTTAGATTTATTGATATATTTTGATACTACCAAAACAGACAGCCATATCTAATAGCATTATTATTAGTGTTATGTTTAGTTTAAATTTACCCTAGTTTTGACAACATGCCACTTCATTATCATCGGCCATTTAATGTCCCCTCTGCTGGGGTACTGGCATTCCTCATTGATGGATAATGAGAGAGGGCCATGACCCACCACGCAGGCCCAGTGCGATTGGTGGTTTTATAAAGACTGCAAATAACGTGCCTCACGAAGCACGCTACGGCGTGCTTCGTGAGGCACGAGATGAAAACTTTTTGGTCACCCATCCCGTGAACGACCATTGCGAAAGTTGCTTAGCCTCAACGATCGCAGTGGCCGAGCGCGCTTTATTACCACTGCGCCACAGGATCCTTATGCCACTTTTTTATTGTAGTGAAAACTTCTTTAGCGGCGTTGTGCACTTTTCGTGATGGGTCTAAATGTTAAACTCGCATCAGGATCACGTGACCGTCAGTTCGAAAATTCGGCGGACGGACACGTGACCTAATAGAAAAACTGTTACAATGTCCATTAGAATACAGAGCCAAATTTCGATACCGTTTCCAAAATTGTAATAGCTCAGCTTAGAAAACGAGCGGCATTGAAGCCATAAGACCTCGGTTCAAATCCATTTTATTTTTTATTTTTTCGTCATATCTTTTTTCTGGAAAAATGTCCAGTGAGCCCTTTTCACTTCCTGCCCGTTGTTTTTTTAATAAGTAATATTTTCAGTTTAATTAAAACAAATACTTAAAGTAAAAAAGTATGCTTACATTCAATTCACTGTTAAAATTCAGTAACTGTACAATGAGAAAAGTTTAATAACCTATCGTCGTCTAAGGATGGTAAAAGCAAATTATACTTCATGGCTAATAATTTTGTCTAAGCCATAAAAACGTCTTTTGTTCTCAAGACAGTATCGATAAGTATAGTGATTAAAGTTGGTCTTGTTGCCTGCCCACTATCAATAAACCTAACTGTAAAAGTTAATTCGAAAGTAACGTTTCTGCGTTAGTTTTTTTTAATGGAATTTTTATTATTTTGTTTGTTCAGAGAAGAGACCTAAAACAAAGCGTTCAGACGCGATTTCTATCTATATATATAAAAATCAATGCCACTTTTCGTTGTAGTTCTATAACTGAAGAACGGACTCACGTATCCAAACCAAATGTTTAGACTTTGTTCGGACTGTTTAGTACTTAGATGGTTTATGTGAAGTTTGCACAAAATCGGTCGAGCGGTTCTTCATTTATTAAATTTTTTGCAAATATGCAAACATACATACACTTACGAAATTTAGCACACTTACTTTGAAGCCGAAATAAAACGCTATACTTACTCTAATATTATCCAATTTCAATTATATTGCACATAGGTACGACATACAGGTCAAACTGATATCCTTCTTTTCTTGAAGTCGGTTAAAAATAGGGGGAATGTTTCGATGAATTTCTGTAGTTTATGAATATACTAGCTGACCAGCGTGACTTGTTCCCGTGGCCCTACCCCCTTCTCCACCCTACCCTACCCGTACTCTACCCCAACCCTACCCTACCCTACCTTTACCCTACCCTACTTCTACTCTACCCCTACTTACCCCTCCTTCCCCTATTTTCTCACCGTTAAAACCTTCCTTGGGACTTCCACGAACATTTAAAAAAAAATTGGCCAAATTGGTTCAGGCGTTGTTGAGTTATGCGCTTACCAACACATTTTGCGATTCATTTTTGTAAATAAGATTATGTCGCATTATCATAGACTAGCTGCTTCGCGCGGTTTTACCCGCGTGGTACCCGTACCCGTGTTAACATTAGGATATAAAGTAGCCTATGTGTTATTCTGATGTATTTATAAGCTATATTATTGTAAAGTTTCATTTAAATACATTTAGTAGTATTTGCGTGAAAAGGTAACAAACATCCAAACATACAAACTTTCGCGTTTATAATAATATTTATAGTTGAGGCCGCCCGCAGTTTCACCCGCATGGTTCCCGTTCCCATGGGAATATCGGGATAAAAAGTATCCTATGATATATTCCAGTCTATAATCTGTCTCTGTTGCAAAGGGCAATGGGCAAATTTGTATGGGACCCCAAAAGACTCCAAAATACCTTTTATGTGTGTCGACAATTTCATACGTACCTATAAAGAGATTAATAGCTAAGTATATTTAATGTCAAAATAAAAACAAATATAACGTAGGTGTTACTTTTGTAATAAATAACAATATTAAAATAATATTTTCCCAGAATTCTCACACATTTGAAGGATGGCGCCATAGTAAAAAATGATCACTATATTAATATCTTTCACCTGAGTCACATTTTAAATCTGTTGGTCGGAAATGGGTTTTGGGGGACTTTTTGTCCCATCGTCCTTTCATCCAGATTCATTCAGTAGTTTTTGCGTGAAACAGTAACAAACATACATTCATACTCACAAACTTTCGCAGTTATAATATTAGTAGGACAGTAACTACATGGATAATGGGATTCAGTAAAAAAATGATTAGCGGTCAGCGCGAGTAAAACTTGCGTGGAGCGAGCGAGGGATCCGACAAAAACTGGATTCGTGCGTTCATCGCGGACAAGCGTGAGTTTGACCTTTTAGGTAAGGAGCAGGCTTTTCTGTCCCGTAGTGAGACTAGGTCAGACTAGACTCATATCTCTTTATTAATTACTGGCTTTATGCCCGCGGCTTCGCCCGCGTTGGACTACACGACGTTATCCCTCGGTTATACCTATGATATTTTCCGGGATTAAAAATATCCTATGTTCCTCTCCAGGCTACATCGTATCTGTGCCCCAAACAGCCCAATCCGTTCAGCCGGTTTGGCGTGATTGAGCAAACATCTAAACACAACTAATGTTGTACAAATTGAAATGTTCCACTATCCATATTTATCATCATCATCATGTCAGCCGAACAACGCCCATTGCTGGGCGTAGGCCTACCTCACGGATCTCCACAACACAGATTTTTGGTATGGGGATAGTTTGGGGGATGGAGAGTAATATTGGCTTTTTTATTCCGGAAAAATATCGCATCCCCGCGGGATAACGTCGGTAGTAAACGCAGGTGAAGCCGCGGGCGGAAAGCAAGTCAGTTCATGATTTGAATATTTTAACTTGAGTTGAGATAAAAATAAAATTGCAGTCTGTTTATTTAATGTTTAGATTATTTTTATGTTTTGAGTAGGTAAGTACTAATAAAAACTTATTTGCAGTCTGTTTATTGAATGTTTTAGATCACTTTTTTATGTTTTGAGTGTGGAACTAAGTTAAGAGGTGAAAAGAGAAAAAAAATTTGCCGTTGAATTTTAAACTAATTGTGTTTTTCGTTATGTGTTGGGTCAGATTGCGCCAATTGACCTTTTTGATGAAAAGCTTTATAGGTAAGTACGTACGCGTTATCCTTTTTGCAACGTCTGAGATATCTTCCTAGTTTCCCTAACACATGCCTTACAAACTTTCAATAAAAGCTGTTTAACGCATGGAAAACCTTTGAAGGAAAGTAATAAACGTTGAAAATAAAAGCGAGAAGTGTTTCTAAATTCTTGCAAAATTCATAAAGGTTTTTATTAATACAAAGAAATTTTTACGAATTAAACAGTAAGAATCTTGATCTCGCCTCTTGGGAAATCAAAAATATAATTCCGGCCAACATTGCCCAAGATTTCATTGTAAGCTAAGGATTAAGATATTAAAGTAAACATACTATTTTATGAAACACCAGCGATGTTGTGATTTTTTCAAGGAAAAAATGAAGAGCCATATTATTAAAGTTTGTCATTAAGGTGTACTTCTAGTATTGCGGCTTTTACATACTTCTATGTTTCGGATAGATTTACCAAATATACTTTTGATACATACTTATATTTGTCAAGCTTTCAACTAAACTGCTTCACAACGTCATTTTTCATAAGAAAATAACTACAACAAAATAGAAAAAAAAAAAATTTTTAGTTTTTTGCATTCACAATGCAATTTTTATTACTGAAAAATAGAAAATGAAGTATTTAGAAACAGGAGCTGATTGTGAGACGGGTCGATTTTTTCTAAATACTTCATTTTCCATTTTTCAAAAAAAATTAAGTTCAAAACTAAAACCCGACTAAGTGAAAAATCACGCTCTAAAAAGTATGAAACAAGAAAATATTCTCATCTGTAATTGCCGTGGTCGTATTCCACTTTTCTCTAGAATGAAAATATTGTTTTGTTATAGTATATAGTCGTGCCGTGCGTGGGCATACGAACACGGCAATTTCAGATGAGAATATTTTCTTGTTTCATACTTTTTAGAGCGTGATTTTTCACTTAGTCGGGTTTTAGTTTTTGAACTTAATTTTTATTTACATCATTTTGGGGTCATAATTTTGCGCTGTGTAGTGCCGGCACATAAAAATAGCACTACCCCCTCTCTTCTCAAGGGTGTCGTAAGAGGCGACAGACGGAAAACTGCCTTCAAGAGTGGGGCAGCAGCGTCTCCATGTAACAGCAGGACATACTGCGATGCCAACACTTGGCAGGCCAAACGTGGCGATTATGGCAAAAAAAAAGGGTTTTACACCAAATAAATCAGCCCCCAGTCCACGACGGCCCCGCTATTCCTAGCTACTAGCGGCTATGGTAACAGCGGGGCAGGGGTGCTGAGAATCCCCGGGTAAGACCAGGCTACAGACACAGATGACTTGACCTGGCAACCTACAACACGAGCATATTGCGGACTGACTCGAAGCTCATAGAGTTTGAAGAGGTTTAGTAAGTTACACTGGGACATCATTGGATTATCTGAAGTCCGAAGAGAACTCGATTATCCTGCAATCCGGTAACTTACTTTACCACCGGGAGGGCGAAAAACAGTCCCTAGGTGTTGTCCACATTCCACAAGTCCCTAGTCAACAACGTGATCACCATCGGAAGCGTGTCGGTCATACAAGTATACGCTCCGACCTCGACACATGACGATGACGAAGTGGAGTCTATGTATGAGGAGGTTTCGAAACCCATGCATAGCTATAAAACCCACTACACGGTTGTGATGGGAGATTTCAATGCTAAGTTGGGGCAACGTCGTAGTGATGAGTTGAAAGTGGGGCAATTTGGATTTGGGCAACGGAACAATAGTGGCCACATGTTGGCAGACTTCATGGAGACGGAGAACCTCTTTATGATGAACTCCTTCTTCAGGAAGCCCGTAACCGGCAAATGGACCTGGATCAGCCCGGACGGTACAGTCAAAAACGAGATCGATTTTAACATGTCGACCAAGAAGCACATCCTCAATGATGTCAGTGTGATCACCGCTGTTAAGACAGTAAGCAATCACCGTATGGTCAGAGGCACATTGAATATCAATGTTAAGCTTGAAAGATCGCGGCTGATAAAATCCACGCTCCGACCAATACCGGCTCAAATTTAAAACAATGGCTCTCAAGCAACTTAAAAACAACAAAACGGCGGGCGGGCACAACAGAGCTTCTGAGAGCGGGCGGAAAGCCAATACTTAAAGCTTTTCAATTCAATCATCCTCGAGGGCAAAACGCCAAAGGCATGGGGCAGAAGCGTTTTTCAAGAAGGGTGGTAGGACTCTTTTGAAGAACCACAGACCCATCAGGTGCCTGAGCTATATCTATAAGTTGTTCGACGACTTCCAACCTACCGAACAAGCCGGGTTCTGGAAAGGCTATAGCACCAAAGACCACATTCATACGCTGCGGCTAGTTATACAGAAGACCGAAGAGTACAACTTGCCACTTTGCTAGACGTTCGTGGGCTACGAGAAAGCCATGGATTCGATTGAGAGCTGGGTGGTGCTGCAGTCTCCCCAGGGGTTCCAAGTAGACCACATGTACATCTATGTGCTCAGGTACTTATACCAAACGCCACCATGTCAATCCGATTACAGAACCAGAGCTGTAATCCTATCCAACTACAGCGAGGTGTAAGACAGGGAGACGTCGTCATCTGTCCGAAACTGTTCACAACTGCGTTGGAGGATATTTTTAAGCTTCTGCATTGGAAAGGATGCGGCATCAACATCAATGGCGAGCACCTAACACACATACGGTTTGCCGAGGGTGTAGTTCTTATGGCTGAGACCTTGGAAGACCTGAACATAATGCTCGAAATCTCAGTAATTCTTCTCAAAGAGCGGGTCTAAAGATGAACATGGATAAGACGAAAATCATATCCAATACCCAAGTTTCACCCGCTCCAGTCGTTGGGAACATTACGCTCGAAGTTGTTGAACACTTTGTTTACCTAGGGCAAACGGTCCAGTTAGTAAGTCCAACTCCGAGAAAGAGATCTCTCGACGAATTCAGCTCGGATAGGCAGTGTTTGGGAAGCTCCGGCATATATCCGCGTCCGAAATACCTCCATGTCTCAAAACGAAAGTCTTTGACCAGTGTGTGTTGCCAGTCATTACTGGCTTACTGACCTATGGAAGTGAGACGTGGTCTTTTACTATGGGTCTCAAAAGAAAGCTCAAAGTCATCTAGCGAGCAATGGAGAGAGCGATGCTTGGTTTTTCCCTGCTCGATCGAATCAGAAACGATGAGATTCAGAGGGGAACTAAAACAACCGACATCGCTCGAAGGATTGTACCGTTGAAGTGGCAGTGGGTGGAACAGATAGCGCGGAGAAACGATGGTCGTTGGGGGGGAAAGGTTCTCGAATAGCGATCGCGTACTGGTTCCGTGGGCCCCCTACAAGGTGGACCGACGATCTGGTCAAAGTCGCGAGAAGCCGCTGGATGCGGGCAGCGCATGATCGATTGTTGTAGAGTTCCTTGGGGGAGGCCTATGCCTAGCAGTGGGCGTCG
This sequence comes from Crambus lathoniellus, assembly GCA_949710035.1. NCBI lineage: Eukaryota > Metazoa > Arthropoda > Insecta > Lepidoptera > Crambidae > Crambus > Crambus lathoniellus. The sequence continues at coordinate 8,012,742 of OX453305.1, read as the reverse complement.
TTCGGCGATATGATGATGATGAGTTTCGTGATAAAGTCAAAATTCGATTTATGCAAGCAAAGCCGCCAGTAACAACTAATAAAATATATATTTTTGAAACGAGCTCACCAAGAGCTTTCATTTGATACCAAACACGATATTCATCTCAAAAAAAAAGTTTTTTAGTTCACAACATTATGTCGTCTAGAGGGCGCCATATTCAATTTCATGTGACGTAACATAGCCTATAACCAGCAGACAATCAAGACGCTTCCAACGATACCTCAATTGTGAATATATGATCAGCAGTTTAGAAGTTATGCGGGAACAGATGAACATACATACAAACATACATACATACATACATACATACCGGTCAAACTCATAACCCTCCTTTTTTTGCTTTGCCGTAGTCGGGTAAAAAAACCTGGATTTTGGTTTCACAATCGATAGATGTTGCAATTTTAATACAAGTTTTAATTTATATGGAAGTCCACATAGGTTAATTATTCTATATAAAATTAATCTTTATTTTGCGTTAAATCTATACGCCTCATCATGATCAATGAGACACAGCGATTTTTCAGTTTGTATTTAGGGGTTCGTGGGTTATGCCCCCGGTGTGTGACGCCCCCGTGGTGGAGGCCCCCGATTTTCAATTAGTTATAACAGCCGATTTCATCGCTATAAAAGTAATTTGTACCAGACACAGTCGACAAAAAGTGTTTATGAACTAAGTTAGATGTAAGGATAACATTTGACGTCCTAATAATTCTAGATAATTTCAGTTTCAGTAATTTTACATGAATTTTATTATTATTTCGTTCTTAAAATTGTATCTTTTGTCCAAAGGCATTTTAGCAGCACATTTAAAATCCTTCTTCTCTTTCCAGGATCAGCCCAGCTGCCTGGCTTCAACATCCCAGCCATCATCAGGGTGAATCGCGACTGGATCGCCATGCCGTCAGAACCCATCGGCTCGGTGATCACAAGGGTCAACCGCGAAGGGGCCTGGAACCAGAACGTGACCTTCGGACTAGAGACCTCGGGCCCACCGGTGCCTTTCGCCATAGATCCACATACTGGAGTTGTCACAGTCAATGACACGCTTAAAGATAAGGTAAAGACCTTTATTTTATTTTTAGGCCAAGTAGTCAATTGGTTTCACGTCTTCAAAAGCCCAAAGGTGATCCAGGCAGAGGCATTCTGTGAACTCTGAGTAGAATTCAGGTACTACAAGTACGTTGAAACCTATCAGCTCCGTCATCACAAGGGTCCCGGATGGACCTGGAACCAGAACGTGACCTTCGGAATAGAGACCGCGGGACCACCATTGCCGTTCACCATAGACCTCACCATTCATACCAGAGATATTTATAATTCATACTTATATTTTTTACTAGCGGCCGCCCGCGGTTTCACCCGCGTGGTTCCCGTTCCCGTGGGAATATCGGGATAAAAAGTACATATAAACCTTCCTCTTGAATCACTCTATCTATTAAAAAAAAACGCATCAAAATCCGTTGCGTAGTTTCAAAGATTTAAGCATACAAAGGGACATAGGGAAAGAGAAAGCGACTTTGTTTTATACTATGTAGTGATTTCTTAATTATATTTTATTTATTTCTTAAGGTTGGTGACATAACATTTTTTACAATTGTACTTGTGGGATAAATCAGTGCCATTTGTACCATCAATGGTACTGTCCAATTTTACAGATGGTCCGGTGGGATACTTTGGTATCATCTGTACAATCAATAAAAATGTACTAGTGGGATAAATTAGTGCCATTTGTACCATCAATGGTACTGTCTAATGGTACAGGTGGTCCGGAGAGGAGGCTACCATCCTTCTAAAATCCTCGAGGAGATTATCTCCGTCTCCGATCTATTGTCTGAAGTTTTTAGACTGCGTAAGAGCTTCCCTTGTGTAAACAGTTCTCAATAGTCTGCGTTTTGTCGCGAAACATCATCTGCTGCGCGTTGTCTAGTAAATCGCGTTGTCTCGCGTAACGTTTTGCCTGCAGTGCGCAGCCTCCAGTGAATAGCTGTAGTAAGCTCAGCATTTTCCCTATCGTACGTCATTTCCTGTGAATCACGTTCCACCGAGAAGTTTCCCTCTGCTGTTCGCCGTTCTCCATAAGCAGCGCGGTGCCGTGACTTGTACCCTCCGCTATCCGCGCGTGCTTATCCCTTCCGCCGTACGCGAGAGAGTGTTGTGCGTACGTGCTCTGAGCTTCGCCTGTTCCAAACTCTTGCCCTTGAACATTTTATCTGTAGACTTGGCGTCTTTGTAAACTTAAGTATTAGTTAATTTTAGTACTTAATTGTGTGTCATTTTTATACCAACTCCCTATTTCCTTAAATAAATTCGGCTGTTTACTCATATCCAATCGTTATAGTTATCAACTCCCCATTTACAAAATTTTAATTGTCCGTTACCGTCAGTAACGTGATAAAACCACATAAAACTAGTGCCTCCCCGTGGTTTTAAAGAAAGAAAGGAAGAAAAAAAATTAGGTATATTTATTGACGCGTACACATAACAATAATATAACGACAGGACAAGATAGGTAAACAGACAGTGACAGCAATAAAATGTAAATAAAGGTGTCGGTGTAACTTTGTACAGCCAATAAGGGACCCTGTCTCAGCGAAATGCTTCTTAGTCGTGGGCCACACTGGAGCGGCGCGTCTTGCGTCCGCGTTGAGCGGGAAAAACAAATATAGGTCACAGCACATACATCAACTCGGAAAGGGATCGTAAACGTATCAACTCGAGCGGTTCAGTATTCTTTGTATGAAACCCCCTACTGCAAAGCACACTAATCGGATTCGTAACGTAATCGCCTCGCCTCGGGACCAGCTCACGAACCGCTTTGCGGGTCGCTCAACTTGCTATCCCCGCGCTTACCGCTAGTCGTCCACGCGCTCACGTCTCTCCGTACCCGAGCTTACGGCTCTACGCACGTTGGTCTGAAAATGAAAATGAACATCAATTTTTTTTATTAATGTTTTTTCTCATTTTTATGTCTTTTTTTCATTTTTTTGACTTTTTTTTATTTTTAATTTTTTTTTTTTTTTTTTTACTTATCATTTTTTCTCTCATTCTTTTTTTTTATATGGAACCACTGTGCAGCGAGCCGTAAGCGCGGCGTCGCCTAGCCGTAAGCGCGGCGTCGCCTAGCCGTAGCCGAGCCGACGTACCGGCGCTGATCCGGTTTGGTTACGTGCTTGCGTAAGGTTGACGCCTGGTTGACGGCGAGGCGAAGGCGATACGGTGTCGATCCCTTTCCGAGTTGATGTAATGTGCTGTGTCCTTAAATTGAGACGGACGGGAGAGGCCACACTGGCGCGTCCGGCGGTTGCCGCGACCGGACGCAGGGAATTAGTACGTGTTCGCGCGTCCTGCGGATCCGCAGGTCGCCTCCGCGCCCCGCGGTCGCTCCAGTGTGGCCCACGACTTAGTCACACACAGGTGGGCGGAGTGACAAAGAAGCGCTGTTTATTCTGACACGGACGATAATTATTAAGGTAAAGCAAAGTCAGTGGGATCAGCGAGGAAATTCTTAGGAAAATTAATAAACTAAATATAATATTCACAAACGTATAAATAAATGAAAGATATGAAATATATGTTAATACGAGTATAAGTATATTATGTGAGTGAGTAATATTACGGCAGTACAGTCAAAGGTTATTGGCCTACGCTCAGCCATTTTGACGTATAGACAATGTCATGTCATCTGGCTCCTGTCAATTTCAGTTGTCAGTGAGCGCAAGCGCAAGCTCGCAGCCAGCCGTAGAGCAGAATGAAAACATTCGCATCCTACCTTGACCTTTGACCTTAAGGTGTATCGATGAGCTCAGTGGCGCTGCCAATGGAAATAAATCAATAGCATTTTATTAAAGGCTTGGATTAAAAGTTTCGGTTATTTCGCCCAAATAGAAGAGCAAAATGCAATTTTTAATTGTTTTTTCATAGCCTCAAATATGAGCACCAAGTTATAGATCTCGATATTGCCAAATGTGGCCACTTTTGGCACTATTGAGATTCACGACTTATTGCGTAAGTTTGAGTTCTCAAAAGTATATTTATAAAATGCATTCCACTCTTTCACCTGCGCAAAATAACCGAAACTTTAAATCCAAGCCTTTAATAAAATGCAATTGATTTATTTCCATTGGCGGCGCCACTGAGCTCATCGATACACCTTAAATGAAAATTATATACGCACAAAGCGACGCAACCATTCATCCGTGGGAATATCGAGACAATATAATATATCCGCCACTCAGTTACCTAAATGTAGCTGTAACTGTAGTCGGCCAAAGATTTTTTTAAATCGGTCCAACAGGAACTGAAAAATTTCAGTTTTCAGTTTATACATTTATTTCTTGCCTCTTTATAATAAATAAATAAATAACTTCTTACATTCACACCAATTATCTAAGCCCATTTTAATTTCATTAAGATACTGTATCATGGAAAACTTGATAACGGATAAATATATACTTAAATACTTTTTGTTTGTAAATACATACTTAATATACATAGTAAACACCCAGACCAAGACAAATAGACAATGTTCATGCACACAAATATTTGTCTTGTTCAGGAATCGAACCCGAGACCACTGGCACAGAAGGTGGGTAGCCTACCTCTGCGCCAAATCGGTCGTCCAATAATAAATAATAACCAAAAATATTAGTAAAGATTATTTATTTTACTTTTATAATATCGGTACACGTACAGTAACGAGCAATATAAGTAAAAATATGGGACTTTGTCATATTACAATATTGAATGAGTGTTGTGGCTTAGATAGTTTTGTTTCGGAACTCTTCAATGTGACAAAGTTCTAAATTGTTCAAATATAAATACATACATAAATATTGATATACGAGTAAATCGTCTTCTTGTTGAATGTAGGCGTATAAAGGTTACACAAAGGTGGCGTTACTTCCGCATTTATAATACATACCTACATATATATATAATTTATTCGTTTAAAAGGATGAGTTTTCTGTACTGTAAACATGATAAGGGACAGCGATGTAATTTTGACCAAAAGATAAGTACGTTGAATAAACACTTTTATCAGATCAAAGCACATTACATTTCGGACAGTAGGTACCGTTAAAACGAAGTTGATTAGAAAAGGGACATGACCATGAGTCAAAAGTAAATAAACAACTGTCAAATCAATCTTCTTTTAAATTATAAATGCAAAAATCCTTCTGACGATCCATAAATTAACCGATATCAAAAATTTATGATGGCAATGGCAACAGACTGGTCTCTGATAGAATTAGAGGATAGTGGAAGTCCATACCCAACAAGCAAAGTAATCCTATAAGGATTGATTATAAGTCTGCCTCTACTAATAACGTTCTTGTAAAGGATTTGTTGTAGACCGTTTTACTTATAATATCATTTGACAAGTCGTAATATACTCAAGGGCATTCGTTTTTATATATCTATCTTATAGCTTGCTACAAGACTAAAGTTTAAAACATTTATAGGACACTTTTACTAGTAATAGCATTTCACAAGCATAGATATTCTTAAGAGCTTTTGCTTTTATATCTCAGTCTTGTAGTTAGCTGCAAGAGTATCTTATAGGACACTTTAAAGAATAAGTCTCGTATAATTGTTTTTGGTAAGACTATATAATCCTGAATAATATTTTGATCTAATAGTAGCATGTTGTAAGTAGAACAAGATTTATAACACACTTCTCTGAGATTACTATAAGTTTGAACTGCTATAGTTTTGTTTGAGACTTTTTTAAATCTTATTATACTCAATAAGAACGTTATGAGATCAAAAAAGCTAATGAACCACTAGATCAAGCACTTAACTAGTAAACATCTGCCATTTTGTAGATTTCTCCATCCTCTTGAGGAAATAAGTTTAAATATAAGTTATTGGAAACGATTCAAAAGGAGCAGTGGTTACAAAAGAAAAGTGACAAAAACGTATGATGAGTTAGTGAATAGGTGACCATTCGGAGAATAAATCCGACAAGATCAGAAAGCAAACAAAGCTCTTCCAGTGCGAATTCAGGTGAACTGACAGAGGGTTCTGCATATTATTCTATTAGCAATATTTTTTCTTCCTCATCTCACCACTCAGAAGATGGAGAAGTTCAACATTGGAAAGAAGAACACCATTTCAAATGAATGAATGAATTCTCTAATAAATGAGTCCTAAAAAAGTGAATAAAAACATTATTGTAAATAGATTACAGGGAACCCTAATTTGTTTCAAAATGGAGAAGAGTTATCTGGACCAAAACTACTACAAGCACTAATTTACCTATAATGGTTCTACAAAGTACTTAATGCAGTGCAATTTTAAAACATGGCGGATATACATAAGAATTTGATTGAATAAATTTTTTACAACATTGTACTATGTGCTTATTTTCGAGGGGCATTGGTGAAACTAACCAAATTACGGTACATATTTACAGTAAAAATTAATTCCCCATCCTCCCATTCACATAGGTACTTAATTACAAATACTTACTACAATGTATTGTTATTTCTATAATAAAAGCAAGTGTGTTTACGTATACAATTTAACTTTAATCACAAAATAACAAGGAACAATATTAACTTATAAAATTTACTTCTAAATACATTAGCTAATTACACTATAAACTAGATTGCATTAGTAAGATACTTGTGTAATATAATAATAAGAGCGTTTGTGCTTGTAATTGTTTAGTCTTAGATTATTATAAAAGCAATTGCTTTTCGCGAACGCTTTCTCAAGTATGCTATAGGGCTTAGTGACATTCTTTAAGCTGGTTATAAGATAATTACAGAAATAATAGCTCCTATAACTGCGCCCAAATCCAGGTTTGTAGCATACTACAAGTTTCTTATAAGAGAGGTTAGAAGTAGTCTTGAAGATAGCTATAAGAACTGATTTTGCTAGTTGGGTAATATACCCTTGGTAGTCCATAATATACCCATGGATAATATACCTAATTATATAAAAAAAAAACTTTACTGGTTATTTTAACATAAGGAGTGCCGGATGTACATATTCACACTTAGTAGTATTCACTATCGAAAACAAATCAGGAACTACAGTTAAATACTAATATTATTTAAAAAAAAACAAATTTCGCGGCCATGGCCCATGGTCCTCCGTACAGCCACCAGCGTGCGTAAGTGATAAAGTTTGCAACACGTGCATAACATTTTAAAATAAATAAAGCCTAATTCAAAATCTTTGTAATGGTATATCTGAAGTTCTAAACAGATGACAACTTAATCTGATCTTGCTACCGTTGGGGAACTGCATTTTTGTATTTTTAAATGTTATATATTTTAGTGTTATACTTACATTGTAAAAATTTAATATTTAGAAATATAATTTTGTAAGTATTTAAAATGTAATAAAGGGAATAATAATAATAATAAAATAATAAAATCATTTATTTCCATTAACAAAATAACACATTAGAAACAATTTGTTGGAGCTTCCCTTTAAGCTTTAAAGCCTGCGTTAAGAAGCCCTGCTCCTCCTTAATGATTCCAAATTTTTTACAAATAAAATTAATGCAAGTAAATTTTACTTTGGAAGTTTATTTAATTTTAATATAAGCATTCCCTAGCAAAACACAAACAAGCTGTCACTGCGCGCAGCCCTCGCCGTGCCAGCAGAGCTACCTTGTTGTACCCAAGTTTTGCACAAATTTCGGAACATAATTATGAAGGAACACAACAGGATCTTCCAAAAACTTTGTCTTTGTCTTTTTCTTTATGTGTGTGGACTAATGAAAATAACCTCACTTTTTAATTTTTTCAATGTTTTGTTGTAATTTTGAACATAAATTCACTTTGTGAAAAAGTAGTCTGAGAATAATCGTCTATATGTAATCACCTATTTTTCTATATATTATTCGTGCATAAGAGATTAATAATCTATGCTAATATTATAAAGAGGAAAGATTTGATTGTTTGTTTGTATGTTTGTTTGTTTGTTTGCATCGAATAGACTCCGAAACTACTGGACCGATTTGGAAAATTCTTTCACCATTAGAAAGCTACATTCTTTCCGAGTGTCATAGGCTATATTTTATCCCGATATTCATACGGAGGCGGGTGAAACCGCAAGGATCAGCTAGTCTAAGAATAAAATCAAAAAAATATAAGTACTTTAAAATTGTGAAAAATTTCTGATTTTTTTTATAGTCGCGTAAAGACGAATATCGTGTTTTTAGCTTCGATCAACAATAACACCTAGTCCGTTTTTAGCCACAAAATAATCAAGATTGTTTATCAAACTTCAATATACTTACTTATATATTTTATCTGCTTACAATAATGAGTATTATTTTGATTGTTTACTTTTGAATCAAAATAGGTTAATTTCGATAATTTCGAAGATCCTGCCCTTAAAACAGATAAATAAAATACAATCAAATAATTTATTCGGCAGTAAAAAAACAATTACATCAAATAATTACAAAATATACCCTAACATGTAAAAAGTGAGAAATTGTTTATCGTGTTTAAAAAGAAAATATTATATTACAATAAAAGAACAAAAATAGAAAATGTATAACAATTTAAATCTTTATAATGAACCGAAAACTAGTTACCCAACTAGCACAAAATGTCTGCTTATGACCTATATAGCGTATATAATTACAGTTAGAAGCTGCAAGAGTCAGCTGTATAACGCGCTATGCAACCCTTTTGCAGCTGCTTTAGATCTAAAGGGGCGAAATTAGAACCTATTTTAATAGATCCAGTAGAGTTTCATAATAGTGCATGTAATTTCTTACAACCGCTATTTTCACTCCTTATGCGCCCTATTGGCAGTAATTGAATGAAAGAACGTCAGATCCACTCATTATTTCATTCACTCCGAAGTGTAAATTGCAGCTTTCAGTGCAAATTGTGACTTTCTTAAGTATTTAATTTCTATTACATGTAAGATGTTTTATAAAATAATGGCTAGGCAGTGTGTAGTGAAATAATAAAATGGTGGAATTGTAGTGCAAATATACGATTTAAGTTACGCGGCTTGTTTATGTGATAAACATCGGCAAATTTAATTTACTGTGAAACATGTATGGTCTTTTTGGAAAAAAACTAATGGGCCCTCAATTTATTGAAGATATTACGAAAATTTAATGAATTTGTAACTGCGGGTCAAATTTTTTTATCTTAATTTTGATAAGTATTATACTGAATTATATTTATTTATGAATAATTAACGATAACATGTTGTTTGCGATCATACTAAACTGTGCCGTGTGACCCATGTGTTTAAATAAACAGAAATATATGAACAAATAAAATAAATGGTTTCAGAAAATGGCGTCTATATTATTGCAGCCTTGCTTTCTAGTTTTCGCTACTGTAGCCCCCTTTTGCAGTAATGGGTGACAAAAACCACTGTTCGGAAATTCCTAGATCCAATTAAGCTGCTAAATTCTTTTTTCTGGAACTTATACCTCCATACAATCTCCAAGAAAGTGAATATTATAACCGAGAGTGTGAATTTGATGTGATATAAAGCTCGCACCTGCATTGCAGCACATACAATAAATATAATTTAGGGATCTGCAATCTTTGCTGGAAACCCTTGATGCTTGAATTGTTTGATTAAAAAACCTAGTACTTACCTAGTATTATGCTAATAAATTCTTCTGTTACGTATACTATTTATGATCTCTAAAAATCAAGTTCAAGGGCAATGTACCTATAGTTTGTAACTTTAAGAATTAATCGTAAAAAAAAACAAAGTTTGTTATATCTATTAAGTTACAAGAAAATAAGACTTTAACATTTTTATTTTAACTTCCTTTTTTAAACACCGTTTAAGCTCAATTTGATAGAAGGCATAAATCCGAATCGAACAAAAAAGCATCATTGAAATCCGACCAATAGTTCTCGAGATATGCTTGGACATATAAACAAACAAACATTCAACTACTTATATAAAAACTTTTTCCCGAATGTAACAAATATATTAATGAAAACCGCATCATAATCAGATTACCCAAACACAAGAAAATTGCGGATAAACGTACATACATAGGTACAGGTCAAACTGAGAACCTCTTTTTTGAAGTCGGTTAAATCGAATTAACCTTTTATTTAACACGTTCTCCATTTGATTGAAAAGCTATTATTTTCTATCATGAAGCACTGCAGACTCCATAGTAGTTCCACAAAAAGGAATTTTACGCGCTTATAGGAGCTAATTTTACCTCACAGGCATAACAGAAACCGTAAGAAGTAAATTAGACACAATTTCCTATCCTATGCAGAACAGGGTGGTATAGTATGCCATGCGGGACCGTAATGCAACTAAAAGTGCCAATAAATATGCAATTATAACTACAATGCAGTCTATGGTGGTCTGAAATGCTATGCGAAACCATCATGCGAGTAAAAGTGGCAAAAAAGTTACAAATCTAACTATTGTGCAGATGATGGTGCCATAAGGTATCACAAAAATACTTTAGGTTCCTGCTGCGGTCATAGCTATAATTTTAGCTGTTATCGAACTTGTGCCTAGTTCTTACTCCGTTATGCCACCCCTATAGACATTGGAACTTTAAGGAAAGCTGCATTTTTCACTAGTGTGCTAGTTGGGTAGGTACGAACAGTTTGCTAGTTCCTTAAAATTATGGAATACTTACTTACTATCTTTCCGCCCGAGGACCTAAAAAAATGTATAAATAATAATTATTATAATCTGGCTTTGCCCGCGTAAATTTTACGATGTTTTCCCTTGGTGGGGATGACACATTTCCGGGTTATATATTCTATCCCTGTGCCAAATTGTATCCAGATACGTTGAGCCGTTTCGCCGTGATTGAGCATAACATCCAAACATCTTAACTACCTACCGCAATAACAATAACTAGTACTTAAGTTATTTATTCGACCAAAACTTCCATAACTATCCGTCAAAAGCTGTCAATGTTTTGCTGTGAAATATCTATTGAATTTTAGTTCCTTCTACGATCGGTAGAGGTGCTGCTCTGGTTTTCACAATATATTACGATCACGATATTGATGAGAGTTTTTCGCGTTTGGAGTAGGTACCGAACATTTCATAAATCAACCTTTCACTCACAAGAAATCCTATTATGAAAGATGGCAGACAATAAGGTAAAGTGAACTTGGAACACCTGGCTCCTTACTTTTCCATAGTACAGTCGTAATCAGATAATAATATTCGTACCGGGCGAAGTCCTCAAAATATTTTAGAACAGCGTTAAAATACCAATAAATTCGTTACACTAATGAATGACATCAGAACAAACAATTTGCTAGAAATTTCAATAAATCGCAGAGTATCGGCGCAGGCAGGAGGATCATAAAGATCTAAATATTTGTGTTTAAAAACAATAAATTAGGTTTCAAGCAAATCCTTAATAGTAGGTAGTCAAAATAAATTTTGACAATTTAAATGTAAAAATGTAAAAAACAGGCACACCGGCGTCCTAAACATTATAAAGCGCTAACTTGGATTAGGCACACATGTGTGCTTCAGCCAACCATTCGAAAAATGCTGTTACAGTGTAATTAATACAGTTTAAATTGCGAATTCCGCCACTCACTACACGTTCGAGACTGACGGGTGTCACGTTGCATCAAATCTCCGAGCGTACCTGCCGGTTATGTGTATTACAGACTTACTTAATTCCTAAATAACACAAATTTTTAGATTAAACGATTTTAAGCGAAACCTTTCATGATTCATTTATGCTTTCTGATATTTTCACATTTTCACCTCGTTGAGTGTTCTGAAGCTATTACAATTTAGTGGTGCTCCGAAATATTGGAATACCTCGCCCGTTACGATATATCTGTTGGCGAATGTACACCCTTGACTCACAAGCACTAGATCGTGGCAAACATGTAATATGCATACAAAATGATTTACTTACTCTATTCGGTTATACTAACAAATTAAAAGCTTTTTTTTGTTTATTTTTCAGATCATGTTGTTTTAGGATAAAATACTTTTGATTTTTTTTTTCAACAAACAAATATTAAGTACTTAACTTTTAAATTTTAATATTATTATTTTTTTTCAATTTATTTTATACTTTTAATCCCAATTTGATTAAAATTTAATTGATGAAAATTAATATTTAATTAAGTATACCTACTTAACCTTTTATTCTTTTTTTTATTTACTTACTATGTAACTTGCCTCATTTTTGTAGCTCATTTAAATTAACCAGTTAATTAGTATAGGTACTATGAATAAATGGTAAAATATTGGGCCAAATAAATTCAATATGCGGGCCAGAGAGCGGTAGATGGTTGATAAGATAAAGCATCACGCTTTATCTTATTAACCATCTATTGTTTTCAATTCGCTAATTATGGCATTAAATATTTGCATCTATTGCAAATATGGATTTCAGAGGTTTTTAGACCATTTTCGTTTTAAATGACATTAATAGCAATGTTTCTCTAATCCTATCCAACTACAGCGAGGTGTGAGACAGGGAGACGTCATTTCTCCGAAACTGTTCACAGCTGCGATGGAGGATATTTTTAAGCTACTGGACTGGAAAGGATTCGGCATCAACATCAATGGCGAGTACCTAACACACCTGCGGTTTGCCGAGGATGTAGTTCTCATGGCTGAGACATTGGAAGACCTGAACAAAATGCTCGAAGAACTCAGCAATGCTTCCCAAAGAGTGGGTCTGAAGATGAACATGGATAAGACGAAAATCATGTCCAATGCCCATGTTGCATCCGCTCCAGTTAATGTTGGGAACATTACACAGGCGAATGCTCAAAACAGTCAACAAGAGCATACGCCCGGACAGTGAAGTTCGTGGGTTCGAGTCCCTTCGGAGTTAGTTGTCTGACTGGTCGTTTTTTTTCTAATACTCCATTTTCAATAAGAAAATTGCATTGTGAATGCAAAAAAAACTAGCTTCAATTTCGATTGGTTACCGCAAATCGATACTTTACCAACTTTTCTCAACCCAAAAATAATTCTATTTTTTTTTATAAAAGGTTTTTTTACTTTATCGCTACATAAAGCACTTAACAGAGTATAAAATAAGTAAATACCTACATAGGAAATACGAATACATAACATTGGATAATTTAGGTATACAAAGTATCTCTCAAAAACAGAGAATGTTTTGCCTTTGACATCCTTTTTAGCGTTCCGTACCGTTAAAAAGGCACCCTTATGGTGCGACTAAGTCTGTCTGTCCGTGTGTCTGTCACAGCTACATATCTCGAGAACTACTAATGCTATCAACTTGAAATTTGGAATAGTTTTAGATGATGTTTGTCCAACTATTTTTCAATTAAAAGAGAAATAAAAATGTAAATTGTTTATCTCTAAATAGTAAACTTTTTCAGAAATCATCGACATAAAATGCATTAGTTCCACTGTCGCTCAAGAGATAACGCTGACCTAACACTGCAATATTCTATACCGCAAATTCTCGGACGAATATAGCATCGCCGATGAAAACATTTTCACGTTTTATTTATTTATATTTATGACTAGCTGACCCGGCAAACGTTGTTATGCAATATAATAGTGAACCCGGTCACCAACATCTAGTGTGCGTGTTTATACATCAAAAGTTGCCTACACCAGACAACCGAAAGCGCTAGTTACACACTACCAATAAAGGGGCCCAAGCTTGGTCTCTATTTCCTACATATAAAAAATTACTCTGTGAAGTAGAGTGAGTGTCAGATAAATTTGCGTGCATGCGTGACTGGGGCATTTTTGGCGCTAGTTACAGTACATTTTTTTATTCTAAGCTTATGGATTCTAAGTAGCCTATGTTACTCTCCAGCTCCCAAACTATCCCCATACCAAATATCACGTCGATCCGTTGCTCCGTTTTGACGTGAAAGAAGGACAAACAAACAAACAAATAAACAAACTAACAAACACACTTTCACATTTATAATATTAGTATGGGTGGTACGGAACCCTCGGTGCGCGAGTCCGACTGGCTAATGACCGGTTTTTTATTTTTTGTATGTTTCAGTCAACATAAATATTTATCAATTATATTGTGGCCGCTTTGTGATTTTTATATTCTGATGAAAATATTGCTTGATTTTGCTAATGCATACAGGCATCAGTGCAATTCAAAGAAATAAAATTAAAATGTTTAAGTACTTATAAAGCTCTTATTAAATTTAAAATTTTATGTTTTCCGATTACAATCACTATAGGTACTCTTTTTGAAGTCATAAAAGTAAAATTAAAATTGTAGGTAAATATATTAGAGAAAAAGCTTTCTTTGTTCTGTGTTTGTAACGCTATATTTTTCGTTTCAGGAAAACTGTTCGTACTCACTGTGGGTTACGGCATTCGATGGCTTCATTCCACAACGGACAGAAGTCTTAGCAACAATCACGGACGGTTTGGGTCAACGGCCGATACCCCATCCCCAACCCCCGTGGGGTCCACCTATTGGGTCCTACCCGATCCCCACTCTACCACAACCAAAGTATCCAAGAACCACACAAAGCGCAACCAAAGTGACTGAGAACCTTATAGAAGAATACACAACAGTACCTGAAACGACAGTAGTCACAACACTCAGTGCACCTAAACGACCAGAAGATATACCGCAAGAACATAATACTAGTAACATTGTTAATAATGAGGAAAGTAAAACAAATGCCTCCGACGCTACTGAAGAACCGTCTCTAGGAAGCGATGTCCCATTAACAGTTATACCTGTGATTGCCATCGGCGGTCTTGTGGTTATTGTTGCTGCGGTTATACTTTTTGTATGGAAGAAAAACAACAGCTCGACTAAAACGAAAAGCAAGAAAGATGACATGGTATGTATGCGTGAAATTCATATATTTTAATAATATGTTGCCCTCGTTTTTGTGAGTAACCATCATTTTTTCGTAAAGGTATTACCAATTAAGTAGAGAGCAAGGGAGCGATACAAAAGCGTTTTCATACTAACACCCTAAATTCACGGCGAGATTCTATTTGCTTCGATAACGAAAACTCGGTAAGCGCAATAGCGCCACCTACGATGAATAGTTAGAGTTTATTGAACTAAGTTGAGTGAAATTACAGATAACTGCACAGTGTCTAAGATTTTCACGAAACTAATTTCCCAACTCCATCCAAAATAGCTTTGCAAACTTGAAATTTAACTAATACTTCGACTTGTAGTTTGGTATGGTGAGAAAATTTCAATTTACGAATGTTGAAAGTTTTGTCCATCAATTACTTAACAAGATCTCTGTCGTTCACAGAGCAAAGACTCGAGCGGTATAGTCCTCCAAGATTCGTCGGTAAACTTGTGGAACCGACCGCGGACGTACTCCAATCGGTACGAATGCTGGGACAACAACCACTTGCAGGTCAGTTCTGTGGCCTGTAGGGCTAACATGACAGCAACGAGATAGCACGATATAGTTTGTCGCATTACTTTCGGCCAATCAGATCGCTTGTAGATAGCGCGCGTGACTGCTGATTGGTTGGAAGGCGCGCGACAAACTATCTCGTTGCCGTCATGTTAGCCCTACTCCTGGTATTCAAACCCACATATCATTTGACTCATACTAAATATTCATTCTTCGCTCAAGCTTTAAATATCACTTGCGCTTTCTTTGGGGATTATACCACAGATTAAATAAACTGTTATTTTACAACGTGTTATTGAAATAGTGCAAAACCTTAAACACATTTTCGATCATATTTGACACCTTTTTAATAAAGAAGAACATTAAACAGCAACAAAACCGTGACCAATTCCGGTTTCTTCATGTTTATATATAACTTTTTCAGACAGATTTTTCAGTTTCGCTGTCATACAATTAAAAGATAAGATGGCTTTAACCTTTCCATTGATATGGATTTCAAAGTGATACAAGGGTGGGGACGGGGTCCATAAATTTTTGAACATTGTTCTTTCAGGTTCTGCGGAATTTCATTAACACGTTGTATATATATATGAAACGAATAACGAAACTTCGGTGCAAAGTGCATCTTACCATTTTACATGTAGGATGTATATTTAGAAGTCTTGAAACAATCTAACATGAAAATGGCGTAATACATAAAAAAGCTATGAGTATAGGTACCTACCTCTATACCTACGGTAAATTATTTTTCAATGGTGTGGCGAATCATCTAATATGGCTGCACTAATATGACGACCGCGAGGATGATGCGAAAAATCACTTTCGATCGAAATCGAAATGAGTCGCATTAACGATGGAGATATTACCACGAGAATAGAAAAAATTACTCTCTCCCCATCCTCATACCAATGCAGCTTAGACCTCATATTCCAGCATAATTTACTGCCGTTTCATGATATTATGTGCTTTCTCTCACTACAAGGAGTAGGCTGTGAGTGAGACAGGAAATTGCAAGCGAAAGGGATTTTTATTTTCAAGATTGTAATTTATTACGCATGATTTGGGAGAATCCGTTTCATAAAAGATCCACGTTATATTATTGGAACCAAAATATGCTGCTTATATGCATAGCAAAAGAGCTCATTTTCACATGATAAAGGCAACTGAAGGGTGTGTAAAGGCAGTAAATGTGTGAACGTGACGAGTTGACAAAGCCCCTAAGGGCCTTCGCTGACGAGGGACTTTTGACCGCCGACTTAACCTAAAAGTGGAAACCACAGAACACGGTTTTTTGTGGTAGAAACATTTGCTACGAATTTAAACGAAGATTGTTTTGCCCGTGAAGCTCCTCCTGCCTCCTCGGTAAGATCTTTACGAATGAAATAACCATCGTCGTAAGGTATTGAGTTCGTGGCGAAAGTTAGTCCGGCGGACAAAAGTCCCTCGTCTGCCCATGCCTTAAGGTGCACGTACACGGGAAATTTTTTGGCAATAATTGCCTGGCAACTGTAATCGATCAACTGGAGCAATTAAAGCCTAATCAGACGACGGACTGTCCTCCGGGTACTTTTTTGTCCATCGATATAGATCTCTTATAAATTGTATCGAATAACGTACACGAGGAACTAAAAGTACCGCGGACAAAAAGTCCGCGAAATTACCGCGGACACCGAGAGACTGGACTGGATTGAGCGCTCGATAGTGAAGTACGTTTCCGGGCAACAAATGACTCACACCGTATGCGTCGAGTCCGCGACAAGTCCTCGGAGGACATATTTTGGACGTACAGGGACTTTTTGTCCGCCGGGGACAAAAGTCCCTCGTCTGATTATGCCTTAAGTGGAGCGATGTCGCTCCATATTTCGTGGTATTGTGTAGCCGTATTTCAGAAACAAGTTGCTGTATTTTGACATTTTGCCATCGCACTTAATTGCTTGATGTGGTAGTGAAAGTCATATTTGGCGGGGATTGACAGGAACTGCGCAATTTTAGTTTTCCGTATATTCGCACCTTTACAACTCCATATTGATTATTCACCGTGTCACTTTGTTCTTCCGCAGTTGTCAGAAGAAACGACAATAACAAAAGAAGAACCCACAGACGAATGGGAGTTTCCTCGACACCGATTGCGGGTTTTCAATATTATCGGCGAAGGTGCTTTCGGTCAAGTTTTCCGTGCTCAAGCGATCGATATAGATGGTAAGTGTTTTTTTTTTAATCCACTACGGGGTATCTCTTGAGGACTGTGTACCAAGCGGTTTTCATACAAACGGCGATAACGATTTCCACCCTCAACACCTTAACATACAGCAATGAATTTTCGGTATGTTGTTGAAATGCATAAAAATTATTGGAAAATGTTATCGCCGGTTGTGTAGAGACCGCTTGGTACAGAGTCTTCTTAAGACCCACCACAGGCAACGGCCTGTCAGTTGGATTGAACGCAATCGGCCACACAACAACAATTTATTTTTATTTTTATTGTTATTCTCTTCTTAACTTATCAGACCTACTATAGTTGCTGTGCCCTTGCAGGGTCGTGTTTGTTTCTTTTATTTTTAATAACATCTTCTGTACAAACATGGTATGCAATAAAGAACTTGAGAACTTGAGAACACATTCACAGTTTTACATACAAAAACCGAATATCACTGGTGGACTGATAGTCTCTGGGGCCCTTTAGCCTTCATCGCACCTGATGGTAAGTGAAGATAGACTCCCGGAATCCTCAACCACTGAGGAAATGCCTATGTTATCTTTAACTGCCAAACACAACAATGCTGAAAACAGCATTGTTAAGGCGTCAGACTTAATTAAGGAGTGGTGGATTTATGTAGGTATCTTACTTCCGCAAAAAACATGATGCAAGATTTTTTTTTTCACAACGGGTACCGGACTTCCGCCAAGTGTTCACATATTACTCGTCACCGTGCAACTAGACCACAGAAGTGTCGGAACTAATAGTTGTAAACTAATGTTTGAATTCGCATGAAATCAAAATGTTGATGTTACGAACTTAAAGGTTGCGAGTACACTTATTTCAAAGGTAAACAAAAATGGTTAAGGTCCTAATATGTAAATTAACAGTTAAAGTACATTTCAATTAGTACTTGCTTTACCGAGCTTAACAGTTTGGACATTGCACAACACAATTATTACTTATACAGGGTGTTAGGGGCACCGTTGTAAAAGCTTTAACCATGGCTTCAGACCATCATGCTGAACCACGTACAGCAAGAATTTTTATACAAATTTAGCAACTAATCGGGACATTTTGTATGGAGAGTCGAAATATTTTTTTCATTTCCAACAAAAAATCTTGCTGTGCGTTGTTAAGCATGATGGCCTGAAGCCATGTTTAAAGTTTTTGCAACGGTGCCCCTAACATCCTGTATAGGTACCTTACCTAACATTATTACCTTTACTTACGATTGTTTTTGTTTTCTGTAGTAGTAAAATTTAACGATTGAACACCTGAATCTGTACATAATTATATTCATTATGCATTCTTAAAATTAAATAAAAAAACAGTATACAAATTCAGTAAATTCGTCCAATCTTCAACCACCTGTACCACAAAACGTAATCTTTATTCACTTCACTTCTCCTGTAACTGTACGTTATCTTTCTTGTTGTTAATGTCGTTGTAAATATAAATCACTTTTGGTGACAAGCTGATTTAGTAGCACCAAGTGGCTCCGTGTTCATTAAACATTTCCAGTCAAGCTGCTTGCATTGTGCGCCTCCCCATAAAACAAAGGAACGGTTTTCTTTTATCATAAAACAAAAGTTAAGACATCCGCTGTCTTTGTTGTTGTTTTCTATTAATTTTTCTTCCGGCCGGCTGATAACAAGAGCAAATAATTTGTTATAACTTCCAAAACAAAACCGTTGTCGTACAGTCGAGTTCAAAAATATCTGTGTACCGTTGAACTTTGTCGTAGTATGTAATTTTTGTGACAATTTGTACAGAAAGTCAAAGGCGATATCAAAAAACTTAATGCGACAATGTCCAAAAATGCACAGATATTATTGGACTCGACTGTACCAAACGAATAACAATTGGTGCCTATTTGTTTAATCTTTGTTTATTGAATGAACGGCTAGTGACAAAATTGATGTCAAAGGGGTTTGAAGATTCTTGTTCGAAGCCTGGCTTAGCTCCCCCTGCCGCAACTATGACTTTTTTTTTTCAAAATCGGCGCACGATAAAACCTATAACGATCAATTAGGGATATTTATGCAAACAAAGAAATATATGATCCTATAGCGTCACGTTTCAGAGTTATCTGCAAAAAACTTTCTGAATTTAATTACTATTGATCTTTTTAGGGTTCCGTAGTCAACAGTCCATTGCAGTTTCGCCATGTCCATCTGTCCGTCTGTCTGTCCCCAGTCTAGCTCATAGATTCTTAGTACTAGAAAGTTTTGATTTGGCATGAATATACATATTTATCACGCCGACAAAGTGGTGAAGTAAAATTTTGAAACAAAAATTTTTTTAGGTTACCTCCCCTACATGTGAAGTGAGGGTGTAATATTTTTTTTCTTGTCTACCCCTTAGTGAGTGGAGTCGTTGGAAAGCAATTTCTAAAATATTGAGGGTTTGTGAATACAGTTTTTTGATTGAGGCATCCGTTTGTGAATTATTAAGCTTTAAAGTGCAAAATTTTGTTAGAGTCTACATTTGTAGTCTCTCCCTAATAGTTGACGACAAAAAAATACATAAAAATAAAATGAATTTACTCGAAGCACTTGAAAAATATAGATAAGATCGGATATTATCTGAAACCTGTCCAAGTTAATAGCCAAAACGTGAATCTCATAACGAGTTTGAAAGAAAAATTTACACAAGCCGAGGTTTACAAGCTGACAATTTTTTTTTATTTATAAATCCTTTTTCTTTTATTTTTCAACAGTTTAATTATTACTTCTGTACTATGCATGGTCAATGTAGGCATATAAAAAAACAACGGGTTGCACTCCGGGAGTGCTTGAAGGCTGGCAGCAGTGAAATGGGCCCCCTAGACTTTTTCACAAAAACAAAAAAAGAATTTGACACAAAAAAAGAAAAAATACGGACTGGATTTGAACCGAGGTCTTCTGGCTTCAATGCCGCCCGTTGAGCTATTAGTAACTTTTTAAGTAAGTAAGTTTTTACAATCCCACCAATTATCTAAATTCATTAAGAAACTGTGTCATTGAAAACTTGATAACGGATAAATATATACTTAAATACTTTTTGTTTGTAAATACATACTTAATATACATAGAAAATACCCAGACCAAGACAAATAAACATGTTCATGCACACAAATATTTGTCTTGTTCGGGGATCGAACCCGAGACCTCTGGCGCAGAAGGCAGATATCCTACCCCTGCGCCAAATCGGTCGCCAAATATACAGGGTGTTAGGGGCACCCTTGCAAAAACTTTAGCCATGGCTTCAGATCATCATGCTGAACAACGTGCAGCAAGAATTTTTGTCGGAAATGAAAAAAATAATTGGACTTTTCATACAAATATAGCAACTTATCGGGACTTATCATTTTGTATGTAGAATCGAAATATTTTTTTCATGTCCGACAAAAAATCTTGCTGTGCGTTCTTCAGCATAAAGGCCTGAAGCCATGGTTAAAGTTTTTGCAACGGTGCCCCTAACACCCTGTATAATAATACTACAACTTTGGAAACGGTGGCAAAATTTGCCTTCGTATTCTAATGACATTGTAACAGCTTTTCGATCAGGTCACGTGTCCGTCTTACGCATTTTCGATCTGACGGTCACGTAGTCCCTGACGCGTGTTTGACATTTTTTACCCATCACAAAAAGTGCACAACGCCGCTAAAGAAGTTTTCACTTCAAAAACCTAGCCTTCGGGCGTTTGTGCACTACACTGAATTTTACCGATCCGGAAAAAAACGGATGCTTGTATTTTAATAATTAATTATTATAAATAGTAGAATTTATTTATTTCGTGTAGTTTAGGGTTCGAAACATTGAAACTACATGAAATAAATAAATTATTACTATTATAAATGATTAAATTATTAAAATACAAGCATCCGTTTTTTCCGGATCGGTAAAATTCAGTGTAGTGCACAAACGCCCTTCCGCTCGCGGCATCGTCCGCGTGGACTACACGACGTTATCACGCGGGATTGTGATGCTTTTCAAGCATAAGAAAGCAGCCTATGCCAGTCTCCAGCTATCCCAATACCAAAAATCACGTCATTTGCACCGTCTTGGCGTGAAAGATGGAAAAAACAAACAAAGCAAAGCAGAAGCAAAGGCAGCAACATCCAGTTTTTTCACTAAAGCAACTTTGAATGCAGTCTTGTAGTGTTACTTGAATATGTTTAGGTCGAATATGAAAATCGTAGCAAAAGCAGAAATATCCTATACAAAACAGACATTTCAAACTCAGGTTTGTGGCAAAAACAGCAACATCCCATATGACGCATAGACAAAAACAAAAACGCATTTTAGCTAAAGTGGATATTGCTGTATTTGCTTCTATATGACTCTTTACACTTTCATATTTTATAATATCAGTTTGGATTAATTTAATGTGATACTATTCATCATTCTTAGAATTTTATGACACACTTTACCAGATTGCATTCGTAAAATGAGCTCATCGTTAAAGGATCAATGAGGCTGAACCCATCGAAGCACATAATGGATACAAGTCAATATTTCACTGCTACGAAATAAATGTCAAATGACAATAATGTTAAAGGTTTTTCGCCTTTTGACTTTCTTTGAGTGTTTTCCAATGCAATATTTTTGATAGCGCAATTTTTTCTTTAACGAGGTTTGCGCATTATGTTTGCTTACGAACGTGCTTTATTAATCAAATAGGGATAGATTTTTATTTACATGAAAAGCTTTAGAAATATCTAGTATACTTGTCTTTTAACTAGACCTTATAACCGAACAAGGGCAGACAATGCATTTTAGGTCATCCATTCACGCATATAATCTAAACAATAATATATATCAAACTTTGAAAGGTGAAGTTTGTTCATAAACTTATTATTGATTGCTTGTTTATGTACATTATTTACTCGAGTTAAAAATGATTTATATTCTTACCAAGTTTCATGTGTTGGTTTAAGCAACACAGGCGATGGATAGGCTTCTTATAGTGTCCATACTTAAGGCGCCGATTTCCGAAAATAGGGGTATTTTAAATTATGGATTACTCGCAAACCACAAGTACTCAAAATTTGGAGAAAATATATGTTATTTTACAGTCATTTAACTAGTGCTTTCCGTTTTTTTTTCGATTGGTGATATTTTACTGTGTCAAATAAAATCCCAAACATCCATCTAATAGTAATCCAAATATCCTATTACTTGCAGTATACTTAGTTTTAGTTAATGAAAAATATACGAAAATAATTGTCTTAGAATAGCCGAGGGATTCCGGCCGTCATAAGTTTACATTCTTTTTATTACCACACTTTTATTAGCTTCACTTGTAACTAAGTCACAATGTAAGAAAATCTTGGAAATCAATTTTAACCTACTTCTAATTGTAGTATTGATTTGAAACTTTGCAAGTCTATATGAATCCGATGACAATACAATAATTTGCCATCGAGCTGATCTGATGATGGAGTCAAGAGGTGGGCAATAGCACTCTTCAATGGCTGCTAGGAAACCCCTCGAGTTTAGGCTCATTTCTTTTGTTCTGATAAGACCTGTTCGTTACACTTGATGGTGAGGGTCTGATGATGGAGCAGGGAGGAAGCCAGTGGCACTTCTTAATGACCACTAGGAAACCCCCCGAGTTTGGCCTCCGTTGTTTCGTTCTGATGAGACTTTTTAGTCGCACTTGGTGGTTAGGGTCTGATGACGGAGCAGGGAGGAAGTCAGTGGCACTTCTTAATAACCAATAGGAAACACCTCGAGTTCTGGCTCATTTGTTTCGTTCTGATGAGACCTATTCGCTACACTTGGTGGTAAGGGTCTGATGATGGAGCAGGAAGGAAGCCAGTGACACTCCTTAATGACCAATAGGAAACCACTCGAGTTTGAGCTCATTTGTTTCGTGTTGATAAGACCTATTCGTTACACTTGGTGGTGAGGGTCTGACGATGGAGCTGGGAGAAAGCCAGTGAAACTACTTAATGGCCTCAAGAAAACCCCTCGAGTTTGGGCTCATTTGTTTCGTTCTGATGAGACCTATTCGCTTCACTTGGTGATGAGAGTTTGATGATGGAGCAGGGAGGAAGCCAGTGGCACTTCTTAATGACCACTAGGAAACCTCTCGAGTTTGGGCTCATTTGTTTCGTTCAGACGAGACCTATTCGCTACACTTGGTGGCGAGGGTCTGATGATGTGAAGATAGAGCTGGGAGGAAGCCAGCGGCACCCTTAATGACCACTACGAAACCTTTTGAGTTTGGGCTCATTTGTTTCATTCTGATGAGACCTATTTGCTACACTTGGTGGCAAGGGACTGATGATGGAACAGAGAGAAAGCCAGTGGCACTCCTTAATGGCAAATAGGAAACCCTTCGAGTTCTGCCTCATTTGTTTCGTTCTGATGTGACCTATCCTCTACACTTGGTGGTAAGGGTCTGATGATGGAGCAGGGAGGAAGTCAGTGGCACTCCTTAGTGACCACTAGGAAACCTCTCGAGGTGGGCTCATTTGTTTCATTCTGATGAGACCTACTCGCTACACTTGGTGGTGAGAGTCTGATGATGGAGCAGGGAGGAAGTCAGTGGCACTCCTTAAAAACCCCTTGAGTTTGGGCTCATTTGTTTCGTTCTGATGAGACCTATTTGCTACACTTGGTGGTAAGGGCCTGATGATGGAGCAGGGAGGAAGTCAGTGGCACTCCTTAATGACCACTACGAAACGCCTCGAGTTTGGGCTCATTTGTTTCGTTCTGATGAGACCTATTCGCTACACTTGGTGGTGAGGGTCTGATGATGGAGTAAGGAGAAAGTAAGGGTTCGGCTCGCGCATCTGGTAACTAATAGACTCCACTTGAATTTGTAAAACTAAATACATACAATCACGCCTTTTTTCCCTTACGGGGCATTGAGTTATAATGTTTACGGGGTGAAAAGAAAAGAGACATGAATGGACAGTGAAATCCATTATCATCTCATTTATTAAACTAAAAAGCAAAAAAATAAATATGTAGTTTAAAAAACTAAAAAACACACTTTTATTTTTATTAGTAACAGACTAAAAAGTAACAAATAACCGTCTATTCAGTGACTGAAATTAAAAAGCGTGGTGCGCGTTGTCAATATTAGGTAAGTACTTGAAATGCATGCTTTGCAATGGGCGCACCACGCTTTTTAATTTCAGTCACTGAATAGACGGTTATTTGTTACTTTTTAGTCTGTTACTAATAAAAATAAAAGTGTGTTTTTTAGTTTTTTAAACTACATATTTATTTAATTTTTAATTGAATTTTAAGTGATTTTCGATTCGCAGGGCGCTCGCGAGTTCACAGTTCACTGCCGGCTGCCGCTGCGTCCGCGTGAAGTGTATCGCGCGCGGCCGAGCAAGCGTTAGCGTGCCTATTTCGGTCGGGAATCATCGCCTTAATATTATAAATGTGAAAGTGTGTTTGTTTGTTTCTCCGTCTTTCACGTCAAAATGGAGCAACAGATCGACGTGATTTTTGGTATGGGTATAGTTTGGGAGCTGGAGAGTGACATAGGCTACTTTTTATCCCGGAAAACATAACATTCCCGCAGGATAAGGTCGGTCGTGTAGTCCACGCAGACGAAGCCGCGAGCGGAAGGCTAGTAAAAATATATGTTTTTAAGAAAGTAACAAGTGTCACTCACTCATGTCACCTAAGCCTATTTGTCATAAGAAAGACAGTGGCTTACGACTTCAAATTCTATGAGTCTATTGAAGGGTTTCATATAAAAAAGGGTTGGTTGCCGTCACTTTTCCGATTTCCGTAACACAGTGCTTTATTTTATTACTCTGGGATCAGAGCAACACAATATGCTTAGATATAATATTTCCTATCCGTGAATTTCATTTTTAAATAATAGGTCTTTACCTATGAAATTGCCGTTTTGTATGGAGATTTCTGTAATTATTTTTTTTCCATACTAACGTTTTTGTTATTATTTAACGACTAATATTATGTAAATTTACAAAATTTTACACACGTATTTATGGACATTTTAACTACTAAATGACACATTCGTTAAGAGAAAAAAATTTTTTTTCACTTAGTTACAACTAATAAAGTACGAAATTCTGGAAACAAAAATAGTCATAACTTTCGGAATAAGTTTTTTCTATGTAAATAATCAAATATCGTAGTTATTAAATTATCAAAAGTTGCTCGATACGATCTTAATGTAACGCAATATTAAAGAAATTATATATTTCTAATATTATAAAAGTTGTTAAGTTATATGTACAACAGAAAAAAACGGCAATTTCATATGTAAAGACCTATTATAATTTGTGTTTTGCAACAACATACCTCCTTACTATGTTTTGTAAACGTTGCGTCTGTTAAAACTAATGAGTTTCTTGCGCCCGTTCTCTTTGTGAGCAAATAGTGTCCTGAACGAAATAAGATTTTAAGTACCTAAAGTCATAGTAAAACTGACGATTCAATGTTGTTTGTGATAACATTTCATATGATTTGAAACGATAAGTTTGATATTGATTGGGATTGATTACTTACCTGAGATACGCGCTGGCAAGTTTCTTGCGCCCATTCTTCTTGTCAGTTAAAAAAGTCTTGAATGGGTGGTAGGAAAACATTGACGATTCATAAGTACATGCTTATTATGTCTATGTGAATAAATAAATATTTTGATTTGATTTCATTTGATTGAGTATTAGGTACTCAATCGATATCAAACTTATCTACTTACTATAAAAAAAAACCAAAATTTAATTAGGTACCTACGTTTAAAAATTAAATATGTAGGAACTAGAAAAAAAAACGACCCATCCTCCAAGTACCTCCGACGAGAATCAAACCCGGGACTTTTTACTCTCCGGGCGAATGCTCTGACCGCTGAGCTACGGAGAGGATACGTTGAACTTCTACGCGCTGTGAGCCAGCGATGTGCTCAGTGTGTTCAGTCATCATAATAATGGCATCTTAATAATGGCATTGTCAAAGCAAAAAAGTAAATAGGTAAAATTTTAATTTCGTTGGTTCGTCAGTCTAGGCTTTGACAAGCAGTCTTGTGAATGTCTATGAAGCTACGCCGTCGGGTCGCAAATCCTACGGCGAGACTTGTAACAAGCTGTAATGTAACCCTATACTAGAACTGGCAAGAAATTTGTCAAGGGCTGTTTTTTGTAATAAATTTAATAATCACTGTGAAAAATAAATAATTATGTAGCTTTCTTTCGCAAAATTCACAAAACTTGCAACTTCACCGATTACACTACTCTACACGTGTTTTGCCCCAACCCGGGGCATCTTCAGGAGATGTTTGACGATGCGAAATCTAGTACCGAATTTAAAAAAACTTTAATATCACTAGCCTCCCGCCCGGGGGTTCGCCCGCGTGGACTAATCGATGCGCGACGTTCGTGGGAATGTGATATTTTTGCGATAAAAAGCCTATGTGACTCTCCTTACAAACCTTACAAACTATCCCTTTACGAAAAATCACGTCGACCCGTTAGTCCGATTGATGTGGAAGACGGACAAACAATCACACTGTCACATTTACAATATTACTAGTGGCTCCCAGCGGTTGTTGAGCTACCCGTTCCCGTGCGAGAATATCGGGATAAAATATAGATTATATCACTCAGAAAGAATGTAGCTTTCTAATGTTGTAAGAATTCAAAAAACTCTGTTCAGTAGTTTTTGAGCAAAATTAAATCTTTTCTGTTTATAATGTTAGTATAGATAGTACCTACAATAGGAGGTATTATATAGTATATATGGTGTGGCATCAAAAAGTACTTTATTACGTTACGTAGTATGCAGATGAGTCTCGTCTATTGGTCCGCATAGAAATTTTAAAACCCTCATCCATTATAGCTTGGACGGGTAGGGTTAGTGGGTTTTAATAGACCCACGTCCCACGTACGTGATTCCGGTTTGGTTAATAACTTCCTGTGCTTAATTATGAATTTTGTCCTCGCTCCATACCAAAGGATGTGAAATACGTTTTTTAATAAATTAAAAGTTGCCCGCGTAGTGAGAAAATTTTATGACAGATTTTTACATTTCGCTTATAGTTGGAATTTAAAATGTAAAGCCAACGACACTCTCTTTTTAATTGCGTACGTTTTTAAATAGAGGAAGGGATTTTTGTCGCTTTTGTAGAAATGGATTTATATCAGTAGAACAGAAATTAAAATGATTGAACCTTACAAAAATATATTTGTTACCTTAAAAATTGACAATACAATTGATTTTATATTTATTATCGATATGGTAAATAAGGACGTTGGTTGCTATCTAGCAGTAAACAAATAAATTAATCTATATAAATAAAAAAATGAATGTTGCTAAGCGTAAAACTGGAGAAAGGCTCGACCAAATCTAATTGATTAATAATAATCGACGTTCCTTAAATTACACTAAAGATTTTTAAGGAGAGAAAAAACATCAGTAAAAAATGCATGGAAAATCATACAAACCAGCTGTCCAACATTTTGACATAAATCGTTTGTCCGTGTTTCACGTCAAGCAAGACGGAGCAACGGATCGATGTGATTTTTGGTATAGTAGAGGTCGTGAATACTTACTTATAAAATATAATGTAGGTGTTAAACAAAATGTAGAAAATATGGGTATATTCCGACACCTAATTGCATCGACTAATGATATTGTTCCGAGAGGAAGCCGTAACGAATCGAAATAAGTAATTGATAGTAACGACCATTCATTTTCACAGAATTTATTAAGGCGCCGATTCCCGAAAATAGGGTATTTTAAATTAAGGATTACTCACAAACCACAAGTACTCAAAATTTGGAAAAAATATATGTTATTTTACAGTTACTTATCTAGTGCTTCCGGCCGTTTTTTTCGATTGGTGATATTTAACTGTGTCAAATAAAATCTCAAAGATCCGTCTAATCGTAATCTAAATATCCTATTACTTGCAGTATACTTGGTTTTAGTTAATAAAAATTTACGAAAATAATTGTCTTTGAATAGCCGAAGAATTCCGGCCGTCATAAGTAATTTTTTTTTATTTAATTTTTAATCGGATTTTAAGTGATTTTCGATTCGCGGGGCGCTCGCGAATTCACTGTTCACTGCCAGCTGCCGCTGCGTCTGCGTGAAGTGTATCGCGCGCGGCCGAGCAAGCGTTAGCGTGCCTATTTCGGTCGGGAATCATCGCCTTAAGCTACGTCATCGTCATCCAATATCTCTGTGCTACACAAAGGAAACAAGCATTTCGGTACGGAGAGGCGAATTACAGAGTAATTACAGGGAAATAGTGCCTCAAAATGAACGTTTAATTTCGTCACAAAATGCTTCCTGTTAAACAGAGTTACCGGGGTTACTACTCGCAGTACCTTATGGGCAAATACTGTTATCAAATAAACTCAGAAGCTCAAAAGTAATTTGGATATTTTTAACCACCTCTGTGGTCTAGTGGTACACTCGGGGGGGGGGGGGGGGGGGGGCATATTGTATTCGGTTTCGTTGGTTGTACCTTCGACTTTTTCTAAGTCCGCCCGACCACAGATTACTAAACAGTTACTAGTAACAGATACTGCACTCCGCTAAGTCATTTAAATAAATAGCAACTCTAACTATAACGCGATAAAGTGGAATTCAGCTTGTACGGCGCAAATTACGAATAGCTACTTGTTGCATCTCTTTCTATCGCATATATTCTAGCTCTTTTGCGGACCTAATTTCTATGGATTTGCACCGCCTCGGCGGTGAGGGCGAGATTTGCGTGCAAGTTTGTACATCGAGTGACAGACGCCTGTCCGACTATCCAAGTCCGACACCATAACAACAACAACAAAATGTTATTTAAAATGAAGTATTAGAAAAAAACGACCCGTCTCACAATTAGTTCCGATGGGATTGAACCCACAACCTTTCACTGTCCGGGCGAATGCTCCAACCACTGAGCTACGGAGTCGTTAGATCATTCGCAGTGAAAGGTCATGGGTTCGAGTCCCATCGGAGCTAGTTGTGAGACTGGTCGTTTTTTTTCTAATACTTCATTTTCAATAATAGAAATTGCATTGTGAATGCAAAAAAGTAAAAATAATTTAAACAACAAATTGTTTTCAGCCATAGATTAATAACTCTTCGCTTCGCTTACGTTATTCTAAGTTTTTAGCATTGTTGTGTTCCGGCAGTTAGAGATAAGATATCCAGTTCCTCACTGCTTGAGGATTCCGGGAGTAATGGGCTTCCACCTTCAGTCTCATCATCACTTAATTTTAAGAGCGATGAGGGCTAAAGTGCTATCCCGTTGTGGATACTTAAGAAAATAAAAGTTATTCAATGAGAGGAGCTAGCAGTTAATCACAGAATCGCTTTTCACTACGAGCGAGCGCATCAGACTCCCTAAGGACTTTGTTTGACAAATTACAGAATAATACTCCCTTGAAGGAGCCCATGGCGCAGTGGTTAACGCGCTCGGCCTGCGAACCTTTCGAAGGCGAAGGCTCGCAAGTAGGAAGCCATAAACTACATGCTTGATAAGACGTAGGCTGACACTCACGGGATTGTGATGTGATTCCTTTTCCAAATCACTATACTGCTGGAAAGCTTAAAGTTAGACGTTTTGCTATATTCTAACAATAAACAATGCGCTTGTATTATGGAAATTGGAAACAATGACGGGTATTATTACCACATACACACAGACCCGAGGAAATATTGAAATGTTCGTTTTCAATATTTACCCTACCGGGAATCGAACCCGGGACCTCTAGAGATAGGCGGCACCTTAAAAACCGGTGCATACCTACACCACTCGAACACGAGATCGTCGAACCACGGCACATTCGTAAATAAAATTGACACTGACAAATATTTATGATGAACACAATGAACACTAAAGTGACTAAAGTGCTCGTTTAAGGAGAGGCGGCGCGGGTGAATTTGCCAGTAGTTGGTGCATCACATTGGCTTATTTGATTGGACGTCTGTCGAGAGCGTTAAGTCGACTAATGACCAATTCGCGAAATGACTACCTGACCGATTCTCGAAATGTACAATTCTTTAAACGATCGATTTGACAAATGACCGATTCTACTATTGACTGATTCTACGAATGACAGTTTTTTTTATCGTATGAAAGTAGTACTTTTGTTAGGAAATTTAGGAATATGGAAAAAAATGCAATGTAGGGAATAACGAATCATTTTATTTAATATTCTTAAATTTCCTATCAAAAGTACTATTTTGTTACCTACAATAAAAAAAACAGTCATTTGTAGAATCAGTCATTTGTCGAATCGGTCGTTTATAGAATTGTACATCAGTCAATCGTCGACTATCATAATAACCGACAATTGACCGATTCTCGAAATGTAGATGGTACTATAATAATATATAATTGGGTATTTGACTGAATTTTTTTATTGACTTAAGGATATAGCATAAGTAAAAAAAATATCGTCGATGGCCGTTGCTTACACAAGCGAGGGGGTGCTGGGATCGGTAAGACTCCGGCCGCGGCACTCTCGTAGACTGAGAAATACGTGTAGACGCGGCATGCAGCGCGGCATTCTATTTCCATCAAAAATGTCACCTATGTGCGCTTTTTCAAAGGACATAATATTATGTAGAATACAAGAAGAATTATTATGTTTTTTTATCGTAAACGTCGGTTTATAGGAAGAATAGATCTTAGATATTAATCGTATGTAGTGAAAAAAGCTTTTTTTTAACAAAGATCAAAGTCACTTCAAACGATTCTTCAAAATGCAGAACACAGCAGCAGCTATTTATTTTTATTTTCTATGTTCTAGGATATACCTATTATCGAAATGATCTTCGCAGGCGAAACTACAACATTTGCTACAAATTACACCGAAAAAAATAAATAACGTATAAACTGCTCCAACCAGTAGATACATTTTCAGATTTATTCCAATAAAATTAATAATAGGTACTTATAATTTAATATGAATAAATATAAATAACTCATACTACCCCATCTATATGTATAAAATTCAAAGTCCTGACTGACTGATTGACTGACTGACTGACTGACTGACTGACTGACTGACTGAGATATCAACGCACAGCCCAAACCGCTGAACCTAGAGACTTCAAATTTTGCACATAGATACGTTATACAGTGTAGGCATCTACTAAGAAAGGATTTTTGGAAATTCCACCCCTATGGGGGTAAAATAGGGGATGAATGTTTGTATGAAAGTCTGTAAGTTTTGAAGTTAGGATCTTCAAATTTTGTATTTAGGCTGGCAATACGGTATTTTACTGATTTTTTTTTATTTCTTTAAAATGTTTATCGAAATATTAGCTACACAAAACAAGTTTTTATTTTGAATTATCTTGAATATTTTCAAGGATATAGGACTTCAAACTTTATAATTAGACAAGGACAGGACGCTATCTTAGTGACGTCAGTGGGTTAGTAGCGTCATAGTCACGCCATAGAAGATTTCGTTTTAGAAAGAGACAGCTATAGTCAAAATCAAACAGACTATAATTCTTTTATTATAAAACAGATTCAAATTATTTTTTCACATTTGGTATTCTTAATTGCAATATTTTTTAACGTCATCATTAAATATCTACATTTCAACAACAGTAAAATACCCTATTGAAAATTTGACAATCGTTTTTGACAATTCCACCCCCGGAGGGGTGAAAAGGGGGATGAAATATTTTTTTTTTATCCTCAACGGGGTAGCACTTAGCCTTCATCACACCTGATGTAAAGTGGTGATAAGGCTGAAGGTGGAAACGCACTACTCCCGGAATCCCCATCACTGAGGAACTGGCTATCTTATCTCTAACTGCCGGAACACAATAATGCTGAAAACATCATTGTTATGGCGTCAGACTTAGATAAGATGGTGGTAGCTAGCCAGGCGGACTAAGAACAAGTCCTACCACCAACCAAACCGAATACAATATGTACCCCCACTCGGAATCGAACCCGGGACCTCTGGGTCTGAAATCGGTGGTGTGAACCACTAGACCACAGAGGCGGTAAATTGTATCTGGAAACTCCTTCATTAAATTTATTATTTAGGGTTAGGTATGGTCGGAAAGTAAAACAAATAAATAAACACATATTTCGTATTTTTCGAAAATCAACCCCTTAGAGATTAAATGGGATAAATAAACCTAAAAATCGATATGGATGTCGTTATTGAGGTTTTATGGGATGACGATTGCAAAAATGGCATTTATTTTGATGTTTAACACGCTGAACATGATTCAACCCCTAAAAGGTTGAAATAGGGGTGAAATTTTGAATGAAAAATCAGGGGGTAAAATAGACATTTCAACTTGAAACTTTGTAGGCTTACTTCTTAAAACAAATAGGCAACCCATTTCGTAATTATCCGAAAATCAAACCCAGGGGGTAAAATAGGGGATAAATATGTGTATCAAAGTCCGTAAATTTTGAAGTTAGGATCTTCAAATTTTGTATTTAGGTTGTCAATTGAAAATTAATATTTACCTGTGTCAGCGTTTTTGACAATTCCACCCCCGAAGGGGTGAAAAGGGGGATGAAATGTTGTATCTGGAAAGTCCTTCATTAAATTTATTATTTAGGCTTATGGTCGAGAAATAAAACAAATAAGTAAACACATATTACGTATTTTTTCGAAAACCAACCCCTTAGAGGATAAATGGAATAAATAAACCTAAAAATCGATATTGAGATTTTATGGGATGACGATTGCAAAAATGGCATTTATTTGATGTTTAACACGTTGAACATGATTCAACCCTTAAAAGGTTGAAATAAGGGTGAAATTTTGAATGAAAAATCAGGGGGTTAAACAGACATTTCAAACTTTGTAGGCTTACTTCCGAAAATCAAACCCAGGGGGTAAAGGTCCTTATTGAATTATACAAGTAAACTAGCTTCCGCCCGCGACTTCGTCCGCGTGGACATTCAAAAAAATACTTAGAGGACCAATAACCAGGATAAAAAGAATTCTATGTTTTAATTTAATAAAAACCCGATCAGCCGTTTTTACGTGATTAGGCAGGTCCTATCTCACCAAGTGAGCAGCCTCGTGCGAGGCCCGCCGCACATGGCAAACGTTCTGCCTCGCGCGAGGCTGCTCGCTTGGTGAGGGAGAACCCGCCTAATTACGTAAAAACGGCTGATCGGATTTTTATTAAATTAAAACATAGAATACTTTTTATCCTGGTTATTGGTCCTCTAAGTATTTTCTCGAATGTTCACGCGGACGAAGTCGCGGGCGGAAGCTAGTCATCTAATATTTTTTTACAAAAATAAAGCTATTTAGTAAATTAGTATACCGTTTATATAAAATCACGCTATCAATAAGTATATAAAAAAACACTTACTTTGTTTAAGTACTTACATTTATATTATATTATTCCAATACCAAAAATTACAATATCAAATAATACAATAACTTGTGTCATGGAAAATTGTAAGCAACGATCACATACACCCAGATACGAGAAAATATCTAATAAGTTAGTTTTCGACATTTACCCGTCCGAGAATCGAACCCGGGACCTCAGAGGTAGTGGCACCTAAAACCGGTGCGTACACCAATCGGCCACGGAGATCGTCGAATTTTGTTTAAAATAATTGTAGCGCAACTGAAATAATTGATACTTTGTTTACTAATGTAAACTTGCCGCCTAAGGTTGTAAATCAGCCTCTTTAAAAACATATGTTTCATTACTCATTCTAAAATATCAAAATTTTTTACTGTCACTATTTTTCGCCATGTACGCATCATATCCCTCGTGCTCTAGAAATGGGTAATAAAAGTAAAAACTTGCCTAACGTTAGGTTAAGTATTAAAATAAGTAGTTTAAAAAAACTAAAAAAAACACACTTTTACAGGAACAGACTTAAAAGTAAAAAATAACTGTCTATTCAGTAACTGAAATTTAAAAGCGTGGTGCGCGTTGTCGATATTACTTAAGTACCTACTTGAAATTCATGCTTTGCAAAGGGCGCACCACGCTTTTTAATTTCAGTTACTGAATAGACGGTTATTTTTTACTTTTAAGTCTGTTCATGTAAAAGTGTGTTTTTTTTTAGTTTTTTAAACTACTTATTTATTTTTTACTTTTTAGTTTAATAAATGGCAAGCCATGGATAGATGGTAATGGATTTCACAGTCCATTCATGTGTCTGCCCACCCCGTAAACATTATAACTCAAAGGCGTGATTTTTGTATTTAGTTTTACAAATTCAAGTGGAGTCGATTAGTTACCGGATGCACGAGCCGAACCTTTACTTCCTCCCTGCTCCATCATCAGAGCCTCACCACCAAGTGTAGCGAATAGGTCTCATCTGAATGAAACAAATGAGCCCTAACTCGAAGGGTTTCCTAGTGATCATTAAGGAGTGCCACTGGCTTCCTCCCTCCTTCATCATCAGACCCTCACCACCAAGTGTAGCGAATAGATCTCATCTGAATGAAACAAATGAGCCAAAACTCGAGGGGTTTCCTAGTGGTCATTAAGGAGTGTCATTGGCTTTCTCCCTGCTCCATCATCAGACCCTCACCACCAAGTGTAGCTAATGGGTCTCATCAGAACAAAACAAATGAGCCTAAACTCGAGGGGTTTCCTAGCAGCCATTGAAGAGTTCTATTGCCCACCTCTTGACTCCATCATCAGATCAGCTCGATGGTAGCAAATTGTTGTATTGTCATCGGATTCATATAGACTAGCAAAGTTTCAAATCAATACGACAATTTATAAGTAGGTTAAAATTTAATTCCAAGATTTTCTTACATTGTGACTTAGTTACAGGTGAAGCTAATAAAAGTGTGGTAAAAATAAACACAAACTTGACGAATCTCTTTTCTGTTTAAATATTATGCGAAATGCTGAAATATTTGTACTACCTAATTAAACTTTTGGGGGGTTTAGCGGTCTTCTCGCCGTGAATAGGACGAGGTGTATACCAAAGCGACAGCAACACAAATTTGTTAAAATTTTGCCATATTCATTAACATGAATCTCAAGACATATGTGACAACCAAAGGCGACAGCAAAAAGGACAATAATGGGTGCATCCATCAAAGATGGGCAATTCTCCTACAGTGCTCGGAAAGGCAGTAGAGGTGGATCAGACTACATCCAATATCCAGCAAATTCCTTTATGGAGAAATGCAGGTTCCACGCGGGATGGTTTTATTTCTGCATGCCATCAGTGGGTGTGACACAACCTCTCCCCTTTTCTGGCAACTGGCAAGGCAAGATGAAGTGGTGCAACGTCCTCAAAAAAAAACCCCGACTCGCCCCGAAAGACCTCGCCAGCATTTTCCTTGATCCAAACTCCAACAAGGAAGAAGTAGAAAATGCTGGCGCGAAGATATTGATGAACCTCTACGGAGGAGATAAGGGAACACTGCCACGGCCGCCCGGCCGCCGGCTGCCTGCCTGCCTTTTGTCACAGTCGAAATCGCAAGAATGCCATGCTGAGGTTAAGCACAAATTGAAGTAAATTTAGTTAGTTTTATTAAATTAACAATCAACTATACATGAAAAAGGCTTCCTTAGGGTAGATTTTTCGAAAAAGCTGAAACAATTGCCGAAATTTTGCAGTTTTTCGCAGCGTTCGATGCAGCAAGCATCATGGGGGTAGCACAGGGTTTTCAGGGTTGCCAACTTGAGTGTAAACTACTCTCAAGGATGTAGAGAGAGAGAGAGAGAGAGTTGATTTTACTG
This sequence comes from Crambus lathoniellus, assembly GCA_949710035.1. Classification (NCBI taxonomy): domain Eukaryota; kingdom Metazoa; phylum Arthropoda; class Insecta; order Lepidoptera; family Crambidae; genus Crambus; species Crambus lathoniellus. The sequence continues at coordinate 7,976,535 of OX453305.1, read as the reverse complement.
AATATGTAGAACGTAAGGATTTAAACAATTTATCTATTTAATATGTATTCGAAATATGCTGTGTAGAGATTCCTTCGATTAACTTGCTGTTGATATGTTCTGTATTTACCACATACTGAAAAATATTCTGAACATATCTAGGCCAGCTCGAAAAACTATTTGAAATCAAAGATAAAACCAAATCGATCATAATTGGAGGTGCTATTTAAATTTTGATTAACTAAAAAACTATAAGAAAATATGTAGTTTAAAAATCTATAAAAACACACTTTTATAGGAACAGACTAAAAGTACAAAGTAATAACCGTCTATTCAGTAACTGAAATTAAAAAGCGTTCGAATGTGAGCTCAAAAAGTTTTTGATAAATAAGGCCTACTATACCTTATAAGAATTTTTTAATGATAAGCTTTATATTTTACAGGGTGTATACCCTTACAGGGTGTCACACTGATCTCAAAATTTTGTTAACAACTTTTCTATGTACTGTGACTAGCAATGAATAAATGAATATGAAAATGAACACATGCACATGCGCGTTTGCGATGTTTGATGTCGATTTTGACTGGCCTACTTTGGAAGTACTTGTACCTATGCAATATTTCATTAGAGTATCAAAAATTTTACTCCTGCTATGCAAGTCTCCTTACAGAACTCCGCAACTTGTCTGACGCGGTGGTTAAATTTGAAAGCTTAAACTTTCAATACAGCTGACAGACCTTTCATTCTTTTTTTATTGCTACTGGCGCCTCAACCATCGGTTCAGATATTGTTGTGGGGATTTCGAATTTCGAATTTCAAAACCGCGAGAGCAAGAGCATGTCTTGCAAGAAATTGTATGCATGCTCTATTTTTGTTGTACTAGGTATTGAATTATAATGGAAAAGAGAATTAGTAATAAAAAACAGCGAGTTGCACTCCGGGAGTGCCGGCAGAAGTGAAAACTTGAGTATAAACGTTGTGCATTTTTGATATTCTTAAATTTTTAACCAGTTGATTTTTAGAAAATATACTTATAATAATGAACTAGATGCGTTGATAAAGGGCTCCCTAGACTTTTTCACAAAAAAAAAGGAATTTGGACATAAAAAAAAAGAAAATAATACGGCCGGGATTTGAACCGAGGGTATTCTGTTCTGCCGCCGCGCGCCGCCTGTTTTGTCTAACCGAGGTGCCAGAGCTATCAGACCATTGGGAAAAATGGCGAAATTTGCCTTCGTATTCTAATGACATTGTAACAGTTTTTCGATCAGGCCCCCAAGTACGTCTTACGGTCAAGTGATCCTGACGCGAGTTTAACAGCTTTTACCCATCACAATAAATAGTGCACAACGCCGCTAAAGAAGTTGTCACTTCAATAATGTTTTAAACCGGAAATTTTCCCAAACGGTGCGGTTTATGTCCCTCACTCAAAGGTAAGAAGCTGGACTTTTCACAGTCTCATAAAATTGGTGTAATGGTAATATTAGATCAACTGGTATATGAAAAAAACTTACGTCGGTTTTATTTCAAGAATTGCTTTTTATTGCATTATGTCTCTGTAAAAAACTTTTTCAACAAGCGAATTTCTTATTTCTAGATGCAATTTTACACCTACCTATCTTAAGTTTCTCACATTTCCAATTTTGTGAGGAACCTAAAACGAACATAAATTTAATATACAGTAGTAGAAGTTAGAAATTTAGACTAATTATGTCCTACCTACAACACAACAAAATAAAGGTACTCAAATAGTACAACTTTTATGGGCTCTTAAGTATCTTAGGTAATATTATCCGTCCCTTTTATTTCAAACTATTAATGTTTGCTTTAGGTAATGAGTAAAATTATTACTTGTCCTAGGTTACATAGGTCTATGGTTATGCAATAAATGGCAAAGCACTAATTTATACCCAATCCTGAAGCGCTAGTTCAATATTTCCTAGCAAAATAAGCATAATTAAAAAAAATTAGGATCCTAGTGTGAGTTTTTTTTTTCAATTTTGGCGCAATCGGAGCGATACAGTCTCCACGTCCAAACGCCGCCAATGCCAGGCGGAGACAGAAGAATTATGCTGCGAAACGGTGCACGATGCATTTTGGGATACTAGTTCTTGAATATAAATATTACAAAAAAAATTTTTAGTAACTTCCCTAGATATCACTAAGAACTACTTACACAAAAAAAATTAGCTTGATTACTCAAATAGTTATTGAGATAATTGAGTTTAAGACGGAAAAAAGGGGTCTTGAAAATCATTTTTTTAGTACATTGTATTTATTTTATTCAAATAAAATTTAGTAACTTCCCTTCATAAAGAAAAGATCTATCACATATAATATTTTGGAAGACCTAGCAATGATACTTTGTCAGGAAATTTAATTTAAAAACATTGAAAATTCTGAGTTTGATCGCCGGAATGCCCTTAAAATGTTTATTGAATTAGTAGCAACACAACATTGGTATTTACTTTCAAATATCTTGCATATTTTCACGGATATAGAGCTCCAAACTTTCTAATTAGACAAGGAGAGCGCATAGAAATGTGACGTCACATTTCTATAGCGCCATACTCGCGCCATAGGAAATTTCGTTTTAGAAAGAGATAGCTAGAGTCAAAATTAAGTAGCTTATAATTCGCTTGTTAGAATACAGATTGAATTTCTTTTTTCACATTTGTTATTTAATAATGTTATATTTCTGAATGTCATAATTAAATATCTAGGTTCCTACATTTCAACAATAGTCAAATACCCAATTACAAAAAGAAAAAATGTCAATCAAATAAAATTACTTATCTGAAATCATATTTAACATCATTTTGTGTGCCGTAGCGATGCAAAAAGGCGAAAACTCAGTGGTACATTTACTCATAGAGTAAATCACTGATTATCAGTTTCCACCCCTAAAAATAACGAGTACGCGCTAAAATTATTGATATATTTAGTACATCATTACATTAGAGCTATGTCTTGCAATTAAAATGTAGTCAACGATGAGTTTGAGAATGTAAAATAATTACTATACGTTATGTAGTCATTTCGCGAATTGGTCATCGACGACGCGACGGTCGTTTGCGAGCGCGCAATGATAGCACAAATTGCTCGCGCCGCGCGCCGCGAAAGCCTGAGGGCCTGCTACTCTGAAACGCAAAACCCGAAACTTCGTTATACCCGTCCCTCACTCTCTCGGGTCGTGACAGAATCGAGTGAAAGGGGCGGGGCTAACCGAAGTTTCGGATTAGCGTTTCAGAGTACGGTCCCTGACGCGTCGCCTGTGCTTGAACGAGCCCTATTAACCACAGATTTCTAAATAGTTACTCCCTAACTCAAATTACAGCAAAATTGAGTTGAATTTCTCCTTTGAGACCTGGATTATCCGTATAAATTTCAAACTTTTTAGGTATGAAATTTTAACGTTATTCAAAGTGACCCGTAAAGCCTAACAAAACTCAGTTAAGCTCTTTGTTCAATCACCAAAGCCTATGTTACATTTAAAGGTACGTGGGAAGTGTAAAGCACTGTTTTTCTTGCTTTTATGTACAGGTTTGATATAGAAAAACGGTGCTGTGTGAACAGTTATGAGGCTAAGAGAACATTGAGCTTAAAAAACACTCTTATTTTTTATTGTGAAACTATTCCTAAATGCGAATATCTTTTACTAGTTATATGGAGAGCGAGGAAATCATGAAAGCTGTTCTATAAATTTTGAAGGAGTCAGTATACAGAGTATCCTCTTATACATTAGGCAAACGCATTAAGCGTCGCCGCACCATAGGCGTAAATAAAAACTACTAATTAATTATTCATGTAGCCGCACACAGGCCACTGAACCGCCACCGACCTCTTTCCTCTAGTTTTCATACATTTTATGAATCAACCAACTGAACCAAATGAACCAAATACCCGGTAATCGTCACTTTTTTCTTTGTTTGTGGCTCGTGTGGTACAGACGGTAGGGTGTAGAGAGAGCATTCAAGGTTCTTTATGTTGATGTCGACTATACAAGAAGTTTGTGACAAGACAAATTATAAAATACTAGCTTTCCGCCCGCGGCTTCGCCCGCGTGGACTTCACGACGTTATCCCGCGGGAATGTGATATTTTTCGGGATAAAAAGTAGCCTATGTTCCTCTCCAGGCTTTAAAGTATCTGTGTCTCAAATTTCAGCCAAATCCGTTCAGCCGTTTTGGTGTGATTGAGTAACAAACATACAAACATACAAACATCCAAACAACCAAACATGTAAACCTTCACATTTATAATATTAGTAGGATTATAAGATTTAATTTATTTTTATGCATTCATAATGTTTAATAAAAATTGTAATTGAACAAAAACACCAGCCCTGAAAGTAGCTTTCAGCTTTTACAGCAGCATAAGCGATAGATAAGTTTTTAGTAAAAATTTCATTTTTATCACAAGCTTTTTTGCTAACTGTACTTTAATATTGTATTGTCATCTAAACCAAACTTGCATATAAAATTTCAGCTCAATTGGACACTGGGAAGTGGGTCGAATTAAGCTTGCAAGATTTGACCCGAACGGACATAACATGCATAGGTATACATACACTGCAAGTTAAATAAAAGCTTGTAATAAATTAGACGAGTCGTTTAAACCTTAAGGTAGCTTAGTTAGTCAGAGCATTGGTCTGGATTCCCAGGGGTTCCCAGGTTCGAATCCCGCCTGAAAGCTACTTCCTGGGCTGATTGTGAGATTTTCGTTGTGAGACGGGTCGATTTTTCAATCAACACTTCATTTTCAATTTTTCAATAATATAAATTGCATTGTGAATGCAAAAAAGTAAAAATTTAAATAACTTGCAATAGTACCAAATTTCATTTTTAGCGATTGTCAAATATCTGGAAAGGTATTTCTTTCGTGTGTGAGGGTAGTAATATCTTCACATTGATAAATTATCGCTGGTTACCTAAACAGCGCGTAAGAATTATTGGATAATTCGACGCTTCTCGTAACGACTCCATAACTCAATGGTTAGAGCAGATAGCGAAAGGTCGTGGGTTCGAGTCCCATCGGAGCTGGTTGTGAGACGGGTCGATTTTTTCTAAATACTTCATTTTCAATTTTTCAATAATAAAAATTGCATTGTGAATGCAAAAAAGTAAAAATTTAAATAACTAATTTTCGACTTTTCGCATTCACATTATCTCTTTGAAAACTGATAACATTCAGATGTCGAAGGCTGTTGAAATGCCTGCAAAGTATGAATACCTAACATAAACATTTCTGAGTTACTGCTCAAATAATAACTGATGCTATATTGTCTGAGATTTTGATTTATTAACGCAGCTGAACGTAATGTATCGTGAGTGGCTTACACAGATAAAGTACATTGCAGCCATGTTTGTTTACGTGTCTAGAAAATATTGCTGTTCTGTATGTATGTACATTTTGAAATAAAGCGCTTAATATTGTTGCAAAATAACCACTTATATTAACATACTATGAAATTCAAATAGATATTTGAATACAAGTTTATTACAGAATTAAAATTATTATAATTGGTTAGTTTAAATTAATCTCTTGTTTCTTGATATTAATGTATTGGTCTCTCCGCTCCGTGGTCCAGTTGGGTAGTCGCCGGATTGCGAGGTGCTATATTTGAGGTCCCGAGGTAAATGTCTATATTACCTAATGGGCAATCGTAAATAAAAATCCGTACCGTATCCATACCGTTCTCTCGTATTTTCAGCAGGTGTGACTCTTACATAACACACACCGCACGCGGGTGGGTGAGCATAAGCGAATTCCCTTCACAAAAAATATGTTGTCCAATACTTATTTCTTTTAATTAAAGATTAGTATTAGAATCACACCCCCAGCGTTGTGAAATTAGATGATAAAACTATTGTGTTTATTGTTTTAGGTAAAAAAGGTGAACAAATAGTGGCTGTGAAGACTTTAAAAGAAAACGCTTCAGAGAAAGAAAAGACGGATTTGATACAAGAGCTAATCGTGATGAAGAACCTTGGGACTCACCCCAACGTTGTAAGACTGATCGGATGCTGCACTGAAAAGGTAAGATAAGATAAGATAAGATAAAAATATTCTTTATTCACTTAGACATAATAAATATGTACTTATGGTAATTTTAGTAGTTGTACTATTGTACGTAAGTACATGGACTTGTGATGCGGAGGGGTGAAAAAGTTTATTTTTTGAATGTGGATGGACATGTGGGGGAAAAAAAGAACGAATAAGGTAAAAGCTCCTATTACGGAGGTAAATATCAACATTTGAAACTAAGAATCAAAAAGAAAAAAAAAACTTCTGTAAAAATGGAGATAAAATTTTATATTTCTTAAGACACTTTGTTTGTTATTAGGGAATTTTAAATTCCCTAATAATAAACAAAGTGTTGTTGAAGTGTTGTTGTGTGTTGTTGAAGTGTTGTTGAAACAAAACACTTGACTGTAACAAAATTTTGCACTTTAAAGCTTGATAATTCACAAACGAATGCCTCAATCAAAAACTGTCTTCACGAACCCACAACGTTTTTGAAATTGCTATCCAACGACATCCCACACTATGGGGTAGACAAGAAAAAAAAATTACATACCCACTTCACATGTAGGGGAGGTAGGTAACCAAAAAAAATTTTTTTTTTAAATTTTACTTTACCACTTTGTTGGCGTGATAAATATGTATATTCATGCCAAATTACAGCTTTCTAGTACTAAGAGTCTATGAGCTAGACTGGGGTCAGACGGACGGACAGACGGACAGACGGACAGACGGACATGGCGAAACTATAAGGGTTCCTTGTTGACTACGGAACCCTAGAAACAACCCATCCTCCGAGTAAATCCACCGAGAATCGTCATTAATCAAAATGTCACAACTCAGTAGCTCAGCAGCGGTTAGAGTAGGTATTCGCCCGGACAGTGAAATGACCCAGATTTAATTCCCGGCGGAGCTAAGTACATGGATGATGTGACTTTTTAACATTTTATTTTCAATAGTGAAAATTGCATTTTTAATGCAAAATAGTAAAATTATTTTACTTTTGTTTTGTGTTACATTTGGAAAAAGTCAATAAAAAAGTAGTTTCTTTATTTGGAACGAGCTGGCGGAGCCGAGTTGCGGACTGTACAGGTAGACTAGGCTTCACACCACTGTCCAGCTCCGCCGCCTCGCTCCGCCGCCGGTCGCCTCGCACCGCGCTACCTCGCTCCGCTTCCAAAAATGTATGAATTTTAAAACTAGCTCGCAAACCCCTGTCCACTGGAGCGGAGCGCAGGTTTTATGCAATCCTATAGGTTAAAATTTGTCCGTTTCTCCGCTCCGCCAGCTCGCTCCGCGTCAATGGACAGGCAGCCTAAGCGGTGGTATAATGCATAGTTCATATTTGAAATTGAATAAGTAACATAAAATTAATTACAAACAGTTAACCCTAAACTGGGGTGTGTAATATATGATATAACAACATTTCGTATAATAGGTACTACAAAATTAACAACACATTACATAAAATCATTTCATATAACGTTCATTTCGTATAATCAACGAATGATATCAATTCAAAATATGTAATTTTAAACCGAATAATGAACATTTGACATAAAAACGTTTCATATAATAAACATTTACTATAACACTTACATTGTATAATATTTAAAACACATAATGGTTACATAACATAAAATCATTTCATATAACGTTCATTTAGTATAATCAACGAATAACTATTTCTGGCGCTTCGACGGCCGCTACCGCGGCACGCTCGCTTCGCTCGCTCGGCTCGCGCTTTGTTTTGTTCACAGTTCTAATCTAGCCTAACCTATCATCAATTGTTTTGTCACCGTTGTGGCTTTTTATGGCGGTGGCTGCGCCCCCCGAGCCCCCCTTTCACAGAATATTTAGTTACTTATTTTCACTTTAAAAATAAATTAAAATAAAATGAATATTTATGGGGGCTCTTCCCATACAACAAAAGTGTTTTTTTGATGGTACGAAACCCTTCGTGCGCGAGTCCGACTCGCACTTGGCCGGTTTCTGTCAACTACACTTAGCAAGTAATTTAGTTCACCACTTATCCAAACCAAGCCACTTTCAAACCCAGAGCAATTTCTAGTTCAAGAATCTTTAGAAGCATTAAGCTTTCCTAAAGTTGAGATATTACTTTCGTTCCTATCACATAGTTCTACTTATTTGTCAACGAGTTTAATATACTTATGCCCGAATACTCGTACGCTACTTATCTTTGGGAGCGTCTCACACATCGCCCTGTCACTTTAAATGTCAAACGTATGAAAGAGATGCCATGATGTTTGAGACGCTCCCAAAGATGATTTGCGTTTGAGAATTCGGGCGTTAGTGTTCATCACAAATGATTTGAATAAAACTGTTTTCAGTAGGCACTTACTTTTACTTTACAAGTCTGAAGACTTCAAAAAACTGCTGAAGTCTTTGTAGACATACTGTAATTATAGTAAAGTACAATAAAACACATTTGGCAGCGTTGACATTCACATTGTGCTTTAAATTGTTAATAATACTTAAGTATGTAGGTACAAAGTGTAAAATCATAACGTAAACATTTTACAAACGTGGTACTTTAATATGAGTTGATTTTAACTGTCAACGTTTACGAAAACTATCGGATGAACTGCTCATGTCGGTAAAGCAATCAAAGGACATGAAAGAGATAGAGCGATAGTTTTCAATTACGATTACAGTTTGCCAAACTCAGGGTACGGGCACAGAATATATAATAGTACTAACGTACGGGCAAGGTATAAGCCTGGCCACACACGGGCCACCGACTACAACCACAAAACGCGCCGCCTATTTTCATATAGTATATTTCATTACAAGTGCGGAAAGCCTGTCATTGCAAAGAGTTCCGACAAATGTCTACCAGAGCCGAGGCGCAGCCGAAGGTGAGGGTTGACAGTCGGAACAAGTTGCAATGACGGTTCCGCACGTGTACTGAACAACTATTTTTAATACAGTTGCGAAAAAATTAAGCAATTTAATAAAATAATGAAACACAATAAACTCAACTTAATCGTAAAAGAATATAAGCAGACTTTTTTTTTTGTTTTCTTTACCCATTCTGGGTTGGCAAAGGAAACTATGATCATACAGCCAAGGCTTCAGTAGATTTTTTTTATTGATATGAAATGAAAATTAAATTAAATTAGATGAAATGAAATGAAACCTAACAAAAGCAATCCGAATCCTACAGGAGCGCCTTTCCTTATTTCTCTCTTTTACCACATCTTTTTCCATTAAAGCCACATTATTGCACTAATTCCACCATACTAAGTACCTACCACAATAAAAACCAGAAAAAACTAATTTAGAAAATTAAGAAATAAGGTCCCTCATTTTCTTTTCACTTACTTGCGCAAACTCCTATATGCAGATACTATGGTAAATAGTGCATGTCATACCATATTTAGTAATCTGTGGTCATACAGCCAATTTTATGTATTTTTTATATTCATAAATTTAATTTGGCCGATACTAATATTAATTTAATGTATAATTAAAATTACTTTTAAATCTGATATTGATACAAATTAGTAGCTTCTTTTTAGAAATATTTGCATGAATCATAAAAACTTCTATGATTTTTTTTGGTAAAAACTTCGTGGTTGGTTTTTTCTTTTTAATAGAAAATATTTTGACAGTTGGGAAAGAAAACGCACGAGTTCGGGAAAGGTAAAGAAAAAGTTCGAGTGTGTAATAGCCCACATCCCGAACGCTATACGTCCCTGCAATACGCCACTTTTTGAGCAACTGTATTAAAATAGTAGATTTCATTACAAGTGCGGAAAGCCTGTCATTGCAAAGAGTTCCGACAAATGTCTACCCGAGCCGAGGCGCAGCCGAAGGTGAGGGTTGACAGTCGGAACAAGTTGCAATGACGGTTCCGCACGTGTACTGAACAACTATTTTTAATACAGTTGCGAAAAAATTAAGCAATTTAATAAAATAATAAAACACAATAAACTCAACTAACTAATCGTAAAAGAAACTTTAGAAAAAGCAGACTTTTTTTTGTTTTCTTCACCCATTCTGGGTTGGCAAAGGAAACTATGATCATACAGCCAAGGCTTCAGTAGAATTTTTTTATTGATATGAAATGAAAATTAAATTAAATAAGATGAAATGAAATGAAACCTAACAAAAGCAATCCGAATCCTACAGGAGCGCCTTTCCTTATTTCTCTCTTTTACCACATCGTTTTCCATTAAAGCCACATTATTGCACTAATTCCACCATACTAAGTACCTACCACAATAAAAACCAGAAAAAACTAATTTAGAAAATTAAGAAATAAGGTCCCTCATTTTCTTACTTGCGCAAACTCCTATTAAGCAGACACTATAGTAAATAGTGCACGTCATACCATATTTAGTAATCTGTGGTCATACAGCCAATTTTATGTATTTTTTATATTCATAAATTTAATTTGGCCGATACTAATATTAATTTAATGTATAATTAAAATTACTTTTAAATCTGATATTGAAACAAATTAGTAGCTTCTTTTTAGAAATATTTGCATGAATCATAAAAAACTTCTATGATTTTTTTTTTTTGTAAAATCTTCGTGGCTGGTTTTTTCTTTTTAATAGACAATATTTTGACAGTTGGGAAAGAAAACGCACGAGTTCGGGAAAGGTAAAGAAAAAGTTCGAGTGTGTAATAGCCCACATCCCGAACGCTATACGTCCCTGCAATACGCCACTTTTTGAGCAACTGTATTAAAAAATATTAAATGAACCAGCCGCACACGGTTGACATCGGTAGCATAGTAAAACAATATTTTACTATGTCGGTAGTCGTCACTTGTTTCTTCTTCCAGCTTCAAGTGGCGGTGCTTGTGGCTGTCGCGTGTGGCTCGTGTGCGGCGACTACTGACCTCTATTATTACTGTAATAGAGGTCAGTGGCGGCGACGGTAAACGTTGACCCTTAGTCACATAATAAATACTACATACTAGTATAATATATAGACTGTGCTAGTATTATCATCTTCAAACAAAACGTCTGTCATTCTGACTCATATGTATCTCTCTTGTCCCTTATTTTGTAATTTCCTCTGCCTCCCAAATTAACATTGATACCAGTAATTGCAAACCCCATGCAATAACATTTTAGGTAACTCTTTATTTTTATATGAAAGGTTGGTTAGTGAAAACAGTAAAAATAATCTTATCCTTAAAACAATATACATACGTAAACTGAATAATTGACGAAGCTGTAAATCTTGTCGTTTTATCGAAAATCCTAGCGGCATAACACTTGATGTTAATCCATTGAACACTCTTAAATCAATGAAGCTCGCTTGTTTTCATTGTATATTATTAGGTAGATATCATGCTGCGTGCAAACGTAAGAGAAAACAATATTTTTTTTACTTTTATCCTACTAATATTATAAATGTGAAAGTTTGTGGGTATGGATGGAAGTATGGATGTTTGTTACTCTTTCACGAAAAAACTTCTAAACTGATCTGGCTGAAATTCGTAACAGAGTTAGATTATAGGCTGGAATAACACACCGGATACTTTTTATCCCAATATTCTTACAGGAACGGGAACCACGCGGGTGAAACCGCGGGCGGCCGCTAGTTAATTTAATAATTCTACTTTTATATTTTCCATGCGAAAGCTTATGCGGATGAATTGCAATAACTACTGAACGAATTTAGATGAAACTTCCAAGTAATATAGCATTTACATCAGTCACACTACTAACTACTAATTTCTTGCTCATGTAGGAACCAACCCTGGTCATCATGGAATTCGTCAGCGTGGGGAAGCTGCAGCAGTTCTTGCGGGACTCCAGAGCTGAAAGGCATTACGGCAACACGCATGGCAGCCAGTTCCTCACCTCGCGAGACCTGACACATTTCGCCTTCCAAATTGCGAGAGGCATGGAGTTCTTGAGTTCTAAAGGGGTATGTAGAAAACCATTAAACATTCTACAAAAAAAACTAAGGTTTTTAAATGACAATGTTTTTGGTCAATAATTTTTATGAATGAGATCATTTGTAAATAACAATAAAACAAAAACGACTCTCGAAAAAAAATTATAACCTGAAAAACCTTTTATTATCCCGATAAACTGTGCTCTATGGATAACTACATTAATTTAAATTCATTCCGAATGTATTAGAGTTAGACGGTAGTAAAATATATTTCTTCATAAAATATTTTCTAGAAAGATACGATACGAGTATGTTTGTTGTTTTCCTGTATTATTATTATTATTAAAACTTTATTACACAAAAACAATTTACAAACGTTTGGCACATTAGACTAAAACCGCCAATTGATCTTCATTAACTGACATAATTCGAACGTGCACACAAAAAACACTACTTAGAATTCTTTAAGCGAGCATAAGGATTTAACCCCCTTCGGACCTGGGACCTGAGACCGTACTCTGAAACGCAAATCCGAAACTTCGGTTAGCCTCGCCCCTTTTACTCGATTCTGTCATAACTGGAGAGTGAGACGGACGGGTATAACGAAGCTTCGGGTTTTGCGTTTCAGAGTAGGCCCTCTGAATTTATAAAAGGACTTAGAAATAAATTTTAGTCGATTTTTTCCATTATTTAGGCCAAAATAAATGGAATATAGTAAAAAAAATTTTTTTTGGATTTTTTATTGTTATTTACGAATTACTTACAATAACACAGATTACGCTTTTTATTTAATTAAAAATATTATGAAAAACCTGAATACACTCCAAAAATATTTTTTTCTGTATTTTTTCTTAAAACTAGCATTAAAATGTTATGTCCATTGAAATGGACACCAGGACCGAAGAGGTTAAGCTTGTTACCATCGAGTTAAATATACTTGTTACCGTCGCCGCACACGAACCACACGCGACAGCCACAAACGCCGCCACTTGAAGCTAGAAGAAGATACCTGGCGGCGTTTTATGGTAGTAGTCGGTGGTCCGTGTGCGGCTAGGCTTAGCGTTAATCCAAAACTAATATTGATTAAGTAAAACCAAAACGCTTGCTTGCAACTCGGTTTCGTGTTATTGTTATTAAGATTTCTGTACAAAATCATCCATTAATCTTTACACTGTTTTGTTTATGTAACAGATAATACACCGAGATTTGGCTGCTCGCAACGTTCTGATAACCGAAGAGAGAATGTGCAAAGTCGCTGACTTCGGTCTTGCGAGGGATGTGGGAGGGACCCACGTCTACGAGAGAAAAAGCGACGGAAGATTACCGATAAGGTACATACATTTCTTAAAGTATATTTCTCCAAAAACAAAATATAAGTACTTGCATTTGTTTATTTTGTGCAAACTTTCCGCTCGTGGCTTTAGTTAGACGATATTTTCCCATGGGTATGAGATATTTTCTCAGGGTAAAAAGTAGCCTATATCACAGAATATTAATAGTACTAAGGTACAGAAGACGCACTCTGCAAACTCATTAAAATAAAAATAAACCTTACTGCAGAACAATAAAGTCCAATACCGGTCGCATTATCATCGCTTAGGTGTGAAAGGTATTAAACATATGCCTACATACATACATAACGCGTTTATCCCTTTACATACGGTGTAGGCAGAACTAATTTTTTGCGAAAAAAGTAAGCGTTGCGCGTGAGCGGTGAAGCACGTAGGTGTATTATCGAACGGTGCGCGGCAACCTACTGTAGCGTTACCATGAGTTGCTACTACAGTCGCTATCGCTTAATCACGTATCGAATAGTTTTCAATATTAGTCGTACCATGAGTCGAGTGGACTCGCTAGCGACAACTCGTTTCTCGATAGCGGTTTTGAGTCGTTATGTTGGCACACAAAACTATCATGACTAACTTCACACATATTATGCTGCTTCTTTCTAGCGCACTAATAAAGACAGAGTAAGGTAGATAACAGAAAACGTATCGGTAACCCTGCCAATTGCAAGCGTCACCTAGCAGCGCTTCTACGTTAAGTTTAATTGTTTTTTAAATTGGTCGTTTTGCTCACTGACTGTCAAACTTGTTTTGTTCCCAAACATTTTGATTTTCTTTTCTTCGTTCATATCATTCACAAATTATATAGACTAGTAATATCATTAGAAAGTAATTAAAATGACGCGCTGTATTGTACCAAAATGCTGTGAAATTGGTGTATATTGCATCCCAAAAGATAATAAAATTCCTCGCCCATGGTTAAAAGCTATCCGCCGGGCAAATATAACACCAAAAAATTGTTGTCGAAAACATTATGTTGATTGTGTGATTATCTGGAAAAGGCAGTAAATACTCAGGTAAGCAGTTCCTCAATAAATTTATTTTATTTCTGTGGTCAAAAATGGTTCATACGCACATTAAAAAGAAACATCAATAGTAATGTTGGCCTATTTACTTGGTAAAGTATTGTAATAACATTCTTGTTTGTTCCAGGAGTTGAAAATCAGCATAGATGCCTCAAAAAAGGTGCTGTACCTACAATGTTTCCATGGAACATGCAACCAGTTTCAGAGGAGGCAAACGCAACAAGAAGAAAAACAACTTTTTGAAAGGCCATCAGACATAGTGTCACTTGAAATAGTGTTAGCAGTGTGGACCTCGACTTTGATTCATGTATCTCAAGGAATGTGATCGATCGAGTGCAATACAAATAACTCCAAGGCTTGAACCTTTTCAAGAATGTAAAACTTGTGGCACTCGAACTTTCAATGTATTAAGATTATTCTCAACTGAACTATTACTTGCAGATGATGAGACAGTTCAATATTTTACAGTGTTAGAAACAGCTGCTAAATTGTCGTTAATTTTAAGTACGGTTTTTGGTGAATAATATAGAATATCGTTGGAGTAGTGATCGGCTTATATCAGTAGAAGATCCATTTCTACTCCTAGTTTACGACCCTAGTTTTTCACTTATTTATACTACATATAATCATTACATAAAGGCTCTCATGGTGATAATTTCCTTTTACAGGCCGGCTGGTAGAAATTTTAATCCTTACTTATATTATAAATGCGTCTCTGTCTGTCTGTGTGTTACACAATCACACCTAAACTACTGAACCGATTTGAATGAATTTTGGTACAGAGATAGTCTAGAGCCTGAGAAAGGACATAGGATACTTTTTATTCCTGAAAAATATCACCTTCCCGCGGGATAACGTCGTGTAGTACACGCGGGCGAAGCCGCGGGCGGAAGGCTAGTTTGAAATAAGCCGTGCCCCTGTACTTTTTCTATTTCTTTCTTTTCTATTTTGCTTTTATGTTTGTGTGTACTAAATATGTAAATCCTTACTTATATTATAAATGCGTCTCTGTCTGTCTGTGTGTTACACAATCACACCTAAACTACTGAACCGATTTGAATGAATTTTGGTACAGAGATAGTCTAGAGCCTGAGAAAGGACATAGGCTACTTTTTATTCCAGAAAAATATCAGCTTCCCGCGGGATAACGTCGTGTAGTACACGCGGGCGAAGCCGCGGGCGGAAGGCTAGTAAATAAATAAAGCAGCTCTTTAGCTGTTGTTAATTAAACTAAGAAGAAACACTATAGATTTCGAACTAGACAAAATATTTGTTGTAAGTAAGACTGAAGTGTTGAATATTATAGTTGCATAGATATTTTTTTATGTGACATTTAGAGCTTGTTCGACATTTGGCCTAGCCGAAGTTTAGTAAATTTTATATGCTAGACAGTTTAAAAAAATACTATCCCTCTACAAGAGCCATTATAGATGAGACTGCAATAAGCATACAGAAGCCAAGTTAGCCGAGCAACCAAAAAGTTTTATTTAGAACATACAAACATAAGAACACTCAAATTTGAGGTTGGCGCTTCACCAGGAGGTTTAATTACTTATTTTTCTAGTGGCTATGCGGGTTCAGTTAGCAACAGACGAATAGTGGAATGTAGCCGTAAAGGAATTGGAATAAATATTCCAATTCCTTCTGGCCAATTAAAATTGGACCAAAAATTGGCTAGTGTTTAATATGGACCAAAGGGTAGGTCCATATTGAAAGACATTAGGACTAACAAAAACTTGAAAAAAGTGAATTGAACCATTTTTAGGTCCCACTAGCATCAAACATGTTCTCCTTGTACTATGTTTTGTAATTTTAGAGTAAGAATTGTAAATAAAAATAAATAATACAATTAAATATAGTTTTATTTTGTTAAATCTTCATAATTATTATATACATCTTTTCCAAGCAAGGGAACAAGCTAGGCTGGTACCAGTGGCTTTCTGTTCTGTGAGTGGCACCATGCCATCTGAGATAGGTAAGCTTATTTCATAACTTATCCATTCCATAACTAAGTACTTGTACGATCCAATTTATTATTAAAAATGCGAAAGTTTGTGAGTATGGATGGATGTTAGTTACTCTTTCACACGAAAACTATTGAACGGATCTGGATGAAATTCGCAAAAAGATAGATTATAGGCTCGAATAACTCATATGATACTTTTATAACGATATTCCCGCGGGAACGGGAACCACGCGGGTGAAACCGCGGGCTAGTTATTCATAAAAGGATTCTGTTCTGTTTGTCCGAAGAATTACAAAATGCCAACCAGCCAATCGCAATATTTGAACAAATATTCAAAAGCTTCCTTAGTGAGTCGAGTCTATTATTTTCATTGATTTGCAAAGTGCATCATCTCCAAGTCTCTTTCGCAATCATGTTCGCTTGGAAATCTCTTCTTGATCGCGTCGTTCGTCTTCATATGCAACCGACGCTAACATATTCTATGCTAAATAATTCCTACCGGACATCATTGACACGATATAGTGCAGAAATTAATTGTAAATGAAATAATAATTTTGACTGACTACGCATTCACGCTTCATTATGCTAGTGAGCTACTTTACTACTGTCGAAATGGTATTTCTCGACGGCATCCGTCAAATTTGTAACTCATGGTGCCGATTTCTATAGAAACTGCGAAAAACGTTAGTCGTTAGCGAAAACATTTCGATAGGTATTTTACTAAGTGAACTCATGTTACCGATTTTAGTTTTGCAAGTGACCGCTAGAGGCGCTGTGCAACTTTCCATACAAATTTTTTACGTCGTCGCTAGCGAGTAGGATCGATGTAAACTCATGGTAACGGTACGAATATACCTACCTATTGATGGGACGCAATCTTGGCGCGGCAAGTAGGTACCTTCTTGCAGCGTCGTACCGTACCTAAAGTGCGGACTACGCCAGGCCTGCCTATATACTATTCTATGGTGTGATCAAAAGCGCTGTATCACTCATTAGAAAAGCGCGTCTATGAGTGGTACAGCGAGCGCATGCGGGAAAGTATTAAGACCAAAATCAATCTCTGTGCCAAATTTCATCCAGATCTGTTCAGTCGTTTCGCCGTTATTGCGTAACAAACATCCAAACCGTTTTACTAGCATAGTACCTTCCTGTTCTTGAGGAGGTATTGTGATCAAATATTGCCTATGTCACTCAGGATTAATGTGTCATTCTGCTGGTGAAAATTTTTAAAAATTGGCTCAATAGTTCCAAAAAGCATAAAAACAAACTTTACCTCTTCATAATATTAGTGAAGATTAGATTCTCAGAATGTTCTCAGATAAGGCTTACTACACACATATTCCGGTCGACATTGACTATTTATTTATTTATTTATTTATATTACTTACTTAGGTAATCGACCCAATTAATGTAAGTATCACTACATAGTATAAAACAAAGTCACTTTCTCTTTCCCTATGTCCCTTTGTATGCTTAAATCTTTGAAACTACGCAACGGATTTTGATGCGTTTTTTTTTAATAGATAGAGTGATTCAAGAGGAAGGTTTATATGTACTTTTTATCCCGATATTCCCACGGGAACGGGAACCACGCGGGTGAAACCGCGGGCGGCCGCTAGTACTACTATAAAAAGATTTCCATTCTCTATCTAAGTATACTAATATTATAAAGACAAAAGAATTTATTTTTTGTTTATTCGTTTGTATAACTATTATGAAAGACGGGATTTTTACCATGTTTAAAGTTTTCGAGTCCCCGATACTGCACATGCCATGATCACGGAGTAACTGAATAAAGTTGATGTGGGTGGATGGTGCTAAGAGCAGACGAAACGTTCTACCTACAAATATTATTCTGTGGTTCTACCCTCTTTATTGATCGTTTATTGCGTTTGACACCCGTCCCCGTACCACTGTTTTCGTTCTCACACTCAACACGAACTTGTTCACGACAACCAAAACTCACCGTATCACACCGCGAAACATTTTAATGTATTTTACGGTTTTACACATCCGAACCACTGGATTCCAAACAATTGAAAAATGGAAAATGAAGTATTTAGAAAAAATCAACCCGTCTCACAACCAGCTCCAATGGGACTCGAACCTACGACCTTTCGCTATCCGGGTGACTGCTCTAACCACTGAGCTACGGAGTCGTTAAATAACTTCCAAACAATTTCCAAAAAATTTGAAAATTTAAACCCATTTTCATATAACTTCATTCAGTTACTCGGTGATCATGGCTGGCGTGCAACTGCACCGAATCGAAATATTGGGGACTCGAAAACAAATTTAAACAAGGCAAAAATCCCGTTTTTCATAATAGTTATACTGAAATTGACCATGAAAGCTCAAAATCTTAAATTTGTTAGTATGTTTGTACAGCATAACTAAAAAACTACTGTACCGATTTTAAAAAATCTTTAAGCCTTAGAAAGCTACATTCTTTCTGAGAGATAAAGCTATATTTTATCCTAATATTCCCTTAGGAACGGCTACCACGCTGGTAAAACCAAGAGGCTTCTAGTTTGAAACAAATAGGATCACTTTTACTATCCATCTGTCTGTGTGCCAAGGTCCTTTTCCATAAGAATATTGCGAAATTAAGGTGAAGTTAACAAAAGTACAAAGAACTAGGTTCCATTTGATAAATCACACTAAAAGTCAGCCAACAAATTCGAAAGACCAATTTTCGGTCAATTTTGTTAGCTCAGTTGGAATAACAAAAGCTTAGACGATATTCTTCGTAGACGTTATTATTTCTATCAGTTACCATTTTATGGCTTATCAATCACTGGATTTATATTTTCATACCTTTTTAGTAAAAGTTTCTATTACAAACTTTGAAGGGTTATAATAGGAATACCTACGTTGGACATGCACAAAAGAATCTAATTCATATTTCATACTTATTTTAGTACCTCATCAAAATCGATCTATTTGTTCAAGAGCTACTCTGCCACAGACAGAAACACAAATACGTCAAACTAATAACACCCCTTTAAGTCGAAGGCTTCGGTCAACAATCTGATATTATTTATTGAAGGTCGGGGTTAAAATGTGACCCTTTTTTTCTAGGTGGATGGCACCAGAGTCGCTTTACGATGATATATTCAGCGTGAAGTCGGACATTTGGAGTTTCGGCGTGCTCCTGTGGGAGATTGTGACGCTCGGCTCTACGCCCTATCCTGGGATGTCAGCGGGTGACGTCATGAGAAAAGTAAGCGAATGAGGCTAAAGTGCCCTAAAGCCTGCTGTACACGGTTAGAGTAAACGGTAGAGTAGAGCGGTAGAGTACCTACTAAATTAATACCTACTACATTAGTATAGAAAGTTTAGTATGTACCTCTACCGCTCTACTCTACATACATAGATAAAAAATACTAATTATATTTAAACTTAAATATTAGAAAAAATCAACCAGTCTCACAACTAGCTCCGATGGGACTCAAACACACGTCCTTTCGCTGTCCGGGCGAATGCTCTAACCATTGAGCTACGGAGTCGGACTCGGAGCGAGGAGTCGCTCGGAGCTAGTTGTGAGACGGGTCGAATTATTTTTTATATTTCATTTTCAATATTTTTAATTATGAAAATTGCATTGTGAATGCAAAGCTGTGAAAATAATAGGTATACTGACTATTTTCGTTACTGAAAAGTACTTAATGTAAATTCTTAAATCTAAAGTTAAACACACGACAAAACATCCGATTGAAATTTAGAAATGACTTAGAAACGGAAAATGGTAAAAGGAATTCTTTTCTATTAGAAAAGAATAGAGTGTAGTTAAGTGATTTTTTTTTGTAATGAGACCCCAGTTGACCAAGAAAATATAACGGTTGATTATGTAAATGGCTTAATCATAATTTAATTTTCGCATGTATTATACGAACACCAATCAAGTGGAAACCTTACAATCAACGGTTAAACTTTACTTGTTGAATTCGGAGACCTGCATGAGTATTATTTAACAAACTTAAGGCCGGTTGCTGAATTGAGAAATCGAACTTGATAACTACTCAAATGCTACTCAACCATACAAATTTTGTACTTAAGTAAGTTCAAAGTTCAAAATTCTTTATTGCATCATGTTGTTATAAAGATGTTACAATACATATAGAATATATAGTACCTGGTGCTCACTTCAATTTCTCAATTCAGAAACTGGCCATTAGACTATAGTTTCTTAAATAAAGTCTCCGTGTCAGTTATCGTTTATTCAAATCACTCGTGTAAAGCTGCCGAGATCGGAAAACCTCTGAAGTGTTGATCCCTCTTTCTTTCCATTGCCCTCTTGAGTAGTACCCAAATCAAAGTTAACATGGGTATAAATGGTCTTCGAGTTGGAAGATTTGGATAGGAATTCCTTTATGTTTGATAGCAAAAGGATCACGCATCCGTTCTTTCAGCGTGTTTATTAGACATGCAAAAATTCAATTTTATACACGTGCTCGTGATTCGAAATACATTTGTGTGTATATTTTTTTTTATCCCCAACGGGGTAGCAGTTAGCCTTTGTCATACGTCATGTTAAATGATGATAAGGCTGATAGTGCAAGCGCTCTACTTCCGGAATCCTACACCACCGAGGAACTGGCTATCTTACCTCTAACTGCCGGAGCACAGCAATGAAAATTAAATTAAAATGCATTTATTTCGGAAACGATGTCTAAAAACTATATAGCAATATTCAACGACTAAAATACTATGTTTGGTTACGGAAAAACAGGTTTAGGTTAGATTGGCGACTAGTCGCGTAAGTCGGTAAAAAGTATTTAAGTCGATCTCTTAATTACTACCCTTCATAATGATGAACTCAGTAACGCAGTGGTTGGCGCATTCGGCGTTGTGAGTTTAGATATTGTGTAGGTTATGCAACTTTATGTGTAAAACTGCAGGTCCCAGCTGCATTTGCAGTCGTTATCACCTACTGATCTGCGTAAGGCCTGCGTGGCATGGTCGTAAGACGAGTTTATCAAAAAGAAGCTAGACCTAGGATACTCACGTTTGCAAACGTATCTTAGCATGAAAATATTACTAGGTGTTGAAAACAATGACAAATGTTTTTAATTTTGGACTGAATAGTAAAATGTCCTAGAAAGCTAAGTACCTGGGACCAATCACTGTCCGGCCGAATCACAGATCACCTGTATGTAGCAAGCTATATCTGTGGGCCGAATGCTCTGACCGCTGAGCGATCTCCGTAGCTCAGCGGTCAGAGCATTCGGCCGGACAGTGAAAGGTCCCGGGTTCGATTCCCGGCAGAGCTACTTGGAGGATGGGTCGTTTTTATTTATAATAATATATACGAATATTTCATTTTCAAAGTGAATTTATGCTCAAAATAACAACAAAAAAATTAAAAAGTGAGGTTATTATCAATACTCTTCACACATAAAGAAAAAGACGAAGAGTTTTTGGAGCATCCCGCCCTTAAACCATAAAATCCAAAGGTTTCATTGACGTTTTTCTTCATTTTCAGGTGCACGGCGGCTACCGGCTTGAAAAACCAGAGCACTGTCGCCGTGAGCTGTACAATATTATGTACTACTGCTGGGAAGCGAAGCCAACTGACAGACCTGACTTCAAAGAGGTCGTAGCTATGCTGGAACGCCTTCTATGCACTGAAACAGATTATATAGAACTAGAGAGGTTCCCAGACCACTCTTACTACAATGTACAGCACTTAGACGGCGAAAAGCTCTAGTTTTATTGTATCCCAAAAATTTAGGTAGGTTTCTTGTAAGTTATTTTAAAATAGGTGGTTAACTATAAACTTGTTTGAGATTAATCTTATTTATCTCAGAGTAAAAGACGAACAAGAGGTTTTGATATGTTTTTCAATTATTACTTAATTTCGTAAAAAAGTATCGTAAGAAAAATTGTATATTATAATGATAAAAAAGCATAGCGGAAAAAGCTAGAAAGAAACTTTATAAATAGCACTTAATAGTATTAAGACGAAATAATATGACATTGTAGTATTTCAAACATTGAAGAACCTTGCTTGATTCAAGTATTTCTGTCTGTTGCTTTGTGTATTTAATAAATTACGTAATAAGTTGAATCTCACTGTACAGTAGCTTGTATCAAGATTTAATTTAAATACCAACAGGACAGTTAACGTTAAATAAAGTTTTAGCTAAAATTTTTTGGAATAAACGTAGTAGAGCTTTAGTTTACGTTGAGAATTGTAGAATCACAAATTAGAGCTCCGATCAAGATACTCGCAAATGTAAAATCTCAGCCATGAATAGTAGTGCCCAGTAATGCCCCATAGCTGTTGTAAAAGTGTTTCTCGTTCATATTCATGAGCACAATCACCACCTATCTAAGAGGTTTTGCTCGTATAGCGTATTCATATACGAAATTTATATACAGTGTGATTCTCGATATGGTGCACAAACGAAAAGGGCGTTGACTATACCGATTTTATAAAATAAAAAAATATATGATAAAACTAAAAAAAAAAATTGCACATGTTACGAAATATTTAAAAAATATTTGTTAGGTTCTTTTGACATACAAAATTAATCATTTTCGAACCAAAAGATATATCGTTATGGAATGTATGAATAGCAACTTTATTTGGTTGTTAACGCTATTCAACATTGACTTTTTTTGTTGACGTCCGCAGTTAACTGTGCATAGCAAGCGAACGGGACGGGATAGAGCGTTGTTTTTTTTATTACAAAGCAGATGCAATGCAATGAAGAACAAAAAAATATGGATAAAAAACAATTATAATGGGATTATTTTGCAAAAATCGCTAATAATGAAAAAAGGGTAAAAAAAACTCGAAAATGTTAGATTTTGTCTATTTTTTGTAATATTAGTCATCTTTTATGAATTCATTTTACTCTTTCACTTATTTTCCAATCCTTCACAAGTATTTGAGCGTTTATTTCATGACGATATCTCTTTTGGTTCGAAAACTAGACTTATTCGTCAACTCGCGAGTGTGAAACTCGCGAGCGCGCGCGAGTTGGCACCTTCCGATTTTAATTATTTTATTTGTCGTCAACTCGTGCGCACATTATTTATGTACAGTCAGCTACAAGCTATAATAACAACCTTAAGATTTTAATTATTAACTTTTTATGACAAAAGAACCTAAAAAGAATTTTATTTTTTAAATACATTGTAACATGAGCAATATTATTTTTTAATTTTTTTTTAATTTTTTTTGTCGATAAAATCCGGTATTAGTCAACACCCTTTTCGTTTGTGCACCATATCGAGGGGCATACTGTATATATAACGAAAAGCTGTCGTTATGGTAACAGTTATCGTGATCGTATTTCTGTATGAAAACTAGAGCAGTGCCTCTTTCGATCGATTAAGGAACTGAAATTCAATACATTTGATAGCAGCACTTTGACAGCTTTTACGGTATAGTACCTACCAACGATAATTTTTTATGCTTATCGTGTACGCTCTCGGAGATTTGCATAAGATTTGATGCAACGTGACACCCGCCAGTCTCGAACGTGTAGTGGCGGAATTTGAAATTTAACACTGTAACAGCATTTTTCGAGTGGTTGGCTGGGTACACATGTGGGCCTAATCCGAGTTCCGGGATAAAATGTGTAGGACGTCTGTGTGCCTAATCCGAGCATGCAGGTGTCCGGCGTTATCGTTGCAGGCAGAGCGTAGCGTTGTTTCACAGAAACATTTTTATAACATTATGTCATTTAGAGAAAATACTATTTTCAGCTTCGATCAACAATAGTACATTTTCAGTTATGATTAAAAGAAAACTAATATACTTAAAAAAAACTATGACCGTCCAACCGTCCAATTTTTTATGGATCCAAGATCTCATGCCTTATTATGTATGATGACAAAAAGTGTTAAATCTTAAAAAAATACTTATAGTTTTACGTGTTAAGTTATATGCAAACTTATAGCATATAATTAGTTATATTTAAGTGCTAGTCTTTAGACATAAATATATTATGCAATAAAAAAGTGGTTTTGTTATAAAGTAATTTGTATAGTATTAAAAGCAATTTGTAAGAAAATATTTATAAGACTATTTCAATTAACAATAAATGTTTTGTTTAGTTGATAATTGGCCATTATATTTTATTTCTCATTCTTGTACCTTCGAACAACGAAAAGTTACAACATTGATTTCTAAAATAAATAAAAAATAATCTAAACACTACTTACTCGTTCTTCTATCGTAAAAAAAACCTGTCTGGAAAAGTGAGGGCAGCATACCTTAACACCATTTAGTAACTGGCTGAATTGCAAAACGGGTAATCAGTCTTGAAATTGAGGCAACAGTTGAATATTTAAGTACCCAGGTAAGGTAATAGCAAAG
The DNA here is from genome assembly GCA_949710035.1 of Crambus lathoniellus. NCBI lineage: Eukaryota > Metazoa > Arthropoda > Insecta > Lepidoptera > Crambidae > Crambus > Crambus lathoniellus. The sequence continues at coordinate 7,951,980 of OX453305.1, read as the reverse complement.
TAATCTTCAAGTATTAAATTATTTGAAAAGTTCTAAAGTGATTTTATTTAAGGTTGTTTAATTTGCAAAAAAATAAGTCTGTAAGTAAATGCTAACTGAATTCAAACAGTAGCGTACTGTTTAATTAAATACTGAACACGGCTAACATTTTTCCAACGTAGACGTAGGTACCTATAATCATATCGTGCGTTTACACTCCATATTAATAACAGCAGTAATGTAACTACCTACGTAGCTTACACGGCGGCAAACAATCAAAGGGAGTAAAATTAGGTAAATACAATATTCCTAACCATGAAGCTCGACTTAATACTGAGGTAACTGGAGAGTGCAGTACGAACAATTTTTTGAATACCACAAATAACACAGTGGCTGTCTTACGTCTCACCTTCACTTTAAAAAAATACGTATGGTCATATGAGACAGCTGACAGCCACTACATACATAAATGTCAAATTTGCTGGCGACACTTTTTTATTCAGGGTGAGAGCTCCAGTTACCTCAGAGTATTAAGTCAAACTTCATGTTCCTAACACTACCACAGATTACTAAATAGACACTACCTCCATTGGCGACGGCTTGGCGTCTCAGAGTTGCTACACGTGGGCACATTGTGCGTCAGTTGGGGCGTCAAATTGACTTTGATGAGATGTCTGTCGGAGTTGCTACGCTGCACGTGGGCACATTGTGCGTCAGTTGGTTCGTCAAATTGACTTATTTGATGAGATGTCTGTCGGATTTGCTACGCTACACGTGGGCACATTGTGCGTCAGTTGGTGCGTCAAATTGACTTATTTGATGAGATGTCCGTCTGATTCATGCCTACCTGAATATGTGTGTAGCAAGCCTCACGGACGGGAAGAAAAGCCACTTATATAAAATAAGTTTGTTTCTTATTGGTACTAGAAATGAAAGCATTTTGCCACCAATTCACCTGATAGAAAGCAAGTTGTGTCTTAAGAGGAAACATACTTATCCAGAAAGTGCATATTCATTGGACGTGTCGACCGATTTGACGTAAAGGTACGGATACCTGCCTTCTGCGCCACAGGCCCTGGTTTCGATTCACGGACAAGACAAATATTTGTGTGCATGAACAGTCTGTGTGTTTGCTAAGTATGTATTTATGTGGAACAAACAGAAAGTATTTACGTAGAATTTTTTTATTTATTTATTTTTAGGTATATACGTTACCGAGTGTTCATAACAGAGTAAAAGACCACGTCTCGCTTCCATTACTGGCAACACACGCTGGTCAAAGACTTTCGTCTAGAGACATTGAGGTATTTCGGTATTTCGAATATATACCGGAGCTTCCCGAACGCTGCCTATCCCAGCTGGATTCGACGGGAGAACTCTTTCTCGAAGTTGGACTTATCTAACTGAACCGTCTGTCCTAGGTAAACATAGTAGTCAACAACTTTGATTAAAAATGTTCCCAACATTAACTGGATTGACATACAATAACCTAAAGTCTGGTGCATCTGTGGTGTTCCCCAAGAGCCCAGATAAAGCTTCATTAAATAAGGTTGTTCAGCGAATGAGCACTGTCTGTTTACGTATTACACAGTGTGATATCACAACTGTTACTTGTTATTGTTACTAACTCCCTTTAATATTATGAGCATTCAAATAAAAGATTTTCTTAAAAATTGAACCCATGGAAAAATAAAAATTCGTAAATAACACTTCCACGTGGTAAAGGTGGAAACAGTCTAAGTAGGTAGGTACTGGTATTTTAATACTATCTATTTAATTGCTTTCGGGTTTCATCATGTATTATTTGGAAAATGTGGTTTTTGAAGTTTTTGTCTGTCCTGATGTACTGACAGACATCAGTTGTCCGCGTTTCACGCAAAATTTTGGGGAAACTTTTTTTTACTATTGGTTATTGGTCCTCGGCAACATTAAAGGCTGTAATTTATTTAAAAAATCGAAATAACTGTTTTTATCTTCAAAATTTATTTAGCTCCCCGGGATGACGTCGTGTAGTCCACGCGGGCGAAGCCACGGGCGGCCGAAAGTCTAATAAATAAAATTCTCGTGTCACAGTTTTAATTGCCATGCTCCTCTGAAACGGCTTGACCGATTTGTATATTTGGTAGGTCTGAGAATAGGTTGTAGGCGAAGCCCCGGGGCGCAGCTAGTAATATACATTTTCTTATATATTTTTTTTATTTCATATTCATTTGGGATAACCGACAGTATTCACCTTACTATTGCAAAATTATCTATAGCATCTAAAGTTTTACAATAATGCAACCCACACCGCTATCCACAGATTGGTAGAATGCTCAATCTTTTACCTACATAAGTAATCCTATTTCGATTAACAAACCTCATCTATCTGAAACAAGACATGACACAGTACCTAAACCTAAATCTTTGGCATTATTTCCATTCTTAATATAAAAAAAACAATATTTTAGCTCAACGTAATTTTATTAATCAAGTACCACAAACATTGCCAATAACAAGCTATATTAATGGTACATATGTCGCAGCCAACTAGTTAAATCCGCCATTCAATTAAACGCCTATAGGCCGATCATTTTTTCCGTAAGCTATATATTTTAACTTCCCATAAGTTGACGGAGTCACAAAAAAAATAACCACGAATTTCAAACCTATCACGTGTTCTACAGGACATCCGAGGGTTACAAGCTGCCATACTTAACCATCCGGCGGATTTAACCATCCGCCTGCGACACATGCATTTTGATTTTGTATTCATATCATACTCATTTTGATTTTCATTCATGAAATAGAGTAAGTATGTGTATTTTCTCAAAATATGATTAAACATTTAATTATTCACAGCTAATTCTGTAGCCACACTAGTCTAAATGACTGACCTATTATAAACAATGACACTGATTAACTTCATGATTAAAATATCAACCCGCATACATAACCAAATTAGCCTTTAATAAATTATCGTATTGCACTCCAATCTTCATTATCCGTAAACAGTCGAGTTTTGAAATTATTCAAATGTTGCTTCAACAAAAGATTTAATACATTCACTGCCGTTCATGCCAGATACAATTGAAGATAGTTTGTTAGTATTGTCAGACATTTGGCAGTATGAGGGTTAATAGGCTACAGATGTTTATATTTCTTGAATGAAGTCCTAATATATTTCATTTTATTCCTTGCAAATTCACTATTCCATATAATTTCAAAGATCAAAATTACGGCACCGGCTGAGTAACCAATCATTAGAGCCAAGAAGCCTCCTTGCAAATGCTCAATAGACAAGGCGTCTACTTCTTGCTGCTGAATTTTTAAAAAACGTAGCAGTTTAGCTTTCTTCCTCAAGTTAAAGTTTGAAAAATATTTTCTAAGTTTTGCTGTTAAACCACATTGTTTCAAAAGACCCATAGTTTCCGAAAAAGCAGACAAAAATGGATAACCTTTTAAAGCAATCATCTCCATTGGCACACTGAACTCATTCGTACTAAAAGCATAATACTTGTATCTTCCGAAGCTATCACTTAGTTCTGGAATCATAGCTGATAAGTGGTCTAACTCCAAACGACTGCAAAGTAATGAAAAGTTTCTGTGTACAGTTACATCTAACAATGCTTTGTTAATATCGTCAACCGTTATCCACTCATCAAAAATATATTTGTCTTTAGGATCATCTGTATCATTATAAATATCATGCAGTTCTTCAAAACCGCCAAATTTTATGCCACTGCTTATCAATTCTTCTACAGTTTTTATCTGGTATTCGAATGTTGGATTCCTCAAAACATCAATCAACTTTGCTGTATACGCAGTAAAGCACATTACGGAGTATAGGTTTAGAAAAACAAAAAACGTCCTCAAGCTGTGCGTTTTTGGACGAATATACGTACAAAAACCCAGTGTACAAAGCCATGTGTTAAGAATATTATGACTAAATGTTTTATTATACATTGAATCATCACTTAATAACCCAATAATTTTCCAGATACTAGCACAAATAATAAATATTACAAATACTGCTAGCCACACCGTTTGCTGAAAAATAATAGTTAAAGCAACCCAACGCGGTGATGAGTCAGCTCTTGGAACGACCCACATAAATACATCATACAAATAGGATGAGCTACAGTCAAAGTCTTCATGGACATCATCGTCAGGGAATATACCTCCTAATAACACATCACCCTTCTTTGTTATCAGTTCTTTTAACGCTCCATCCCATTCCCCTTCTTCGCGTTCTCCACGGTGCAATTCAATAAATTCGTAGTATAAACTAAAATTATATACTTTGATTACTTCATCTATAAAATGTTTCTCTATATTTGGATCTTCATCATCGGAACTAATGAAAGGTTCTCGTTCCAATGCTATTACGTATAGAGTGCAACCTTTCATATCGGATGGAATCTTGTTCCGAAATACACTCCTTGTGTATTTTAATCTCCCTTTTTCGCAAATATTTTCTCTCAATAATCTATTTCGAGCTGTCTCGTTAATATATCCACAATACGAAGGAGGGTCGTAAGGGTACCAACTGTATATTACAGCATTTCTAATATTCTTGGCTTTGGGTACCATAATGACGATATCTATAACATTATATCTATATAAACATGTTAGAATATTTTCAATTATTTCTTCATTACTTTTATCGTCAGGTGTAAAGTGATAAAGCAATACTAAGAATTTTGCTCGTGGATTCCAAGTATGAGAATGAATTAATTTATTCAACATGTAATATAAGTCTTCTTGCCTGTCAATAATTATAATAAAGTAATCCGCTATTAGGATATGTTTGGAAAGATCTAAGGTATATGAGACCATTGGAACTTTATCATCTTCGCCACAAATTGCCACCTCACTGGAGCTGGTGATTTCAATGGAAAACTTCATACTTCTGTGAATGTGATCCAGAATATTGTTTCTTATTCTCCTTACAGATGTGCTTGCATTAATGTTATTTCCGAAGATCAAGAGCCCTGGTTCTTTGAAATCTATTTCTGTAATTTGTAAAATGCAAGAAGAGAAATCACTAATGACAGTAGGACCTATGGGATTTACTCTAGCTTCGACAGTTATCAAGAAAAAAAGCAATACTAAAATCATTTTCGACAACACTGCAATAACTGGAAAGAAAATAATATTTATAGGTTAAGCCAAATTTAGAACAAATAGGTACCTAGTTAAATTTTTCATTAAAATGAATTAGGTAGTTCACTGGTCGTTGTCATACAATAGAAAATCAAGTTGATGAAGTTATTACTTATGCTAAAATGGTGGATTAATTTTCCCAATCATGATATAATTATAAAAAAACATGTATGCTGAAAAATAAGCTCCTCGGATAAAAAAATCTATTGCTATACTTAATTGTATTGAAAAACCCAAAAGTATACATAATGGTAACTTCATATTTTTACTGAAAAATGGAAAATGAAGTATTTAGAAAAAAATCGACCCATCTCACAATCAGCTCCGATGGGACTCGAACCAACGACCTTTCGCTTTCCGGGCCACTGCTCTAACCACTGAGCTACGAAGTCGTTATTCGGACGGGTCGATTTTTTCTAAATACTTCATTTTCCATTTTTCAGTAATAAAAATTGCATTGTGAATGCAAAAAACTAAAAATTAAAATAACTTACTATTCATATTTTTATTTTTCATGCTCATTCATGCATGAATTTTCTGTTATAATGTTTGCTATCTAAACACCGATCGTTACTCAACGCTATCCATTAGCGAACGTTATTCCAACTGGTAACATTAATAACTCGATCAAAAGTAATTAACTGCTATTAAATTAAAATAGGTATTATTAGTATTTACGCGATTTTTTTTTATTTTTTTGCATAAATCAAGTTTCTTTAATTTATATATTGAAAATTAAGTATTTGGATAAAATCGACCCGTCTCACAACCAACTCCGATGGGACTCGAACCCACGACCACGACCTTTCGCTATCCGGGCGACTGCTCTAACCAACTGAGCTACGGAGTCGTTACGAGAAGCGTCGAATTTATCCAATACTTGTTACGCGCTGTATAGCCAGCGTTAATTTCATCAATGTGAAGATATTACTACCCCCACACGCGAAAGAAATACCTTTCCAGATAGCTAAAGATTGCAATTGCAAGCTTTTTAACAACAATAAATATGCTACTTCCAAAAGCAAACCGTCATAAATCAGAAACGACCGAGAAAACTTCTACATTGGACTGTGAATCAGGCTTCAGGGCAGAATTTCATAAAGCAGCTGGAGCTAAAAACTTTTTTATTTCGCGAAATTGCTTTGACGACTGATTGGACCATGGAACATGAAAAATAAGGATGACTTAACATTTTTTGTAAGTCCCATTCAGAAGTGAAGCTTGAAATAGAAGAAAAGATGTCGACGTCATAACAAAAATGACGTCGATCCGTTGCTCCGTTTTGATGTGAAAGATGGACAAACAAACAAACAAACACACTTTCACAGTTATAGTATCAGTGTGGGTTACTGAATAAGTATTAGTGGACGCCCACAATTTCATTCGCATCGGCTTTATCTTTTTCTGTGCTCTTTTTAAGAAGATTAAAACGATTCAGTACAGAACCTAAATTCTAGGTTTTAAACTCGCTTCTTAATTTATGCAGATACATTTCGATATTCGTACCAAATTCTTTAATAAATGTGATGTGTAGTATCATTTTATGTACTTGTGTTATTTTATTACAATTCCTAAAGCTAGTAGCTAGTACAGACACCGCGGAAACCGCAGATTGGACGACCACTCAGATCTTATTTAGGCGGTTCTCACACTGCACCGCGCTCCGTCGGAGCGTGTGATAGCGCGGTATCCCGGGAGTACATAGTATAATGTATAAAAAACACGCCTAGTTCAACACACTGAACACGCGTCGCGGCGCGCGGTATGAAGGTCTGCGCTCGGCGACGAGACGGGGCGCGCGGCGCGCCACTAGTAGTGTGAGATGAGAGCTGCATTACAAGAACCGCGCGACAGATGTGAAGTTGTGAACAAATTAATGTTATTGGCGCTACACACGATCACTTTTAACTGTCAGTTTTCACCAAGGAAGTTATAATACAACAGGAAGGTGCACTGCTGCTAAAAAACGGTCCTAATGAGATAGTAAGAACGAGGTCAGTTTATCTCACTCCATCCCATTACGGCGTCCACGAACATGCGCGACGGGCGGCGGGCGGCGACGAGCGAATTGCGAACTTGACACAACGAAGCATCAACGAAGACGGAAAACATCATTCGGCTTGTAATGTTGCCACTTTAACATTCTGAAATCTATCATTCAAATTCTTTTCTAGGATAAGCCATAAAAAACTTAAACGACCTGATATATTTTTATGCCTAATACGGTAAAACCTAAATTAATATGCGATGTTTTCTATTGACTAAAAGTAATACGAAGGGGAAATTTTACGAAATTTAATTTTTATAACGTAAGTTGTGAACCATAAATCTACTAAACCTGTTATTTAAGAGTGCTGGCAAGTTTAGAGAAAGGGACACCCTCACCTCGTTCTTGCGGTCTCAGCTGGACCGTTGACATTTTGTATTGAAATATAAACCTTATCTCTTAAAATTAAAGTGTATTTTTAAATACACAAAAATACGGAGTGCACCTTCCTGTTGTACGTAGTACTTATAAATTCCTTGGTTTTCACCATAAAGTTAATATACCTTAGCGGAATAGAGAAACAAAGGGCTGAGCGAGCGAGATGTCACTAGCAACAACACTGTGAGATAAAAGGAGATGCGTGATGCAACGTAACAGAACCGTTTTTGGCTACTGTTTGACAGTTCGTCAGCACTTATCAGCACGCTGAGAATTTAGGTATTTTATTTTTTTCGGATTTTACGTGCCACGTGTACGTATTTTTAGCCAATATTGATATGGAAACATGGTGACTTGCTCAGTTATTGATTGTTGTACAACACAATGAAATAATCCCGCAAAATGTTCAGTTCACAGGTAAATTATTCCAAACCGACATCTCCCTTCCTAAGGTTTATTTTTGCCAATGCGCTTCGAATTTAAAGCAAGAAGTGTGATAATGCTCATCAACAAACATTTATTTATGTAACAAGCAAATATTGATTACACATAATGCAGTATTTACGAATATTTTGTGTAAAGAAATAATTTTCGTTTTACACTAGGGCTGCATCAAGTTATCGATATTTCGTGTCCACTGTCTATCACGCGGTAAAAAATGAATATGTATTAGGTACTGTAATTAAAGTACCTGTAAGACGTTTAGATATGAATTACCTGGGAATGTAATTCCATTTAAGATACTTAACTGATCCATAGGTACCTATCAGTTTTTGACTGTTAGAATAGGTACCTACATATACTATCATTAGTAATATAATTATCTTTCAGATTACATACTAACTTGGATACCAGAAACTAACTGGACTAAATTGATTATTATGCAGTAAGCATTTTGATGAAAAATATTTCCAAACGCGAGAGGTGAAACGTACTATCACTGTGGAAGCACCAAAAAATTGTTCAAAGGATTGTGCGAAGCATGGCCGGGTTGCTTGTGTATAATAAATGATTTAAAATCTCTGGGAGTTTTTCTTAAATATGCATACTTCACCGCAGAATCGAAGTTTTAGCCATGCAAAATCCCTTGGGGGGGATCAAAATCACATGGGTTTCAACTGTCATTTGAATTTCTTATTTTGATAGATTTTTGCGGCTTTGTTCTGTTGAACGTTGCTAGCTAGCTATCGTTATACCCGAGCGAACGTCTCAAAACAAGGAACTGATAGCGGCTATTTTCTTTATAAAATTGACTTAAAGTTCCCGAAAACGTATGAAGTTCATATCCATAAAGTTACGCGGTAGCTCCCCAGGGGGTCTACCGCCTAAAAAATCTGGATATGGATATGGGCTTTATTTGACATTTGAAGCCCATAATCTGAACTTGGCGGTACCGACTAATTCCATGGACTTCATATTTCTTCCCATACCCATATGTCAGAAAAAGAATGAATGACGAAGAAAATTCTCTATACATTTTTGACAGTTGAAGCCCAGAATCGGTATTTTGTAAAAATTAAAAAGTAAAAACTCGAAACCCAGATTCATATCGTTATGTCAAATGAAGCAGGCGAGTATTTTGGTATCGGAAGATTCATGGAAAAGTTTAATTTCTCAATTTGTGTGAAATAACTTGCTACTTTTGAGTGTAATCAACTTCATTTATAGTAAATATACCCCTAGCACTTGTAAAACGTTGAACTTTAGCAGAAGAGAGTTTAAAAGCGGAGCGAAAAGATGGAGCGAAAGAGACACAAACACAAATTGCTATTTCGCTGTTCCTTTCTCTCGAAATCATGTAATGGAATTTTACCCGCGAAATTCAAATTTTCGTTTCTTGTTTCGTTATCGGAATTTACATAACTTTAAATTGTTGACCTACTTTTGATAAAAATTAGGCATTTAATTAAAGTAATGAAGATACTATGTAAATCAAAAATAGGAAAGTTTTATTTTATGTAGGTACGGTTATATATTTTGTTTTTACTGCTTTGAGGATTTTTATCCGAAACACAAAAATTAAACCAAATACCTAGCCTAGCCTAGCCACCATTCTGGCTGAAGTGTGCTGAAGTCCTTGGAGTAATTGTGGATATTGTCCACAAATTATATAGTGTATATTGTCTACGGAAAGTGCCATTGATTTGATTGACATATGATCCATATGATTTTAAGTGATATTGAGCTGTGTTAAAGTTCTCTGTTATTTATTATGTTATAAAGCTAACTCCTTCCTATAAATGCATGTTTTAAGACCTCAGCAAAGCATTTGATCTTGTGTGTTATGAAGTTATGATAAGCTTTGGACCTTTGGACAAAACTTAAAGTTAAAGATGTTTCTCGTTGGCTGAGGTTATAAATGTACTGGCACATTGGTATTGTAATCAGAAAAATGTGGTAAAGTGGGGAAATACATGCTCTGAAGAGTTTATGTGGTGTTAGACAGGATGGGCTGACTTCGCTCTTATATATGTATATATATGGACAAGCTCATCGCTGGGCTGAGCAGCACACATGGTTGTTATATAGATAATGTCTGTGTGAATAATATCAGTTATGCTGATGACATGGTGCTGTGCTGCTCAGCCTGTCGCTGGGTGGCCCCAAAAAGCTCCTGTGAGGACTATATATGGAAGCACGGCCTAAGGTACAACGAGAAATAGAGTGAATTCATGATCTTCAGGGGTAACATTAAGAGACTTGAAAATGTGCCCCTGTTACTTTTGAACAGGGTTCCTTTGGGCCGTGTAAGTCAGTTTAAATACCTTGGGCATATAGTAACTGAAACTCTGTATGACAATTTATTCTGATATAGATGGATAGGGACGCAGGGCTTTGTCGGTCAGTGGTAACATGGTGAGGCACACAGGTTTGCTTGGTTTACAGTAGAAGTAAATTTTACTTTATTTAAAGCCTATTGTCAAAATTTTTATACCAGTAGTCTGTGGTCAAACTTTATCCAGCTTTCCTACAATGCCCTGCGTGTGTTATACACTAACATCTTTAAATCCTTGTTGGCGCTTCCACGTTTCTGCAGTGCATCTGGCTTCTTATTTCAAAGGCATTCTGAGGAGAGTGGAGAGAAGTTAGTCTCTCCATATTTTGCTAGGTGAAACTTTATGTTAACATAAGTAGCCTATTGTAAATGAAGCACCCCTTGGAAATGAAGCACTAGAGTATGTTGATACCTCCATATATTTAGGTAAGCAAATCTCTTTTGATATGCAGAGAAATGAACATGAAATAGAAAGGAGAGTTTCAAATGCATGGAAAAAATTTTGGAGCTTAAAAGAAATTATGAAGAGTGATATGCTAATCTCAATTAAACAAAAGATTATGGACTCCTGTATACTGCCAACATTAACCTACGCTAGCCAAACCTGGAAGCTCACTTATAGAGTAAAATCCAAAATTAGAACATGTCAGAGAGGTATGGAAAAGAGCTTGTTAAAAATAAAAAGAATACAAAAAATATCACACAAAACTATTAGGAAAAAGACAAAAGTTACTGATGCTCTGCGTCACTGTAAAAAACTAAAGTGGCGGTGGGCCGGCCATATAGCTAGACAAACAGACGATAGATGGACCCACAGAATAACATGCTGGAACGGACCACCGGGCACTAGAAGAAGAGGTAGGCCAGCTGCCCGCTGGGCAGATGATATCATGCAAGTGGCTGGCAAACAGTGGATGGAGATAGCGAAAAACAGGGAGACTTGGAAATCTCTAATGGAGGCCTTCACCTTCGAAAACGAGGGGCTCTTACTAAATTGATAATGAATTTTCATATTTTATTTGCAATTATTATGTATTAGTTAAGAATTTAATATAAAGTAAATATTATGCATATTTTGTTAAATTTACCAAAAGTAAGAAATAAAAGGCTTTTTTATTTTATTTATTTATTTATAAGTAGCCTATTTTAATTTACTTTTTCAATTTTAATTTTAATATTGTGATTTTGTACTAAAATAGTCAGTAAGCAAAGAAATGGTCTGAAATCAAGGAATTTTATTTTATTTATCAATAGAAATTTAAGTTATAAATTTCAATAAAAGCTCCCATGTGTTATCATTTGTTAGATACTCTATACTTAACAGACTAACTCTAGTTTGTCGTTTTTCGTTTCAGGACGATGCAATTATTTCAGAATTACTGAATAAATAAACCATATTATTAACCTATTTATTTAGCAATTTCTATTCAAAGTACCTAATCCACGTTATGTGCTATTTTGTAAAAGTATTTTGTAGTAAGTAGTACAACCACATAATATGCTATGCTATGTTGTACTTACTAAGTACAATATAGCATAGCTACAATGCACATCTATACCTGTCTATTGTGTGCAACTCTTATGAGACAGCGCTTAAAGCTCATATTTTCCAAATAAAATTATGAGTTGATAGACAATTTGTTAATTTTCTTAATTGCTGTTAAATTGTAATGTCAAAAACCCACTTATTTATATTTAAGTTAGCAACTGAAAACATAAGAAGTGCTAAACTGAAAAATCATAGAAAATAAAATAACATTTGGCCGCTGAAGAAATAAATAACTTATGTATTTACAGGTCTAACTATTTAATCATCCTCATAAATGATAGTAATTTTATTTCTCTTTCATAGCAAATTTATATAAAATAAAGATAATGATAAAAATAAGTACCTACCTATGCTACATAAATAAGTGTTAAAAATATGAATTCAAGAAACTAAACATTGCTTATTTTCAATTCTGGAAGGGTTGTGTTGTGGCACTTCTTAATTGAGAATATTGGCTTTGTTTAGTCTGAATTTGTCACAATATACTAATAATTTATGTAAACACAAAGGTATAAGTAGGTAAGTACAAGAAATTAACCAGAAATAAAGAACTATCAAAATGGTATCATCATGCATTTATTAACCAAGTTGTTATTGTCACAAGTTCACAACACATAATTTAAGACATTATTACGGTATACTTTGTACTGTTTATCTTTTAAAGGTTCTGTTGAATGATTTTCTCTGAAATTATCATCTTATAAACAATGTTCTTGTCTTGGAGTAGCCGTCCATTCCATCATGTCAATATTAAACTTATAAGGAACATTCGGTCTGCTTTTCTTCAAATCTTGATAAATATCTGCAACCTTGCTCTGATAATGAGCCTTACGGGTAGTATCATAAGAGGAAATGAAGAACATTAACCACAAAATGTCCCAAACAATAACTTCTACAAAATTTTGCCATGACGGGGTCATTTGTCAAATTGTTCACGTAATTAGCGCACACAAATCGAAGAGAAACCATAGTTGACCCTCAAAGATATGCCTTTTTCGTTATATTTTATTAATTTTGTGTTATTTACATAATTCAAAAAGTAAAGTTAAGGGTGGTACTCCACTTATCAAATATTTGATCCAAGAAATTGGACGAGGACAACTTCGATTGGTTTCATTGATAAATTCTTTGATCAAATGCATATTGGACTAAGATCTTTCATAAGTGGAATACCGTAGAAAGGCTTGTCATTTGCGTTTGGTTATTAAATGATACGTACATTATTTATTTTAGGAATACTTGTTTTTAATACTATGAAAAACTAAATTAATTGTTTTTATCGACTTTGTCCGTTGTCATTTAAAATATAAATAATAAGATTAAAAAATGCAGAGAAATAATAATATTTTGTTAAATATTGGTATTTATTTCAAATGATGCAACAAGACGCGACTATCATTCACTCGCGAAATCCAGATCCGGAAAAACAGTTAGCCGGTAGCTCCAATTGAAGCCCATATTATGGGTATGGGCTTGAAATCAGTAATATGGATCTGAACTTCATATTTTTAGCCGGTAGACCCCCAGATCCGGAAAAACAGTTAGCCGGTAGCTCCAATTGAAGCCCATATTATGGGTATGGGCTTGTAATCAGTAATATGGATCTGAACTTCATATTTTTAGCCGGTAGACCCCCAGGTCGGGTAAATGTTGAAAACTAATTTTTCTATATTTCCTCGTGTCTGGGTGTATGTGGTAATTACCCGTCGTTGTTTCTAATTTCCATAATAATAGTGCTTAAGCTACTATACTTTGGTATTGGAACAATGAGTGTGATCGTGTCCAATATATATTTATTTATTACTGTAATTATTTAATATTATCGATATCGATATTAATCTGAAAAGCGACATGACGCACATCACTGACACGCATACATAAACAATTTTACACACACAAATGCGATCCAATTTCGGTTTCGTTTGACACCTCATGGTTGTTCCTCTATTCCGATAGGTATATTAACTTTATGGTTTTCACTCAACAGTTTTCTGAACGTGTTACTACACCTATTAGACGGTAATGTAAACAAGATCCGCGCGTTTTCCGCCTTTGTGTACGATCCCAGGGATCATTCAGAAAACTCGGAATTCTTTCAATTCCTAATGAACTTGTGAATGCCATTCACGCAATGAAAACAATATTTGTGAAATGAACAGCCTGGAAATAAAAATAACTAATTCGAGAGATATAATCTTGATAATAATATTATATCTTTAAGCTTTAATTAAATTTACCTTTAATTAAATTATGTAGTTCAACGCTCTGTTTATTGTAATTCCTAAAGAGTTTCCTCGAAAGGTTATTAATCAAGTACTTAATTGTAATTGAGATTTTAAATTATTTTTATGCATTCACATTGCAATTTTTGTAAGTATAGGAAAAATGTGATAGTAAAAAACCACGAACCCTATAAGTAGCTTTCAGGCGGGATATAAGTAATTTGTAAGTTTTCTTCAATAACTAAAATCTCCGAAGGAGAGAACAGTACAACCATTACAACATTCTCATATTTGACAAGTCTGTTTTTGTACTGTATTTCATTCAAAGGATACGTAATTTATTATGCAACGTAGTACTTATAAATTCCTTGTTATTATGTCATAACTTTACTCTTTGATCAGTGACAGACAAGCCCATAGAGAAAGATAAATATATATGACAAGCCTTCAAGCCGAATTGGTTTAATTTGATTGAATAACTTTGGATCATATTTTAATTTAATTAAATGGATGTTTGTTCCAGTGGTGATAACATGTTTCATTTCAGTAATCTCTTTATTCGGATCAGGAGCATATGACGGTAAGCTTTTTACTTTTCTCTTGTTTAATTTTGAATGTTATTATTGAATTACCCAGTTGCCGTGAAATTTATACCTATACCAATTGGTTTACACCTTGAAAAGGGGGAGATAAATATCATCTATCTTTTTCGACTGTATTCCGTGAAACTACGTGATGATTGTACAAAGCACGTCCGCAACATTTGAAGGTGTATTCATTTCTGAGTGTCGCCTGATATCTTGTTACTTCCTGGTATCAGTACGGTCTACAAAAGCTTAAATAAAGGACAAAAAACGGACACTTGCTTTATTTTCATACAAACATACTCACTTCACGTCTCTATTGCAGAACAACTCCTAGTTATTTATCTACACTATTACTATTATCAAAATACAAAATAACTCGTCTTTGAAATTAAAGTCTCATATAGAACAAACACTTCTCTATTTCCCCATAGCGGAAAAAGATTGAAAGTTGGCTCACTCGCGCTTGTGAGATAAAGCAACTGTAATCAAATATGAATCAGATAAAGTCGCAGGTAATACGCTAGTCATCCTATAAAGAGCGCCTACATTTTTTTTATTTAGAACGATCATACGAAGCTTTCTCGTGGGACTGAAGTTAGGATCCACTTAGGCTCTCAGGTATTTACTCGTCATTCTTAAAAACAAAAGTTTCATCGCTGTTTTGTCTTAGTAATCCCCATTGGGAATGTAAACTTTTTTTCAGAACACCACGTTCATTATATTTCAGTAGCTTTTAAATTTAAATGATATTTTAAGCTTTATTGCACATGACTACAACCGAACAAATACAGGAATATGACGTCAAAACCCACGTTAAAGGGCTATTGCAAAACAGCATTTTCTTCCAGGAAACCTTCGGTAAGAGAAAGATATAAATTAAGATAGTTAATAATAATAAGTAAGTTAGATAAGTTTGTGGCGCTTTGACACAACTGTAAGTCAGCATGTATACAGTTAAATTAATTAAAAATAGGGGAATGGCTGCCAGAAAAACCACTTAACCAATAGGCGGCCTATTATTGCTAAACAGCAATATTTTTCGGGCAACCTTTGGTGAGAGTAAACAAATTAATAGGGGAATGGATAAATAAAATAGGATTAAGAAAAAGTATTTACTTAGGCAAGTACCTACTTTCAAATAAATAGTGGTAGGAAAAAAAGGAGATAGCATTATAAATTAGGTGAAAGAAAGGTATGTATCCCAGAGCCCGAATAAATTTTTTTGCTTAACTCCAAGTTTGAGTGTCTATCTCTATAAATAACGTAGCTCTTTTCTGGCATTTTGCGTGGCAGGCAGGTGAGTAGGTAGGTATTGCAAGATCCTTTCACAGAAAATTCAAATGCGGAAGCTGGTCTTCACGATAGCTCTGAAACCGAACAAAAGTGCCGCCTTGATTATGTAAATGCAGCGTTAAAGCTCTGTCTAATCTATTACGCTCCACTTTAACGGTTCTCAATAAAACTTTTCTTTTCACCTTGACATTGAAATTTTGTGGGAAAACACTGAGAAACTTTCGGAACTCAAGACTTGATAAAACTTGAAATTCAAAAGGCTAAAATAAGATAGATTGACATACTTTACAACAGAAAATTCATGAAAATAATCCCAACATTTGGGTGAATGTAATTGGCATGTAGTTTTAATAGCCTCCCTGAAGAATAATACTACTAATATAATAAATGTGAAAGTTTAGATGTTTGGATGTTTGTTACTTTCTCAATCACGCCAAAACGGCTGAACGGATTTGGCTGTGAGACACAGATACTTTGTAGCCTGGAAAGGAACATAGGCTACTTTTCATCCTGGAAATATATCACATTCCCGCGGGATAACGTCGTCTAGTCCACGCGGGCGAAGCCGCTGGCGGAAAGCTAGTATATCAATATATCGGTTTCTAAAGTGGTGCTATATACACATAGCAACACACTTATTTATTAGGAATGAGAATATGTTTTTGAATTCAAGAAAAGTACAAGTATTTCAGAGATTAGCGTGAACAAATAACAAAAAATGCTTTATTAATTTAGTATATAGTGGTACCCGTTCCCGTGGGAACAGCCTATAGCTTTCCCGATAAATGGACTATCCAACACAAAAAGAATTTTTCAATTCAGTCCAGTAGTATCCGAGATTAGCGCTTTCAAAGAAACAAACAAACAAACTCTTCAGCTTTATAATATTTGTATAGATTATAGTATTCCTAGATTAGCATCAGTTAACACCGACCGACCGATTTGGCGCAGGGGTAGGCTACCCACCTTCTGCGCCAGTGGTCTCGGGTTCGATTCCCGAACAAGACAAATATTTGTGTGCATGAACATGTCTATTTGTCTTGGTCTGGGTGTTTACTATGTATACTAAGTATGTATTTACAAACAAAAAGTATTTAAGTATATATTTATCCGTTATCAAGTTTTCCATGATACAGTTTCGTAATGATATTAAAATGGGCTTAGATAATTGGTGTGAATGTAAGTAGTTATTTATTTATTATTTATTATAACAACCCCTATTCCGTTGAATTAGTCTGGTTGAGGCTAAATATACTAAGACTTATAGGAGTACATACACCCAGATGTTCAGTTGACCTAGATGTCACCTCATAAATGTTATCAATTCAGGTACTAACAGAAACTTAACAACGCAATCAAACGCTGGCTCCTGTATTAAACTGGAAGCGCAAATTTCAGTCTCATAATGTTGTTGGCAGGTATTTTATTCGCTAGAGAATTTCAGAGATTTTGCTAGCATTTTAACATTTGAATGCTACAGAGTATAATATACCAATTAAGCTATTTTGATGAATTGAGACTACAGCTTGCTATTTGTTATGTTTAAACTTCGATCAACATTAACAAAGATTTTAAATGAATCAATGCATATTTAGTCAATACTACCGAGCTGCTCTGGCTTTGCGCGGGTGCAAGGAACAACTCTTTTTTTATCCACAACGTTTTAGCACTTAGCCTTCATCACACTTGATGTTAAGTGGTGATAAGGTTGAAGGTGGAAGCGCACTACACCTGGAATCCTCAATCACTGAGGAACTGGCTAGCGTATCTCTAACTGCCGGAACACAATAATGCTGAAAACATCATTGTTATGGCGTCAGACTAAGATAAGATGGTGGTAGCTAGCCAGGCAGACTAAGAACAAGTCCTACCACCAACCAAACCGAATACAATATGTACCCCCACTGGGAATCGAACCCGGGACCTCTGGGTCGGAAATCGGTGGTGTGAACCACTAGATCACGGAAGCGGTTAAACGTGAAACATTCTCTTAAATGACTCTGTCTATTGATAGAGAGATAGGGAGGAGCCCGAGGTGCATTGGTTGTCGCACACGATATCTTAAGATAAAATATTACAGCATCTTCACCGTTTGTGACGCCCTTTAGTCGTGGGTCACACTGGAGCGACCGCGGGGCGCGGAGGCGACCTGCGGATCCGCAGGACACGCGAACACGTACCGGCGGAGGGCGTTTGTGCACTACACTGAATTTTACCGATCCGGAAAAAAATGGATGCTTGTATTTTAATAATTAATTAATTATTATAAATTCTTACTATTATAAATAATTAAATTATTAAAATACAAGCATCCGTTTTTTTCCGGATCGGTAAAATTCAGTGTAGTGCACAAACGCCCAGAGGGAATACCTCCGCCGGACGCGCCAGTGCGGCCCCTCCCGTCTGTCTCAATATATTTGTTTTTCCCGCTCAACTCGGACGCAAGAGGCGCCGCTCCAGTGTGGTCCACGACTATGGCATGCTTTATACAGGGTTATTTTGAACTGGCCAAATGTTTAAGTTCGACTCAGAATCGGTAAGTGAACAACTTTCTCCTAGAAACACGAATCGAAATATGATTTTTTTTTTGACTTTTCATACAAATCATACTGATCACGTAATCGATTTAGTATGGGAAGTCCAAAAATTTTGGTCATATTTCGACCCATGTTTCTAGGAGAAAACTGTTCAATACTTACCGATTCTGAGTCGAACTTAAAAGTTTGGCCAGTGGTTTCAAAATAACCCTGTATAAATCTCCCGCACCCCGCATACGGGCCTTATCGACCAATAAAATGAGCCATTATTAACCGACTTCTAATTCAAAAAGGAGGAGGTTCTCTATTCGTCTGTATGTATGTTTTTTCTTTTTTTTTTTGTGTATGTCCACCGATTACTCGAAGACGGCTGAACCGATTGAAGTTCAAACGTTATTACATCAGGTTGGTTTCCAAGTTGGTCCCATTTTTTGAAATTTTGAAATCGGTTCAGTAGTTTTCAGGAAATCTATAAAATACTGTCGTTTTCGTTACCACTTTATGAGAATTTAATACGTATCTTTAGGCATAACTCCTTTGTTTATAAACCGATTTAGATGATTCTTATTTTGTTAAAAAGGAGATACCTCAAGGTATTTTAACCGACTTCGAAAAAGGAGGTTTTTTAGTTTGATCACATACCTATTTACCAGAAAACACTTAAATTGCCTGCACGATGCACTAAAAAGAGTGAAATAAAAATTAATTTTTATAAAAAAATAAAACCGCCTTCAAAAAAACCACATAATAAAAGTAAGAAATAATTGCTCACCAAATAAATAACGTAAGTACTTTGAAATCGGGCGGGTTTTAACAAAAACAACAAAAAATTGTACATGTTGCACGCCCGAGTTCAAAGTACTTACGTTATTTATTTGGTGAGGAATTATTTCTTACTTTTTTGATGTGGTTTTATTATTCTATATTTGCAGTTCAAGACCAGACTAGCATGCGGGCCAACACATTACTGGACGATGCCGACGATATCCAGAGACAGCTCGACAATGAAGCAAGGGACAGGATTAAGTACGGAGGGGTTGGTCTCAAAACTTAGATTTATTGCAGGGTCCCTCTTAGAACTCCCAGAAGGCCTATCTGTCACAGAGTAACTATTTACTGACATAGTTTAAAGCCAACGGCGTTACTTAAAACCCGAAATGTACGAACTTAATAGAATCGTCTATTACTTATAAACTACAGGATATAGGATACCCCTAAAGGAATCGTGACCATCAAATTCTGTCAGTTAACTTTACACGCGACGTTATAACAAAAGCAATAAGAGTTATTTTCCTTGTACAACTCGTGCTTTTGACTCTACAAAATTTTTAGAGTTTAATATCCTATCTTTTCCGTTGTAGAACAAGATAGATGCTCTGTAAAGCTCCGTTGGAGAGCAATTTTACAAACCGATGCTTTTAAAAATTGCGATGAATAGTGCAGAAGGAGGTCTATTCTCCAAGTCTTTTGAAGTAACAATGAAATTTTCCTTTCCTTTTTAATATTGAAGTATTTGTATGGTCTCATTTGAACTATCTAAAGTAAGTAGGTCAGGCTTGACAACAATATTGAAATTCAGATGAATTTTTAATTAGCTAGACGTGAAACCGGCGCAAAGGAAAGAAGATGGATAGGCATTTTCCCAGCCTGCAGTGGGACGATTTAAGCTGAAAATAATAATTATAGATAGATTCATAATAAATTAGAGAAATAGGCTAATTAACCTTTTTTAAGTTCCATTAAGCCGAAAAAGTTTTGATACCCAGAAAATCGTAAAACTGTTTTTTTGAGTATACATTTTTAGACCAGCAAAAACACTGCACCATCCTGTTAGTCCTAAGATTATCTATGCTCTGACGTCTCATACGGTTGGTACAGTCAGCGTCATACTATACGACGCTGACTGTTACGACATTCATACTATAAGACGCTGACTGACTTAAGTACTCCGGTATATTTGAACACGGTGGATGGCCCGAACAATTTGATCGCTTTGGCTGAATCATTGTTAATGACCATTTTAGATGTATTCAAGTATTTGATGATCTTGACTGCTACCCAGTTATATAACGCTGACTGTACACCCAAGGGAGAAAATCCACCCTCGATTACCTCCCTGTTTGACATTACTACAGAGAGACTAAGTACACAGTGAAAAAAGCGTCATCACAGCATTGCTACTTCCTCTTTGGCACTTCAATAAAAAAACAAAAAAAACAGTTCCTATCAAAAAAAATATTTATCTCTCAATCTTGTACTTTTAATTGTTAGAATCAGTATATTTTGGTTTCGTATGCCAAGTACTAAAAGACATATTGATTTGTAGTATTAAATTAGATATATTATGATACATATCGGACAAGTTTTGGTTAAAGTCAAAATCAAAGTAAAGGTCAATAAATTTTTATTCATATAGATTAAATAAAATTAATGCTTATGAATCGTCCAACATTTTTTTACCTACCACCTGTTATGGACATCTTTTAACTGACAAGAAAAACAGGCGAAAAAAACTTCATCAGCTTTAACAGAAGCAACGCATTTACAAAATAATTATGTCGTTGCTAGACAAAATGGTAGAATAATAAAATTTATACAAAAAGCTAATGCTGAAGGAAAGTTTTCTCATACTTATGTATAGGAATATTATCCTTTTATACATTGTTAGTGTTACAGGCATCAGAATGGCAGAGGGAGGTTTACCTCACCTTCGTGGACTTCGAAAAAGCCTTTGATACGGTGAGCTGGCCCAGCATATGGTCCCGTCTTCTTGATATTGGGGTACCGCCAAAAATCGTCCACCTGCTGCAAGCCGTCTACAGAAAATATTCTGTCCAAGTTACCATCGACGGCCTTGTATCCGAGGATATTGCGGTTCATGCTGGAGTTCGCCAAGGTTGTTTACTCTCGCCTCTTCTCTTCCTGGTTGTACTAGACGGAATTTTGCTTAGCATACATCAGAACAAGCGTCGCGGGATAGAGTGGGGACTGTCCAATGTTTTAGAGGACTTGGACTATGCCGACGACTTATGCCTGCTGAGTCATACACACGCCGACATGCAAGCAAAGTTAGACGATCTTGTGGGGGAGGCAGCCATAGTGGGTCTAAAAATTAACACCAGAAAGACTCAAGAGATGCGATCTGGAGTGAAGAATAGTACACCGTTGCTGTTAGGCACAGAGGTTGTGGAGCGCGTCCACAAATTCACTTACCTCGGGAGCGTCGTTTCAGAATCCGGAGGAACTGAAGAGGACATCACTTCGCGGATCGCCAAAGCCAGAGCCACCTTCGCACGCCTGGGACCTATATGGAAGTCACGGAAGCTGACCCGGAGGATCAACCTCAAAATCTTCGGGTCCAATGTTAAATCGGTACTCCTGTATGGGTGCGAGACGTGGAAGGTCACAAAAGACATCTCGCGCCAGATTCAGGTCTTCGTCAACCGTTGCCTTCGTCGTATTCTCGGTATCTTCTGGCCCGAGACCATCTCTAACGACCAGCTGTTAGAGCTCTGCCAAGAATCTCCGATCGACCAGCAGATCAAGCGCCGGAAGTGGCGATGGATCGGCCACACGCTCCGGAGAGATTCCGACCATATACCTAAGCAGGCGCTCGATTGGAATCCCCAAGGAAAAAGAAGACGTGGCCGTCCTCGTCAAACCTGGCGTCGCACCGTACTGGCAGAAGCGAAAAGCATTAGGAAGACGTGGAGCGAATTGAAACGCGATGCTCAAGACCGACTGCGTTGGAGATCTACTGTGGACGCCCTTTGCCCCATCCAGGGGACATAGGACATTAAGGTCCGGTTGCTCGAAGCTTGGTTAGGGTTAAATTATGGTTAAAGTTAAATTAACCGGCGGTCAAATTTAAAAAGCGTTGTTGAAGCAGCGGTTACTTTAACGAGCAGTCAAATTACAGATTTAACGGCGGTCAAAATAACCGACAGGGTGGGGGTGGTTTAAATTTTGACATTAGTAATTAAGGGAAGGTTAATAAAATAGTACAGGCAACACTTTTAACCCTAGATAAACAATGTATTTTTCTTTTACCGATGTCAAAATTGACATCAGTTAAATTTTAACTTTTGTCAATTTTGACCAAAGTTAAATGTACGAGCAACCGCACCTAAGTCAAGTCAGTGTTACTATAATTATGACAACCATGCGTTGTGATCATTTAAATAATCTTCTACTTTGTAATAGCCTTTGCTTAAGAGCGTCTTTTTAACATGTTTTTTAAATTTAGTCAAAGGCAGCTCGATTACTTCTTGTGGAACGTTATTAAAGAAGCGATCGCCTTAAATTTCGTGGTTATTTTTTTGTGAAACAACTTATGGATTGTTTTCACAAAAAAAAATAACTAACCTAAATTTCTAACCTATCACGTGTTCTACAGGACTTCCGAGGCAAACTCTCACCTCTGAAATCCACTTTTCTGACATTTCACTAGATTTAGTTTAGTAAAATGACATATCACTGAACTTGTTTAGGAAATAGACGTAGTAAATAAGCATATTCCACATCTTCCATGATTTCGTGGTATCCCTAGGGATTTCGTGAAATCTCTGATTTCCTCATATCCCTGCGACATATCTAAATTTGAATTTGCTAACAACTAACAACGTGTACAGCCGGCCAAGAAAGTGGTCTACCAGTTTTGACAGTAGTTCCCGTGTCAACAAAATATCGCTAAAGGCGAATCTTTAAAATTGTTTGTTTACTGAGAAAACTGACATGAAATCATAGAGCAAACACACAATGTTATTTTCGCCATGTTTTTCATAAACTTCAGAACTAAGGAGGATTTTTAAAGTAGAAAACTCTTTCACTGAAAAAGAACATAATATTATATCACTGACAAATTAATGTCACAGGTATTTTCCTAAACTCCATAAACTAAAGTAAAATTTATTCATTATTTTACTACAATGCCTCAAAATTTATCCATCCATAGCCGAGAGAGCTCAAATAATCGCACTTCACAATGATGGATTCAATATTAGTGAGATTTCTAGAGAATTAAATGTGTCTTATGGTTCAGACATGATGGAACCGCAACTAAAGAACAGCAAAGCACTGCAAGGGCACTGCAATGAGGTATGGGAGGAAACCCGTGAGTCTGACATCTGCTCGAGGCTGGTGGGCTCAATGAGGGACCGACTCCGAGAAGTCATAGAGGCAGATGGCGGCTACACAAGATTTAAACATTTAATTTTTTTAAGTGACTTATTCCATGTGAAAAAAATATTTTTAACAACCAAATAATTGCATTTTCACTACCGCTTCTTGTTACAACACTTGTCCCGTCCTTTTCTAATCGAGAAAAGTGGATATCATTCCCCCAATGATATCCACTTAGCCTACGTTTAGCAGTGGACATCCATTTATGCAAAGTGTTAAACCAGGCGACTAAAAATTACTAAGTTGAGCGACTAAAAATACTAAGTGAGCAGCGGGAAATAGCTTTAGGTTAGGTTAGATTGGCGACTAAGTCGCTCACCTAGTAATTTTGGTACCCTAAAATGTTTTTTAGTCGATCGGTTAATTACTATCCTTACAAAAATATCCCTAAATACTGAAATTGGTAATTCATTATCGATAACTGAACAATTTTGCCAAGGAACATTAGGGCGGTTTCAGATTAGCGTTTTATACGCGCGTATAAGCTCGTTTTCGGAAGCGCAATGTAGGCGCGTATAGTATAGGCGTGCCTTTTGCCACACGCGCGACTCGTACGAGCGTTGACATGCTTGTATGCTTGTATAAGCGCGAGCCATACGCTACCTAATCAAGCGCAAGGTTCGAGCGAACACGCCGAAATATGCCCGTTTATTCAGTTTTTTGAAGTCCGTATTGTGGCTCGCGTGAAAGCGCGTATGCCGAAACGACCGTATACGCTCAGAAAAAAACGCCAGTTTGTAACCGCCCTTATATCGCAATATTAGAATCAAGAAATTGGTATGTTGTTGATGAGAATCAATATTCGACAATTCGAAATTCGAAAAACGAATTCGCGAAGTGTCATAAAATTCAAGCAAAGGAAAATCAACCTTGTTCTTAGTTGACGAACAAACGAACTTCACCCTTACGGTGGTAGACGACATATTTGGCCGACTGTACGTTACATTTTGCTGATCTTGGTATTGTTCTTTTTGTGTTAAACGTAGTTCAATTTGAAAACTTTGGTTTTTCACGTGTAGGTAATCAATCATGCCTCGAATTTTTTAACAAATTTTGGAATCAAATGAAAACAGAATTATATTTATCAACTGACGATCTGTTTTCCTTATTAATGGTTTTATTTTATTTACATCATACTGCTCGGTAACTAGGATTTACTAGTATGGTAAGAGGCTGTGTAAGTTGGCATGTGCAACACAGTGTATTGTTTAGATTGAACGTTCCATTTTCAAACTACTTTGCAATTCAAGCAGGTGAATGCTTTAATTGTAAAGTAACTTTACCATTCAAGCTATGCAAAACTCCTTGGGCAAATAATATTTTTTTCATAAAATGATGAGAAAACTATTTACTGTAGAGAACAATGAAAATGGCGGTTAAAATAAGTACATTTACAAGTTTTGGCAAATTTTGAATAAATATTTTCTCTCAAAAGAATCATTTTGTCATAACAATATAAATGTTTTATTTACCTCGCATGAATGATGTAAAGTAGAATGCTTACCTCGGTTGCAAGTAGCTATCACACCCTCGAACTATATTCGCCCTCGCTCGTTTCGCTTGCTCGGGCGTCTAAATATCTCGGGTGCACTCGATCCTTTAGCGCCCTTTGCGAGCTGCGCTCGCACGGGCGCTAAATTGGATCTTGTTCTGTAATAGCTCACTTACGTTCCTTGTGTAACAAACTACTATTTCAACACACCTGCTCATAAAGTGAGCCTTATTACATCGATCTTAGGGCCATAAACCGAACTATAACCCATGCGTGCATAATAATATTACAGTACTAGTTGCGTAATAGAATTATCCCTACAAAGTTAAGTAAGTACCTAACTGCAAATTATATGCGAGTAAACAGAGACTTTTCAATTTAACCGGGTAATAGATACAGTTCTTTTTTTGTAACAACAAAGAGGTTTTATACGGCTGGAAATCCATTTACGTTTTTAGAATAAATAAATGTGTCCCTAATTAAGACAAAAAACATAATTAAGTATATGATTATCAAATTATTTATAATTCACAATAATTTGTTATAAAACATTTGCATTTTATCACTATTATTATTTTGAAGTAGGCTGTATGGCTGTATGTAATCAATCACCTCACATTTGGCGCGTGGCAAAAAAAAAAACTTGCGCGCTTTTTCCCTTAGTTAATATTAGATTAATACAATATGTATGCAATAAATGTTTGTTTTTCCTCGCAAGTGTGTTGAAAAAGTGCGTATGAAACTCGTGAGCAACTTACTCACTAGACACTCGGCTGATTTACGCCCTCGCCTGCGGCTCGGGCTGCAACCCACAGCCTCGTGTATAATGAGCAACCTAAGCTCACTTGTATCATAATATACTATTTAATTATTTATTTTAATGACATTTAATCGAGTTAAGTGACTCAAAAACAAGCTAAAGCTAAAATACGAAGGTTCAATCAAATATCAACAAAATTTTGTATTTAACATAATACATAACAATTTTAGCTTATATATTTTTATTTATTCGTTATAAATAGGTGTATTGGAAGTAAATTTAAAAAAAACATGAAGTTTTTGAAAACTTTGACAAGGACAAAACTTCTTTTTCTGCATTTGACAAGCTTTGATAGCAATTTGCTCTTGTAAAATATTTTTAATATAAAAAGCCTGGAGCATTTGGAAATAAAAAACCCAGTCTAGATTCACATCAAATTGAAATAAATCTAAGTCTAAAGACATATCTTTGCGACAGGCTGTACGGGGAAATTGGATGGATTATTGATGACGAACCTATCCCTTTTTAGGGCATTAAATCTGTAGGTACTTATATTTTTTTGAATCGTACATAAAACTCTCGTAGTCTATTGGTACTAATTGGTACCCTTACTCATATAACAAGATCTATGATTGACCTCTCACAATAAACTGTATAAGGAATTCAAGCGAGGCACGAATATAGACTATAAAATGTATTTTCAAGCGCCCTGCGTGAACCATTGTAGCCCGAGAGCCAAACTAATTCGCTCTATGGAGACTCAACAATAATTCTATTTCAGTAATTTCTTTACATAGAAAATTAGATTATCTACTTTAATAAATAATTCATTAGTAGTCCACCACTATTTATGACAGCGTCATTAAAAAAAACCAAATACAAAGCTATAAAAAATCTATAAAAAATGGGCGAAAATGGTATAAGTATTATTCACTTTACATTTGAATACATTTATTAATTATCTTACGTAAAAGTATATAATCCTCCTATATATGTAAATGAAAAACAAATAAACTTAAAAAAAACTCTCTACGTAAACTTAAATTGGCATTACACCTATGTTAAAAATGCTATCAGATCAGTTTTTAATTACTTTTCTTTCATTTGCTTCCATTAACACGTATTGTACTAAATCCACTTTAAATATATAATGATAATGGAAAATGACTTTAGTGGTGAAAAAATACTAGTGAAAAAAATATAGCAGAAGAAAAACTAAGTAGACTTTTCTTATAGGTCATATTAAAGCATTCAAAATTAAAATCCACCGAAAAAACATTGGGAAACAATGTACAAATCGAATTGTCAAAACAAAGGGTTGCGCGGGGTAGAGAGCGCGTTCGCGGGGAAGGGCAAGGCAAAACGGACTGGGCGCGGGGCGTGTGTTCATACTTGTTTTGTTTGATTACGGAGTCGCGAGCGCACTGTTTACTTTAATTTACGTAATTCGACATTAGTGCAAATAGGTAATAAACTCGAGAAAAAATCATTTGAAACTTATACTTTAATATTAGTTAACCATAATGAAGGTATTTGTATTTTGTAGTTTTATTAATATTGTCACTATTTTGTTTGGTTTTTAGGAAGAACTGATTTAGTGCTTGCTTTTATGCTAAATCGACTAGGTACTTTTCGAAACTTCTACTGTAAAAATGTTGTACCTACTACCTACCTGCCTACTAAACTACCAGGGGTGGACTTCAAAATGGTTTATAATATAAATCATTTTGAAGTCGGTTTTTATTTTTTCGTTTGTTGCCCTTGTTACTGCCAATCTTTCATTTAAGGGTAAGAATAGGACCATTCAAAGAAAACATTAAATTTTTTCATTGTGAGTTTTGGTTTTGGAATTCGGTTTTTATTTGTTTGTAAAAAAGGATTTTATTTATTGCTTTAATTAGTGTCTATAGATAAAAAAATATCATTTAAAATTTGCACTGACCGTTCAGTGACCTTGGGACTTTTTTTTTAATTTCACCACTCGCATCGAGCGCTCGATTTCTCATACTCTTTTTCATGTCAAATATGAGTAAAATGTGGTAAAATATGACAAAGAGTAAGCGAGCGCTCGACACGAGTAGTGGCAAAATTAAAAAATAAACCCCACAAAGTACCTTCCCCTTGTTTATTTTAAAAGTAATTTATAAATGCCTTCTTCGTGGAGAGCCGACAACAGTCACGGATGATGTGATTGCAAATACCTATAATGTTATTCTAGTATCTACAAGAAATGATTTTCTTTGAAAACGAAAGAAATCATTGATGCATGTAAGAAATATTTGCTTATATTGATGTTTCTTTCTCATTTATTGATTTTACAATCAAAGTACTAAGCCCATTATAAAGAATGAGGACCAAACTGAAACCATTTTCTTTCCACTACAAAAAAAACTCCTCCTTTCTTGGAAGTCGGTTAAAAAACATTCAGTCTACAAGGTATACCTCGTTTCAAGAATACCGTATCAAATTGTATAAAGGGCAGGATCTTCTAAAAACTCTGTCTTTGTCTTATTCTTTACGTGTGAAGAGTAATGAAAATAACCTCACTTTATAATTTTTTCAATGTTTTTGTTGTTATTTTAAGCATCAATTTATTTTTTGGAAAAGTAGCCTGAGAATAATACACTATAAGTCATTACCTATTTTCTATATATTATTCGTAAATAAGTAATAATAATCTAGGAATAAAACCAAAAAAATATAAAAGTACTAGCGGCCGCCCGCGGTTTCACCCGCGTGGTTCCCGTTCCCGTGGGAATATCGGGATAAAAAGTACATATAAACCTTCCTCTTGAATCACTCTATCTATTAAAAAAAACGCATCAAAATCCGTTGCGTAGTTTCAAAGATTTAAGCATACAAAGGGACATAGGGACAGAGAAAGCGACTTTGTTTTATACTATGTAGTGAAAATGGAAAATGAAGTACGGGTCGACTTTTTCTAAATACTTCATTTTTAATTTTTTCAACCATAAAAATTGCATTGTGAATGCAAAAAAGTAAAAATTTAAATAACATACAAGTAATGAAAATTTTTTTTTTTTTTTGAAAATTTTTATAGTCGATTCAAGATACGAGTATCGTGTTTCTAGCCACAAAATAATCATGATCGTTAATGAAACTTCAACATATATTTTTATCTGCTCAAAATAAAGAATATTGAGTCAATTTCAACAACTGATTTTTTTCTCTAATTTCCATGGAAATTTTCATTTTCAGGTTTTTACACAAACTTTGATATTGTAGTGCCATACATATCATAATCTATATTCATATTACATAATTATACATTTTCAAAAGGGGTAATACATAATTTATATTACTAAAAGTTAACATGCCACAGAAATTGTGCTATGTCCACTGAAATTGTCATGTTATTAAAAATAATGTTTTTATACAATTATATCTAACGTTTTTAATCATCATCATCATCAGCCACACGACGCCAACTGCTGGGCATAGGCCTCCCCCAAGGATCTCCACAACGACCGGTCCTGCTGGTCCAGCGGCTTCGCGCGACCATGAGCAGGTCCACCTTGTAGGGGGCCTGCCCACGGCGGAATGTCGTCTGGTACGCGGTCGCCATTAGAGAACCTTTCCTCCCCAACGGCCATCGGTTCTTCGCGCTATCTGTCTCACCCACTGGCACTTCAGCTGAGCAATCTTTCATTTATTTTTTTTATTTTATTTTAAAAACTAACAGCGTTTAAGTTTATAATTAAATTCTAACAAAGAGTAAAGCCAATAAGGCCCTTTCGAGCGATGTCGGTTGTTTTAGTCCTCCTGCGGATCACTTCATTTCTGATTCAATCGAGCAGGGAAATGCCTAGCATTGTTCTTTCCTTTGCTTGCTGAGTCACCTTGAGTCTTCTTATGAGACCCATAGTAAAAGACCACGTCTCACTCCCATAGGTCATTACTGGCAACACATACTGGTCAAAGACTTTCGTCTTGAGACATTGAGGTATTTCGGATATATGCCGGAGCTTCCCGAACGCTGCCCATTCGAGCTGGATTCGACGAGAGCTCTCTCTCTCAAATTGGATTTACCTAATTGGACTATATATCCCAGGTAAACATAATGGTCAACAACTTTGATTGTAATGTTCCCAACATTAACTGGAGTGAATGCAACATGGGGCGGCATTGGACAGGACATGACTTTTGTCTTATCCATGTTAATCTTAAGACCCACTCTTTGGCAAGCACTGGTGACATTTTCGAGCATTATTTTCAGGTCCTCCAAGGTTTCAGCCATAAGAACTAAATCATCGGCAAATCGCAGGTGTGTTTGGTACTCGCTATTGATGTTGATACCGTATCCTTTTGAGCCCAGAAGCTTAAAAATATCCTCCAACGCAGCTGTGAACAGTTTCGGAGAGACGACGTCTCCCTGTCTCACACCTCGCTGTAGTTGGATCGGGTTAGAGCTCTGGTTCTGTAACCGGAGTGATATGGTGAAATTTTTGTATAAGTACCTTAGCATCTCGATGTACCTGTAGTCTATTTGGCACCTCTGGAGAGACTGCAGCAGTGCCCAGGTCTCAATCGAATCAAAGTGGCTAGTTGTACTCTTTGGTCTTCTGTATAACTTGCTGCAGCGTATGATTGTGGTCTATGGTACTATAGCCTCACCGGAACCCAGATTGTTCGGGAGGTTGAAAGTCGTCGAAACTACGAGTGAGAAGATTCGTAATGACCCTTGAAAACAACTTACAGGAGCGAGATGGGTCTCATCACCCTTCTTGAGTCTTATCACCCTTCTTGAAAAACAGCATCACATCGCTTCTGCCTCATCCCTTGGGGGGTTTGCCCTCAAGGATGACAGAGTTGGAAAGTTTCTGATGGACTTGAGTTATCGGCTTTCCACCCGCTCTCAGAAGCTCTGTTTTTAATCCGTCATCACCCGCCGCCTTGATGTTTTTAAGCTTCTTGAGAGCCATTCTAATCTCGTACAGACTGACGTCCGGGATATCTTCAATATATTCATATATATAAGGGCGGATAAGCTTGGCTCCAGGGTCTTTAGCCTTGCTTTCAACAGGTGTTTGCGTGGAATATAACTGTCCATAGAAACTCCCAATCTCCCTCAGGATTTCAGGTGAAATGATGCTACTTTCCTCAGTTTTCACCACGTTAATTGACTTTCTCCGATAGACAAATCTCTCGCGATCACTTTAGAGCCTTTGTTTCGCTCAATGGCCTGTTTAATATGCTTTGGTATCAAATTGGCGAAGGTCCCTCCCCTCGTCAAGGACTTTGTTATCTGTCTATTGAACTGCCAATAACGATGGGCATGCGCTGAGCTCTGTAGCTTCATTTCATGTTTCTGATCTATGAGTGGGAGAGCCTGGCTGGAGAGTTTATTTAATTTTAGACGGCGGGTTTTAAAGTACTTGGACCCTACCGTGCTGACAGTATCCACCACTGTGTTTGAGTAGATTCTCCACATGGTATTCTCAAGGGCTTTGAAGCGGTTTTGGAACTCAAGCTGAAAGCACTTGGGGTTTTGAATTTGGGCTGGTATTGGTAGGAGCGTGGGTTTTATCAGTCGCGAACTTTCAAGCTTGACGTCGATATTCAATGTGCTTCTGACCATGCGGTGATCACTTTGAATATGTGGTTCTTCGTCGACATGATAAAATCGATCTCGTTTTTTACTTTACCTGACGGACTGATCCAGGTCTATTTGAAGAAGTTCATCATATAAATGTTCTCCCTCTCCAGGAAGTCTGCCAGCATCGGGCCTTTCTCGTTCCGTCTTCGTAATGTTCTTTTTATATAACTAATTAATCGGTACAATTTCTGTGGAACTGTGTAATTTTCGTGGACACCTAGAAGCCACGGAAACCACAGAAATTTGAACACGGAAATTAGAAACGAGGTGTGATTTTTTTTTAAACTAGCGGATCCTTGCGGTTTCACCCGCGTGGTACCCGTTCCCGTGGGAATATTGGGATAAAATATAGCCTCTGTCACTCGGGAAGAATGTAGCTTTCTAATGGTGAAAGAATTTTCTAAATCGGTTCAGTAGTTTTGGAGCCTATTCGATGCAAACAAACAAACAAACAAACAAACATATAAACATATTAGTATATGTTCAGTACACCCCTGCCTATACCGCGGAATCGGTTAGCGCAGTGGAAGCTGGTACTACTAATATAGACTCCGGACAAAAACTAGGTTTCAGCGGGGATGTAAACTGAACAATTGGACTGCGATACACAGCGCTTTAATGTTAGGTAAGGTGAGGTTACATACGGGTCTGTGTGTCGAGCGTCTCCAAGGCAGAAGTGGTGTAAGGGAGCGCGCGCGCCCCTGGGGTCCTTTCTTCTGCAGACCTTACCAATTAGCCACCTTACTCACAACACAAATACAACACAACGGTCCCAAGACACTGGGCGTTTCAACAATATACACCAACACACACGGGGGAGCTTTTTTTATTACGATATATTGTCCCGACAACAAGCGCGTGTGGTAGAAAAGGTTATCTTTCTTTCAAAACCTCCGCGACCAGCCCGATGGATGGCGTCAAAACCTTGGTCGTACAAAACGGGATCACATAGATAATTTAAGATTTTATTCAAACTCGATATGCCAGGCACATTCAACGCGAGCGATTTTTAACAAATTCAGCAAAATTATTCCGACATCTTGTCACGAGAATTTCAATCAAGTGTCACTGTCAACTTCAAGTGACAGCTAAATGTCAATTTGACGTGACATTATAAATGCGTTCAGAAACGTCGATCTTTTCCGAACATCCCCCCGCCCCGGACCGTTAAGAACGGTACGTCAATCTACGGGTAATCGGGAGAGCCCACTAACGGCTCTCTTCAAAACCGAATCTCGAACCAAAACCTCAGCAAAACGAGGAACTCCGTCAGTTCCGGGGTAGAGTTTAACAATGCGCCCCCTTCGCCAACATAGGGGCGGCAGGTTAGCATCCTTAATCAACACGAGGTCGCCAGTCTGGGGTGGGGTGGTTTTATCTGTCCACTTCACGCGCTGTTGTAGGATATGCAAATACTCCATCGACCAACGTGCCCAGAAGTTTTGGGACATCTGTCTCAAAAGTTGGTATCGCGACAAACGATGGGATCCTACATCCTGAATCGGATATTCAGGCAACGCCAAAAGGGGCTGTCCGATCAAGAAATGACCTGGGGTCAACGCTTCCAGGTCATTCGGGTCCGAAGACAACGGGCACAAGGGTCGCGAGTTGAGGACGGCCTCAATTTTACAAAATACCGTATCAAGTTCCTCAAACGTGAGAATAGTTTCTCCAATCACGCGACGCAAGTGTGTCTTGGCAGCCTTTACACAAGCTTCAAAAATTCCTCCCAGGTCGGACAAGCTGGTGGGCTAAACTTCCAGATTATCCCACGCCGGGAGAGGGTGGTTCCAATGTCTATTTTATTATCAACAAAAAACTTAACTACTTCCTTAAGATAATTACACGTTCCCTTATAATTAGTACCACAATCGGAACGTATCAATGTCGGCAGTCCTCTACGGGAAACAAATCTGCTCAAGGCGGCGACAAAGGCTTCGGTAGACAATTCCGAGACAATTTCCAAATGGACAGCCTTGGTGGACAAACACACAAACACGCACAAGTACGCCTTATAGGTTTTAGCATTACGCAGTCTCGAAGCCTTTACAGTAAGGCTAAGCCCGCACAGCGATTAAAATTCGCGCGATTAAAAATCGCGATTTTGTAACTGATGGAATTGTATGCAGGTACACGCACTCGCGATTTAAAAATCGCGCGAATAAAAAATCGCTGTTTGCTGTAAAATAATCGCGCGTCCTAACCCTGCGGGAGGCGCGCCCCTTTTTCGAATATATTCTGTCGCTACCTACTGAAAATACAGAAGTATTTTCATTATTTTTAAGTATGTATAATTGTTATGTTTAAACTTCATACATAAATAATAGAAGATTGTAAAACAAGTGCATAAAACGTACCATTTTACCCGAGACGTATATATCCACCCGAGCCGTAGACGAGTGTTGATAGTCAATTCGAGGGTAAAATGGGTTTTATGTACGAGTTATACACTCTGCTTTTCACTTCGAGTGTGAGGAAAATAAATAACAATATTGCAATAAAGAAAAAATAAATACTTCGCCATATTGGCGGGAAGATAAGTTTTTATATGTGGCAGTGGCAGCACAGTGACTTCAGCATAGATCGTAGTCCATAATGCTCTTGAAATACTTATTTCTTAGAAAACTCATTAATTTTGCCTAGTTTTATTATTTTAGTAATTTAACATGTATTATGTACAAAATTTAAGAAACAGAATGAAACAACAAGTTCATTTAACGAAGTTTAATTACTTGCGTGACTGTTTACCTGACGACCTTTGTCTTAGAGTTTGAGACTTAGACGAAGATTTTACTTTATGCACTAGAGCATAAAAAGCGATTTTATGCAGCCTATACCTAACATAAACACGAACTTTACGAGCATGAGAAGTGATAAGATAACTTCAATAACATAATTATACAGGTCTCGGCATCTCTTTTCCTACACTTTTATGGCTTAATCAAAAATCTCTCAATTGTCAAACCTTGAATCTTACGCTGATTTACTGGATCCAGTGACTGGCACCGAAATCGATGCCGATTCAGTGCTGGCGTCAGCCCTGGTATGGAGTAAAACAACTGACTACTTAATCCATTAAGTACTTAGTGCTACTGGCTTCGTGTAAACCGGCTATTATCAGCTAGACTGATGAAATATATGGTTTAGGGTATTACCAATGTATAATTATACGTGTTTTTTTTAATCCCTAGTTTAAACACATCTTAATTTTAACTAGTACTTACAAAGATTTTAGGGGATGAAAGTATCTATCAATACAAACGTTTTTTCTTGTAGGGCCAGCCACGAAATCGCGAAGAAAAATCAACAATTTCATACAATTTAGTCGAGTCGATATTGTACTTTTCTATGGAACAGCTGATTCTTCGTGGCTGCTCCCATAGTAAACGTTGTTCGTATTGACTTAATTAAATCTTTAAAATAATAGGTAACCATGACTGACTGATCTATCAGCACAAAGTTCAAATCACTGAATGGATTGAGCTGCAATTTGGCTGAAAGTTATTATACTTAGGCATCCACTAAGAAAGGATTCGCCAAAATTCACCCTCTAATCTAATGGGATTAAATACGGTTAAACTTTTGTATGGAGAATTAGTATAGAATATTAAAATAAAACACTTTCAGTAAAGAATGTTTTGTAAATAAAAAAGTTTATAGAGCACTCCGTTATTTCGAATTCAAACAAAAGCTAGTTTTAAAATATATTTTATATACTATTTAGTTTAAATATTAATGTGATTTTTACATATTAAAACGTATTGAAACACAACAATATAATTAGGTGGTAGTAATAAAATAATGCTTTACTAAATTATACATCTTCAACTATTTTCCTGCCGCCCCGCCGCCACGCCGGCCGCCGCCACTACCGACGACGACGCCGGGTTAATTTGACGACTTGCCTATCATTCCTATTCTACTCTCTCTGTCAAATGGTCGTAACAGACGCAAGGACCGGACAAGGGGTTTCGTCGGCTCTGAACCATTCGAACGCTGCAAATTTAGGTTATATCGCTGTACGCGGCCGACGGCGTTTATAGGAGACCATGGCCTAACTCTAGATATGGGCTCTATATAGGGTTTTTTACCATCACAATTTTCTATACTTACAGAATTGCATTGTGAATGCATAAAAATAATTTAAAATCTCAATTAAATGATTGTTTCTTGATCGATTGTTAAACATTTGTAAAAATGTTTCTTTCGGATGCGAGGGTTTCCTCACATTGATGAAGCAACGCTGGCCTATAGCGTTAACAAGAGATAGCAAAATTCGACGAGTCGTGTAAGCCTTTCGGTAGCTTAGTTGGTCAGAGCATCGGAACGGATCCCTGGAGGCGCGGGTTCGAATCCCGCCTGAAAGCTACTTATAAGGCTCGTGGTTATTTAATAAAAAAATGCTTTGTGCAATGTTGGCGGCGATCAAAGCTCGGCGGATTACATCGTTAAGAGCATCATGTCTGGGGAATTTACCCGCGCATCTAGAACAGCTCAACCCATGGTGCCCGTTAGCCTCGACCTGGACACCGCAAATGCAGCGGTGTGGCTCAACCACATTGCATCCCAGTCTCAAACCTACAGCCAGCCGCAATGAGTCGTCATCCATGAGAGTGCCCATCTGTGGAGAAGGCAGTGCGTGTAGCCAAGCCCCAGACTCTGGTCGTGATACCGCCCTAAGCCTAGCCATATCAGTATTACTCGACTCAAATATAAGCTCCTCGAGCGTTAACTTGGATTGGCTGGTGATTGTCATCCCAATTCCTCGAAACTTCAGGATGATCGGGAGGATCATGATTCGGGCAGAATATAGACCAGGCAGTCAAAACCTCGCCCACAAAGGGTGCCTAAAAACTATCACCATTAATGTTGAGGATTCGAGTGACTAGATTCAGGGCCCCATGCAAAGAAGCCAGAAAGGCCGGTAATGGCTTTGCTTATTTATGAAATTGCTCAGACTAAGAATGTTGCCCTGTGGCTTCCGGGAAATGTTTTTGTAGTACCTAACTAATGAATTCACGTGCCATTTTCACCTCTTTATTAATACAAATGTCAAATTCTATAGAAAAATTAAGTTCGTCACATTTCCGCAACATGGCGAGGTTTTTTTATTTTTCTGGTCAAGCTTTACCTAATTAGACTTGCTTGAAAACTTGCAAGACTGAGGCCTCATTTCCACCTGCAAGTAAGTCTTCTGCGATAAATTTCCGACAGTCTGTCAGATAGCAACTTGCAAGTGTAAACACACTTGCAAGTTGTAGTTTACACTTGCAAGTTGCTATCTGATAGACTGTCGGACATTTATCGCAGAAGACTTACTTGCAGGTGGAAATGAGGCCTGAAGGAAGTGGCAATCTCTTGTGTTGGAGTTTAAAACTCACTTGGGTTGATATGCCATAGGAGAAAGAAAGTAATTACCTACTTAGAAGAATTTCGTCCGTTGTCCGGTCCGTGGGTCTGTTAAAGTTATACTACGCACACATGCACATATGCTACGCACAGATGCACACAACAGTCGGTCAGCCCCATGATTTCAGATTGAGGAATTTCCCCAAAATTTTGGGAGTTCTATAATTTTCTAGGTTCTATGTTTTTTTTTATCAAAAGATATATCGGTAACGGTAATCTTAGGAAAGTCAAGATGTTAGAAAATATAATTAAATAAGCTATTATAGTTTTAATTACAAGCATTAGTTAAGATTTCATCATTGTCTAAAAAAGGTGTTACATTTGAGGAACGGTATTTTTTAACATTTTTCATCAAGAGTCGAAAACATAAAATGTTAATACATACCCAATAGAGTGCGCGCCACATAACTTGGCATTTGTCGGAGGGCCCGGTGACACATTGAAACGCATACAGTTGATTGTCATAATTTCATTTGGCATACATCATAAGGCATACTTAATATTGAAAAGCATTTTATTCCTTGGCATAAATTTCATAACGCATAATGATAATAATGCATAATAGTTGAAAGGCATAATATTAAAAAGCATAATCTTCGAAATTCATATTTTCGTTTGTCATAATTTCGTAAAGCATACTTTAAAACGCATAACTTTAAAAAGCATAATTATTATTTTAAAACATTATTGTATAAAATTGTCAATATCTCGAAAACGGTGCGTCGTAGCCAAAATCTGACGAAATTTTTGATACCCTTTTAACAACCCCGGAGGTATTTGAGAGACATCCAATGGTAAAAAAAAAACTTTTTTTGACATCTGTTGGCTCAAAAAATTTTTATTTATCTATAAGTTTTGAATTTAGTTCAAATCTAAGAAAACAGAGGAGCAGGGGGACGGGGTGGCACAGCCCCCCACCAAGGGGGTTCTGGGGGCGAAGCCCCCCGCCACCAAAGAAATCCTAACAGTCGTTTTAGGTTAGGTTAGGTTAGAACAGTGACCAAAACCACAGATAATATAATACTATACTAGTCCAAAACGTAGCGGCCGGCGAAGCGCCAGAAAAGACTTTTTTATTTTCACAGACCTAGCTTCAAAATAAATAAATACAAGATAATACCCCGTTAAATTTATGCATTTTGAATATTATGCCTTTTAAGTATTATGACATTTAAAAGTTATGCCTTTTGATAAATATTCTTATTGAAATTATGCCTTTCGATGATTATGCCTTTTAAAATTCGGGCAAAAAAAGTATGAGTTATGAAATTATGGCTTTAAGAATTATGCATTTCGATGATTATGCCTTTCAACACGATGCGTTTCATGTTTATGGCGAAAAATGTTATGCGTTTCATTAGGTAACCCAGAGGGCACTGATCGTCGTGGCCGGTTGGAATTTCCCATGTCATAATTTTAGTTCCAGATAATGACAGTATTGACACGCGCCAAGTTATATGGCTCATACTCTAGAAATTAAGAGGACAAAAAGTATGAGATCATAAATGAAATATTGTAATAGTAAGTAGGTAGGTACATATGTAGCGGTGGGCATGAAGTTAGCGGGGCAGCAGCCTGCGCTACGCGGCGGGCGACGGACACGCGCGCTACGAGACGCGACGGACGGAGACGGGAAGATTCGTGGGCCGCGCCGATGCCAGCCCCGCTGCCTGCCCGCTGATTTCGTGCCCGGGGCCTAAAATCTTACCTAAGAGTAATTGAGAGTCTCTCTTCAGCTGAAACTGCTTTTCTCCAAGTCGTATCCTGGTAGGTTATAGCAGGACTAACTAGCCGAAGTAACATATCAAATGTTTTTATAGACATTCGGTAATATCCGAAAAATAGTTTGTTGTACTGCCGCAGCTCTTGATATTTTAAGAAGAAAAATCCCTTCATAGGCCTCAAGGCCGTATATGGGTGAACCCAATATTCATTAGATCTTTTCGTGTTTCGTTTTCTTCTTCTTAATAGCAGATAAATTAGGACTTTGGTTCTGTCATCCATTTTTACGTGTGTCACAGTCGAGAACCAGCCGACAACTGATAAACGTAGTGATTAGAGTGCTCGTCAGATAAGTCTGCGCGCGGTAAAAATCGAATACTAATCTTTTCTATAACATAAGAACAAAAAAATGCACTATAACTAGCGCCAAAAACGCGCCAGTCACGCGCAGTTATCTGACTAACACTCTACATGCTCTTTGATAACTGACGAAAAAGTATGGGGTAATTTTTGACAGGAGACTGTCCTTTTTAAATCGCGCGATTTTTTATTCGCAGTGCGTGGTAGTAATAAAATTAGCGATTAAAAAATCGCGCGAATTTTTATTCGCGCGAATTTTAATCGCTGTGCGGGCTTAGCCTAAAGGGACCGGCGAAGTCGGTGGCGACTCCGGCAAAAGCTCTACATTCCGTGACGCGATCAGCAGGCAAATCACCCATCTGGGGCTGCATGGTCGCGGCCTTCAATCGATAACAAGGCAGGCAACGGAAAACCACAGTGCGAATGGCTCGACGAGCAGACAAAATCCAAAATTCACGCTGCAAAATGGCCAACAAAGCATTACAGCCAGCATGTTGTGCATTCACATGGCGATCTGTTATTATCAGTTGAGTCAAATGTCCGGCTTTAGGTAACAAAAGGGGGTGACGAGCTCCATACGGCAGGTTCGCATTTCGAAGTCTTCCGCCGACTCGCAAAAGCCCACTCTCGTCCAGGAAGGGATTTAATCGCGATACCGCGCCCTTCAACTTGCGACGGCCTAAACGCAAAATTTCAATCTCGGACTCAAAACTATCAGCTTGTACTCTCCGGACCCAAAACAAGAGCGCGTCCCTACGCTCGTCCGGAGTGAGAACCGACGAATCACGCCTCGCGCGTGGGTTTCTGCAATTGTACACAAAACGTCTGATCCAAGCGGTAACACCAAGCAGCTTCTGTAAGGAGCTGTACCGATCCAACAACAAATTCTTTTCCCCGGCGGGGTTAGTCTCCAGGACGCATGCCCGCATATCAGGAACGGCTACGTTCGACAACGCTGGAGAGGGCGGCCACTCCGACTCAGGCCGCATCAACCACTGTGGGCCCCACCAGAGGGGGTGGTTAATTAGGGTTGGGGCTACACAACCCCGAGACGCACAATCCGCGGGATTCATGGTTCCCGGCACGTGTCTCCAAATCAACTCGATGTCGGAATTACAAATCTGCGACACTCGATTGGCCACAAACACGTCCAAGGTGTGCGCCGGAGCCTTCAACCAACAAAGGACGACCTGACTGTCCGTCCAAGCATAAACCTCTTGTATTGCAATAGATCGACCTAATGTGAGCCATACGTGGTTCAACAAACGCATTAGGAGGGCAGCTCCACACAATTCCAACCTCGGGATCGTATGACGAGTCCGAAGGGGAGCGACTTTGCTTTTCGCTATCACCAGATGCACAGCAACAACTCCGTCAACAGTAACGGTGCGGAGGTACACGGCCGCAGCAAATCCACGTTCGGAGGCATCGGAAAAGCCGTGAAGAGTAACTTTACAATTTTCAGAAGGGAGGAATAGCCTCGGCAAATGCACTTCATTAATCTCGGGGAGGGATGAAACGAAGCTCGACCAATCTCGGAGTAACTCGTCCGAGAGGGGTTCATCCCACGACACACCCGAAGCCCATAACCGTTGCAAGAAACACTTGGCCATAAACAGCACGGGGCAAATCCACCCATTGGGGTCAAAGGTACGTGCGACAGTAGACAATACTAAACGCTTGGTCCAGACTTTCGGTGGTCGTAAATCCACACAATAAGTGAAAGTGTCAGAGACCGGTTTGTACTGTACGCCAAGGACGGTCACCACATGGGGATTATCAATATTTTCGAATAGGTGGGGGTCCTGCTGGTGCTCTTCGGGCAAACCTACCAGTACATCAGGCGAGTTGGATATCCATTTCCTCAACTCGTAACCTCCCGACTTCAAAAGGGCGGTGAGTTCGTCTCGCAGGACAATCGCCTCTGAGACAGATGAGGCGCCCGTGCAAATGTCATCCACATAGACGTCACTGGCCAAAATGGCGGAGGCGCGAGGGTATCTCAAGCGCTCCTTCTCGGCCAACTCCAACAAAGAACGAATCGCAACAAACGGGCTCGAAGCCAAACCGTACGTATTCGTATTCAATTCATAAATCAACAAGGGGTCCCTAGGACTCTCTCTCCACAAAATCAATTGGTACCTCCTATCCTCTGGATGGATGACCGTTTGTCTGAACATCATCCGGATGTCAGTCATAAATACAATTTGGTGCCGCCGGAAGTTGGTCAAAATGTCTGAGATCTCCGTGTGCAGCTTGGGACCTACATGCAGACACTGGTTCAAGGACGCTCCAGTAGAGGTGGGAGCCGAACCGTCAAAGACCACCCGAATCTTTCCGGATTTCAAAACGGCGTGGTGCGGCAAAAAGAAGTGCTCAACGGAGCGCCAATCCAAATCGCTCACGGACATGTGCCCTAACTCCTCATACTCCCGCATGAATTCAACATACTTCTGGCGGAAGACCGGATCCTTGCTCATGCGACGCTCCATCGCCACTAGCCTACGTTCCGCTAGCGGTCGGGATTCGCCCAGAGGAGGTCGGCCGGCACGAAAGGGGAGACGGGTGATCAAACGACCAGAGCGGAGGCGACCAGTGTTATTCTGGTAATACAACTCGCATTCATCCGCTACTGGGTCTACCCGCGGGGCTGGTGGAGGTTCCTCAACCTCCCAAAACTTCTGCACCACTTCGGAGAGAGACACATTAAAAACAAGACCGCGATCCTCATCAAGGGAATCCAAAACGCGGCGAGCAGGGCCCATCACAACTGTACCGAGTGTCGTCTGCAGAGCTACCAAGCCATCTGGCTGCAAAACTCGCTTCCCCGTCAACAAAACTCGCCCCAGGACATCGGCTCCAAGGAGAGCATCAATCGGGCCTGGGCGGAAGAAATTTGGATCGGCGAGTGGGGAATCAGACACCAAAGACAACATACTCGGTCCCAAGTCAACTGAAGGTTGACGGCCAACAACTGTGTCCAACACAATCGCCGAGGTCTTAATGCCTGGCGTGGACTTATTACGTGATGTAAATGTGAAGTCAACATGCCCTAACAACCCGGGGACTTTCACATCGCCAACACCTCTCACGCCTTCCGTGTGGGGGTGCACCTTGAGGCCCAACCGCCTAACTAACCAAGATGACACAACACACCCCTGAGCACCGGAATCCAACAAGGCGCGAACTTCCACAAGGTCGCCATTCAATCCCCTGACAAGCACAGAGGCCGTGGGCAACAAAACGGTCTCTGGAGGGGTGGCTACAATCGACCGTAAACACGTTGATTGCTAGTATGTGGGGTCCCCCGACGTCCCCCCATGGTAAGGGGGTCGCTCATAGCGATCCAGTGGGTCCCAGTCTCCCACATACTGCCTACGTCCAAATCGCCCGGTATCAGGCGGGTTATATCTCCCGGCCCCTTGAAGACGGGGCGGGCGCCGCTCCAAACGCGGGTATTCGGCGAGCGGCGGCGAGAATCGGTGCCTATCATCCACCGTGTACGTCGCCCCATAGTCGCGGGGGCACGGTGACCGATTTTCAGAGGGGGGGTCCCGGGGACCCCCGCCCGTGCGAGGCTCAAAACGTCGCGGGGGGCTTCTACGACCTCCCGCATCGCTCGCAAAATCGAACCCCCTAGTTGGGGACCGATTTCCCAGGGGGGGTCCGTGGGACCCCCGCCCGTGCGAGGCTCAAAACGTCGCGGGGGGCCTCTACGACCTCCGGCAACGCTCGCGTAACTCATCCCCATCCTTGGGGTCGGTTTCCCATGGGGGGTTCCCTGGGACCCCCGCCCGTTTGAGGGTCCAAACGTGGCGGAGAGCGTCTGGGGCCACTCTGGTGGCCACTAGAACTGCTGCGGGATGCAAACACCGCGGGGGGTCCGAGCCCCCCACCCATACGAGGTGATCCTGCAGTGACGCGCTGCGGCGCTCCGCCGCCCTCTGGGCTGTTCATGCAGAGGAGGGGATGGTGGTTGCCCTTACAAAAGCGGCATGGGTGCGCTTGGGTACATTCGCGCTGCATGTGCAGGCCCAAGCACGAGTAGCACCATGTCCGTTGTCGCGCGATCGCTCGACGGCCTTGGACGCGCTGGTCGAGGAACTTATCACAACGGGTCGTGCTGTGACCCGGTTCCCGACAGTACAAGCAGCGGGCGGTCTCCTGGACGGCGGCATAGCGGCCGGGCGCGCGAGGGGCCATACGCCCCCTACGGGGGGGTCCGGTGGGGGATCTACTCTGTGGCACAGGTCGTTCGGGTCCCATAGGACCGGCCAGAGAGGAATTATCTGCCAGTCTACTTTCTCCTTCCAGGAACGTCAAGAGGTCCGAGAAGGGTGGCAGATAAGTCGCACTATCCCCACCATACTGCTGCTCAAAACGGACCTTAACAGAGTCCGGCAACTTTCCCAGGACAATGTGCAGTAACAAAAACGACCACTGCTCCACTGGGAGTTTTTGTTAAATAATAAATATAAAGGTGTCTTTATAAATAAACAGATAAGTAAGTTCGTTTTGTTGCCGTAGGTGGCGCTATGGTGCCCTGCTAATGTCAATTTTTCCTCTCTCTTCCTGATGTTATTGTGTGCGAATTGCCAAATATATATCGTGTGATAGCAAAGAAATCTTACTCATTTTAGAAGAATAATAACTAAATTCCCAATAGGTTACGGGCCCAGAACCGCGACAATTGATAATTTCAGTGCAAAGTTGAGTAAAGAGCAAAATATAATTACCGGCGAAAAAATAACCTAAAAAATGGAGGTTGCCAATTCAATGAAGATTGAAAAATTTGATGGCAGAAACTTTAAACAATGGAAATTTCAAGTGAAGTGCGCATTAAGAGCAAAAGGTTTGAACATAGATTCAGAAAGACCGAATGAAGCCAGTTCGCAAGTGCAATGGGACAAGGATGATGGTATGGCTATGTTCATACTTACCTCGTCAATGGACTTGAACCAGATATCATTAATAGAAAACTGCGAGACTGCGAAAGAAGTCATGAACAAGTTGGAAGCCATTTATGAACAGAAATCTGAGTATAATAAAATGATAATTCATGAAAAGTTTTACCAATATTCATACTGCACAAGTGATACAATGGCACAACATGTATCAAAAATAGAAGGCCTAGCAAAACAGCTGAGAGAAATAGGTGAGAAGATTAGTGACACAGCAATAATAACTAAAATTCTAAGCACGCTCCCACCAACATACCGTTCGCTTAGACAGGCATGGTTGTCGCTTGATCAAGGTAGTCAAACTGTTCAAAACCTTACATCACGCCTAATAGATGAAGAAGCAAGCCTTGCCAATGATACAAGTTCTAGTGAGATTGCATTGGTAACTACAAAAGAAAAATCTAAAGAAGATGAACAAAGAAGTTCAAGTCATAGATTTGTATGCTACAATTGCAATAAAAGAGGTCACTTTGCTCGAGATTGCAGAATGCCAAAGAAGAAGAAACAATTTAATAACCAGAAGCCTCGCAATATGTTGGCTTTCAGTGCAGAAAAATGTTCTACATCTACACATGAAGATGCTTGGATATTAGATAGTGGAGCGTCCATGCATATGACCTTTAGACGAGAATATTTTAGTAAACTTCATGAGT
This sequence comes from Crambus lathoniellus, assembly GCA_949710035.1. Classification (NCBI taxonomy): domain Eukaryota; kingdom Metazoa; phylum Arthropoda; class Insecta; order Lepidoptera; family Crambidae; genus Crambus; species Crambus lathoniellus. Next base: position 7,907,312 of record OX453305.1, on the reverse strand, counting down.
ATCAAGACTGTGGTATTAATAAAACAGTTAAATTAGGAAACCAACAATGTATTAAAGTTTGTGGCGAAGGCACCATCTTAATAAATAAAAAGGTGAAAGGAAAATGGGAGCAAAGTATACTTGAAAATGTTCTCTATGTACCTGAATTAAGAAGAAACTTATTTTCCGAAGGCGCCGCCATCAGAAAAGGTTATTTAATATTGAAAAATAATGAAAATGCAAACATAATGAAGAATAACACAATTGTTATGTGTGCACGACTAACAGAAAATAATTTATATGAATTAGATATTCAAATAATCAAAGAAGAAAATTGTAACATTGTACAAACGGATATAAAAGTTTGGCATGAGAGATTGGGACATCTGAATGTTAAGGAAATACAGAATATGAGCAAAAGTGGTGCCATACCAGTCAAACTGAGTGGAAGTGAAACATTTATATGTGAAGCATGTCAGTTTGGTAAGCATGCAAGAAGTCCATTCTTGAAATCTAATAGAAAGCCATCACAGCCTGGTGAAATTGTTTACAGTGATGTTTGTGGTCCTATTGAAGAGACTTCAGTATCAGGAATGAAGTACTTTGTATTATTCAAAGACGGAGCGACAAGTTATCGTCATGTCTACTTCATGAAACATAAGAGTGAGGTGTTTAACTACTTTATAAAGTATAATGCCATTGTGAAAAATAAATTTCAACACAATGTGTGTATTCTACATACTGATAATGGTGGTGAGTATTTAAACCAAGACTTCAAGTCATTCCTGGAAACTAATGGAATAACACATGAACGAACTGCACCTTACACCCCACAACAGAACGGAAGGGCAGAAAGAGAACTACGTACTATTATGGAAAGTGCAAGAGCAATGTTATATGCAAAAGACATTCCTTTGAACTTGTGGGCAGAAGCAGTGAACTGTGCATTGTATTTGTTGAATAGAAGTACATCAAGTCAAACTGGAGATAAATCACCATTTGAACTATGGCATGGAGTGAAACCTAATCTACAACACATCAGAGTATTTGGATCCATTGGATATGTACATGTACCAAAAGAAAGAAGAAAGAAATTAGATCGAAAAAGTAAGAAGATGCTATTAGTCGGATATGAACAGGATAACTACCGGATGTATGATGTAAATAATAGAGATATAACCATTTCAAGAGATGTGACTTTTGATGAACAAAGCACGCCGGTAAGAAAACAGAATAATATAGAGATAAGTATCAATGAATCGGAACAATCACCACAAAGTGAGGATCCCGAACAGTCCAGTTTGCCTCAAGAAATTTTAACTGATGCAGATAGTATGATAACTTGTGAAGATTTAGACGACACTTATCATCCTCCTGCTAATTACCAAAATAATGATATGGGACGGAGTAATGTCACATTACGTCCTCGACAGAATAGAAATTTGGAAGTAAATTTAACCGAGATAGAAATACCCAATAGTTATGAGGAGGCAATGAATAGTCAAGATTGTCAAAAATGGAAAACAGCTATAAATGAAGAGCTTCAGTCACATGAAAATAATAATACTTGGATAATGACTGATAAAACTGAGAAGAAACCTATTACTTGTAAATGGGTGTTCTGTATAAAGAAGAATGCAGATGGAGAAATAGATAGATATAAAGCAAGATTATGTGCTCGAGGTTTTACTCAAGTAAAAGGTTTGGATTATAATGAGACTTTCTCCCCCACTAGCAGGTATGACTCCATTAGATTGGTGCTTAGCATCGCAGCCAGAGAGGATCTACAGATAGAGCAGTTTGATATTAAGACTGCTTTCCTGTATGGTGAACTATCTGAAGAAATATACATGGAGGTCCCAGAGGGGGTGACGGCAGAGCCTTCGAAAGTATGTAAGTTATTAAAATCTATTTATGGACTCAAACAATCTGCAAGATGTTGGAATAATAAGTTTAGTTCATTTTTAACTACTTATGGGTTTAAGCCATGTCCATCTGATAATTGTGTGTTTGTTGGATATTTTAATGATATCAAAGTAATACTAATTCTTTATGTCGATGACGGACTCTTGTTGTCCAAAAGTAAAATTGCTTTGACAACCATAGTAAATAGTCTTAAGCAAAACTTTGATATAAAATTGTTAATTTTACATTCTTTTGTGGGAATGGAGATAACTAAAACTGAAGAAAGCATAACTATCAGTCAAAAACAATATATCAGGTCAATAATAGATAGATTTAAACTATCAGATGCTAAGAGTAGCAGTACTCCTGCTGATGTAAATGTACATCTCTCTAAGAAGACAAGCAACATGCCTATTAATTTCCCTTATAGAGAAGCAGTGGGAGCATTGTTATTCTTGGCTTCGGTTTCTCGACCTGACATATCATATGCGGTGAATGTTGTTAGTAGATATGTCAATGATCCAGGTCCTTCACATGTAACCGCAGTGAAAAGAATCTTGCGATACTTAATTAATACAAAAGAAATTTGTATAGTTTATAAAGGTAATACAGAATTAGTTGGCTACTCTGATTCTGACTATGCAGGTGACTTGGACACTAGGAAATCCAATACAGGTTATATATTTTTATTGAATGGGGGTCCAGTCACATGGTCAAGTCGTAAACAAAATACTGTGGCTTTATCCACAACTGAGTCAGAATACATGGCAGCTAGTGAGGCTACCAAAGAAATATTATGGCTTAGGCAATTTTTATATGATATTGGGGAGCCACAAAAATCTTTCACTTTAAATATAGATAATCAGAGTGCTATCAAACTTATTAACAATCCTGTATTTCATAAAAGAAGTAAGCACATAGATATTAGGTATAACTTTATTAGAGAGAATGTAACTAAGAAAATAGTTAATATTGAATATGTGGAAAGCGCCTGTCAACTGGCAGATTTTCTGACCAAAGCTTTGCCTGTAAGTCAATTCAATAATATTAGAAATAAGATAATGTTATGTAACTAAGAATAGTTCATAGTTGAGAGAGTTGAAATAGTATATTTTTTTTAAGCAATAAGTAATCATTAGGTTTCTTTGTATGGTTATAGAATAGATTAAAGATGAACAAATAGGTTGTCATAACACTGAGTGTTATTGTTGATTGAAGCATAATTAATAAAATGACACCTTTATATTTAAGTGGGAGTGTTAAATAATAAATATAAAGGTGTCTTTATAAATAAACAGATAAGTAAGTTCGTTTTGTTGCCGTAGGTGGCGCTATGGTGCCCTGCTAATGTCAATTTTTCCTCTCTCTTCCTGATGTTATTGTGTGCGAATTGCCAAATATATATCGTGTGATAGCAAAGAAATCTTACTCATTTTAGAAGAATAATAACTAAATTCCCAATAGTTTTAAGTTTTTTAATGCGTTGTAGGCAACCAACAGCGGATTCAACAAAGCCACTCTCAAGTGCATCACGCTGGCAACGCGGGGTAAATTCAAAATGGCGGCCACATGGTTGTCCGCCAGACGTCGTACGTTCTGGTACCGACGGGCAATCAAATCCCTAGCAATAGGGTAGTTTTCATCCGAGGGGGCCAAATGTTGAACCGATTCAAGGGCCTCCCCTTCCAACACGGATAATAAATAAGCTAACTTCTGGCCCTGGGTCAAATCATCCCGGGCATGTACCAGACTATCAAAAATATTAATAAAGCCCTCCCAGTCCTCTAGACGACCAGCAAAACGCCTTAAGTCTAAGGGGGCCAATCTAGCAAAGAGAGGGGGCATACTCTTAGATGTGACCGGGGACGGGCTCGGTTCATTCTCTCTTGCCACTTGCAAAGGTCGAGCTACCTGGGTAATTCTGTCCGCAAAATCATAACACTGGTCCACATCCAAACCGACTTCTTGTCGCATTTCCACCTCGGCCTCAACAGTCCTTTCCAAAAATAAGGCATACTGCTCATCAACAACAGCCAAACGTATGGGCAGATCTACGTATCTGTTCAACAAGGCCTCCGTCCTATCAGGTCGATCCAACAATGCGACTGCAGACGCTAACCACCGTAACTCAGAACGTATTTTGGCTTTAGCAGAGGAGGCCGTCATTGTAACGTCACAAATTTATCAACAAAACCAACAAATTCAAAATATTCACTATAACACAAAATCTCCAATATTTGGAGGTTACTAATAACCACAAAATTCCAATATTACAACAACAAAGTATTTATAATGACACAAACTCTTAAATATCTGGAGGTTATCAGAAAACAACAAAACTCACTGACTATTGAAATTCACTCAAAATCACTGACTATTGAAATTCACTTGGATATCAACACAACATACTGTTACACAACAACAAGTTAATTTTAATTATTTCAAAGCACAAGTTTCAATGAGTTTCAATGTGTAAACAATGTCCCAAATCATTTAAGTTTCACTAAGTATTGAGTGCAAACTTATTAGCTAACCTTTTATTAGCTATTATTTTAGCAACAAACTTGTCAATATTCACAACTCAAATTTGCTAACAAAACTGAATAATAATTATTATGAGCAAAGAAAGGCATCTGTTACAATTTGGAACTTCAATACATGACTTCAATACATTAATTACAAGACATGGAACCAATAACAAAGGAATGCCCTTTACTTTTCAAATGCAAGTTAATTACCATTTACAAGTACAAATTAATCTAGTCCGGACCAGACTGGGTCATCAACACGGCACTGATTAATACAAAGTTTTGGCGTGGGCCTCTCAGGCCTTCAAGCTACGCTCTTGGCTACCAAGTAATGTTCAGTACACCCCTGCCTATACCGCGGAATCGGTTAGCGCAGTGGAAGCTGGTACTACTAATATAGACTCCGGACAAAAACTAGGTTTCAGCGGGGATGTAAACTGAACATTACTTGTGGTAGCGATACACAGCGCTTTAATGTTAGGTAAGGTGAGGTTACATACGGGTCTGTGTGTCGAGCGTCTCCAAGGCAGAAGTGGTGTAAGGGAGCGCGCGCGCCCCTGGGGTCCTTTCTTCTGCAGACCTTACCAATTAGCCACCTTACTCACAACACAAATACAACACAACGGTCCCAAGACACTGGGCGTTTCAACAATATACACCAACACACACGGGGGAGCTTTTTTTATTACGATATATTGTCCCGACAACAAGCGCGTGTGGTAGAAAAGGTTATCTTTCTTTCAAAACCTCCGCGACCAGCCCGATGGATGGCGTCAAAACCTTGGTCGTACAAAACGGGATCACATAGATAATTTAAGATTTTATTCAAACTCGATATGCCAGGCACATTCAACGCGAGCGATTTTTAACAAATTCAGCAAAATTATTCCGACATCTTGTCACGAGAATTTCAATCAAGTGTCACTGTCAACTTCAAGTGACAGCTAAATGTCAATTTGACGTGACATTATAAATGCGTTCAGAAACGTCGATCTTTTCCGAACAGTATAGATAATATTAGTATGAATAGTATAGATATGAAGTTCATGACTTTTTTCTGTTATCTTAAACATGTGACAAAGGCTTATTATCATAAATAAAAACTATATTTTTATTTAAAAAAGAACTGTCTAAATCTAATCGCACAGAAATTGCAATTTTTTATTCCGAGTAAACTAAAATCATGTACTTATTCAAATTCAAACCGCGCAAGGACTTATTGTAGGTATATACATATACCTACCTATAAATGGAACGTAAGAACGACGAAACAAAATGAGCATAGAAATTGCGACTTTCGCTCGGACAAAGCTTGCTTGACATGTCTTAATAAAAATATGGGTTAAAAAGTAAAATTTTCTTATTTTCTTGTATGTTACCTAATACTGAACATAAATAAAAAACTTTTTTATGTATTTGTTGAGGATTTTTTTTCTGTGAGGTGAATAATTATTATAGTGTGTCAAAGTGATTGTGGACAAGCCACAGAACTAAAAATTTCGCCACTTATTGATTTTTCCCATAAAAATTAATTGCTTTATAAATTTAATTCAAGAGTCCTCATTGAGATACGTGAACTTACCTATCTTTAATGTCTAAAAAAAATCATGGTATTACATCTGTAAAGCAGTAATGCGTTTTCAGCCTAGACGCGTAAAATGTTCGCCTGAGAAATTCACTCATTTGATTGTTTACTTTTGAATCAAAAATAGGTTGATTTCGATCATTTCGAAGATCGTGCCCTTAAATACAGAATCCGGCCCTGTATGTTTACTCCTCGTAGGTAGGTGCCAATGCGCCCGCGGCAGGCGCGCGACGCGGTGGCGGGGCGCGGTGTGGCGAGCGTTCTAAAATGATACTTACTGTAAAACGCTAAAGTCCAAATCAGTTTATGTACTTTTCGAAATTTACAAATATCATTAATTTTCGGTGGATTTTAATTATCATGGTGTTATCTAAGCTCAATATTTAAAGTCTACCTAAATTCATAACTGTTCGTTTTTTGCTGCCTGTGTAAAAAGATAAATAAAAATTACCTACTACCCAAATAAAAATAATGTTGGATTTTGAAAAAAAGTTGATTGAAACATTATTTGATGTAGAATATAACCTAAAAAAATCTGCTATTATTATTTTCTTAGACTACATTGTGCAGTTAGTGAAACAACCGACTTCTTCCTAAAGTATTAGTTTCCCGTTTTATATCTTTATGGATTTCGACTTTGGTGCTTAGATATGGTGAACATAAACACATGTAAACGATAAAATTGGTGATAGCATATTTGCTGTAAAATTGCACCGTTTTCGGGGTATAACTTTTTTTTTATACCTTCCAATGCGAGATTTTGTTGGATTCCAAAATATAGTCTCTTAAAATTATATTTAATGACCGTTTACAAAAATTTGGCCTGTTATTGAATTTTTTACAAAAATATCGGATAGTTCTTGGGGTATCTCTGGATGTCGGACTTCCGCCATTTTTATTATTTTTAAAGACTCTATAGCCGATAAAAGAAACACCGTTTGGTATAAAAGTATCTTCAGGTAAAGAAAATTGCCAATAAACTTTAAGAAAACATTACAGGATCATTTTATTGGTAATATCGTAAAATGTCAGTAAAAATGTTGGTTTTATATTGTAGAAAGATGGCTATGAACAAGTTATTCTTATCCTTGCCGATATTCTTGTCAGGAGTAAAAGATTCTTAAGGCGCCGATTCCCGAAAATCGGGTATTTTAAATTATGGATTACTCGCAAACCACAAGTACTCAAAATACGGAAAAATTATATGTTTTTTTTCAGTTATTTATCTAGTGCTTCCGGCCGTTTTTTTTCGATTGGTTCGCGGGGCGCTCGCGAGTTCACAGTTCATTGTCGGCTGCCGCTGCGTCCGCGTGAAGTGTATCTCGCGCGGCCGAGCAAACTTTAGCGTGCCTATTTCGGTCGGGAATCCTCGCCTTAAGGTTCGTCGAGAAAATAATTAGGAATCGTTACAGTCAATATCGTTATATTCAAACGCCTCTGTGGTCTATTGGAAGACACCACCAGTATCAGACCCAGAGGTCTAAGATTTGATTCCAAAAGGGGGTAAGACTTACATAATATTGTATTCGGTTTGGTTTGTGGTAAGGCTTGCAGTTATAAGTCCGCCTACATGGCTAGCACCACCTTCAACCATCATTTCTAAATCCGACGCCATAACAACGATGTTTTCAGCATTATTGTTTTTCGGCAGTTGGAAATAAGATAGCCGGTTCCTCAGCTGTTGAGAATTTCGGGAGTAGTGCGCTTGCACCTTTAGCCCTATCATCACTTAACATCAGGTATAATAAAGGCTTAACTCCATTGTGAATAAACAAAAATATAAAAAATATGTAATTTTATTAATATGTATAAAACGTGTCATATTAAAGAACTCCTACGAAACGGCAAAACCGATTTTTTATGTTTTTTTTTTTATATTTGGTAGTTCTGAGAATTGGTCGTACGTAATTTTTTATCCTGAAACTCCACGGAAGCGAAGTCCCGGGGCGCAACTAGTAATGTTACAAGTCTAATTGCCTGTTTCACAATGTCCGATTAGGAGATACTTTCCAGTTTAATTGACAGTTTTGTATGAATTATCTAATGAGAACTTACTGCGACATTGTGAAACAGGTCCTTTTTGAATAAAAACCCGTTTTCATAATAGTTAGTGGCCAAACTGGCACGGCAGGCAAGAATGGGTTGAATCCTTTAGTAAAATAAAGCCTGCTCTAAAAGACATAAGTAACAAATAAATGAGGCGAATATTATTGAGCATAAAGTCCGAGTAGGTAACTATAACAAAAAGTTATAACTTAATAGTCATAGAAATATCATGCTCATTTCAGAAACTTTATGGGTGCTGCTAATGGACAAAACCTTTACAATTAACTTTTTGTGACAACGATACCACAGAATTAAGCTTATAGTTATATAGTATAGTCCGACATAGGTTTTTGAGGTGCTTGCTAAATTATATTTTTTCTATGTACTTATTGCTATTGTAATCTTTAAATAAATAAAAAAAAAATGTTACTAAAAAGGTAAAAAAAATCAGATCCTTCAGAAATAAGGGAGTCCCAGAACTGAAAATAGTAAGCATTTATTAGTATTATATGATGCTAACATTTTTTAAGAGAACTTATTTAAGAGCTGCTTTAACTTCTATGATTTTAATTTGATTTAACGATTCGGAATAAAATATTAGGAAGTATCCCAATATTTATGGCGTCAAAAAAATATGTTGATCATGCTTATGTACCTACTTTATTCATGTAAATCTTTAGTACTTAATTAGTTTAAGTCCTTACAGCAAAATTTAAGGAACCCAAAGAGTACTTTACCACGATTTATAAGCATCTGTGAAGTCCGTTTCGACATAATAATAATACTTATAAATCTTATTAAAGATTTAGGTCTAGAGAAGAGCCTTTGATATTTAAATTTTTCCAACGAAGCTTAGTACCTAAAAGGCTACCGTAAAGATAAAATCTACGTGATTGATTTAAGTGATTTCCTTTGAAATATTCATTATTATGTTTTATTTTTTATTTCACACCATTTAATGTTTGAACTTATGAAGCTATAGGTACGTGTACAATCGAACCAATTGAATCATGAACTATTTTGCTAATACTTTGTTTAAAAGCGTCATAACTATAGATCAGTGGAATTTCCACCTTATTTAATTGTAATATCTATTGAAAAATAGACTTACGATATTACACGGTTCAACCAAATTGATTCACTTTGGTTGAAAGGCGCAGAAGTGATAGATACTGCTGTTTACCCGTAAGTACCTATCTTTAAAAATGAACTGTCTAAATTATAAAGAGAACCATTCAATTCGCATACTTGAAAATGTCTACCAATCAGGTAGCACATTGAGAATAGACAACTAGTGAATCATTAATTTCCTATGTTTACACGTTCAACTTTCGTTCAATTGTATTGAACGTTAAACGGAAAGTTGAAAATATTGAGCAAGCTCAATTATTTCAACGCGATCGAATATGGTCGAACATTGCCGTTGAATGATTCACTTTTACGTTTACATTGTTCAATTTGGTTTTAAAGGCAGAAGTGAACCGTGTAGTGTAATACCGCCATTATGGTGTATCACGATTCAATTGGTTCGACTGTACATTGTAAAATTAGCGCATCAATGCGTTTGTTTCGTTATCACAATTTCCAACAGAATGAGGTAGAATAGTCTCCATAAGAAAGCCACATACTTAACCGCGTCTAGACTTCGAAGTAGAAACTACCTATACTCGTCCTACCCTGTTATTTTAACATCGTGTCCAAACGTGCGAAAGAGATAGCCATTGGCTCACATAAAAGCACATGTGAGCGAGTCTGTTTGACCTTGATATATGGAATGTTAGTCACACACCGGTACGGCGTGTGTGTTGGAGGCTACCAGGGTCGCATGAATGCATGGGAGATGCATATTTTCCTACGTCAACGGAAAAACAATCTTATCGTGATGGGCATTAAGATGAAACTTCCATACAACGGTGTATTTGCAGTCACCAAGGCACACATTAGGATTTATTTCAAAGTGTGGCAAATGCCTGCGAGAGCCTGCTGTTGTAAACTTGTCATTCTTTAATAATATTGAAGAGTTTGTTTGTCTGCTCGCGATTATTTCAGACTAGCTTTTCGCCCGCGGCTTCGCCCGCGTGGACAACAAGACGTTATCCCGCGGGAATGTGATAGTTTTCCGGGATAAAAAATAGCCTATGTCACTCTCCAGCCTCCATACTATACCCATACCACAAGATCACGTCGGTCCCTTGCTCAGTTTTGACGTGAAAGGCGGAGAAACAAATAAACAAACAAACACACTTTCACATAATTATTAGGTATAATACATCCTACTAGAGTAGGTATGGATTACGTCGCGGTTTGACTAAAGGGTAATGATAATTGCTATTTGTTTATTTGGCTGCGAAAAAAATCATAATAGTCGTGAAGACAAGTAATGATTGAAATGAAAATTCTATACAAAATTTCAATGAGGCTAAATTCGTACGCAAGCGCTAATTATATTACTTACTTGAAGCTTATAATTTTGATGAAATATTAATTTTGAAGTTACCTATTGTGTTTTTTATTGTAACTCAGATTTGTGTTAAATTAATCTTTGTTAAAGTTTTAAGTGATAGAGTTTTTATTATACTTTGTACCTAACTAGAAAATACTAGGTACCATAGAACAAGATTTTATTAATGCAATAAGTTTTAGTAGGAACATATTTACTTATACTAAAGTATACTTATAATAAAGTCAAGAAATATTTAATAATATTTTCGATAAAGGTTTGTTGACTTTTAATTTGTATTATAAAAATATTTTTCTTCGTTTGTCGATATTTATAAAGTGAAGAGGTAGGTACAGGTACAGTCGTGGAATCTGAATTTTAAGCAGATAGATACGCTTTTCTTCTGTCCCTTTACATAGGCATATCAGTATTTGTCATTGCTCGTGTGACGTTGAGAGTCGACATAATGTTACTTATGCCTATTTGTTTGTGAAAGGAAAGAAGAACCCTGTTTCTTTCTTTCTATCTCTGTCATTCCGTGTATGACATCGCATTGAAAACGAAATGTCATTTTTTTACTTGGATTCGGAATTCCTATCGGTCCTAACCTTCGATCAACAATTACTAGGATTTGAACATTAGTTAATAAAATTTCATGCAATATTCCAATCAGGCAATAGTTACGTTGACTTATTTTAAAATGTTTTTTTTTTTCATAAATTATGACTTTTTTTAAATTTCCTCGTTGCGCAATATGAAGGAAGTTCATCCTACTTATATCCTACTTAAATTTATAGATGTGAAAGTTTAGATGTTTGGATGTTTAGATGTTTGGATGTTTGTTACTCAATCACGCCAAAACGGCTGAACGGATGTGGCTGAAATTCGGACCACAGATACTTTGTAGCCTGTAGAGGAACAAAAGCTACTTTTATCCTGGAAAAATATCACATTCCCGCGGGATAACGTCGTGTAGTCCACGCGGGTGAAGCCGCTGGTGAATTTTTTTTTTAAATCGAACGTTTTATTTTAAGTTACGAGACTCTTTAAATACAAGAATAATATCGTCACTTCATAATATCGTTTGTCATCAGTCGTTTATCATCGAGTAAAATACTGCAAATTTATCCAGTGTCTCTAAATGCTAAACATTCAAATTCCGCGACTGTACATGACTTTTCTTTGATTCCCAATATAATTGAAAACGCGTTGGTATAAAAATGTAAGAAAATATTATAATAATGAGGTGACAAATCACTTGAAACATTATTATTGAATACTAGCTGACCCAGCGCGACTTCGTTCACGCCCTACCCCCTACTCCACCTACCCTACCCGTACTCAACCCCTACCCTACCCCTACCCTACACCTACTCTACCCCTACCCTACCCCTACCCCTACCCCTACCCCTACCCCTACCCCTACCCCTACCCCTACCCCTACCCCTACCCCTACCCCTACCCCTACCCCTACCCCTACCCCTACCCCTACCCCTACCCCTACCCCTACCCCTACCCCTACCCCTACCCCTACCCTACCCCTACCCTACCTTTACCCTACCCTACTTCTACTCTACCCCTACTTACCCCTCCTTCCCCTATTTTCTCACCGTTAAAACCATCCTTGGACTTCCACAATCATTTTAAGACCAAAATTAGTCAAATCGGTCCAGCCGTTCATGTGTGATGGCGTGACCAAGGGAAACAGGGATTCATTTTTATATATATAGATATTCAATATTATTATATTATTATTATATTTTCTATATAATATAGAAAATAATGATGGAGGGTACTTACCTATATAAATAAATGTATAGTAATGTTATAGGTATTGATGTATATCACAGATATAAAAGGGATCAATCTCATTTAAATTGGATAAGTGCGATCAAGGAAAACGTACTAAAAGGACCAAGCGGTATTACGGGAACATATTTTTTAAATGGACTACTGTGATGGATGATTGATATAATATAATGTTATTTTGTAGGTCTTGAAAGTGTATTTTACTTCATTTACTGGGAGCTAGGTTAATAGTGCATTTTCGATAATCTGTTTTAGATTGATATCGATTGATTTTTAACGTACCAAAATGACACTTTCACGCTGGATTTTAACAAAGTTGCCATAAAAATGAATAAGGTACACGCTAAGTGCTTTCATATGACATAGGTTTCATCACTGTTAGACCATTCTGAAAAGTGGGCCCAGTACGTACCTACATACATACCGACAGACGTGGCCATAATCCTTTTATTTAATCGAATTAGGCGTCACTTGGCGTAAGTCCCAACTGACCAACGACTATGATCGTGACGCTTAGCAGCCAGGAACTGGGGAAAGTTTTAGATTGTTTACTAATAGTATTTATCATGGATAATATAGAAAATGAAGTATTAGAAAAACATCGACCCGTCTCACAACTAGCTCCGATGGGACTCGAACCCACGACCTTTCAACGTCCAGGCGAATGCTTTAACCACTGAGCTACGGAGTCGTTAGGAGAAGCGTCGAATTTATTCATTAGCTAGCGTTTATTTCATTAATGTGAAGATATTACTAGTTATGAGATGGGTCGTATTTTTTTCTGACACTTACTTAAATTTCAATAATAAAAATTGCATTGTGAATGCAAAAAGTAAACCTAATTTAGTTTATTATCATGTAAGAAAGTGTAAACGAGATTGGTCACGTAGATATCAAGTTTTGACTGAGAACATTAAAAAAGTCTTAAATGTGGGTAGCTTTGCCATGCTTAAACTTCCATTTTCGATAAAGAGAACTTTGCAAAGGCCTGAAGACAACGTTGTTAACAAGATTTTCTTCAAAGACGGTTAGAGGAAACTTCGAGTCGGGCGAACAGAGTGATCGATGTGAGTCGTTACGAAGTGCTTACACACGCACACGACATTTTGATATAATACGGCACTGTTCCTAGAAAACATTGACACGTTTTTCTAACCTTAATGCTAGGGCTAAGGGCTTAAAGGCAAACATTACAAAAGATATAACGCCTTTGTTGTTGTTGTAAATTGCTTTGTTATCTGCGATCGTTATGAAAAGACGTTACGTCTGAAGACTAAAAGATAAAAACAAAATGTCTATATTTTGTTCGGAATGGGTAATGCGATGGAAGCCTTTGTACAGTTGAATCAGGACCTCAGATCACGAATTCACGACCCAGTTTGCTAATAATTTGTTTGAAAACGACAAAACTACCTATAAAAGTTCACTGTCAATGAATAAGTTTGAATATATTTTATTTCGCCATATTGACTTTTAACATCTGTTCGATCTAGTAAATAAATAAATAGAATGTTTAGTAATGAAAAAATAATAATTATCATATCATCATAATAAGTATCATTACTAGACTTCCGCCCGCAGTTTCGCCCACGTGGACCACACGAGACGTTATCCCCCGGGAATGTGATATTTTTCATATATCACTCTCCAGCTCCCAAAGTCCCTATACGAAAAACCACGTCGATCTGATGCTCCATTTTGACGTAAAAGTCGGACCAACAAATACACAAACCCACACACATCACATTTATAATATTAGTATGTATTAATGATGTAACGAATATTCGCATTCGCATCCACGAATATTCGCTTATTTCTTGATATTCGCATTCGTATTCGCAAATATTTTGCGAATATGAATGAAAGAAAAAAATAAAAACCAAACTTTTAATGGTTGTTCGTTACTGTTGCCTACACCGACGACTTTTTTAATGAACATCCACTCGTCAGAACTCGATAGGGGTTTTTATTTGTGGATTCTTAAAGATAAAAAGACTCTTGGACTTTCAAAATTCACTGCCACATATAAAAGTTGCTGTTTCATCTAGTAACACACTCTTGTTTAGTCTTGAGAGGCGCTTTTTCTCTATTCTTCTCGTCTTGAGTAGATTTTCGAGAGATGAAAAATGTGTTGCGATCTTTGTGAAAGGCAGTCGTGACAGTTTATTGAGTTTTGAGTGTTTCTTTCAGAACATTTTGAATCTTGTCGCATCCGCATTCGCATTCACGAATGCTTAAAAATTAATATTCGTTACATCACTAGTATGGATGATAAAATGCTTTATGAGGAAGAAGTAATTAATATACCAAATGATTTCTTCTGTTTGAACGTTAAGCGACCCAATATGGTCCATTTGTCCATATTGGGTAGCAATCTCTTTTCGAAATCGGTAACCCTGTCGTTATGGTAACCATTATCACAGTATTTAGAAAAATCGACCCGTCTCACAACCAGCTCCGATGGGACCATTATCACAGTGTTAATCGTGATCTAATTATTTTGTATGAAAACCCAGTGCTCTTTCGGTCGTATAAAGAACAGACCCCTAGTGTAAGTTTTTATGTCAAGCAAACGCAAACTATTTCGATTCCGTATTTATGTCAATTTGTATGAAAACTATATAAGCGCGCTATTCGCCGCTAGAGGCGCTAATACAGTTTTCATACAAATTGACATAAATACGGAATCGAAATAGTTTTCGTTTTTTGACATAAAAACTTACACTACGGGCACTGAAATTGGAAACGTATTTGTCAGCACTGCAGCACTTTAACCGCCTCTACGGTCTAGTGGTTCACACCACCGATTTCAGACCAAGAGATCCCGGGTTCGATTCCCAGTGAAGGTACATCTTGTATTCGGTTTGGTTGGTGGTAGGACTTGTTCTTAGTCCGCCTGGCTAGCTACCACCATCTTATCTAAGTCTGACGCCATAACAATGATGTTTTAGCATTATTGTATTCTGGCAGTGAGAGATAAGATAGCCAGTTCCTCAGTGGTTGAGGATTCCGGGAGTAACGCGCTTCCACCTTCAGCCTTATCACCACTTAACATCAGTGCCCGTAGTGTAAGTTTTTATGTCAAAAAACGCAAACTATTTCGAATGCGTATTAATGTCAATTTGTATGAAAACTGTATTAGCGCCTCTAGCGGCGAGTAGCGCGCTTATATCGTTTTCATACAAATTGACATTAATACGCATTCGAAATAGTTTGCGTTTGCTTGACATAAAAACTTACACTCGGGGTACCTGTGTGATGAAGGCTAAGTGCTACCTCGTTGTGAATAAAAAAAAACATCGACAGCTTTAGAAAGTAATATACACTATTCGATTACCATAAAGGTAGTTTTTCATGCTAGGGGTAGGTACTTACGGTTCAGTCATTCCATAGATTAGCTCAAACATCCAAACAAACTTTATATTACCTCTATTAGTATGGTTTCATCTTTTCTAACCATAACTATCGTTGTGTTTTCTTCCACAAAGTACCTTCATTTCTCTGCAAATATATATTAATGTTCTTAATAAGAATAGAGCTAGTAATACTCATACTTCAAAATTGTCTAGACAGAGCTGAGGCAGAGCTCCATTTTACACTTATATTGTTAGATCGTAGTTATATTAACAAAACTAAGTTTTAGAATTGTGCAGATAAAAAAATAAAAATAGATTAATAATTTTATTTAAGTTCCAATTGTATCAAAAAATTCTCTATAAAATATCATGTATTGATATAGCACGCTTTAGTTGAAAAGTATCTTTAAAATTATAAACTCTATTATTATTATTACAATAAACTGTTGTCTTACACTTGTCGTACTTTGAAAGGCGAATCCGGGATTATAAACATCTATCCAATAGTTTATGTAAAATACTTAATCAGCTAAGTACAAGGCTTAAAGTAACTTTACAGTTTGTTGTGTCTACCTATTTGCTTATATATTTCTGTTGATTTAATGCATTGTCTACTCGAGAATGAATCTATACTAATGTTATAAAAAGGAAAGATTGTGACATAGGCTATATTTTATCCCGATTTTCACACATGATATGATATACCTACGACGCGGGTAAAACCGTCCAGTACCCCTAGTGTAAGTTTTTATGTCAAGCAAACGCAAACTATTTCGATTCCGTATTTATGTCAATTTGTATGAAAACTATATAAGTGCGCTACTCGCCGCTAGAGGCTCTAATACAGTTTTCATACAAATTGACATAAATACGGAATCGAAATAGTTTGCGTTTTTTGACATAAAAACTTACAATACGGGCACAGAGCCCGTATTCCTAGTTATTAATTAATATTACCTGTACATGGGAAAGTTTAGATGTCTGATGCCCGAATACTCGTACGCTACTTATCTTTGGGAGCGTCTCAAACATCACCCTGTCACTTTAAATGTCAAACGTATGAAAGAGATGCCATGATGTTTGAGACGCTCCCAAAGATGATTTGCGTACGAGAATTCGGGCGTCAATCACGCCAAAACGGCTGAACGGATTTGGCTGAAATTTGGGACGCAGATCCTTTGTAGCCTGGCCCTGGAGAGGAAACATAGGCTACTTTTTATCCCGGAACGCTAATTACTAACAATTTTATAATTTCACTAGCTTTCCTCCGCGGCTTCGCCCGCGTGGACTACACGACGTTATCCCGCGGGAATGTGATGTTTTTCCGGGGTAAAAAGTAGCCTATGTTCCTCTCCAGGCTACAAAGTATCTGTGTCCCAAATTTCACCCAAATCCGTTTAGGCGCTTTAGCGTGATTGAGTAACAAACCTCCAAACATCTAAACTTTCACATTTATAATATAAAAAAGTAGGATTGACAACGCCACAATAACAGTAAAGTGTAGATAAAGTAAAACTTATTGTCGCGTGTTCAGAGGTCGCCTACGCAGTCGATTGACAAAAATGTCAGTGTGTATGAACTACGTGGGAAGCTGGGATTAATGTGGATACTGTGGATGGAATGACGACAATGTTGATGTCACCTTACATACTGAAATCAAACTTTTATTAGGGCGTTCAAGTACATACACGTTGAAAGTTGGCTACCTGCGCCGATCTGTTTGTCATGTATAGGTCAGACCCAAATGTCTCCAACAAGTTCCAACCTGTTTATCGGGGCTGGTGTTGCACAAAGTATAGGAGATTGCCTGCGCCTAGAGTTGCCAGGTCTCGAAACCGAAAAATCGGACTGGCTAGCTAGTTTATCCGGACTTTTGGGTATTAAGGCCTGACACCCTAAAAAACTAAGGATTTCATGCCTGGATTCTTTTTTTTAATGCACAACGGGGTAGCACTCAGCCTTCATCACACCTGATGTTAAGTGGTGATAAGGCTGAAGGTGGAAGCGCACTCCTCTCGGAATCCTCAGTAACTCTGAGGAACTGGCTATCAAAAATTCTTAAGGCGATACTCGGAAAAAAATGTGCTGAAGCGAGATAGCAATGAGAAAATTACGCGCGCGGGAGCGAGACCGATTTTGCAGATTAGGCAAAAAAAACATAAAATCATTTCGTATTAAAAAACTACAGCGATTTTTAAAAAAATGCTTCTATACGATCCTCAATATTATTGGTTTCCACTAATTAAACCAATTTCCAATAGTGTAAGTAACTCCATTTAAGAATAATCTTGACTTTTCGTATTTTTTAGAGGTCTTTTCGAAAAGAAAAAGTGTCGAGGCAAAATCATAGAATCGTGTTTTTGAAACTATAGGAATCTAGATAAAGGTATGAAGAAATATATATCTTATTACCAGATTTGTATTAACTGTAACCGTCCTATAGTTTTAAGTCAAAAAGTTCATATTTTTCCGAGTAGCGCCTTAAATGATAGCCATGTTTCTGCAGTTTCTTGCAAATTTATTGGTCAAAGAGGAAAAAACGGAGAGGCTGGCTGGACATAGTCTTATTTGGCCGGGTAAGCATCCAGAAAGTCTGACCTGTCCGGCTTTATCTGGACGCCTGGCAACCCTACCTGCGCCGAGCCGCGAGCAGTTCTGTACCCCTAGTGTAAGTTTTTATGTCAAAAAACGCAAACTATTTCGATTCCGTATTTATGTCAATTTGTATGAAAACTGTATTAGCGCCTCTAGCGGCGAGTAGCGCGCTTATATAGTTTTCATACAAATTGACATAAATACGGAATCGAAATATTTTGCGTTTGCTTGACATAAAAACTTACACTAGGGGTACTGATAACACATATTATGTGTATATGTCGCAGCCAAATGGTTGAACCCGCCATTCAGTTAAACGCCTAGGCCGATCATTTTTTCCGTACCTAAGCTATTTTAACTTTCCATAAGTTGACGGAGTCAGAAAAAAAATTAACCAAGAAATTTATGGCGATCGCTTCACTGCGCTTCGCGATCGCCCTAAATTTCTGACCTATCACGTGTTCTACAGGACTTCCAAAGGGGTACATGCTGCCATACTTCTACCATCCGCCTGCGACATATAATTACATACGTCCTTAGGAGTGACTAGGTAGTTTAATCTCGTAAGCTTCTTGCGCCCATTCTTCTAGTCAGTTATAAGAAAAAATCTTGAATGAGCAAATGGGTGTTAGGAAAATTTTGATGATTCGAAATTTTACTTGTTGCCTATTGTCTATTTTTAATAAAAGCTAAAATTATGCCGTAAAGGTGAGATACTCTACTTGCTAATTTAAAATTTTACAAAAGAAAACACAAACATATATCCAAAACATTGACTCTTGTTTGATTTGCTGTTAATGAAAAACATTGACTGCGCTAAATGGAAAAAAGGTGCAGAGGCCTTTGCCTTGCAGTGCGACGACAAAGGCTAATAAAAAAGCAATGAATCTTTTCGTAGTAGGGCAGGCGTACCGGTTTTGGCCACTGTACCGGTTTTGGTCACTTTTCACTTTAAAGTTATATAAACAGAAATTAAATAATTATTGCTTATATTTATTAATGGCGAATAAAAGATTGGACTTTTAGTTAATAATTACAGCACTTAGTTTTTTTTATGTAGTACGATATTATAGAATTAAGCACGTGTTATGTTTCAAAGTTAACATTTTGTAAAATTCTTAAGCAAAATGTTAAGGGTAAAGGTTTTGTAAAATCATTTTTTTTCTACAATAAATTTATTTTATGGTTATTTAATATTTTATATCATATTGGAATATGTTTCTTCTAGATGGATTAAGTGTTGTTTTTTCGCTGTTCTTACAAAAAGTTGGGAAACAATAAGTGGCCAAAAGTGGTTCTAGAAATTTTAGCATTGTGCCACCTTTGGCCACTTTGGCATTAGTAGAAAGTTTCCAACCTATCATAAAGTTCATTTATTTTAAAAGACTCACAACTCACTTTTGTTAGCTAACGTACTAGAAAATTAGCGGATTGAGGCTAGTGTAGGCACTAGCCTACACTAGCCTCAATCCGCTAATTTTCTTTTAATCAAGTGATAAAGGTATACTTATAAAAATGTAGTAAGGAGCTAGCTGTGATTAAAATACTATTTCATGTAGTGTTTTAGTCCAGAACTCTAATAAGACATCAATTAAGCATAAACTCAACTTATAAATATAGTAATTTTATGAAAGTGGCCAAAACCAATGCAAACGGTGTATTTGGCCCCCTCCGCAGAATTTGTTCTAAATAAAAAAACTATTGTTTTTTTTTACTTTGTAGATTGTACCCATAAAGGTCGATAAATTATCTATACCTCTACATTATAAATTTTCTCTAAAATACTTAAGATCATTAAGTACTAAGCGGTTAAAAGTGAAAAAATCCTTAAAGTGGCCAAAACCGGTACGCCTGCCCTAATTACGATGATTTTACTACTGTCGTTTTGACCCGAGAAACAACGGCGAGTTTCAAGAACTATAACTTTATTTTAAGATATCTTAAAGCAGAATAACGTGCCATAGTTTTGTAATGTTTAAGCAAGTTGTCACAATGATACAGGATTTGGAAATGAATAAATGTTTCGAAATTGGGTTAACAAATAGTTTAAGCAAGAGATTCATTTAGCTATCTGGATAAGCAAAATAACAACTAAAAAGGGAATCCTTTTACCTAGGCCCAATACGAACAGTATCAACTTATTTCATGAGACGGAAATAAATTAAAGTAACATAATTATTATAAAAAATTGTTTATTTGCTCTAGTTTAAATATTGATTCTTTTATACTTCGAACTCTTTCAGTCGTTATTTCGTTTTTCTTAGCAACGCGAAGCTATAATAAATCTTATTTGTGCTCTATTGTCAGACAACTTAATAAGTTTACTGATAATAAAAACAAACAAATAAGTACCCGCTCATTGCCTTACCACCCATTTTATATTCTAAGTCAGTCCAATGTCAGCTCATGGTTTCTGTTTCATATTCTGCATAAGTCATGTTGTTTTGGTACCACAGATCCGGCAGTGCCACTATACGAGAAAACACCTGCCGTCTAGACAAACCACGACTGCAGCAAACTGACGATACACACACGTGCAATAAACTTGCTCCCACTTTTGTCCCGCTCTAGCAATCCAGTCAGGATACTAAAGAGTGGAACAACCATAGGGATCATAGAAAAGTTGTTTGTGCGTTGGCCGTGCATGCGATGCGTTCCATATACGGAGACGCTGAGCTAGACCTACTCGAGAGTTCTTAAGTCCTAGTACTTTCTAAGAACTTCTAATACTCCGTGGAAATTCTAATACCACTCGAGGCTTAGTTTTTAATAGTACTAATATTGTGAAATCATTGTTAGGTTTAGTATGAACAAAAAAAACAAGTATCTTAGTGTTAATTTAATTCAATGATCAAATTTACCTACGTACAGTTTAGGTACACAAATTACTAAAAAGTAATAAAAATCTAATAAAATTAGCTCAAATGCATCTCTGATCCAAATAGGGTAGGTACCTATTGAAAAATCTCGAATGCAACTCTATTCTCGGCGTTGATAAGTTGTATTTTCTGTGAACGGAAAAACTGGTATAGCCACAGAACATGGAAAGATTTTTTTGGTATAGCTTAGCACTGCACTCCCCATAGCAAAATATTCAGCCAGCAGCAAAGATAATAATATTAATTACTTTGACAAATAAATAAATCAAAAATACATTATAATTATTACAACTAATCGGAAAATTTTAATTTTTGTTTTGAGTTCCTACATAAATGCTTTTTAATTAAAAAAGAACATTCAATAAAGATCTAATTTGTCGAAATAAGTGCTAAAAATGCATGCATTATCGCAGTCCTAAGATTAAAATTCGAAGAAAATTTGGTTTATGTGAGTGGTTTTGTAAAACTAATTAGCTTAACTACAATGTTGTAGTTTTACAACCTTTTTATTAACTTGCCATGTTAGTTAGTTAGTTTGTTTGTTAGTTAGTGGGGGAAAAATCTTGCAAGCTTAATTTGACCCACTTCCCAGTGCCCGATGGAGCTGAAATTTTGTATACAGGTTTGGTTTGGATGACAATACATTATTAAAGTACAGTCAACAAAAAATCTTGTCATAAAATGAAGTTTTTACAAAAAACTTATTGCTTTTTAAGGACTATCTAAACATCTCTGTGAACTCTGTTCTACTTTACTATAGAGAAATACTTACCTATATCGGAGTTCTTAGTGCTATTTTGTCGAGTTCAGTTCGGTGGAAATTTTAATATTTTCGCAAATTTATCCATATTGGATTTTGTGACTCAATAAAGGTATGGTCATAGATTAATAACTCTTCGCTTCGCTTATTCTAAGGGTATGGTTTTGTCCTTTGTGTCTGCGCAACTGGAGTGGTTAAAATATGCGCTATTTATCGGCAAACTGAAGTCGAGTGTTATATCGTAGTGGTGGCTTCCTCAGCAGGACTTACCGACAAGACTGACTTAGGTACCATAAATAATACCAATTACTTCAAGACATATTGGAATGTAAATGCCTACATCTGCATTCTTATTAAAAGTTGAACCATTATAGAGAAATTTAGACATTGCTTTAAGGACTACTTCGCATTCAAGCGAGAAAACATAAAAAATAGGTATCTGTCAAAAACTATTAAGAATACTGACACCCACACTCACAAACTTTGCGCTCAATTAATAAGAGATGTACGAACTTAATAAAACGAAAGCTTTTTTTCGCTAAAAGTCGTCAAATAATTTCTCTTTTCTCGTGGCTCCGACTAGATTAAGATACACTTTTGGTTAGCCTAGCTTAGTAAAATTTAAGCCAGGACAGTCTAAATGTGTTCAAAAGACTTGTTTTTCTTTGCTCTACTAAATTCTGTGAAATAAACTATTTTAATAGGAGTTAGAGATAAAATAGCCAGGTCCTCAGTGGTTGAGGATTCCTGGAGTTGTGAGTTTCCACCTTCAGTCTCATCTTTACATAGCATCAGGTGTTATGAAGGCTAGTGATACCCCGTTGTGGATAACAATATATCCACATTTATAGGCTTTCGAGATAAGTGCCATAATATGCACTTGTATTGCAGATAAACGTTATACCTACTTATTTGTAATAACACGCAAGCCTTCCAACTCGTCAATTATTATATAAAATTTGTGTAATTATTTCGATAAAGCGATACTCGGAAAAAGTATGAACTTTTTGATATAAAACTATAAGACGGTTGGTGCTGTTACAAATCTGGTAATAAGATATTTCTTAATATTTTTATCTTTAACCGCCTCTGTGGTCTAGTAGTTTATCGCACCGATTTCAGACCCAGAGGTCCCGGGTTCGATTCCCAGTGGGGGTACATATTGTATTCGGTTTGGTTGGTGGTAGGAATTGTTCTTAGTCCGCCTGGCTAGCTACCACCATCTTATCTTAGTCTGACGCCATAACAATGATGTTTTTAGCATTATTGTGTTCCGGCAGTTAGAGATAAGATAGCCAGCTCCTCAATGATTGAGGATTCCGGGAGTAGTGCGCTTCCACCTTCAGCCATATCACCACTTATCATCAGGTGTGATGAAGGCTAAGTGCTACCCCGTAGTGTATAAAAAAAAATCTTTTAGGTAATATTTTTTAAATTAATTTGAAAATTAACAATTAGCTTATATTGATCCTTAATAATAATAAAACAACATTAATTAGATTTATTTTGAATAATATCATACAGTCACAAAAATAGGAACCATTTTAAACAAGAATCCACAAAATATGGCAATCAAACTATCGGCCGATAGTTGTACACAGTACAGTACATAAACAGGTTACATTTACTATTGGGAATTGGTTTAGTTAGTGGACACCAATAATAGGATCGTAGTTTCATTTTTGTTTAAAAAGATATTGTTTTTTACTACGAAGTTAAGTCACAGCGGTGACACTCCGTGTCCGTGAGAGTTCGAGCGCCGGTGACGTTTAGCCGACGCTAGGGTTGATACGAAATGGAATATAGACTTATGCCAAAGAAGGTTACGTGTAGGATGTTATATAATTTGTGTAAGAATTTTTAGGTAATGAAAGACACGTTCAATTTTCAATAAACTTTTATAGATATGTTTATTAAATATCTATACAAATGGGAAATAATAAAATTTCCGACAAAATAACTACTACTACTGAACGACATTGAATAAAATAATCAAATAAGAAACCGAGCAGCGTTATATTTTGTTTGCGAAAATTTAACTAAGCTAGCGACAATTTACGAATGACTAATTTCGAGTCGAAAATACTTTATTAGAATATGTTCAGGAATACGTAGGTATATCTCGGTAAACAAGTATCATTTTGGTGAAACCGAAGGTTTTGTCTGTGCAGTTATGGATAAGGTTGTGATGACGAATAACTACCGAAAGTATATCCTAAGAGATGGCACAGTGGATGTATTTTGCCTAGGATGCCATCGTCCGGGTGAATACCTTAGACATATAATCTCGGGTTGTTCTCGTCTCGCAAACGGCGAGTATTTGCATAGACATAACCAAGGATAATACACCAACAACTTGTTCTGAAACATAATCTTGTGGCATCCGAGGTGCCGTACTACAAGTATGCACCAGAACAGGTTCTTGAAAATAGCCATGCCATATTGTATTGGGATCGTATCATTACAGACAGGCAGGACTATTGTAGCATTAGCTACAATACAATAGCCAAGAGCCTCGATAAACACCTTAAGAGGCTTGCGTTAGGTGGATGGATCGGGAGTCAGATGCAGAAGGCAGTACCTACTTCTGTACACGGCCCGTGTCTGTCTCTGGATTCTTAACCATCGGTAGCCGGGACCCTGATCTTGCTACCGTTGGGGAACTGCATTTTTGTATTTTATAATGTTATAAATATTGTAAAAAAAATATGTTTAGAAATATAATTCTGTAAGTATTTTAAATGTAATAAAGGGAATAATAATAATAATATATGGACCTAAAATAAGCTACTAACAGTGGGACACAGTTAATGTGTCCGAATAAAATACTAAATCGTGCAAAGAAAATACTAAGTTAGTGACAAAAATACTGAGTGATTGAATCAGTAATCGCCCAAATAAAAATTAGTCCTCTCAATAATTATTTATTATCGACTGAATTTTAACAACTTTCGCATTTTTTGGCTTCCTAGTAGTTTCCATTTGAATGTATGAAGATTGCGCCAGCCCTAGGCCAAGGCATTCACCGACTGCCTGTTCCCCGCCCCGCGCGCCTCTCACGACCCCCGCTCACATCCAGACACCCACACATAGCCGCAAGCGATTTTACGTGCACACATGCTTAAGTGTCGTTTCTTTTCGCGTAAGTGTATATATTCTTTGGTTAAGTCGTGGTTTTTTCTGCCTAATCTGCAAAATCGGGCGTCGTTTTCTCATTGCTATCTCGTTTCAGTCATAGAATTTCAAGCCTAAACTTAACCAGTTCAATTTTAGAAACTACGAACTGGAACTACGAACATTATAGACTATCGCTAGTAATATTATAGTATTCTTTGCTATGCCGAATAAATATATCCTCATCATACAAAACATACGAAATAGATTGTATACACAATAGTTTAATTAGCTTAACAGCATGTTGGTTAGTTGGGCTAGTTTTAAAGCCCGCTTAAATTTTCTGTCCCAAAAATCATAAAACTAACATTGAATGTTCCAACATAAATAAAGTGGTCGATATTCAAGAATTCCCAGTTAACGGGAACGCACAGGCACACTCATCCGAGCCGAGCAAGAAGAATATTAGAATTCTCTCTATGAAATCCTTTGACACCCAGGAGTCGAATCGTCCGAATCGTCGACCGTCGCGGTTTTTATACAAAAGATAAGTTAGAAAATACGCATGCCATCGCGTTTGTGTTAAATTTTGACAGGTATATTATACCTTTTAATAGTAAAGCAATAAAATCTAGAGTAGAATTCTTAACGCGATAGTAATGTTTGCCCATTAACAAACTTCTACAAGTAAGACAGGAGTTTTAATGATCGAAGGGTACAGGATTCAAAAATTCGTATCGGTGCATTCGCCACGCTCAAGTGTGCGTTCACCATTAGGGGAGCGGGCCCCATTATGGGATGGTTTCCTAATTTGGGATAGCAAAGTATTTCTGCCTACAAGCATCGCCATCTCACGGAAACGCTGTGAAATACTGCCACTTGTAGTGCAGATGCCATATTGGAACGCTCACGCGTCAGTCGCCATTCGGCTAGACAGGAGGTGTGTTTACATAAAAATTTTGTCAAACAGTTTTTGTGATATGCCTGTTAGAAGTTTACTTTTCTTAAGGTAAGTTTGATTTTATGTTTTTGTTAGTTTTTCTGCATCATCTAATAACGTTTGTGTTGAGGTGCAAGTGTTGTTTCTTGCTGTATTTCAATTAGTTTTTGGTTAACGACCATGTGTTGGCAGAAGACGTAATCGTCCTAATATGGGATACTAGGGTGTGCCTAATACGGGATATCTAATATTGAGGTACATGTATCCTATTATGGGATGTGTAATACTAAGTTCATTTTCTTAATAAATATTCTTGCATTACCTTAAGTACTTGTAATTAAAATTTTTACTTTTTTGCATTCACAATACAATTTATTATTGAAAAATTGAAAATGAAGTATTTAGAAAAAATCAACCCGTCTCACAACCAGCTCCGATGGGACTCGAACCCACGACCTTTCGCTGTTAAATTCTTTCGGTATACTCCTTCCCGCCCTTGTATAGGATATCCCTTAAGCATTGCCAAAAAATAAAGTGTATCCTAATATGGGATATCCCATATTAGGGAATGAACCTAATATGGGATATCCCATGATGGGGATGTATGGTAATATATATTGGGATACACTTTTTTTTTGGCAATTTTTTTCATTTGGAACATTTTTGTCTGTAGTTACAAAAGTATGAATGGAGAAGAATACAACTTCATAGCAATGTAAAATATAACATTTCGAATGAATTATTCTTAGTTTGTTCAGTACATTGTTATAAAAGTTTATAGAAATAGATGTTCAAACAAAACTATCCCATAATGGGGCCCGCTCCCCTAACGGGCATTTTCAACCTACTAGTCATTTAACAGCACGTGACACCTACCTACACACTTTGTATCGAAGAACGAAGGCCAACAACTTTATATCGAGTGTAAAAAATGTGCTCAAAGCTTTCCGAGGTTTCTTTTGTATTGGGTTATCTAAAAGGTAAACATTTTCAATAAGTACTTGTTGTAAGAGCCCTGCTAGTATAGAAAGCATAATACCTTTACGGTACAGTAGCCCAATTATGGTAAACTGTAGATTCCTGTGATTATTTCATTTTATTTTTGAAGATTTACTTCACTTTATTGGTGAAGACCTATAATTGACTTTCTGTTGTTATGTATTATGTGTTTAGAGTAGGTTAGCCTACTCCTGCAATATTGCTGTTGGTCTTCCGAAAAATAAATAAGTAATAAATAATAATAGTTTTTATTACGTGTGATTTATTATGAGTATAAATCTCAATCTTAAATTTACGCTAAATAATAATCCTGAAATAGGTAAATTTTTGCACACGGACTGTAGTTTATATTGTGTAAGCCTCTGAGACGTAGGTATATTAAGGCTGTGTGTACATCTTAAATAGATAAGGTTTCTAGGGTTAAAGATCCTGTCACAAGGCGCACAGAACAGCTCGCAAGAAGAAATACTGAAAGGACTTACCAAGAACAAGACATCCCGCGGTGAATATCCAAGCGTATAACCCGAACATTTTAAAGCGACGCAGCCTCCGTTCTTTCAGCGAAGCGACACCTACGCCGCCTCATTGGTGTTGCCTCACTGCAATCCTCTGGCATCACTCAATTCACTCACTTTATTTGATACTTTATCACTTTACAAGAATTGCCACTTAAAACACTTCAGATTTTCTCATAACGCGTTATCTGAAACAATAAATGTACTTATAAAAAACTTGTTTTTTTGCAGTTCGAACAAATAGAGCGATTTAACCCATAAACTTGTGGCACACATGTATTCACGAAGACAATTGATTTCCAGGAATTGTAAGCTTTTGGGTTTTATTGGAATACATAAAAAAACAAACCATATTATTATTTTAGCTTATTTTATCTAACTATGTCAAACTCTACATGTATTATAAATTAGGATTCTACTTGCATTTCTTGGTTCGTCTCGTTTTTTTTTTATTAGTAAGGGCTACATTAAATAAAAAAGAACTTAATAATTTGACGAGACTCGAATACATAAATTACAACTGAGAAGGTATGGTACTTGTTCTTCAAATATAACCTTTAATTCAGACTTGGTAGTAAACATAAGAAAACATAAACCTTATTCTGAAATATAAATTCGTTTTAAAAGACCTCTCATAAAACTCAGTACTTATCTAGATGGTCAATTCCCTCAGAATAATGAGGAGCTATGTTTAAACTGAATTAGGTCCATCCATTAAAATTCCATTAGGTTAGGCTCATAGGTTTTAAGCGAAATTAGTTTTTAATTCAAGTATTGTAATTAATTGGATAATGCAAATGATAAAATAACACGTTTCTATGTAAAGTGGACCAATACTTAATTAAGAAGGAATGAGAACTGCAAACTTTATAGGTACTTCTGTTTAATTGACTCTTTTGTGACCTTTTAGGTTTTTAAGGATAAATTTCAACTCTTCACGTCATAAGAAACTATGAACATTTCTAGCAGTGGACATAATATAGCCACAAAGTAAATATTTATTCATGTGATATAGCGGACGCTGCCTTACGGGCGCAATAAGAATGGTGCATCATGAGTTTTATCGCTGGAGAGCTTTTTTAAAACCCTTTATCATAATTTTATTGCAGAAAAATCATGCTCGTGTTCAATTGAACAAAAAAGATCGAACAAAAGTATTCGCGTAGGGTATTCGAAAATAACTCATCTACGTTTTAAACTGTGTTTGCAATGGTAGGCCAATATTAGCTAGCAACTAATAAAAGGATGGTCAAACATTGTATATACCTACCGACATCTCTTGCGTTGATGTATGTAGATATAATTGAATGAAATAATACTCAGAAAATTTATTGTATGCAACTGTTTCTTTCATAAACGTTTTAATATCACGTGGAAAGTATATTACGGATAAATAACCCTATATTGAAACAAACCTTATTGATCTAGATTATTGCGCATTTTGTTGATGATGACTTTTTATAACAGAGAATTTAATACTGAGAAGATTTCAACAGCGAACAAAATGAGACAGAATTATTGTTTAACTTATTTGAACAAGTTTAATATTTCAGGAACCGGATTCTGCGATGTTCAGGCTCTTGCCGAGTAGTCTCGTAAAAACTAAATTTTTCTCTACCCAGAGAAGTTAATGTGCAAACATTACATTAACCCTTAAGAGGATTGTATAGCAAACAAACGGCGATAACATTTTCTCTCTCTCGCCCTCTAAACCAATTAAACCATACAGGAATGAGTTTACTTAATGTTTTTAAAATGCATAAGAACTAGGACTGTACGTTTTGTTTTTTGCTGTAATGTCCTTTCTGTCGTCTTTTGAATGCAGAAATACTTGATTTGTATCTAATTTATTAGGTATTACATTTTATTTCATCCTTCTTATTTATTCACGCTTCAAAACTTGAGTATATTGGAATGTTAACTTAAAAGAACACATGTCATTGTTTTGAGTGCCTACTTTGCTAAGCAGAAGAAACTCTACGTTTATTTCCACTATTAATCTTAAATTAAGCATCATAAACAGGTTCTATCAATTCCTTCGCTTTGTATTTCTAATTTAACGAGCCCAATCGACCGTACATAAGCAACGATTAGATTAGCAATGTTATTAGACATGAGAATAGGAGAGATATCGGCGATACAAAAGAGTCTACAATCGTTGGAAATTTCGGTCCACTTGATCACAGCGTGGATCGGGCGTACTGACCGAAGCTTTCACCGCAGCACAAACGCTGACTGACTGCATAATCACACACATCTGTGCTGTCCACCCAACCGTAACAACAAACCTTGTTTGGACGACACAAGAGACAGTTTGGCACGCATAAGCAACACTTTCAGCAATTTTTGTTTATGAATATGGTTCGTTATGTAACGTTGTGCAATGGATTCTTTGGAAAATTTCACCACCTGTTGCTGTTGCATTTTGACTTTTAACAGGCCCTGTATATGATATAGGTATTTAGTTTACTACAGTCTTAAAAATGTTAATTTTATCGGCGTCAAAGATGATACGAACGCTAATGACTGTAGATAAATAATTTTCGTGTCAAAAGACGTAATTAACGCCTACAAATTAATATGCACGGAACAAAAATACCTATGTATTACTCTACTAATGACAACCACAGAACATTGCCTTATAATTACACGACTGATGAAGTCACGAGTTTCTACGATTAAATTGCTTTTATACATTGACGTCTTTGTGTAATCGAAGCAAAAAATGTTACTGTTCGTTTTTATGCCGTCAATAGCACAATAATAATTATCATACATTGATAAGTATCTAGGAATTACTACACACATAAATATAGTGGAAAGGACTAACGGTAGTATTAGAAAATGTCAGGAAACCATTGGAAAATAAGAAAGCAATGACGCAATGAAACGCGTTAGAGAAAGTACAGACAAACTGCTTCGTCATTTTGATTTAAATCAATGTTCATTCATTAATAACTATAGAAAGTTTTTATTAATGATTCCAATACCTAACCCAAAGCGACTGAACTCGTAAATCGAGTGTTATTTTGTTTTAAACTTATTCAACAATCGTGACAAAATTTACGTGTATATCAGTTATAGTTTTGCTTACTTTTAATTGTCAAATACCATTCAAAATCCTTTTATAATGAGAAACCAAAACTTCAAGTAATCCACATCCAGACACTACAATTTAACACTTGTTACGGTAACAACTTGTTAAGTTCGAAAAACAAAATGGCGTCATACTATCTGACGTCGCGCACTCCACGCCGGATCTCGCGGCTCACTGGTAGGTACTGGACTCACGCGCAAGCAAAGCAATGACAATGACATCGTACCCCACTACTAACTTGGTGATATTGAAAACAAGACCTTATTATGAAGATCATTGTACTCAAATTAGATTTACGAGACAAACAGTTAAAATCTTGAATTCACAAGTAGCTGTTGAATCGGGGAAAACACAAGTTTTGATTGCAATCGTAACGCATGTTTAAGCTTAAGATTTGACGTCATTAATAAGTAGATTGACTGATTAGAAGTAAATTCGTTACTTCGTTTTGGATAAAAAATAAAGATTTACCCACCTATGTGTGTAAGTGATCAGATCATTAATCAACTTCTGTTCAAACCGTTTATCATTGCAAAGACAAAAGACTACCAAAATGTTTTTGCCCTTCCCTACTTCAGATTAATTACGCCTTAATGAAATTCTCTCGGAACCATTGTCATATGATTGCCATTAGCGAGATGCAATCAAGCTTTAAATGTTATGCCGTCCAGTTCAAACCATAGTAAGGTGTAAGTTGTTCGCCTTTCTGAAGAGAATGCTTGAAAAATGCAGTCGCTTCCACATTGAGTTTCTAATCAATGTGCTGGTAGGTATATCGAACACAAGTGAGATGTGGTTAGCTGGTATGACGCTACCGTTAGTTAAAGTCACTGACCACTAATGCAAGAGCGATCAAACTATCGTCTGACAGAAAATGATTAGACTGAATCAATACAACTCAATCATTTGAATTTCGTTTGTGCGCTTTTGTAACTAGAAAAGTAAATTTTATGATAATTAATAAGAAATTAATTCCAGCAATTTTGCTGTCAAACAAAGATAAGTAGATTTTTAATTAATATTTCTTTTAGAAACTTTAAAAAATTGCAATAGGCACCTACACAAATGCGTAGTTACTGGATCTTTTTAGATTGTTGAAAATGTTCAAATAGATTTAAAAACATGAAAAGTTTCTAAGAAATGTGTTATTGAAGTATATTTTGAATTCAAATTAAATCTCAATTACACAATTCACTTGAAACACGAATCCTCTCCTTATTAGTTATGACTGGTGAAAATCTGTTTGTTGTCTTGTCTCCGACTTTGTTTTAAGCAACTAACAGCAATAGCAAAATGACAGAAACAGGTTTTAACAAGGTGTTACTTTAGATGTTTATTAATAAAGAGACTAATGTTTTGACTTCTAGTTTGAACCGAAGACCAGGCAAGACGAAGTAATAATAGTAAGTAATTTTATTTATCCTGTCTTTGGACTTTTAACAAGTCTTTTTTTTGTTTTGTAGAAAGTGAATTTGATTGCAAAGATATTTTTTTATAGCCCACGCCGAAGACGTTTGTGAAACGGCTGTATTTTAAAAGTAAATGTGTTGAACGTATTCCGATAGATCTTTTAGCTTTATTTGGAAGAAGGTTACGATTCCGTGACTTATGCTGTAGGTAAGAGAAAACTAGGCCGTCACTTTACTATCATTGATTTTATGTGAAACTAGCAATTGCTTGCGGCAATACCTGTATTAGATTTTACCGGAACCTGACTAGGTATCACTATGTTTTCAAAATTTATTTCTTTTTTACCTTATTTTGCAAAGAGCTTAAGGTAATCAATTATACCTAATTCTTCCAATAGCTTCTTCGAGTAAAATCAGACAAATTGAACAATAAAACTCCTGTTTATGAAAATGAAGTATTAGAAAAAACCGTCTCAACTAGCTCCGATGGGACTCAAACCCACGAATGCTTTAACCACTGAGCTACAAAATCGTTTAGGAGAAGCGTCGAGTTTATTCAATACATCTAACGCAGTGTTACGAGTAGCTAGCATTTATTTCATGAATGTGAAGATATTTACTACCTTCACACGCGAAAGAAATACCTTTCCAGATAAAGATAAAGATAAAATAATGGGTAATTTCAAATTATATTTAGGTACTTTTTTGCATTCACATTGCAGATAGATTTTTTCTAATAAGCTTCATTTTCAATAATAAAAATTACATTGTGAATGCAAAAAAGTTACTATAATTTGAAAGACTTGTTTTCTTATAACCTGCCCAAAGCACCTGTCAATCAATATTTTGATTGGCTCCTTCTCTATTTCATTATACGAGCATTTATAGCACACGTATACTTAGTTTGCAAGCTAGCAGGATGAACGTGTAGGTACCTAAGCTAAGCCAACAACTGCCGCGGGTTTATCCGTCTCGTACATCTGATTCAATCGTTTTAGGATCCGGCTTAAAACTCAAAATAATACTTATTGGATTATTATAATTAGTTCTATGAATTTTTGGATGTTGATCAAATATTCCCCCTGTTGGAAAATATTGTACTTACTCATAATCATATTTATCATTTCAAAATGTGCTTTGCGGTTTACCTTAGGCATGTCAATACAAAGTAGTAAATTAGAATAATAATAATATAAACAAATAATAATAATATAATAAGATTTGTTGTAGCGCTTACGAAATCATTTTATCGGTCTTTTCTGATTGCCATAGGAAAATGTAAAAACTGACGCAGAAACACGAAATCTTTACATTAATCTACAGCGATACCTAATAAAGACTAATGTTCTTCTATTAATTTGTATTTCGATTAACTCCGTGGTAGAATGGTACCAGTAAGTACGCGTACACACATACAATCAGATACGAGAAAATATAGAATACTTAACTCGTCGCGTGCATAATCGGAAACTATTCCGATTAATATAGCACATGCAGTGCTTCAGATAATTACTTAATTTGGGATTGGAACAAAGGTCTTTAGTTTCTGGAACCCATTAAAATTTAAGATCCTTTTTTTCATGTTGTTTTGTTTCCCTCTAATAGCAGATTAGAGGAAAACACAAGATAGGTACCCAAGAGACAGGGGGTTTTCTATTTTCGGCTATTCTAAGCTGGCATTCACAAGGCACAACGGCAAAAAAACAAAATACCTACCTACTTAGAAAAAGTTTGTTGCCCTTGCCCTTGGATTAAACTAGAGATCGTGACACGACACTAGTCGAGAAGACTACAGTGCCCGTAGTGTAAGTTTTTATGTCAAAAAACGTAAACTATTTCGAATGCGTATTAATGTCAATTTGTATGAAAACTGTATTAGCGCCTCTAGCGGCGAGTAGCGCGCTTATATAGTTTTCATACAAATTGACATTAATACGCATTCGAAATAGTTTGCGTTTGCTTGACATAAAAACTTACACTAGGGGTACAGAGGTTAAATAACGTTTCAATTTTTGCTAACCGACTTCTAAAGTATTTAAGCAATCATCATCATGTCAGCCGAACGACGCCTACTGCTGGGCGTATAGTTGAAAACCAGCATATACACCTCTTATTTTGAAATAGTACAAATATTTCAAGAGATGAATATCTCCATTAATAAATACGAACAACTTTTAACATAAGGAAACTAGCCTTTTCATAGAAATAGAATTTAAGCAATATTAATTAATAAATCATGACTAAGCAAAGGTTTAATAAAGTTATTAATACTGAGGAACTATTAAAAAACTTTCCAATAAAGAGTAAGCGAACAAAATGATGTCTAAGTCCAGCAGTGGACGTTTATACCTAAGCTGATGATGATGATAAAAAAAATTAAGAAATGCTTATCAAAATAATATTTTTTTCTCTTAAGTTTATACTGTAGTGCCTTTATTGTAGGTTTTATATTTAAAAAAAATATTTATTAAAAAAACTTTAAATTCATTAAATTGTTCTTCAACAAATAAATAGCAAGATTGTCTCTAAAATGGTGTTTATCGGGACCAAACCAAACACCTCGAAACGTCCTGAATCAACAAGGGGATTAAGTTCAATGTCTTCTTTAATTGAAACATTATACTTACTTTTAATGTCACCTCAAGATGGCAAGTTGATTAATACTGATGGACACTTTCATCCCGTAAAATAATAATACCTACCAATAAATAATAATAATTAGTGATGAATATGTACTCTCTGAAAGTTCTAATACATTACAATTGTTTATTTATTGTCCGTCACTTATTTAACCCTATAGGGATTCGCGTGGCCTTACGGCCACACGTGAACGAAGTCGCGTCGGGTCAGCTAGTTTACCATAAAGCTTATTGTTTTATCAAAAACTATGTCAATGAATTCAGAAAAGAAAACTCTCACGATAATTCATAAAAAAGTATATAAAAATTACTGCACTTATTCGAACAAGACGTGATTTATTTTTCACTTTTAATTAATTTAATTATTATAAAACTGAATTTATTTGGTGCGATAAGACGTGCAAAAAATTATTATTTAAATGAAATCAATTGCCAATTATTGCTACACTGTTTAGGTAGGTACCATAAGCAAATTAATGTTCCTACCCTAGACTCCCAAGTCTGTTGCACTTTTTATTGTCTTCATGCAACAATTACCTACTGCATACAACTGCATACAGGCCGAAGTTCCCATGCAATCCCTCTTTTCGTAAAAAGTAGTTAGGTACGATTAAATCTTACCTTAACCCGACAAACTCCTGACTATTCAAACAACTTCAAACCTTGACTTTAAATGGAAGAATGTTAAATTTCTTCGTAATGCCGCTACTAGGCACCAGTCTGTGAAAGTTTAATAGAGTTATGCTCGGTTGGTTCTCTTCAACAGTCGCGTTTCTATTGCAGAGTTCATGTCGCCAGTGTAATATTCTTCATGATTGCATATGTATGAGGTTTATTAAAAAAATGGTTTGTGACATTTAGGACATAAACTAAAAAAATACTATTTTTATTTCTTGTAAAAAGTGTAAAAAATATTCTCATATTATTTTTCTTCACAAAATTTTGCAAAAATGTATAAGAAAGACCTTATCACGAGTGTTTTAATAATATAGTAGTTAAGAATATATTTTCTTTATTGCTTTTTGCATTTGCAATGTTATTCTTATTTTACCTAGATATATTCTATAATTGGAAGGCAAGTCGTATTTTTCTAGTAACCTACTAGTTTTATCCTACTAGTCCTACTATTCTACTATCCTACTAATATTATAAATGTGAAAGTTTAGATGTTTGGATGTTTGGATGTTTGTTACTCAATCACGCCAAAACGGCTGAACGGATTTGGCTGAAATTTGGGACACAGATACTTTGTAGTCTGGAGAGGAACATAGGCTACTTTTTATCCCGAAAAAATGTCACATTCCCGCGGGATAACGTCGTGAAGTCCACGCGGGCGAACCCGCGGGCGGAAAGCTAGTCCTACTAATATTATAAATGTGAAAGTTTAGATGTTTGGATGTTTGGATGTTTGGATGTTTGGATGTTTGTTACTCAATCACGCCAAAACGGCTGAACGGATTTGGCTGAAATTTGGAATACAGATATTTTGAAGCCTGGAGAGGAACATAGGCTACTTTTTATCCCGGAAAAATAACACATTCCCTCGGGATGACGTAGTGTAGTCCACGCGGGCGAAGCCGCGGGCGGAAAGCTAGTAAATGAATAAGTTTGGATATTTACTAATCATCATCATCATCATCATCATGTCAGCCGAACGACGCCCACTGCTGGGCATAGGCCTCCCCCAAGGATCTCCACAACGATCGGTACTGCGCTGCCCGCATCCAGCGGCTTCCCGCGATCTTGACCAGATCATCGGTCCACCTTGTAGGGGGCCTGCCCACGGATCGTCTCGTCCGGTACGCGGTCGCCATTCGAGAACCTTTCCGCCCCAACGGCCATCGGTTCTACGCGCTATGTGTCCCGCCCACTGCCACTTCAATGATGCAATCCTTCGAGCGATGTCGGTTGTTTTAGTTCTCCTGCGGATCTCATCATTTCTGATTCGATCGAGCAGGGAAATACCAAGCATCGCCCTCTCCATTGCTCGCCGGGTAACTTTGAGCCTTCTTATGAGACCCATAGTAAAAGACCACGTCTCACTTCCATAGGTCATTACTGGCAACACACACTGGTCAAAGACTTTTGTCTTGAGACATTGAGGTATTTCGGACGCGAATATATGTCGAAGCTTCCCAAACGCTTCCCATCCAAGCTGGATTCAACGAGAGATCTCTTTCTCAAAGTTGGACTTACCTAACTGGACCGTCTGTCCTAGGTAAACATAGTGGTCAACAACTTCGAGTGTAATGTTCGCAACATTAACTGGAGCGGGTGCAACATGGGCATTGAACATGATTTTCGTCTTGTCCATGTTCATCTTAAGACCCACTCTTTGCGAAGCATTACCGAGATCTTCAAGCATTGTGTTCAGGTCTTCCAAGGTCTCAGCCATAAGAACTACATCATCGGCAAACCGCAGGTGTGTTAGGTACTCGCCATTGATGTTTACTAATAAATCACGGTAAAACAGCTGAACGCGTCTTAATGAAATTTAACAAAGATAGATATTTATCCCAGGAAAATGTCTTATATCTACGGGAAAAAATGTCTAGCTGACACGGGCAAAGCAGCGAGCGGAAAGCTGGTTTAAATATAATTGTAAGAATAAAATGTCAGTATTTTATTTGTTTATGTTAGCGCTTGTAAATCAGTAGTAATGGTAAACGTAATTTTCTAAAGGTGCTCTAACACGGGAAACTAAAATTGCGTCACGACTACATCAAGCAATTGTTAAATGTAGCAAATGTTGCTGAGACACGGCCACACAATACCACGAAATATGGAACAGCTTGAAAATCTAGACGATACCAGTAACCACCACCACTCCCGCTGCCTGCCTGTTTCTCTCGCGATAAGAAGACTTAGTTACTCATAAACGTGATAGAAAAAATTGTCTAAAGATTTCCCGACATTGAGTACCTAATGTGGAATAAATAGAACAATGAGAAGCAATATTCCCGAAACAATGCCGCAATGTATAGTGTTTGCTCCAGATTTCTTCACTTAAGGCGAAAAAGTATGGACTTTTTGATATAAACTACTGGTAATAAGATATGTATTTCTTTAAACCTTTATTTAGATTCGTATAATGGAAAATGAAGTAGGTATATAGAAAAAATCGACCCGTCTCACAACCAGCTCCGGTGGGACTCGAACCCACGACCTTTCGCTATCCGGGCGACTACTCTAACCACTGAGCTACGGAGTCGTTACGAAAAGCGTCGAATTTAAACGCGCTGTATAGCCAGCGTTAATTTCATCAATGTGAAGATATTTTTTTTATTCTAAATACTTCATTTTCCATTTTTCAATCATAAAAATTGCATTGTGAATGCAAAAAAGAAAA
This sequence comes from Crambus lathoniellus, assembly GCA_949710035.1. Taxonomy (NCBI): domain Eukaryota; kingdom Metazoa; phylum Arthropoda; class Insecta; order Lepidoptera; family Crambidae; genus Crambus; species Crambus lathoniellus. The sequence goes on along the minus strand of OX453305.1, from coordinate 7,869,368 downwards.
AATTTAAATGGATTCGTATAGTTTCAGAAACACTGTTTTAAGATTTTGGCTCGACGCTTTTCATTTTCGAAAAGACCTCTAAAAAATACGAAATATCAAGATTATTCTGAAATGGGGTTACATATACTATTGGAAATTAGTTTAATTAGTGGACACCAATAATATTTAGGATTGTGTAGAAGCATTTTTTCAAAATCACTATAGTTTTTTAATACGAAGTGATTTTGTGTTTTTTTAGAGAGAAAGAAAGAAAGAGAAACATTTATTGACCATACACATCACATACACATACATTCAGGGATGACTAAATCTAAATAATATTAGTGCACAGCCAACTAGGCCCCCACCTCAGCATAGTGTTGCAACAGTAAAAAAAAAATCTCAAAGATTTTGCCTAATCTGCAAAATTGGTCTCACTCCCGCGCGCGTCGTTTTCTCATTGCTATCTCGCTTCAGGATAATTTTTCCGAGTATCGCCTTAATTGCTTCAGAATGATCTATTACAGTTGCCAAGCAATTTATTGCCAAGAATGCCCCTATATTTATGCCCTTGTAAGCGAACTTTAAGATCCTGCATATGGGTAAACTAAAATTCATAAATCGAGTGTAAAAGAAATAGTAGGTACTACTCGACTTACCACAAGAATTATAAAATACAAAGATCCTGGTCAACAGGATCTGACAGTATCCGTGAGGTGATCTTTATTGCATAATGTAGAAGGTCGATTCTTACGAAACATTTCGCTTAATTTCGTACGCCTTTCACAGTACGAGTAATGCGGAACAAATAGCATGAGATTTACGCAAAGATGGATATGTCGTAGTAAGATACATAAAAAGATACATATATCCCTAGGGATATAATTACGTATGAACTTAACGTAAGCTGCAAGAGTTCTGTGGTGTGAAAAAAAATCACTATACTGGAACCGTATTAGAATAATTATAATACGGTTCCAGTTTAGTGATTTTAGTAATAAATCGCTTTCGAATACTTATCTTACGATATATATTAAAATTATAATAATCCCTAAGCTAATAAGCTAAAATCTTACTGCGACAGATATATACGCATGGGTAAGCTATACTATATAATTAAATTAGATTTTTTGTTTATTTCAAACAAAACTCAAAAACTACTGAACCAGTTTTATAAATTCTTTCATTAGTAGAAAGCTACATCATACCCGAGTGACATCCTGCTATCCTGCTATACCTGCTATAAAAAAAAATTATGTCATACTAGCGGCCGCCCGCGGTTTCACCCGCGTGTTTCCCGTTCCCGTGGGAATATCGGGATAAAAAGTATCCTAAGTTACTCCTTATTACATCAGCTACCTGCCAGTGAAAGTCCCGTCAAAATCGGTCCAGCCGTTTCTGAGATTAGCCGGAACAAACAGACAGACAGACATACCGACAGACAGACAGACAGACAAAAATTGTACAAAATGTTATTTAGGTATATGTACCGTATATATAATCATATGCATATAGTAAAAAGCGGTTATTTTAATATTACAAACAGACACTCCAATTTTATTTATTTGTATAGATAGATTTCGACCCATGTTTCTAGGAGAAAGTGTTCATTTACAGATTCAGGGACGTCTTAAAAATTTGGATGGTGTTCAAAAATTAACCCTGAATAATCTATATCTATAAAAATAAATAAATTGGAGTGTCTGTTTGTAATATTAAAATAACCGCTTTTTACTACATGCATATGATATACGGTACATATACCAAAATAACATTTTTTACAATTTTTGTCTGTCTGTCTATCTGTTTGTTCCGGCTAATCTCTGAAACGGCTGGACCGATTTTGATGGGACTTTCACTGGCGTGTAGCTGATGTAATAAGGAGTAACTTAGGATACTTTTATCCCGATATTCCCACGGGAACGGGAACCACGCGGGTGACACCGCGGGCGGCCGTTAGTATAATCCTACTTAATATAAATGTGAAAGTTTAGATGTTCAGATGTTTGGATGTTTGGATGTTTAGATTGTATGTTTGTTACTCAATCACGCCAAAACGGCTAAACGGATTTGGCTGGAAATTTGGGACACAGATACTTTGTAGTCTGGAGAAGAACAAAGGCTGTTTATCCCAGAAAAAATATCACATTCCCGCTGGATAACGTAGTGTAAAACAACATACTTACATTATTAATAGTTAAGGCAATTATTGAAAAATACTTATTACATTATACTTAATAGTAATTAAAATAAATAAAACATCAACCACAAATAATATTTAAGTACCTACTTATATAAACCAAACTAAACTACTTCGCTGTGTTCAAACAATGATAAGACGCAAATATTAGAAACAAGTAGGCACAACTATTTCTTTGATGTTAATATCTCAGTTCTAACTTCCCTACCATTATGAGATTCGCTTGCTTGCGGGCATCTTAAATTACTTATAATATGTATCAAAGCATTTTCAATCAAAGCTATTTTGGTATTTTGCAATCACTAAATCAATATCAAGAAGCAAATATGGATACCTATTGAGTGTTAATTTGTAAAATATTTATTAATTTATTTAACTTTTGGTACAAATACACGGTGTAAAGTAGTGGACATCATACAAACTAAAAGTATTGAGGTGCACATCATACTAAAAACTTTTATTTTTTCTGTATTTTATTTATTTAATTAACACTTTATTGCTTTGCGGTTTTTGTATTACAAATTTTTAATTTGAAAATTCTTGCTCAACCTATAAATAACTTTGTGACGAACAATTTAATACGTCTGTGATTATAAAGTTTCCCAGATGACAGAATCATCTAAAACAAATCTCATTTCCTCTCTCGAGACACTTTAAATAGAATGCTAAAGGTTATTATAAGTTTGAATTTCACTTGGCCAATAGAAACCACCTGATCCAGTGGCTTTTTCCGTGATTGTGTGATCTTATATTTAGCTTTGGGAAACAGAACTTCGATCGAAGTTATGAATTGTTATTGACTGGTTTAACTATAAAAATAGTTCTTATTAAGCAGCACTACAATCAGCTACATTACTTTACACATACTTACGCCTAGCTGTTTCCCATGGGGATAGGCAGAGACTATGGATCGCCACCTGGGTGCATACCATCAACTTTAAGACAGCGATTCACAAATAGCGCGATGCAGAATAGGTTCCTAAAATGAATTGCTTTCTTTCGTACCATGACCTTCTAAAAACTGGATCGCAAATGAATTGCTAAATGTGAATGACCGAACGATTTGTGTCCTTATTTCTTCTACCCGTCTCTTTCACTCGATTCTGTCATGCCAGGAGAGTGAAAGGGACGGGTATAACCTGCAGGTGACATGTTAGCTTGGCCAAGTTGTACGTCAAATAAGAGTTGATGACAGCTCAGCGGCTGTGAAATGTTATTCAATGATCACTGAATCGCTGTCATTGATATTAAGCTGTCGTGGTACGAATAAGCGAAGCAGATCAGTTTAGGTTCCTAAACAAAACCGCAATAAGAGTTGATGGTAGGCACCCTGGACCTGCTATGATCCTTGCACACTTCTTTCGCTACATTCACATCCATCAATCTTTTCATACATGCCCGGCAATTTTGGTCACACCAGCATTTTTTACTAAACCCCCTATTTAGTTCGTGTAGAAAAATGGAAAATGAAGTATTTAGAAAAAATCGACCTGTCTCACAACCAGCTCCGATGGGACTCGAACCCACGACCTTTCGCTATTCGGGCGACTGTTCTAACCACTGAGCTACGGAGTCGTTACGAGAAGCGTCGAATTTATCAAATACTTCTTACACGCTGTATAGCCAGCGTTAATTTCAAAATTAACGCTGAAAAATCGACCGGTCGATTTTTTCTAAATACTTCATTTTCCATTTTTCAACCCTAAAACTGCATTGTGAATGCAAAAAAGTAGAAATTTAAATAATTTGCCATAGTAATTTCTTCTTTAGCGATTGTCAAATATCTGGAAAGTTATTTCTTTCGCGTGTGGGGGTAGTAATATCTTTGCATTGATGAAATTAACGCTGGCTATACAGCGTTTAAGAAGTATTTGATAAATTCGACGCTTATCGTAAAAGACTCCGTAGATCAGTGGTTAGAGCAGTCGCCCGGATAGCGAAAGGTCGTGGGTTCGAGTCCCATCGGAGCTGGTTGTGAGACGGGTCGATTTTTTCTAAATACTTCATTTTCCATTTTTCAACCATTAAAACTGCATTGTGAATGCAAAAAAGTAAAAATTTAAATAACTAGTTCGTGTAGGTTTTTCTAGGACGCCCTTGCGTTTAACCGATCCTTCCAAATTATTTTTCTACTTATACAGGGTGTTAGGGGCACCCTTGCAAGAAGTTTTTGCAAGGGTGCCCCTAACATCCTGTATATTAATAAATATAAACATTGGACACTATCACATACATTGTTCCGATACCAAACTATGTAGAGTGGCTTGAGCACGTTTATTTCATCCTTTTTAAATAACACACAAAATTGAAAAACCCCGCCTTGAAATCGCTTGATCCGTGTAGGTACTATAAATAATATATAAATAATAATTACAGACAGACATATTTTTTTGCCGCCATTTTGTTTTTTTATTGCACCTAAATTTCACCGTTTCGGCAGGCAGTTGACCATCTCCATAAATTGACAGATGGATTTTCATAAAACGTGGTTAAGAACTATCTCGTTTAAATTAGCTTTCAATCAAACCGCATCAAAATCGGTCCAGTCGTTTAGGCACTACGTCACACACGTCACACACGTCATACTTATAACGCCCCTTGTTGCGGTGGGGTGGGGTTAAAAATCATGAGAATCGGAAAGTAGAGAAAGATACTAACTCTTTTTGCACGACTGCCCAAAATAGTGTATTGTGTTTAGGGTTAATGTATGCATGTGTGTACGTATGTGAGTTTCTTTATTCCACAATAACTTTAGTATGCATTAACGGATTTTGTCACTCTTCAGTTCCCAAACTATCCCCAGACGTGAAACACGAACAAACGAATAGTCAAACACACTTGACATATTTATAATGTTAGTATGGATTTGCAGAAGTTGTCAAGAGACCTCACAGTACCACCACCTATAGAGAAATTCCATGAGTGAGAAAATCACTGATGCATAAAGTATGTTCAGTTCATCTGCCTATTTTACCAGTTTTCCCAGCGTAAGTAAAACAGTTAACTTAATCAAGGTCACGTGTGATTATTTACACTATCACTACCACACAACGGTGGTACCAATTAAGCAAGTATACTATAACAATATCCATGTTAGCTATCCAATGCGGTACGCGCAAGAGTGAAAAAGCTAAAACTACTTACAAGACGTGTAATGTAGTTTAATGAGTAACTACAGAGTATTGCACGAACTCAAACGTGGGAAATATTCAGTAAAGGGTAAGATTTTTCTAAATTACTGTCGTAATTGAACGTGAGAACGCTTTATCTAGTTTGCGAGTGCTTTCAATATTAATAAAATGTTGTTATAAATTAAACAAAATTAAAATATTTTTCACTAGTAAGTATTCCTAAAACAATAGTATTCAGTAATCAGGGTAACCTTAATTATTTCTGTGAAAATGAACCGCGGTAGTCTTATCTACACCATTTCTCAAATTTATAAAAACCCTCTTTCACATTCCATTCAACGCAATTACATTTCCAGAATTGAGATTAGACCAACGACAATGATATATGAAAATCTGCTATTGCTAGATTACATTTATGACTCCAATGAAAACCGGTGACGTTTGACAAAGAAAAAATACACTTATTATTCGCGAAAATACAAACCACGCAAATTAAACTTCACGTTGGATTAAAATTGGGTGTTGTGTTATATCTCTTTGCATCTATTTTGTTCGTATTTATTCATAACTAGCCTTCTGCCGCGGCTTCGCCCGCGTGGACTACACAACGTTATCCCGCGGGAATGATATTCGATATTCCCATACCAATAATCACGTAGATCCTTTTCCCCGCGAAAGAAGGAAAACAAATTAGTTTGGTTGAGTAGGTATTGTAACTATAAAAATATTATGTAAATCTCTTGGGCTTAATTCCTACACGCTTAATAAACTTAATTTAATTCTATCGTAAAAATCCACAATTCATAAGTTTTACAACCGTTCGGCTGACATGATGACAACCGTACGTAACGTTGGTAACCGTAAATTTATCACAATGATTTTACAAGTATAATTTCAAAAAGTACCTAACTACTTTTTCTTCTGAAATAAATAAATAACTACCAATTCTATAACAAAAGATCTATTTTGAGATCATGTATTTTATATTAAATGAGATAACACAAAATTAATACAAATTTTCGAGTGTTGAATATACAAAATATAATGCGTCTTGTTTTATTCTCAATACTTAGTTAGAAATGTTCAAGATTGCATAATTATTTTTACAAAAAAATTATGATGTCAAAATAGAAGAAAAAGAAGATAATGTAAGTTCTCATATGTTCTCCATTCATTTTGAGTATTTAGATCTGGGTTCGAAGCTTAAATAATAGGTCTTTACCTATGAAATTGCCGTTTTGTATGGAGATTTCTGTAATTATTTTTTTTCCATACTAACGTTTTTGTTATTATTTAACGACTAATATTATGTAAATTTACAAAATTTTACACACGTATTTATGGACATTTTAACTACTAAATGACACATTCGTTAAGAGAAAAAAAAATTTTTTCACTAAGTTACAACTAATAAAGTACGAAATTCTGGAAACAAAAATAGTCGTAACTTTCGGAATAAGTTTTTTCTATGTAAATAATCAAATATCGTGGTTATTAAATTATCAAAAGTTGCTCGATACGGTCTTAATGTAACGCAATATTAAAGAAAATATATATTTCTAATATTATAAAAGTTGTTAAGTTATATGTACAAAAGAAAAAAACGGCAATTTCATATGTAAAGACCTATTATATGAAGTCACACAAAAATATTTTTATTTTGATCTAGCTTGTATAGTTTCCATATAACAAACGTTTGTATCGAAAAAGTGACAGAAGAACGAAAGAGAAGAGAACGCACACTGTCACGCTGGCTCGGCAGTTCCGTGCGAAAGTAATTCGCGAAGTGAACGTTTCAGTAGTTATATATGTCACTTACCTACAAGGACTCTTTATACGTGTAGTGTTACCTGTGTATTAATTCCTATTGTTTGTAATTACCTTACATCCATAAAAATACTGCTCAAAATAGAATAGGGCCCACCCCATGTTTTTAGAGAACGCACACTGTCACGCTGGCTCGGCAGTTCCGTGCGAAAGTAATTCGCGAAGTGAACGTTTCAGTAGTTATATATGTCACTTACCTACAAGGACTCTTTATACGTGTAGTGTTACCTGTGTATTAATTCCTATTGTTTGTAATTACCTTACATCCATAAAAATACTGCTCAAAATAGAATAGGGCCCACCCCATGTTTTTCTTAATTTTTGTATTTGATTTTTATAACTATCTTACTAGGAATATAATTAAAATACTAGTGATATAGTTATATTACGAGATTTGTTTAATGAAATAATTGTATGAGTGTAGTCCTGTAGAACACGTGATAGGTTAGAAATTTCGTGGTAATTTTTTTTCCACACCACAGAACTCTTGTTGCGGTATCTTCCGGTATATAATCATATCCCTAGGGATATAACTATATCACGGCTTTTTCTATCTTACTGCGACATATACAAATTCATTATACGGTTAACGTTCAATAAAAAAAAAATAGACCATGTCATTATATTTTGAAGTCTTATTTCTGAGCCACAAGTTTAAAAAAATTATTCAATAAAATTTAATTTGCAAACGTATTTTGAAATAAAGCCACGATGAAATAAAAATCTATAATATTATGATGAAATTCTGTTAGGTTAACAATTAAACAATTTATATTTTTTTATAAAAAACCCAATTCAATAGAGAAGTTTAATTTTTAAGTCTCAATAGGCTACTTACTTTATTACTCTTAATATTTTATATTTAGTTAGATAATGTTATAAAAGCTTATTTTTGTGAATAAACCCAATTTATTTGCTCATTTAGTCAGAATTTTCTATATTTTTTTATAAGTTGATTACTTATAAAAAATATTGAAAATTCCGACCAAATCAGCAAAAAAATTAACCCCCTACGTATATAAAAAGGTAATTTTTAGAAATATTCTGAATTACGATATGAAAAGAAGTCGTTATTATTGAAGCGCAATAACTTAATGACTTGTATTTTCGTGAATTCAGTAGAAATTTTACAGACATCATTTAAGTATTCAATGTGATTTCTTTAGAAGATCTACAGACAAATATACACAAGGTACCTATTTCACTGTTGTAAATGTAGATAGTTAAGATGAAGTTAAAAATAATAACATTTTAAGAATACCAAACGTGTAAAAATAATTTGAATCTGGTTTTAGTTATTTTTAACCCCCGACTTCAAAAAGAGGGGTGTTGTGTCTGTCTGTGTATCTGTCTGTGGCATCGTAGCTCCCCGATTTTGATGCGGTTTTTTTTGTTCGAAAGCTGACGAGATCGCGTTTTCAGCTATCATTTATAAAGATCTACAAGGTCTCCTGCCGTAGGATTTGCGAACCGATGGCGTAGCTTCATTGACGTTCATAAGTGTTGTTAAACAAACCTAAATTGAATAAACGATTTTGAAATTTGAAAATTTGAAATTTGATCTGTTCAGACGTTTCAAGGTCATTAGCTCTTTTAGTAAGCTATAGTAGAGATCTGAGACACACAATGGGTATCTTACAAACGTTTGTATGTACTTTAAAAAGAATGAATTACTTAAAAATAAAATTGAAAATTTTAAACAACCTTCGACACCAAAAATACTAAAAAGTGAAAAAATAAAATTTCTCTTTCGGTCGGGGGATCACAAGAAGAGATATGCTAAAAGGGTAATAATATCTGTGCACCTACAGGTCCCTCGACCGATAGAGAAATTTTACTTTTCAACTTTTTAGTATTTTTTTGTGCCCGACACAAAAAAATACTAAAAAGTGCAAAGTAAAATGGTTCTTTGAAATTTTAATTTTCTTTTTATTATTGGGGCACCATCAACTTTATAATCATACAGCAAACTGTAGTATAATACCAACCAAGTAAAGTAAAATTCCATAACCTGTTTCCCTCATACCTAGCGGTCTCGTCAGTCCCTTGCATTACAATACATTATCCTACATCTTTTTTTTTCCGAGTTCTTTGCAAGTAATTGAACCACATTCTGGTTCTAGGTCACTCGTAACAGGTGCATATAGCTTTTTGGGAAATAATGATAGTGCTCGAACGACAACGAAACGAGTAATGCTAATGCGGCGGCATTCAAGTACCTGAATATTTTAGTACCATGTCAAATTGAACTCTATAATAATCATCTGTTCGATATTTCTTACTCTGAACCTCACTATAGAAGCTTAAAAATATAGCTACTTACTAATATATAGCTACTAAAACTAAAAGTTTGTGCGATTTGGTACTTACTAATATATAGCTACTAAAACTAAAAGTTTGTGCGATTTGGTACCTTTGTGTTTGTTACTTTCTGACGCTTTTGCTGTAAGTTGCGACTGATTTTAATTAAACTTTAATGCTAACTTTGAATACATTTAATATTAACTTTTAATGCGCGAAATAAATTTTCAATAATAAAAATTGAATTGTAAATGCAAAAAAAGGAAAAATTACGTGACTAAACGTATTTTTCTTAACTTTCTTTTCTCCTTTCATATTTTTCTGGAATAGGAATTATACACAATTATCCTAGGAAGTGTATACTTACCTACATTTCCGTTAACATATCGACAACTAACGACCAAAATTAAAGTTAGCATACCGTAACATAACTTCAGTTTAATTGTACATTCCCGTTTCTCAAGCAAGACAAACAATAAAGTAATAAATTCAATCGGCAAGGAATCCAATAATTAAATGTTTCGGAACGTGAGCCGAGCTATGCACATACCTACTATAGGATGGAGCGATTATACACTGGAATCTTGCTTACCTTTGTCATAAAGTTAAAATGGCAATCTATTTATAAAAACTCTTGCGTTATTGACTGACTGACAGACAACGATAAGTCAAAATTACTGGCGGCAAGAAGGGGAAATTTGGCATGTATGTTCCTTGACGAGTGCAGGGGCACAGCGATTCAAAAATAGCGCGATGCAGAATAGGTTCCTAAAATGAATTGCTTTCTTTCGTACTCTGACCTTCTAAAAACTGGATCGCAAATGAATTGCTAAATGTGAATGACCGAACGATTTGTGTCCTTATTTCTTCTACCCGTCTCTATCACTCGATTCTGTCATGCCCGGAGAGTGAAAGGGACGGGTATAACCTGCAGGTGTCATGTTAGCTTGGCAAGTCAAATAAGAGTTGATGACAGCTCAGCGGCTGTGAAATGTCATTGAATGATCACTGAATCGCTGTCATTGATATTAAGCTCTCGTGGTACGAATAAGCGAAGCAGATCAGTTTAGGTCCTAAACAAAACCGCAATAAGAGTTGATGGTAGGCACCCAGGCAGAGGAGCACTTAAGAGACACATAATGATTACTGTTTTTTTGGTTCATAAGAAGTACCAACTCATTTTTGTTGACCTCCGCGTGGTCAAGGTGGCCTACGCACCGGTTTCTAAGATACCGGTCTCTCTCATCTCTCTCTGAGGGTTCGATTCCCACTCGGGTAAATACTTATTAAAAACAAACTTTTCAATACTTCTCGAGCCTGTGTATGTGGTTATTACCCGTCGTCGTCAAATTTGATATGACTATGGAGTGAGCAGTGAGTTTGTATATAAAACTAGCTGACCCAGCGCGACTTCGTTCCCGTGGCCCTACCCCCTACTCCACCCTACCCTACCCGTACTCTACTCCTACCCTACTCTACCCCTACCCTACCCCTACCCTACCCCTACCCTACCCCTACCCTACCCTACACTACCCCTACCCCTACCCCTACCCCTACCCCTACCCCTACCCCTACCCCTACCCCTACCCCTACCCCTACCCCTACCCCTACCCCTACCCCTACCCCTACCCTACCCCTACCCTACCCTACCTATACCCTACCCTACCTTTACCCTACCCTACTTCTACTCTACCCCTACTTACCCCCTCCTCCCCTATTTTCTCACCGTAAGAACCTTCCTTGGACTTCCACGAACATTTCAAGACCAAAATTAGCCAAATCGGTCCAGCCGTTCACGCGTGATGTCGTGACCAAGGGAAATAGGGATTCATTTTTATATATATAGATTAAGCTAGTGCCCTGCCCGATTTTGCAAAGAGTTTATTAATTTAGCTATTATCATATGATGCTGTTAGCACTTTAATATAAAATTTTGATAATGTTGAAGTAGGCATAAGAAGTTACAATTTATTGTAATAAACATTATAATTACATATTTTTGCTCGTAGGTATTGTCATTGTAATCCTACTTCCTACTAATATTAGGTATACTTAAATGTGAAAGTTGTTTGGACGTTTAGATGTTTAGATGTTTGTATTTTTGTTACTCAATCACGCCAAACAGATTTGGCTGAAATTTGGGATACGGATACTTTGTACTTTTTATCACGGAAAAGTATCACATTCCCGCGGGACGACGTCGTGTAGTCCACGCGGGCGAAGCCGCGAGTGGAAAGCTAGGAAATACATAATTTAGAAATATACAAAATAATTTATTTTAATTTTTTGAGATATTTTGGATTTTCGTAACCTTTTCAGGAGGTGTGTGGTCGCGGTGTAAATACTGCTGAGTAGTGTTCTCAGTACACCTACAGCTAAACTAAGAGTGTTTAAAATAAAAAGCGCTTTTAAATCTATAAATGTTGTTTTATTCCAATAAATATTATAACTTGATTAGTTGTTGCATGCTTATTTTTTTGTTTTTGTGATTGCGTTGTGAAAGCCTAAATTTAAATAAAAAATCATTAGCCTAAAGTGATTGAAATTCTACCTAGATTTCGTGTCCTGAATTGTCAAGTGTTTTGGAACACTAAAGATTTAGAAAACAGCGATGTGTTACATTTAATAATTGAAAGTCAAGTGTAACAGCGATTAGGCACAAGTTACGAAAATTGTATTCCTAATGTAAGGTAATATACACTGAAGAACTAAGAAGCCACGTTTCCAAGAAACTTTGTCTTTGTACTTAACAACATTAAAGAGAATACTTAGGACCTCCTTAAATCTAGAAAGGTTTTTATAATTTCATTAGTTCCTAGGTGTGACTTTAACCGTTAAAGTATAATTAAAGTCTCATTAAAGTTTAACGAGACTTAAATTATACGAGGAGATGACACATGCGCAACAATATTAGTGTAATTATTGTGTCACATAAAAGTGGAGTGGGAGTTTTTAATATTATCCCACGAGTGTTTTAATACTTACCGAGTTATGTTCAGTTTCATACACTACTACTACTACTACTTTTTCTATACGCATGTACATTTATTATACACTAGCTTTCCGCCCGCGGCTTCGCCCGCGTGGACCACACGACATTTATCCCGCGGGAATGTGATATTTTTTCAGGCTACTAAGTATCTATGTCCCAAATTTCAGCCAAATCCGTTCAGCCGTTTTAGCGTGATTGAGTAACAAACATACAATCATTCAAACATCTAAACATCTAAACTTTCACATTATAATATTAGTAGGATGTACATTTTATATATTTAAAAATAAAACAAAAAATTTTACACGAATAAAATGAAGAATGGCACCAAACCTAGGAGCCTATTTCTTAATTCAAAATTCTAATTTTAAAAAGTTTCTTTTCGGTAAATTCTGCGATTGCCATGGAGATTGTAAAATTAAAAATGTTGTGTGTTATTATGAATGACACCTGTATCGTAATAGTATATTATTATACAAGTGAGCTAAGTTGCTCATTATACACGAGGCTGTGGGTTGAAAAATCAGCCGAGTGTCTAGTGAGTAAGTTCCTCACGAGTTCCATACGCACTTTTTCAACACACTTGCGAGGAAAAACAAACATTTGTTGCATACAATAATAACTTAATATTAGCTAAGGGAAAAAGCGCGCAAGTTTTTTTTTTCCACGCGCCAAATGTAAGGTGATTGATAACATACAGCCATACAGAATACAGCCTACTTCAAAATAATTATAATTATAGTGATAAAATGCAAATGTTGTATAACAAATTATTGTGAATTATAAATAATTTGATAATAATATATTTAATTATGTTTTCTTGTTTTAATTAGCGACACATTTGTTTATTCTAGAAACGTTAATGGATTTTCAGCCGTATAAAACCTCTTTGTTGTTACAAAAAAAGAACTGTACCTATTACCCGGTGAAATTGAAAATGCTCTGTTTACTCGCTTATAATTTGCAGTTAGGTACTAACTTAACTTTGTAGGGATAATTCTATTACACACTAGTGTGTAATATTATTATGCACGTGTGTGTTATAGTTCGGTTTATGGCCCTAAGATCGATGTAATAAGGCTCACTTTATGAGCAAGTATGTTGAAAAGATCATTGGGATACAGGATGTTTTTTCTTTAACTTCATAAAAAAACTAAAGTATGAAATGTGTCATTCATTATAATGCTCAGGTTAATGTATTAAAGAATAGAATACAACTACTTATCTTATTATTAGTATCCACGAGAATGAAACTTTGACAAGTCCATCATATTATCTGTCGGTTTCCCCTTGAAGTTATGTCAGGGCGCAGACCAGACATTAAGCTGTCTAGATTAAATAGAATGGAACGTCGGTACTTAACTAATAATTTGTCAAAGTGTCAGTTGTTGTTAACATTAGCAAAGAAATTATACCATTACATTGTCTAAGACAATTATAGTGAGCGCTACGTGGTTCATCAAATTACTTTTTATTTTTAAACATTGTCAATAAAATAAACTTAGGTAAGTATGAAAAATTTAAGTAGGTACCCAAGATATTTTTAAAAGAGAATATTGTTTGGTTATTTATTGTATACTATTTAAAATCATATTATTAAAATTAATCGCTAATGCGGTCGGTGTATTAGTCAGTAAACAGTAAGCTTATTGCATATCCCGAAAGTTGTGTGAAGCAACTGAAGTATAAATTGGTATTAATTTATGTATATAATGGCGAATAAGATATTCCATATCACAATACTACCACGGAATACTAAATAGTAAATACTACGCGAGGACGTCCCCTCTTATCTGACTGTTTCATTGAGCCCTTTACAAGTTTCATTACCATCCAATGACTTCAGCTCATGCATTTGAATGGGTTAATAAAAAAAATCTTCGCCCACCGCATACAGGGCCAATACCAGATATCAAACAATGAGAATAAGCCATTAACGATATAGGAATGTCGCAAAAAAACAGTAGGCGGAATGATTCATAACTACCTTTTATGGCTTACACAGAGCGTTGCCGTCTCGCTAAATATTCATAGGTAACAAAGATACGATATTTTGAATAAGTACTGGAAATAATATAATATGTTTCGATTGTGTTAAGTTAAAGTAGGTTTTTATTTATTTAATTAACAATAAAAAATAAACCTAGTGATTTTTCAAAAAACTAGAGGTATGTTGTTGTAAACATTTCTTTTGTTGTAATGTAGGTGTCTGAATAATTTTGAAAGAATTTTGAAATGCTAATGAATAAAAAGTTTTGAAACATAATGCTAATTATGTAAGCCCATAGGCAGAAAACTATAATCGAGTGAACTAGGTATTCTTTGCGGCGACTTATTATAGAAAACAATCATAATTAAAAATGTATGGTCCTCGAATAAGGCTTAAGACTGCTATTCATGTTTGAACTAAGCTATCGCGGCTGAAGTCGCGTGCACCCAAAAGTTATAAAATGCTTTGAGATCGAGCGGCGAGGTCGAGCGTGATGAGATGACGAATCGGCGTTAAATGTTACCGTAAGCTATTATATACGCTATCGCATACCTATTATAACTGTCAAAATCTCACATAAAGATAATGTAGTACCCCAAGCACGAAAAACTATCGTTATAGGTTAAAGTAGTTAATAGTTATCGCTATCGCATTACTTTGTATGAAAACATGAGCAGCGCCTCTATCGTTCGTATAAGGAACTAAAACTCAATACATATTTGACAGCAGCGCTTTGACAGCTTTGGACGGATGGTATAGTTTTTATTAACGACAGTTTTGGCCACAGTCCCCCTAGCATAAAAATCATCATCATCATCATATTGATAATCGAATAGTAAACTATACCAATCATTGCTGAAAGTCATTCAAAAGCTGTCTAAGGTTCTGCTATCAAATATGTGGGTATTTAATTTCAGTTTAATATACGACCCAAAGAGGCGCTAATCTCATTTTCTTACAAAATTATACGATCACGATAACGGTTATCATAACGACAGTTTTTCGTGCTTGGGGATACAGTTCAATGTTACGCTTGCATGAAAGGCTAAAGGTGCACACTAGTAACATTTTTGCGTGTCCGAACACCGTGTTTTTATCATGCATCGCTAGTTTTGTTGGGCAAGCGCCGTGGCAATACTGTATCAAAGAGACAATGTATTATAAAAACACGGTGTTTGGACACGCCAAAATGTTACAAGTGTGGACGCACCTAAAGAGGGACTAGACTAAATGCAAAATGATTCCGAAACGATCATTAATTTTCGTAACATTGATGTCATATCGTGAGCTTTTGACTTTTGCTTAGCCCTCCTGACTCTGATAATGAAACTCTGAAACTACGAATGTCATATTGTGAGCGTTTGACTTTTGCTTAGCCCTCCTGACTCTGATAATGAAACTCTGAAACTACGAATGTCATATTGTGAGCGTTTGACTTTTGCTTAGCCCTCCTGACTCTGATAATGAAACTCTGAAACTACGAATGTCATATTGTGAGCGTTTGACTTTTGCTTAGCCCTCCTGACTCTGATAATGAAACTCTGAAACTACGAATGTCATATTGTGAGCGTTTGACTTTTGCTTAGCCCTCCTGACTCTAATAATGAAACTCTGAAACTACGAATGTCATATTGTGAGCGTTTGACTTTTGCTTAGCCCTCCTGACTCTGATAATGAAACTTTGAAACTAGGAATAAGTTGGAAAAGTGTAAATTTGTAAATTAACGTTGTAACGCTGAACACAATAATAATAATGTATCACAGTCTAGTACTCATGTTTAGTGATTGGTAAATGTTTCATTCATCAATATCAATGATTTAATGGCTCCCCAGCATTTTCCAGGCTCGTCTCATGGATGGATGGGATAAATAAATTTTATTGATTATTCATGTTTCATTCATTCAGCTTATTGGTTAAGTCTGGAAGTGCGAATAAGAAAAGGGTCTATGACGCAAGGAATTAGGAAAGGCAATGATGACATCTAAGTTTTGATTTCATAATCATCTTATAACTTCTTGTTCTAAATATCTATTTCATTAAATTATGTTCATATATTGTAATTAAATTAAATTTTGATTTGAATTACAAATACAAAATACAAATATTTAATTGAGCATCTATAAAAAGTTTACAAACAATATAAACGTTAATAATTGTTTAAAGACAATATACTCGTAATACACACTATTACACAACATAATCTTTTTTATTTTTTTGTAGAGATCTTGCCTACTCTGTACAAACACTTATAGATATTTTTATAGGCACTTACTTATATGTTATTCATCTGTTGTTATTTGAAAATTTAAGTACCTACCCAGTTAATTAAAAGAAGAGCTCAAAGCGAATAAACTAACCGTTCCGCTCTAATTGAGGGAAATAACCGTGATAGAGTTACTCTTTTTAATGCATATTTATTTTGTTCGTTCTAAAAAGACAACATAAATTGAGATAATTATTTTTGGTACCAAAGAGCAGCTAAACAGAATTCATGAAGCAAATTACACATCAAAACATTTCAAATATTGAATTTAAATTGTCTGCAATTATACAGCTGGTATCGTCTAAAGTTTTTAAATTTGTCCCTATAAAATGCAATGTCTATACTGATCTTTACATTCTAACCTTGTAATATTAAATCTGTTATAAGTTTTGGACATAATCCCTTCTATCCGGATTTAACCTTCGCCATACACGGAAGCATTGAAACAATAATAACTAAACAACTTCCCGTTTATCTCAATAGGTTTTTAATCATTCACCTCATTACACTAACTGCCCTGATATGCTTCGTTAAAAATATTAATAATAACAACCGCTATAATTTTAAGGTGTTCACACAACCTTGGTCTTTATTTTTGGGCCGAAAAGTCGATATCTATTTGCACGTTTTCGTAAACGAAATTAGCAATACGCTAACGCGAGAGTTGGACGTACCGTGGCATCGGATGATTTCAGCATGTTTAGTTTACAATGTTGGTTTTAAACACTTAACATTTGCGTGTCAACATCGCACTTTCACTGTTCGAAAGCAGTTCTGTATCGATTCAATTCAAATACGAACCGTTATAACCGCCCGCGCCGGTGTTCGCGGTACACTGACTAAGCGTTTGCTTGCGCATAAGCCTGCTTTCCCCCACCTTCGATGACAAACTTGCAATTCATACAGCATTAACCGAAGCATCTTTATTACTATGAGATTAAGGTACAAATCAAAATACTTTGTTCTATAAAATCGTGGTTATCTCGCAAACTTAGAATCAAATGGGTACTAAATGGATTCGCGGTACGTCTTGAGGTCGTGTCGTGTTAGATTTTCATCATAGGTATTCGTAAACGGATCTAAGTATTGGTAATGTGCGAGCAGAATAGACAAACAAAAAACTTCGGCATAGATGGTGCGTTTCAACATGATGCTGGTCAACTTTTCAAAGCCTATTCTAGATTTTAGCATCGGCGATGAATTGTAATAATTTGCGGGTGAAACCTAAATGAAATATTTATAAGTGAGCTGCAAAACTTGTTTGTCACAACTCAGCAATCTTTCCTCATAAGTTTTAAAACAAAATCTCCTGTGGCCAACTAAAGATACTCAAGTTGACATATACAGGGTGTTTTTCTATAAGTGCAATACCTCTTAGGTGGTGATTGTACTCATGAATATGAACAACTTTTACTATGAGGCCAACTCTGCAACTTCACAAAAAAAAACAGCTGTTCCATACATTCTGGTCAGGTAGAAATAAACAAATTGTATGAAACAGCTGATTTTTTGTTGAGTAGCAGAGTTGGCCCCATAGTAAAAGTTGTTCATATTCATGAGCACAATCACCACCTAAGAGGTATTGCACTTATAGAAAAACACCCTGTATATAGGTAAATATGATAGAATGAACCACAAGTAGGTAAACTAATTTTAAACGTCTTATATATTATCACTACATAGTATAAAACAAAGTCGCCCCGCCGTCTGTCTGTCCCTATGCATGCTTAGATTTTCAAAACCACGCAACGGATTCCAATGCGGTCTTTTTACCACACTTTTATTAGCTTCACTTGTAACTAAGTCACAATGTAAGAAAATCTTGGAATTCAATTTTAACCTACTTCTAATTGTCGTATTGGTTTGAAACTTTGCAAGTCTATATGAATCCGATGACAATACAATAATTTGCTACCATCGAGCTGATGTGATGATGGAGTCAAGAGGTGGGCAATAGAACTCTTCTATGGCTGCTAGGAAACCCCTCGAGTTTAGGCTCATTTCTTTTGTTCTGATGAGACCTATTCGCTACACTTGATGGTGAGTGTCTGATGTCTGATGATGGAGCAGGGAGGAAGCCAGTGGCACTTCTTAATGACCAATAGGAAACACCTCGAGTTTGGGCTCGTTTGTTTCGTTCTGATGAGACCTATTCGCTACACTTGGTGGTGAGGGTCTGATGATGGAGCAGGGAGGAAGTAAGGGTTCGGCTCGCGCATCTGGTAACTAATAGACTTCACTTGAATTTGTAAAACTAAATACATACAATCACGCCTTTGAGTTATAATGTTTATGGGGTGGGCAGACACATGAATGGACTGTGAAATCGATTACCATCCCCATCTATAGCTTGCCATTTGTTAAACTAAAAAGTAAAAATAAATATGTAGTTTAAAAAACTATAAAAACACACTTTTATAGGAACAGACTAAAAGTACAAAATAACCGTCTATTCAGTAACTGAAATTAAAAAGCGTGGTGCGCCCTTTGCAAAGCATGCATTCAAGTACTTAATATTGACAACGAGCACCACGCTTTTTAATTTCAGTTACTGAATAGACGGTTATTTTGTACTTTTAGTCTGTTCCTATAAAAGTGTGTTTTTATAGTTTTTTAAACTATAAACAACCCGAACAAACTACATATTTTTAAATAGATAGAGTGATTCAAGAGGAAGGCCTATATGTATAATACATGGTGTCAAATACCACAGTACACCGAAGCGAAGCGAGGGCGCGTCGCTAGTAATGTATAAGTTTAGTATTTTAAGAACAATTCAATTCTTATTTTACATTAGTTGCGATAAGAGTGTTTGATCTGAGAGTAAATTGTATTTTGTGTTGTGTGTAAAGGTATAGGTGTATGAAAGTGTAGACAATGTTGTGTGAGTGTGTGTGCATGTGTGTGTGTATGTGAGCGGGTGGTTGTTGTATAAGTATAAGTAGTAACATAATAGTATAATAATAATATTTATTTTTTCCATCTTACAATGTTAAATACGGTTAAAACTAGAGTTTAACATCAAGTAGCAAATTTTACAGTAAAGAAAGACATTGTAGAAAGCTGGCTTCCATACTAGGAAAAACCTGTATGACGATGACGGACTGCCAGGCTCCCCTACTAAATATGATGATGGCGCATAAGGTGTTCTAGCTAGAGCTAGACACTTAATAAGTACTTACTTTATACTTACAGTGAAGTTTTGTACGTATTTAAAACTATCTAGATTTTAAATATGTTAAATAACTTTAAAAAAATTAAAACCAATGTTTCAGACAAATCAGAGTTACTTAAGTTTTATTTTCTTTTTACTTAAAATTCATTTTGGAGCTGATGGAGTTCTGATAAACGCGAAACCATTTATTTTCCGAAAGATTGCTTGGATTGGAGGAGACGCTAATATTGGAAAAGTTTTAAGTCCGGCACTTGCTTTAGTCGTCTACTTAATTCTATACTAAATTGCCTTTGAAAGATAGAACGACAGTTATTAATCTCAAGACAGATCCATTGTAGAGTCCATCTGTACTAATCTATACTGATACTTAGGTATAATAATTATATCTATACTACTCAAAAGAAAATATAAAATTGTTTTTCTTTTTTTTTCATTTTGCGGTTTATAGCAATTTTTAAAAACGAGATTTGACAATTGGGCGTTTGGTCTCTCCATTGACGTAATAATACATTACAGCCGAGGACAGGTAAGTAATTTGCTTACCGTACAAGGCTTGTATATAGAGCTTTTCTCAAGAAATGCGAGGAAATAAAAAACTAAATAAAATTTATTAAAATTTATATGACACATGTTCGGGCAATTATCAAATGTAAATGGTATTGTTTTCCCGGGCACACTTATGTATAAATCGCCCATAATAATACTATTTTAATGATGTATCAGTAAAATACGCCAACAACACAGATTCCGAAAACATATGCGCCTTTTTTCACTTTTCCAAAACATATCGTAGGTTTTTATATATCTTTCTTTTGATTTTGCTTGCAGTAAGTTTTCTGTTGTTATTTTGCTTCTAATCTCAAATTTGGTGGAGTAGGTACATACAATGTCTGTATCTGTTTCATTGTCAGAACACATTTTGATAATTTATTACACAACGCTATGGTGAGCACGTTTGTATGAAAAAAGCCCAGTGGCCCCTATTTTCTTTTGAGTAGTATATAATAATATATTAATACACTCATTTGCAGAAAAGACGGGCACTTACATTATTTCCATACAAACAAGCTCACTTCATAACCATATAAATAAAACTTTCGGTATATTTTTACAATATTTTTTGTGTCAAGAGTGTTGAATAAATAATTTATTTTCCGATTATCATTTGAAACAACTTTGAAGATCTCTTTACATTCCCAAACTTCTAAAAACGTAAAAAATTAGTTGAGTTTTATAAATTTCTTACATTTGATTTTCAGGCTGATTTGATTTTTTGTTTCTAAGGGATAAACCCAAAAACTACGTGACCAACTTAAAAAATTTTTACACCATCAGAAAGCTACTCTATGTCTGAGTGACATATGTGATATTATATTCCGATATGCGGATGGGAACAGCTACTTATTTGCTTAATAACAATACAAAACAAACAAAATATGGAGAATTTGGTAAATTTCTACTAATTGTTCTGAAACAAAGCTGTCTGGTCCCACAAAAGTGATTCTAAAGGACGTCCCAAGACTTTAATCAAATGGCGGAAAAGTACCTTGAATATTGTAGATAGAAAATTTTACTAAAAGGAACCATCTCTTTATTTTTGACAAAGAAAAATCTACATTCACAGTTTTTTTGGTTAAATCGCCTTTTTAAAGTGTTTTTTTTTTCGAATTTTAGGCGTTTTGTTTCCTTAGTGTTACTTAGTGGAAGAGTAAATCCACTAAGTAACACTTATCTTAAAATGAAATTTTGTTTCTTGTCAAAAATAAAGGGATGGTTTCATTCAGTAAAATGTTCTAATTACAGTATTTCTGTGGTACTATCATGTGGCATAGTCGTGGAACGCCCTGTATAATGTGCCCAATGTCTATATCGTATGTGTTGTTGCGGACTGAAAATTTTGTTCCAAATTGGGTATATAAGTTCTTGTGGTTAATTAAAAACTTATAATATGCTGTCAAATTGGTTTATAACGCAGTTGATAACGCGTTTGGAATTTTAAACGTGTCTAATACGCAAACTATGGGAATTAACATCTTTTATTTTAATACTACTTGTAGCTAGCTGCGTGGTACTCGTTCCGGGATAAAATAGACCCTATCTCGCTCAAGAATTATGTATGTACTTAGATTTCTACTCATGGAAAAATTTATTACCTCAAACATACGAACAAAGTTTAGCTAATATGTAAGGAGGATAATTCAGTAATAATTATTTTGCCCTTTTATATTTGAAAGTTTATTTAGTAGGTACCTACAAGCTATACATTTTAGTGAGATAAAATTTGTTTGGATCTTCGATAGATTTTCATTCGAGTGTCCATCAACATATGAGGTCCTGCTTAAATAGTGCACATAATTTTATGGGGTCAATGTACTCATGCATACAAACAACTTTTACTATGGTACCGACATTGAAATCGCGAAAAAAAAAATCTATTCGATTTAAAATTTTCTATGGAACAGCTGATTTTTTTTTTCGCGTTTTCAATGTTGGTACAATAGTAAAAGTTGTTTGTATGCGTGAGTACATTGACCCCTTAAAATATGTGGACTATTTAAGAAGGACCTTATATACAGCTATTACTATGGGGAAAGCCGTGGGTTTCACGTTACCATAAAGACAGTTTTTCGTGCTAGGGTTGCAGCTGTTCTTTTTCGGAATTCCGAGGCTGGCCCCAGTAAAAGTTGATCATATTGATGGACACTATCATCCCTAAAATCGTTGTACTAATTGTTGTGTTATATTTAAGATAATTTTGTGATGGAAAGTGACCAAACACATTATAAGAAGTTAAAGTCACTTTTCAATTTGACGACTGTCTATGAAATATGACAGGGAGAAAAAAATAGCCCTTGGCGAGATTCTTGCCGGTTCTTCTCGTTATAATTACAAGTCCTCTCGCCGTAGGATTTGCAAACCGATGGCGTTAGCTTCATTGACATTCACAATAGTACTGTATCAGCCTAAAATAAATAAATGATTTGAATTTTGACAAAAAAGTGTTTACCCAAAGTTGTTCTTACGTACTTACGTTGTAAAAACACTTCCACTAGCTTGAACAGACAATAAGAAAATTCCTTACCATTTTGTTTGTCATGTCGCCGTCGTCAATCGTCTTAATAGAGGCCCACTGTCTCCTTCAGTCAGGTCTAGGCCTCACGAAATTCATTTTCGCCGCGTTGCCATTTTTCTGGATCACAACTTTTATTTGTTTCGACGAAGTCACAATAAAATACCTATTTGACAAACTAATGGCCGTATCCTGTAACGTTTTTCAGAGAGCTTTTGTGTAAAATGTCTTATTTTTTTTACTATGTAGCGACCGGTTGAAGAAGGGTTGCAGGCTGTGGACAGATAGTGCCGAACTCCCTAGTCCATTTTTTTCACTATCTGAAAGAAGATATTTATATGAACAACTTTTACAATGGGGCCAACTCTGCAACTCAACAAAAAAAACAGCTGTTGCATACATTCTGGTCGAGTAGGTATTGACAATTTGTATGAAACATTTGATTTTTATTTTGTTGAGTTGCAGAGTTGGCCCCATCGTAAAAGTTGTTCATACTCATTCATGAACACAATCACCAACTAAAAGGTTTTGCGCTTATAGAAAAACATCCTGTATATTATCAGATCCTAGCTAGAGGATCCTCGCGGTTTCACTCGCGTGGTACCCGTTCCCGTGGGAATATCGGGATAAAATATAGCCTATGTCACTCGGGAAGAATTTAGCTTACTAATGGTGAAAGAATTTTCGAAATTGGTCCAGTAATTTCGGAGCCTATTCGATGCAAACAAACAAACAATCAAATCTTTCCTCTTTATAATATTAGTATAGATAGATATCTGACTCCGTCTAGATACGAAGTGCCGTACTAAGTATTTAAAGAAACAACTTGTTCAGGTGGAGAAACTTAAGTTGCACGATTCCAATCGGAAGTGCAGATGCGGTGCTTCCCCCAAACGATGGATTATTTCAGAGGCTACTTCCCAAGTAGCAAAATATAGTCTTGAATAAACAACACGTGTCAGTAAAAAACCGAGCTACTTGCTTGGTACGGTTGACATAGCCTTGACAGGAAAATTTCAGCAACCTTTTGATCCATTAAACAGATGAGCGCAGATTGATCCAGGCTATTACCAAAGAATATATACACTTACGCGAAAAGAAACGACACTTAAGCATGTGTGCACGTAAAATCACTTGCGGCTATGTGTGGGTGTCTGGATGTGAGCGGGGGCCGTGAGAGGCGCGCGGGGCGGGGAACGGGCAGTCGGGTGAATGCCTTGGCCGAGGGCTGGCGCAATCTTCATACATTCAAATAGGAACTACTAGGAAGCCAAAAAATGCGAAAGTTGTTAAAATTCAGTCGATAATAAATAATTATTGAATACTTTTTTCAAACAAAGCGCCTTCCTCATCGGGTCGGCGTGTTTTCTTTTCGTTTTCGTTTCGGTGCGGAATCTTTACGGATTCTTACAGATTTCTTCTCTACAGACCGAGTGCATGTAATTAAATGAAAACTTCCTCACAGAGTCGTTTCGGTACTGATTACACCTGTCGGCACCCGTTGAGGAAGGAACCTTAGCATCTGATAGATGATAAACTATTTTGCATCTCTGAAAATATGATTTTTACCTCAATGAAGAGGCCAAACGTAATAATTGGGTACTTGCCAATTTTTTTTTATTGGCACAAAATGTTTATTGAATTAGTAGAAACACAACATAGGTATTAACTTTCAAATATCTGCTATCGAAACGTGACGTCACAACTCTATATTATATTATCTGTGGCCATACTCTCGCCATAGAAAATTTCGTTTTAGAAAGAGATAGCTAGAGTCAAAATTAAGTAGCTCATAATTCGCTTGTTATAATACAGATTGAATTTCTTTTTTCACATTTTCTATTCAATAATTTTATATTTCTAAATGTCATAATTAAATATCTACATTTCAACAACAGTAAAATGGCCAATTCTGAAGAAAATAGCTTTTTCCGAGTTTCTTGCTCAGTTAAGGTCTTCTTTTCAAAGTTTGATTACGCTATGACACTTGTTGTTAGATACAAAGTTTGGTTAGGTAATTAAACAATGAGTTCTTAGGTTGTGAAGGACAATCTAAAGCAATGAAGCAAATAAGACCTATGCAAACACTATGCAAATAAACTTCGTTAAGCCCATCCACAGTTGCGTTCTAAATGTCTAATTGGTATAAGCAAATGTACATAGATATCTGTAGCTTGTTTTAAGTTTTTTCTTTAAACAATTTTTGTCACAAAATAAAAGAAACGAAGTTTTCATTTCATGTTAAGATTATATTGTGAATTCGAAGTAACTTTGCAATCATCTATACTAATATTATAAAGAGGTAAGGTTTGATTGTTTGTATGTTTGTTTGTTTCCATCGAATAGGCTTCAAAACTACTGGACCGATTTAGAAAATTCTTTCATCATTAGAAAGCTACATTCTTCTCAGATGACATAGGCTATATTTTATCCCGATATTCCCACGGAAACGGGTACCACGCAGGTGAAACCGCGAGGATCCGCTAGTTCTGATATAAAAAATATTCACAGTCAAAACCTATAATTATGAACTTTGACTGAAATAAATGATTTTTATTTTATTGTTTACTTTATAAAGTATGTAATTTCAAAGTTTTTTGTAGAATCCATATCTAATAGTATATTAAGATACAAGTGAGCTAAAATTGCTCATTATACACGAGGCTGTGGGTTGCAGCCCGAGCCGCAGGCGAGGGCGTAAATCAGCCGAGTGTCTAGTGAGTAAGTTGCTCATGAGATTCATACGCACTTTTTCAACACACTTGCGAGGAAAACAAACATTAATTAGTTACGGGGAAAAGCGCGCAAGTTTTTTTTGCACGCGCCAAATGTAAGGTGATTGATTACATACAGCCATACAGCCTACTTCAAAATAATTATAATAATAGTGATAAAATGCAAATGTTTTATAACAAATTATTGTGTATTATAAATAATTTGTTAATAATATATTTAATTATGTTTTTTTGTCATAATTAGGGACACATTTATTTATTCTAAAAACGTTAATGGATTTTCAGCCGTTTAAAACCTATTTGTTGTTACAAAAAAAGAACTGTACGTATTACCCGGTGAAATTGAAAATGCTCTGTTTACTTGCATATAACTTGCAGTTAGGTACTAACTTAACTTTGTAGGGATACTGTATTACCCGATTAAATTGAAAAGTCTCTGTTTACTCGCATATAATTTGCAGTTAGGTACTCACTTAACTTTGTAGTTATAATTCTATTACGCACTAGTGTGTAATATTATTATACACGTGTGTGTTATAGTTCGGTTTATGGCCCTAAGATCGATGTAATAAGGCTAACTTTATCAGCAAGTGTGTTGAAAATTTTATTGTAATACACCTTTTTTATGAAATAGCAGGTATTGATCTATCAGGATATATTGAAGACATAGTGCGTATTGGGAAAAGAGGTTCAAGACGGCCATTAAAAATAGAATTTTTAAGTAAAAAGGCTACTAAGTATACTCTGCAATGTATGGAATACTTTAAGGGTACTGGATTTTGGATTTCAGAATACCTCAATGCTCAAGGATTGCAACGTAGAAAACTAGAAAGAGAAAATTTTATAAAAACCAAACAGATAAAACCTTTAACTTCCACAAAAAATAACAGCACCTATAGAAATAAACAGGAGTCTGATAGACCTTCCATGCCTAATAAAATGCTGACTAATGACCAATCTATAATACAGTCCCAGCCGACAATGAGTTTTAGCGAAGCTAGTAATCATTCCTTTCGACGTCAATAAAAGGGATAAAAATTTAAGATTCCTATTCCAGAACATGAGAAGCATATACAATAAATTTTACCTACTTGAAGCCCTTATTGAGGATAACGACTTTGATGCACTCTGCCTAACAGAAACGTGGGTCAAAGAGGAAAAGTCGGAAATGTTGTGTCTAGATGGATATTCTCTTGCAACTCAATTTTACAGAACCAATCGACAAGGCGGTGGTGTATGTATATTCATAAAAGAGCATATTGAATTTAATGAATGTAAAAATATTTGTGAACTAACTGTAGAATATATAATTGAGATGAGTGCTATTGAAATACCTTGCTTAAATTTGTTATTGATTGTTATTTATTGGGCTGACAGTAATAGGGAGGCAAAACAGGTTTATATACAGTTGGAAAAGTTGCTAAAATTATTGAATATTAAATATAATAAACGAAATATTATTATAGGCGGTGATTTGAATACAGACTTTTTAAGTAAATCCACGCAGAAAAAAGCTATGTGCAATTTATTCAAAGGATATAACTTCCATCAATATGTAAAGGAACCAACTAGAGTCACTCCGACGAGCGCTACTTGCGTAGATCTCATATTTACTAATTTTGATATATCAAATTCTACTGTGAAAGTTAGTGAATACGGGATTTGCGATCACAAAGGTACTACTATCACTTATCCCCAAACTTCAAAAACAAATAATAAAACTACAGAACATTATTTAAAAAAAAGAAACTTCAGACCGCATAACATGGAATTATTTAAAAAAGAATTACAGTTAATAAGTTGGAGTAATATATTTACAGATGACAAAGGAATCAATGAAAACTACAATGCTTTTCACAATAATTTATCAAAATTGTTAAATCGTGTTATCCCAAAAAAAACTGTAAAAATAAAAAATAATAAGAAGTCATGGTTGACCAGAGGTATAAAACAGTCATGTAAAATAAACGTCTATTACACTTGTTAAATTCCGAAACCGATAACCCTATAATTAATAATTATTACAAAAATTATGCCAAAACACTGAAAAATACTATAACTACAGCAAAAAAAAATCAGTATATAAAACAAATTAAATATTCAAACAATGTTTCCAAATCAATGTGGAAAATAATAAAAGAAAGAACAAATAAAAAAACTAACAAAAGTCATAAAAATTTCGTTCTAAAATCAAGTACTGGTGACATCACAAATCCCATTATTATTGCAAACAAAATAAATGAACACTTTGCATCCATTGGAAACAATAATAATATACCTGAATCTCAAAGGTGGTCTTCTTCAAAGTATAATGATAAAAGTATGTATTTATCACCAGTTACTGAAGTAGAAGTACTTAAAATTATAAAATCTCTTAAAAATAAAAGTAGTTTTGGTGCCGACGAATTTCCACCGATATTAATCAAATATTGTAAAGAAGAACTTGTTAAGCCTATAACATACCTAATAAATCAATCTTTCTTTGAAACAACATTCCCTGATCTGTTAAAGATTACCATTATAAAACCAATTCCAAAGAAAACTAACGCAACAGAACTACATCAGCTACGACCTATTGCTTTGTTATCAACTTTTGCTAAGATTTTTGAATCGGCCATGGCTTCACGTTTAACTTCCTTTTGTGAAAAAATGAATATCATCAGTGAAAATCAACACGGTTTTCAAATAAATAAATCCACTATTACAGCTTTATGTGAGTTTATGTACGAAGTCTTAAAAATAATAAATGACCAAAAATACGCTATAGGTATTATGCTAGATATGAGCAAAGCCTATGATCGTGTGTCCCATGAAATCCTTTTGAAAAAATTACAATCTATAGGGATACGCGGTGAAGTTTATCGGTGGTTCGCATCTTACTTGCAGAATAGAGAGCAATATGTGCAAATGGAGTTCTATGACTCAGAAAACAATTCTATAAATATTATTACATCAGAAAAAGAAAAAGTAGAACGATCTATACCTCAGGGTAGCGTACTTGGTTGTGTATCCTATTCTTAATTTACATCAACGATTTGCCAATGTGTTTGAATAAAAAAAGTATTTTATATGCAGATGATGTATCCATTTTATTTCCGTGTAAAAACAGTACTGATTTTCAAGAACAATGTAATTATAATTTAACTCAGATAACAAATTGGTTAACAGATCATAATTTAGAATTAAACATAAATAAAACGAAAATAATGCAATTTAAGCCAATACAGAAAAAACAATTAGATAGTCAACTTTCATTTCAAAACAATAATATAGACTTTGTGACATCATGTACATTGTTGGGAGTAGAAATTGATACTGCTCTTAACTGGAAACCACACGTTGATAGATTAGCATCGAAGCTCTCTAAATTTACATACGCGCTTTACGAATTAAAAAAAGGAACGGACTTAAAATCTGCCATGAC
Source organism: Crambus lathoniellus (assembly GCA_949710035.1). Classification (NCBI taxonomy): domain Eukaryota; kingdom Metazoa; phylum Arthropoda; class Insecta; order Lepidoptera; family Crambidae; genus Crambus; species Crambus lathoniellus. Next base: position 7,840,280 of record OX453305.1, on the reverse strand, counting down.
CGCCTATTACGCTTATGCTAATGCTTGGCTAAGCTACGGAATTGTTTTATGGGGAAATAGCACTGACGCACATAAGCTTTTTACTCTGCAAAAAAGATGCATTCGTATATTAGTGAACATACCAGATACTGACAGTTGTAGACCTCACTTCACAAAATTTAAAATACTTACCCTAACCTCCATTTACATTTTAGAAATTTGCAAATTAGTACGCAAGAACAAATTTTCATATATACAACGTGATGATTTACGCTCTCTGACATGTACATTACGAAATTAATAGAAATAGATTAGCTTTACCTTTTACTAAATTGCATATAGTTAGCTCTGGAACCTACCACATGTCCATAAAAATATATAATAAAATACCCAACTTTATTAAAAGTATAGACAATGATAAAATATTTTTTAAAAGATTAAGAGATTTCTTAGTGGAAAAATGTTTCTACGAGTTAAAAGATTTTTTAAATTGAACGTCGCTTTGTTATGTTATATGTTATTATTATAATATTTTAAACTTGTTGTCAAAATAGTTTAATTTTAATTATTTAGTTTTAAGATTTGCGACACCCTTACAGGGTTCATATTGCGAACTGTATTATACTTAAGATCTATATGTAACCAATATGATGCAATAAACATTATGACTATGACTATGACTATGACAGTGCCACAAACTTTGCTGTGCCGGTGGCCAAAATGTGAAACTAACGTGATTTTTTTTAATGTCATTTTGCTGTCAAGTTGATATCCAACCATAGCGCTGCTGGCGGCTGAAGTTCTTAGAAGTCAGGGCCGGTTAAATTACTACAAAAAAAAGATCGTGGTTCACCTGCTCAGTACAGTGCCACAAGCTTTTCTGTTCCGGTGACAGCCGTGACAGAGGAGCCACTTGCAATACGAAATTAGCTGTCAAAATGGACTGTCGTATGAAAACTGTTTTAGTTTCAAAGATAATCACCGGAACAGAAAAGCTTGTCGCACTATACACCTAGGTGGACCACGAACACAAATCTTTATTCGTGGTCCATCTTTTGTTTATGTAAAAGATTTTTTCTGAAAATAGTAGGTACCTAAGTCTTTAAATTTAGATAGTTATAGGAAGGTATTTTCTATTCAAGGGCGTCGCGAGTCACAAACCGTCGGAAACAGAATCGTATTCAAATTGTGTGTTTTGTCTTTGTCTATTCTATAGTGAGTGACAGAGACAGTGCATTCATTCCGATTTCGGGAGCGTTTCCGACGGTTACTTTGGCAGGTATCGAACCCCTGGCGACGCGGTTGATTGTATTTCGTAAGCAAATTTTAATAGATTTAAATCAGTTTGTTTAGAGAGCACATGTGAATAGATTTAAATCAGATTTTATATTATTTTTATGCATTCACAATGCAATTTTGTAAGTATAGGAAAAATGTGATAGTAAAAAACCACGAGCCCTATAAGACTTATACTTAGCTACTTAGTAGCTTTCAGGCGGGATTCGAACCCGCGCCTCCGGGAATCCGGCCCGATGCTCTGACCAACTACCAACTAAGCTACCGAAAGGCTTACACGACAAGTCGAATTTTGCTATCACTTGTTACGCTGTAGGTCAGCGTTGCTTCATCAATGTGAGGAAACCCTCGCATCCGAAAGAAACATTTTTACAAATGTTTTATTGAGATTTTATATTATTTTTATGCATTTAGATTTAAATCAATTTATTTAGAGAGCACATGACGTCATGTTACATTCAATATCGTAATGCTACTCATTAATATCTAAACATATTGTAAAATTTAATTTAAGTCGATATCGAAGTCGATATACATAATCGAATACTTATCTAAATTCTTTCAGAAGTAAAAAATTAAATACCTACGTGCGTGTGATATAATTATGATACGAGTTCAATCTTAACAAAATTTTAGAAAGATATATTAAATAATAATAAATAAATAAATAGCTTTTTACAATCACACCAATTATCTAAGCCCATGTTAATTTCATTGAGAAACTGTGTCATGGAAAACTTGATAACGGATAAATATATACTTAAATACATACCTACTTAATATACCTAGATAGAAAACACCCAGACCAAGACAAATAGACATGTTCATGCACACAAATATTTGTCTTGTTCGGGAATCGAACCCGAGACCTCTGGCGCAGAAGGCAGGTATCCTACCCCTGCGCCAAATCGGTCGTCAAACATTAATAGTATAGTTAGTTAGTTTTTAGTAGTATAGTTAAACATTACTGCGAACTAATTTTATTTTTATTATTCTTACCTGAAACTATTAACAAATTGGAGAATTCACTTGCACGTCCCGTTCCAAAGTTAGATATTACGATTAATTTGATTTCAAATTATCCAAATTAATCATAATAACTTCGGAACGGGACGTGTAAATAGAGCAAAATCACTCATATCACACGCACGTTAAAAATTTACTTAAAACGCCTGGAAGATCATTTAAGCAAGATACTATGGAAAAAAGATTGCATTGATTATAACTAGGTACCTTGTCATTGCACAATTTGGTGTTTCGAATAAAGATTTACACAATTTTGCATACCTACCCAAACAAATTACAATGTCATTTTTAGGGTTCCGTAGCCGAATGGCAAAAAACGGAACCCTTATAGATTCGTCATGTCTGTCTGTCTGTCTGTCCGTCCGTCCGTATGTCACAGTCACTTTATTCCAAAACTATAGAAACTACACAGTTGATACTTGGTAGGTAGATGTATTTCGTAAACCGCTTTACGACTTTAAACTTTATATTTTATAATGGGGGCTCCCCATACATGGAACTGAAACGGAAAAATATTTTTTAATCAAACATATTCGTATGGAGTGTCTATAGATAGGTCTTTAAAAATAACATATAGGTTTCTCAAATCTTTTTTTCTCAAACTCAATATTTTGAAAGATAGAGCCTTCCAAATTTCCAGTGGTAAAATGTGTGTCCCCCCCCCCCCCCCCTCTAACTTTTGAAATAACAGAGTCAAAAACCTAGAAAAAATACATGATGTAGATCTTAATAAAAACTTTCAATGAAAATTGGTTTGAACGATATATAGTAAGTACTTTTTGAGATATAACACATTTTCAAAAACCGCAAATGTAACTTTGTCATTCATAAAAACACTAAGAAAAACAAAGTTATATTTTGCTGACGAAAAATTATGGTGGAATTTTGGCAAGGTATAGGCAATCGGTACGTAAAGTGTGTACGGAACCCTTCCTGGGCGAGTCAAACTCGCACTTGGCCGATTTTTCTTTATTTGTTACTCTCTAAGTACCTACTGTACAAATTAGATAAAATTCTGTAAGACTAATAAATTAATACTAATATTATAAAGCTGAAGAGTTTGTTTGTTTGTTTGAACGCGTTTATCTCAGAAACTACTGGACCGAATTGAAACATTATTTTCGTGTTGGGTACTTGGGTAGTCCATTTATCGAGGAAGGCTATAATATAGGCTATTCACGCTACGACCAACAGAAGCGGAGCATTAGTGAAAAATTTGAAAACGTGAAAAATATTTCTATTTTGTAGGTTTTTTTCCTTTTCCTCAAATTAACGCAGGTGAATCTGCGGAGCACAGCTAGTAACTCTATAAACCCCTTATTTTCAAATATGTTTAGTTTAATATGGTATTTTTTGCGGCATTAGGTACTTTTTATTTACAACTGAGTAAAAAATGAAGTTAACTAACTTAATTATTTTGGGTACTTTAACAGTCAATCTAAAAACAGGGCTTGAATATTACGGCTGAGCCTAAAATGCCATAAAGCGTTTGTACTGGTCTCATCAAAGAAAAAAATTAACATCATTTGCACCACAAATGGAATATATTTTCAGGTCATTCTCTTTTTGTGTGAATATAAATCCGTAGTTAGTTACAGCCTCTGAGTGAGCTCTTCTGTTTTTAACCGACTTCTAAATCAAAAAGGAGGAGGTTCTCTATTCGTCTGTATGTATGTTTTTTTTTTTTTTTTTTTTTTTTTATGTATGTCCACCGATTACTCGAAGACGGCTGAACCGATTGAAATGGTTCAAACGTTATTACATCAGGTTGGTTTCCAAGTTGGTCCCATTTTTTGAAATTTTGAAATCGGTTCAGTAGTTTTCAGGAAATCTTGAAAATACTGTCGTTTTCGTTACCACTTTATGTGAATTTAATACGTATCTTTAGGCATAACTCCTTTGTTTATAAACCGATTTAGATGATTCTTGTTTTGTTGAAAAGGGGATACCTCAAGGTATTTTAACCGACTTCGAAAAAGGAGGTTTTGAGTTTGATCACATACCTATTTACCAGAAAACACGTAAGTTGCCTGCACGATGCACTAAAAAGAGTGAAATAAAAATTATTTTTATAAAAAAATAAAACTGCCTTCTAAAAAACCACATCAAAAAAGTAAGAAATAATTCCTCACCAAATAAATAACGTAAGTACTTTGAAGTCGGGCGTGAAACATGTACAATTTTTTGTTGTTTTTGTTAAAACCCGCCCGACTTCAAAGTACTTACGTTATTTATTTGGTGAGGAATTATTTCTTACTTTTTTGATGTGGTTTTTTTCTTGTATGAACTTATAATTAAGCGCCTTAGCTATGTCTAGAGTGTAAAAGCAATAAATTTTACATATAAGTACCTACCTAGTTTTTTAATTCTCTTTGTCGTGAGGTTTCCTATTAGCGACTGCAAACGAAGCCGGAATCAATAGCTTAACGTGCCTTCCAAAGCATGGAGGAGCTCGAGATAATCAATTTTGGTCACCAATCCCGAGACCGACCATTGAGAAAGTTGCTTAACCTCAACGATCGCAGACCGAGCACTCTTACTACTGCGCCTCGGGCTTCACAACCCCATATGTCTATTACATATCTTTATACAGTACAGTGTGCCCCTCGATATGGTGCACAAATGAAAAGGGTGTTGAATATACCGGATTTTATCGACTAAAATAAAAAAAAAACACAAAATTAAAGCACATTTTACGATGTATTTAAAAAAGTTGTTGTACGGAGATGATTTAGCAAAAATCGCAAACAATGGAAAAAAAGTGTAGAATAGTTCTGGAAAATGTTTGATTTTGTCTCCTTTTTGTAATGTTAGTCATCTTTAATGGATTAATTATTTTACTTTTCCACTTATTTCCCAATCCTCCACAAGTATTATAGCGTTTATTTCTTATCTTATGAGATATCGTTATGCTATCTATTTTATGATTCGAAAACTATTATTTTTAATGTCAAAAAGACCTTATTTTTTTTTATACATCGTTATATGTGCAAATTTTTTTTCACTATAAAATCTGTTATAGTCAACACCCTTTTCGTTTGTGCACCATATCAAGGGGCACACAGTATATTATATTTTTCTGTGGATAAATCTAAGTAACTGAACTCCTCCTAAACGGTTGGACAGATTTTAATGAAATTTTTGTGTGTCTTCAGGTGAATCCGAGAATGGTATGGATTTACAATTGGACCCGGTAGATGGTGTGCTATCGATAAGGCGGTCGGTACGAAGTTCACCGGTTTAGCTAGTACGTTAATATTAAACCAATCTGCTGCTTGCTGCACAGTGAAATACCGAATCTCAAAATATTTCAAACTATTATTTTAACTGCTCAAATTTAACAATAGCGTTGTTTGCCAGATCCTTCGGGAGACATTGTTTGTCAAAACTTCCACAAGTTATTTTCCTAAGTTATCGAAAACTCTCTTTAAGGCCTTTACGGTCAAAGTAATCATAAATTTGTGGCATCTTACTCTTTGGGTCTACCATCACATTATTTGCATTTAAACTCGATCCTAAGTCAACAGAGGTGTCAGAATTTTAGCTTTAACTTAGCTAAGTAAATTGTGGGAGAAAATTCTAGAGAACACAAATTTTCATGAATACTGTACTTCGTTTTTTCACAGGAGTAATGCTGTGTTTTTTTTGTGAACAACCTATTTCTGAGTCAATGCAAAAGTCTCCGAGTCTTTAAAAGTCAAGTTGAAATTTTTACTTAATAGGTAGGCACTGACCATTCGCACCACCAAAGAACCTGGGGACTAGCTACCGTAACTTTATGGTATGAATTTCATGCAAATTTTATCATTTGAATTCCTTATTCTAATAGATTTTTGGTGCTTTGTTCTGTAGAACGTTGCTAGCTAATATAGTGATTGTTAAACCAGACGTCACTAAACAGGGAAATGATAGTGTTTTTTTTTTATTGACTTTAAAGTTCCAAAAAATCGTATCCATAAAGTTCATATCCATAAGGTTACTCGGTAGCCCCCATGTTTTTCCAACAAAAATCTATCAAAGTTTTCGATAAAATTGTCAATGCATAAAATCGACGCTTCGTTTAAAACATTAGTATTAATACTGGGATTATTCTTGGACACCTGAAAGCCATCCATTCACCTATTTTGGGGATAAGAATAGGATTACCCTATCCCCTGCCGCTCGTAAAAGAGTACTGAAAAGGGATCAGTACTCAGTAGGGTAGGGGGAGGGTTAAGCTAGTGGTACTTAAACGTACAGTGTAGCGCACCAGATGGCTTGTGGTAAGTATAAGCTTTTTGACGTCAGGAATAGCATGTACGACATTGTCTGAAAGAGCACACACTTTTACTTGTTAGAGGAGGAGCTAATTGTTTTAATAGCAGTACAGCTAGTGATTTACGAACTATAGTTTGACCGACATATATATGTTAGTTGGATGGTGAACACGAAGTTTGTCTCCCAGTCAGAGGGATCTGACACTTATATACCCAATTTAAGTAACCTTTAATAAGTGCTTTTGTATCGTCTTATAAATTACTTTTTCACTTCTCATGCTCGTAAAGTTCGTGTTTATGTTGGGTATAGGCTGCATAAAATCGCTTTTTATGCTCTAGTGCATAAAGTAAAATCTTCGTCTAAGTCTCAGATTCTAAGACAAAGGTCGTCAGGTAAACAGTCACACACGCAATTAAACTTCGTTATATAAACCTGTTATTTCATTCTGTTTCTTAAATTTTGTACATATCTAATCCATGTTAAATTACTAAATTAATAAAACTAGGCAAAATTAATGAGTTTTCTAAGAAATAAGTACCTATTTCAAGAGCATTATGGACTACGAGTACGATCTATGCTAAAGTCACTGTGTGCCACTGCCACGTATAAAAAAAAGAAAGTCTTCCCGCCAATATGGCGAAGTCTTTACTTTTTCTTTTTTGCAATATTGTTATTTATTAAATTTTCCTCACACTCGAAGTGAAAAGCAGAGTGTATAACTCGTACATAAAACCCATTTTACCCTCGAATTGACTATCCACCCTCGCCTACGGCTCGGATGGATATATACGTCTCGGGTAAAATGGTACGTTTTATGCACTTGTTGTACAATCTACTATTGTATTTATAGGTCTGATGCGTTCTCCACTCGGGATATATCTTTGTATCTCTGTACTACAAGGCAAATTTAGTACATAAATAATATCACAATTGTTTATCAATAACACAAATTAACTTAAGGCGATACTCGGAAAAATTATGCTAAAGCGAGATAGCAATGAGAAAACGACGAGCGCGGGAGCGAGACCGATTTTGCCGATTACGCAAAAAAAAAAACCCAAAATCACTTCGTATTCAAAAACTATAGCGATTTTTAAAAAATGCTTCTATACGATCCTAAATATTATTGGTGTCCACTAATTAAACCTATTCTCAATAGTATATGTATCCCCATTTAAGAATAATCTTGATATTTCTTATTTTTTCGAGGTATTTTCGAAAATAAAAAGTGTCGAGCCAAAATCATAAAATCGTATTTCTGAAACTATACGATTCTAGATAAAGGTATGAAGAAATATATATCTTATTACCAGATTTATAACAACTCTAACCGTCCTATAGTTTTATATCAAAGAGTCCATACTTTTTCCGAGTAGCGCCTTAAAGCAGATTTACTTGAATCCAGTATATTTATACCAGTGCTAGCGTCATCTTTGACAAAGCGTCTACACGAAACTGGCGCTGAACCACGAAATTCATGTAGCTGAACTGTCACCGATTTCGGCGCCAGTCACTGGACCCATGAATGAGCCATCCATACTAATATTGTAATAATGTGGAAGTGTGTTTGTATGTTTTTCCGTCTTTCATATCTATTAATCGTCAACAAGGCTTCGATCATCAATAGTACTAGATGAAGGCTCACGAACTAAATGAAAACTTTATATGGACAGACTGACTTCTTTTTTGTAAACGGAGAAAAAAGTTTACGTAACGATCTTACATTATAAATGACAGGAACCGTTCCAAGTTTGAAATACTTTAGTATTTTAAAATCTACTTTTAATTATACTCTCAAGTGGGCGTATAACATGACTATAAGGCCTCATTTTTACCTGCAAGTAAGTCTTCTGCGATAAATGTCCGACAGTCTGTCAGATAGCAACTTGCAACTGTAAACTACAACTTGCAAGTGTGTTTACACTTGCAAGTTGCTACCTGACAGACTGTCGGACATTTATCGCAGAAGACTTGCAGGTGGAAATGAGGCCTATCACGCTCGGCCACGTCTGTCACTCCAACTAGAGTGCTCGTCAGATAAGTCTGCGCGCGGTAAAAATCGAATACTAATCTTTTCTATAACATAAGAACAAAAAAATGCACTGTAACTAGCGCCAAAAACGCGTCAGTCACGCGCAGAGTTATCTGACAAACACTCTATGTAATTGTTGATCGAAGCAACAACGTCAATAATGTGAATGACAATCGGGTTAAAACCCACAGAACACGATAAAAAACTTTTCTCTTTCCATGTTCTGTGTTAAAACCCTAATCACCCAGATTTTTACCCTAATATAATGAATGAGTTTTTACTCCATAGATCAATTAGATGTACTTACACATCTATAATAATAGCGGGATTTTTGGTATAGTGATAGTTTGGAAGCTGGACAGTGACAAAGACTACTTTTCAAGAAAAATAGAAATATTCCCGGAAAAATTTCAGGTTCCTAAGGGATAACGTCGTGAAGTCCACGCAGTCAAAGCCGCGGGACGAAGGCTAGTATGAAATTAAAGCACTATGTAGCAACTGCTAGTATTCCGCCAGCTCAATAATTATGAACTTTGTAGAAAGCTTGCGGCGGACCGTTTGGAAGTTCAAACTGATGAATTTGAATCCATTGTGATAGTTGGTTGTGATGTTTTATCACTAATGAATCTTTTAAGGCTGCGGGCTTACCAAGGGAATGAATGGAAATCAGCGAAATGAGTTTTTCGGATAACAGTGTAAAGCTCAAGCGATTAAAATTTCTCAAGTAATTACTCTGTTCCATTTCTACTTACAAATATCCCATGAAACTAAGGAAAACAAAAAAAAGAAGAGATACCTATAATATAGGTACATATTATGTACCTTGCACCTTCACCGATAAGACTACTCACGTGTTTTGGTCCAAACCCGGGGCATCCTCAGGAGTTAGATCGTGCGAAATCGTACTTTCGGTGCTGGGTTTCGCACGATCTAACTCCTGAGAATGCCCCGGCTTGGGGCGAAACACGTGTAGAGCAGTCTAATCAGTAAAGGTGGCGTATTGCTGTCTTGCTAAATGCAGGTATTGTGTGCACTGGTATTTTCGTGGTGGGCGTGCAATTTTTTGCAGACGGGCGGGCGGTACATCTTGCATGTTGTGTATTTTGCGTAACTAAGCTACATTTATTTTTTGATTTTTTTTCACAATATTTAGGGACTTCCGCCACGCCTGATTCAATCAAATAGAGACAACAAAATTTTCATCCATAAATATACAATAATAAATAAATAACTTCTTACTTACATTCACACCAATTATCTAAGCCCATTTTAATTTCATTAAGAAACTGTATCATGGAAAACTTGATAACGGATAAATATATACTTACTTAAATACTTTTTGTTTGTAAATACATACTTAATATCATTGAAAACACCCAGACCAAGACAAATAGACATGTTCATGCATACAAATATTTGTCTTGTTCGGGAATCGAACCCGAGACCACTGGCGCAGAAGGTGGGTAGCCTACCCCTGCGCCAAATAGGTCGTCAAACAATAAGTACGCTCACAGTAAGGAAAATATAAAGACTGTGGTATTAGTGATTTAAATCTAATCTTTTCTTAATCTAATCTTTGTAAAGTAAACTAAATATATAAAAAAAATCATACAACTTGTAACAATTATATAATTTTATTATACCCAACGATGAAGTTAAAGGTAAAATAATTTAAATAGGCCTTTTAATAATTAAAACTTTTTTCCCAAGTATTTTATATTAGTGATTTTTTCACTAATTAAATAATATCGCCTGGTTGTTTTAGAAGAAGAAGAATTCGCAAAAAATTGGCTTCGATGAAATTCTCAAACACTTCACTTAATTAATTAAAGCACATTCACTTTACCTCATTAAAATTGTAATGAGGCTTCTTAGATTCAAACTTAAGGCGGTCTAAAGTTTTTCACTAAATAAAAATGATTACCTAAATTTTGATAAACAAAAACTCAGTCTATCCCATGAAATTTAATTTCAATTTTCTATAGTTCTGAAAAATAATTAAGAATTAATTAATCACCTATATAATAAAAAAATCTCACGTATTAGGTGAGGTGTTTAAAAAGTTTAAACGAATTCTTTTGAAAGCAGAATAATATTTAAGATCTGCTAAAAACTCAATAACGTTTATAAAGAATAAAATATTCGTTGACGTCCGGTCCAGATTATGAGGCTAGTTTTTTTTTCTAGTAGGCTGTGGACGCAGGTATGCCTACAGTATAGGTCAGGGACTAAAATATCGATAAAAAAATATATCGATATAAAAAAATATCGATAAAATTTATCGATATTTCTATTATCGATAATTATATCGAAAAAAATATCGATAATTAATAATCGATAAGGCCTTGCTGCGTCATATCATGTATGCATGTTGCCAACTTTACGTCCGTCTGAATATTGACTGTCTGGTGTGGTGTGGTGTGTGTGGCTCACACACTCACACGCCACACACATGGGGCGCGCCGTTGCTGTTATTTATCTTTTACTTATATTCTTTTAGCGTACTATCGTTATGATTAATAATTATGTTAGTATTGTTTTATAATAAGTGATTGACATGCGTTAGAAAATGAATCCTTATAACTGAATAAAAAAATTACCGGATAGTCAACCCTTTTTTTAAATTTTTTGATGTCGTTTTTTTATTTTACTTAGTGCTACTTTTGGCGGCGCATCAGATATTGAAGATGACCATAATTATATTATGACGTGCCAGATTCTTTGATGGTAGATTTTTATTGATGATATCCACCATATTCCATCCAATCATCCTTAGAACGTATGAATCTGCTTGGGGGTGAAGCTGATTGCGAAAACTGAATTAAAAAATTACCGGATAGTCAACCATTTTTTTTTACTTTTTTGATGGCGTTTTTTTATTTTATTAGTGCTACTTTTGGCGGCGCATCAGTTATGCCAGAGCTTCACCTGCGTCTAATGCCATTAATTAGCGCGCTATTTGATATAATACGCAGTTGCAGCCGGGTCTTAGCGCACTAATTTGATACAATTAGCGCGCTAGATTCTGCATTCTGCTAGATGCATGATGCATGCCCCAGCATGATTGAAGATGACCATATATTGGGAGTGAAGCGGATTGCGAAAGTGATGTTTATGAAAACGGTGTCCCCTTCACTCCTGTGTGGTGCAAACTGTATCTATAGTCATAAACGAAACCGATTATAATGCTTTACTCTATACTTACATAAATCAGGTACGTATACAAGTACATATCGCGAACTTATGCGATACCGCGTTGTCGGTACGCGATATCGCTGTCATCCTCGGTAGCCTCACCGCTATACCTACTGTAAAAACGTACTAAATGACATTTTACCGAAAAATGAATTAAATACATGGCTGAATTTAAAATTTTGTTCTTTCGTCTGGTAAAATGGATTGTAATTTATATGATCAAAACGATAGTTAAGAAGTTATGTAGGGGAAATACGTACTTTACCTCAGTTCAGTTCAGCAAAACGTACAAAACAGAATTAATTGCATGATTGCCTTATTGAATGAAGCCTAGTGTGGGTAAGACGAATACTCAATTTTATTAAAAACCTACAATAGATGGCACTATTGGACGAGCTCGGGTCGGTAAAACAGTCATTTTAAAGCGCCATGACAACCAAAACAATAGTTGCGGTAATTCGTTGTCAATGAAAAGAAAAATAAAGGCTTTTTGCTGTTTTATTACGATTTTTTTGCAAGGGTTGAGTATTTATTTTTTGTATTATCCACTCAATGGCTACGCACGCTTAAATATGCTTACAGGACAATGGTTGCTCAGCACAGCTCCGCTCCGCTCCGCTTTGCTCGCTTGGCTTTAAATTAAGTTTTACTCAAAAACTGGAAGGATTTTCATTCTGGAAAATTCCCATCCAGTAACTCTGTTACTCGTTGGGACAAGTTTGAAAGAAAAGCAATCCCTACCAGTCACACAGTGACTCGTTGGGACAAGTTTGAAAGAAAAACAATCCCAACCAGTCGTTGAGTTGAGTGAGCTAACAGACATTAGTACTTTATTGGCTATGCATGCCGGCCAGGGTCTATACAAAAGTGCCAATCATTCTTTGGTTGGGAGATTAAAATTAAAATATGTTTTATTTTAATTAATAATGTCACGGAAGTATTCATTTAAACTTCGTGTCCTAAACAATTAATAATTGTCCTATTACACCAAAAAATGTATTTAAATTAATATTTTAAAACATAAAAACCTACTAAACTTTATTTTAAAATTTCGCTTTTTATTAACTGGTAAAAACGCTCTTCGCCATGTTCTGACGTCATAAAATTTGTAATCAACCACTTGACAGTGTTGACAGTGTCAAGTGGTTGTTTACTTACCTTAGGGTAGTTCCACTTAACAAAAATCTTTCTCCAATATGCATTTGATTAAAGAAACTGGACGACTTTGACATTCAAATTTAAGTATACATTCAACATCCATCTTTGATAAGTGGAATACACCCTTACTTATATGTAGAAAAAGTGAAGGTACGTTTATTTGTTTGCAAATTTAGAAATCCAATGACGTCACAACATGGATGATAGTGTTTTCATCAGTTCAAATGAAAAATTAAAAAATCTATTTTTAAAATTATTTTTACTTATCAATAGATATTGTACTTTTAGATACAAGCGGATTCATGGTCGAAGATATTGTCCGAGTGTCTGCGTTTTTGTGAGAGGATATGTTGAATGCAAGGGAATGTAGATTAATATATTAATTTTGTGTTTTTTTTTAAATTATTATTGTAGTAGTAACGCCTAATTGAATTGAATGATGTCTTTAATTAATGTTATTGGTGTATGTAACCGTTTTAATTAAAGTAAATAAATAAATAAATAAATTTATTTCATGATATCGCTATATTACGTTTTCCTAAGCCAAATACTAAAGGAAATATTCATTCGATGTATCAAATTAAGTATGAGTCAAGTAGCCTATTAATAAATTATTTTTTGTTTTAAGTATTAATGATGACATTGAAGTATTAATTTAAATTGTAATAGCATTTATTTTTTAGAATTTTTTTGATTGGTTAGTAAACAAAGAATACTTATTTTCATTAATTATTGAAGGAGGTAATTTATTATATATTTTAATAGATTAATGTTATGTACTATTAGATGTAAGTTTTAATCTGCAACTTGGCAACATTAATTTATTTTTGTATCGTGATGGATATTTCAATGGATTATCTTGTCGTTTTGTGTAAAATTCGCTATGTTTGCGTACAAATTTGCAAACTTCGTAAATATACAAACACGGCAGGGCCAGTATTAAATAAATATTTTCTTACAATCACACCAATTATCTAAGCCCATAGTAAATTTCTTGAGAAACTGTGTCTATGTGAACTTGATGACGGATAAATATATACTTAAATATTTTTTGTTTGTAAATACATACTTATTATACATAGAAAACACCCAGACCAAGACAAATAGACATGTTCATGCACACAAATATTTGTCTTGTTCGGAAATCGAACCCGAGACCTCTGGCGCGGAAGGCAGGTAGTTTACTCCTGCGCCAAATCGGTCGTCAGGTATCGTCAGGTAAATATATTTTAAAATACTGTTTGCAGCTTTCAGTTTCTTCGATGTTGGAATGAATGAATCAATTTCTTTTGCATGGTGAGTAGCACCGCCGCGTCCGTACTGTGGCCCTACAGCACCACTCCATTCAGGCATGTATTTAACAAATTTTTCGGTAAATTGTCATTTAGTACGTTTTTGCAGTAGGTATAGCGGCGATATGTCCTACCGAGGATGACAGCGATATCGCGTACCGACTCGGTATCGCTACCGAGCGCGAGAGCGATATCGCTTATATTTGAGCAAGGCTTTAAAAGGGTTAAAATTAAGGATGTAACGATACCGTAGTACCTACCGTATAGTAAACTTTTACGATCATTAGCTATCGTCAACATTACGATACGATATGTGTACGATTCATTCTTTTTCCATATTTTTTCAGTTTCGAGTGTAACAACGTGGTACCTATTTGTTTTCTCAATAAGAATTTTTGATCACAAAATTTCTAAAGTAAATGAAACAAATTAGTTTTACTTTCACATGCTAAATAGACCTTTTAAAAAATTTACGTTATTATACATTTAAATAAATAAATTAATCAATTTAGTTTTTGTTTTACTTAGACTTAATATTGATATAAAAACATATAGGTATTCAAACAAAGCTTCAAATAAATTCAACAAAATGATATCAAAAAGAAGTCGTAATGCATTCGTATCGTAATTTGTTATCGTATTGGGTCATAACGATGTATTCGTCATTCGTATTGGTATCGCAATAGCCACAAATAGGGTAAATTACTAAAATACGCAAAGAACACATTTTACTTGGCAACTATCTGCCGCTTGCCAAAACTCAAAACAAAATCAAACGCTTGTCGTCGTGCCGTCGCGCATCCCCTGATCCGATCCTCTCGCCCTGCTAAGTTTGGCAACGTCGCACTCGCACGTTTCGTACATTATCGATATTAAAATATCGATAAAATTATCGATATTTTAATCGCTATTTTGTATCGATATCCAACTATCGAAATTTTATGCTTATATCGATATTTTTCAAATATCGATATAAGTCCCTGGTATAGGTACATACATGCGGAAGACATCTTAAAACATAAAATACATAAATATGCTTCTTAGTGTTAATATTCAGTATGTCCCTCGAGAAAGAGCAACCCCGGTAAGGGATGAAACTAGTTCATAATAAATATTGATAAAAAATTAGAAGATTCCAGCCTATGTCCATCCTTCCCTTTCTCTCCAAAATCCTTGAAGCTGCGGCTCACAAACAGCTATCATCCTTTGTTTACTCCCACTGCCTTGTCTCTTCAAAACAATCTGGTTTCAGGTCACAGAACAAGCAAAGATTTTTTTCTCATGTTCTGTGTTTCTGGTATAGGTTACATACATTCGGAAGACATCTTAACACTTTGAGGGCCGGGCCATTATAATGCGGTATATACTGGTACGCAGGCGTTTTTCGCACTATTTGGGGGGCTAACCATTAGAAAACTATAAGAGATAGCTAAATATTTGTTTTTATTTATTTAATTTTGATATTTATGATTTATGAAATAAAACAATTGATTTTTTTTATTAATAACAAAAATATCAAAAAAATCGTTGAATTTGTGAATTCATTTGTTGAATGAATTTCTCAGTAAATATACAAAGTTTTGTCTTTATTGTTAGCGTGCCTATTTCGGTCGGGATGGAATCACACAATACCGTTCGCCAACTCGCGCAACTAAATCACGTCGAAACCTGCTCGATGCAACTGGCGTTCGGGAATGAAAACATTGTAAGTATGTACTTACTAGACATAATTGTGCACGAAACATGCAAACTATCGCGGAAGAAATAATTGTATGTCATGGTACAATGTGATATCGAATATATTGTCCCATTTTATACTATAAAGGCATTGTATCTCAAGTTACGATGAAATCCAGTTAAAAACTAAACAATTATTTCTGAAAAAAAATTGTAGTTCAAGATAAGATGAACGCTTTGTTAATGTGAAATAATAATTTCTAAAAACAAGATTGTACCTAGTATTACAATTTTATTCAAGTAAACTATTATTGGTTTTCATAAAAAATTACATGTAACTAAATATACAATTATAGTAACTGCAGTTGACCCCCACTTACGATGTTTTTACGCTATGTAGATTTTAAACTATAACGAATTTAGATACGATGATAAGTGTAAAAAAATCTGCTTTTTTTGCTGAGTAAGAATATGATCTTAACTCAATACTGCCAAAAACTGAGTTACAATGTTCTTGCTTGCAGGTGTCGATATATTTATATATATATATATACACACAAATACTATGATATACATATATCAATACTATAATATATATCTATATTATACTTGGCGTTCGTGGACTATGAGAAAGCCTTTGATTCGATTGAGACTTGGGCGGTGCTGCAGTCTCTCCAGAGGTGCCAAATAGACTACAGGTACATCGAGGTGCTGAGGTACTTATACCAAAACGCCACCATGTCGGTCCGATTACAGAACCAGAGCTCTAATCTTATCCAACTACAGCGAGGTGTGAGACAGGGAGATGTCATCTCTCCCAAACTGTTCACAGCTGCGTTGGAGGATATTTTTAAGCTGCTGGATTGGAAAGGATGCGGCATCAACATTAATGGCGAGTACCTAACGCACCTACGGTTTGCTGATGATGTAGTTCTTATGGCTGAGACCTTGGAAGACCTGAACACAATGCTCGAAGATCTCGGTAATGCTTCGCAAAGAGTGGGTCTTAAGATGAACATGGACAAGACGAAAATCATGTTCAATGCCCATGTTGCACCCGCTCCAGTTAATGTTGGGAACATTACACTCGAAGTTGTTGACCACTATGTTTACCTAGGACAGACGGTCCAGTTAGGTAAGTCCAACTTTGAGAAAGAGATCTCTCGTCGAATCCAGCTCGGATGGGCAGCGTTTGGGAAGCTCCGGCATATATTCGCGTCCGAAATACCTCAATGTCTCAAGACGAAAGTCTTTGACCAGTGTGTGTTGCCAGTAATGACCTATGGAAGTGAGACGTGGTCTTTTACTATGGGTCTCATAAGAAGGCTCAAAGTCACCCAGCGAGCAATGGAGAGAGCGATGCTTGGTATTTCCCTGCTCGATCGAATCAGAAATGATGAGATCCGCAGGAGAACTAAAACAACCGACATAGCTCGAAGGATTGCATCATTGAAGTGGCAGTGGGCGGGACACATAGCGCGGAGAACCGATGGCCGTTGGGGCGGAAAGGTTCTCGAATGGCGACCGCGTACCGGACAACGTTCCGTGGGCAGGCCCCCTACAAGGTGGACCGACGATCTGGTCAAGGTCGCGGGAAGCCGCTGGATGCGGGCAGCGCAGGACCGATCGTTGTGGAGATCCTTGGGGGAGGCCTATGCCCAGCAGTGGGCGTCGTTCGGCTGACATGATGATGATGATGATGATACTATATTGGCCGTTGGGGCGGAAAGGTTCTCGAATGGCGACCGCGAACCGGACGACGTGCCGTGGGCAGGCCCCCTACAAGGTGGACCGACGATCTGTGCCCGTAGTGTAAGCGCGCTACTCGCCGCTAGAGGCGCTAATACAGTTTTCATACAAATTGACATTAATACGCATTCGAAATAGTTTGCGTTTTTTGACATAAAAACTTACACTCGGGGTACTGTACCCCTAGTGTAAGTTTTTATGTCAAAAAACGCAAACTATCGTGAGTGCGTATTTATGTCAATTTGTATGAAAACTGTATCAGCGCCTCTAGCGGCGAGTAGCGCGCTTATGCAGTTTTCATACAAATTGACATAAATACGTACTCGAAATAGTTTGCGTTTGCTTGACATAAAAACTTACACTCGGGGTACTGGTCAAGGTCGCGGGAAGCCGCTGGATGCGGGCAGCGCAGGACCGATCGTTGTGGAGATCCTTGGGGGAGGTCTATGTAGTCATAGTCATAGTCATATTTTTTTTATTCATATAGATTAAATAAAATTAATGCTTATGAATCGTCCAATATTTTTTTACCTACCACCTGTTATGGACATCTTTTAACTGACAAGAAATATATGCCCAGCAGTGGGCGTCGTACGGCTGAAATGATGATGATGATGATGATACTATAAATATTATTTATAAAATAAAAAAGAATAATTGTCAGATTAATGAGATTCAGATGAAGAGTTTAAAAAGTTATCACGAACCAATTTTTTTAAACTAATTTTGGTTGGCGCTCTTTGAATATCAGAAGGGAGTGCATTCCAGAGTCGTATTGCTCGAAGAGAGAATGAATTTGAGACAAAACCAGTACGGTGAGAAGGGGTGCGAAGAGTAGTCTGCTGTCTGAACGAAGATTGCGGTTGTGGGAAGCTCCCAAATACTGAAACTTGCATTTCAGATATCCAAATATTTCATCGATAACTAATTATCAATAAAAAAATGAAAGGAATCCGGCCTATCTCCATCCTTCCCTTTCTCTCCAAAATCTTTGAAGCTGCGGCTAACAAACAGCTTTCATCCTTTGTTTACTCTCTGCCTTACTGCCTTGTCTCTTCCCAACAATCAGGTTTCTCCCCTGGTCACAGCACCACAACGACGCTCCTCAAAGTCAGCGAGGACATAATATTTGAAATGGAGAGTCAGTTAGTGACGATCATTGTACTTATTGACTTCTCCAACGTTTTTAACATGGTTGATCATGACATCTTCACTCACCTGAGTGGTTTTCCAACTACATTTGTGGTCGCCAGCAAGCGGTTCGTCTAGGATCGGATTATCCCGGTGGAACAGCCTCTCTGCCGGTGTACCACAATGTAGCATTCTGTCCCCTCTCTTGTTTTCCTTTTTATTAACCTCCCTTTTCTCACTGCTTAGCTGTTATTGCTATTTTACGCTGATGACCTCAAAGTTTATATGCAAGCACCAGCGTATCGACTCTGTTATCTGTCAACTTAACAATGCCCTACAACTTATAAGAACTTGGTCGACAGAGTTCGGTGTTGCAATGAACCCAGCAAAATGCCAGGCGATAATTGGTGACGGTTCGAAACAGCTCGCTAAAATTGCCAGATAAATCCAGACCATACTGCTGGATAACAACAGCATCCTATTTGGTTCCAGCGTCAAAAATCTTGGCTTTTATATCGATCCCTCTCTCAGCTTGACGACTCAAATAGCCGAGGTGAGTCTACTCGAGCTGTTACATCTACTCTCCGCTTACTTAGCCTCTTCAAAGATTTTCTCCCTATTAAAATTAAGGTCACTCTTGTTACATCCCTTATTTTCTCTCACCTTGATTATGCTGATATTTGTTACTCTGGCTTGAATATAGATCTTCTCCCAGTCTCCCAGATTCCATAAGAAGATCTCGATCCAAGTTCGCATTTAAAAGGAATGTTCCTTCAATGTTTAAGTTACTATATTATTCTATGTACCTGTATATGTAGGTGTTAGAAACACCCCCCCGCTTCGGCTCCGGTTTGACGGCACATACAAGTGACGTCACCAGAGTGGAAGGGGAACTTCACTTGGCGGCAGCTGCGACGGCGGCGCTTCACTTTTGCTGCGGCGCTCGGACGGGAAGGACCTAGTGCTTGTTGATTATTGTGAAAACATGTGAAATTAAAGCGTTATTTAGGTTACTTTCGTGTCTTTTTAAAACAATCAACTACACTTCTGGTTTTTAAGATCAGAAGTGGGATTGGTTCGCGCGTTTTTGATCGTTCGCCATCGTTAGTTTTGGGAAATAGGTGTAGAAAAAGAAAAACGTTGAAGTTTAAAATTTTTATTTCTATCTATACATATAATAAAATCGTAGACTTTCCGTGTCTGTACATTGAAGATATTTGCAAAAAAAATACCAGAACATGTTAGAAATAAGCAATAGAGCGTATAAATATCATTTTTTAATTTTTTGTCTGTTTGTCGGTTTGTCTGTTGTCCTGTTTGTCTGTTTGTTTGTGCCGGATTCACGCAAAAACCACTGAACGGATCTTAATGAAATTCTGTACGAAGCCAACTGGTTACTCTTAAAAAAGTATAGAATACCTTTTGTCGCGTAAAAACCCCTTATTCCTACGGGAAAATACAAAAACTGATTCTTACTAAAATAGATGGCGCCACATGATTATGAAAAAAACGTTATATTTAAATATAAAATCGCTGTCTCAATTAATATTGAATCATGTTATTTTTTTGTACCTGCTTCAAAACATAATATAAATTGAAACCCATCCAGGCCCATATAAAATCACAAAAATAATTTCATGTTATTAACGTCATTATAACTACTAAGCAATAGATGGCGCAGGAAGTAAGTAAGATTACGATATACCTCTCACGAAAGTACATTCGAATGATTATATTAAGTAGGGTGAAAGCCCCCTCTGTTGCCACTTTAAGATGTTTTTCTCTTCTTTCGCCTATGGTCTTAAGTAGGTATCTATAAAATATTAAATTTATATCTAAAATTGTCAAGAATGCATATTATACTTTTCTTTAAATTTTTAAATTCTTACAATTATAAAAGCAAAAAAAAAATTACCGACTCCAAAAAGTATTTTTCACCTGAAAAGGAAAATATAATATCTTTCATTAAGGTACCTTTTTGAGGTCGGTGCCATTCAGTTTATTTTTTAAATTACTTTTTATTTCTTAAGTTTTAGTGTATATTGTACCATAATATACCCACATGTCGAAAACTACTAAACCGATTTTGATGAATCTTAGACTGTTCTCAAAGTAAAAATACACCTAATTTAAATCAAATAGAATCATCTCGATATGCCTTTAGATTTCGAGAAGTTCGTGGACAAACATATTAAAAAACATATAACTATATAACATATTACGTATAACCTATTTTTTAAACTTAACATGAGCGAAGGGTGCGAAATTGATGTGTTTTTTGTTAATCAAATTTTAAAAGATACATCGAGAAATCAATACTTAACTAACTTAGATAAAATAAAAGAAACATCTAATTTGATGTTAACTGAAAAACGTTTATTGAATAATATTCCTAAGTCATAAGGAATTCTTACTATTGTTATTATGACTTAAAAGTCATAGATAAAAAGTATATATTAAAAAGCAAAAGTTATTAACGAAATGTTTTAAGCTAAGTAAGCACTCGGGGCAGTGGCCAAGACTGAAGTTTTCACCCGATTGATGTAATATTTCTATTTCGCATTTCCACTCGACGCTAGATGTCGCTACAGTAAGTATAATAGTGCCACAAACATATCTGACCCGGTGACAGTGGTGGTGGAGGAGCCACTAGCAATACAAAATTAACTGTCAAAATGGACTGCCGGCAGTCAACAGTATATTTAGTACCAAAAAATAACCACTGTGTGAAATAAGTTTGTCGCAATGTAGACAAAATGACACCAATATCATTTTAAAAAATTTGCTCATAAACGATATGTGGCCAGTACGTAGATATACCTACACCTACCTACCATTTTTAATGCCATTTAACCGGCTCTGGCTCCTTAGGCCTTCAGCCGTAGGTACCTTCCACTTACCCATTAAATTAAATAATGGAATATTAAAAATAGTTTTCATTCTAACTTATTTACTTATTCATTTATTTACTAGGAAATCTTACATAAATGAATTTGATTAAAAATTTAATTATTAAATGGTACTTATATCATTACATTTTATACCTGTTACTTAAAGAAAGTTAATTACAAGCTCTCACAAATAGAGGGACAAATAGGAAATGTCAAAATACTAGCCTTCCACCCGCGACTTGCCCGCTCGGACTAAACGACGACGTTATCCCGCGGGAATGTTATATTTTTCAGAGCTAAAAAGTAGCCTAAGGCAGCCATTACACGGTCCATCCAGATCGCGATCACTGATCGTGATCTTGATCGCGATCGAGATTTACTATGTAGATATTTTGCGATCAAGATCGCGATCCGTCAATCAACTTCGTACACAGTCAATCTGGATCGCGATCATTGATTTTGATCGCGGATCGCGATCCAGATTGACTGTGTAATGGCTGCCTAAGTATGTCATTTTCAGCTGCCAAACTGTTCCCATGCCAAAAGTCACGTCAATCCGTTGCACCCATTTTGACGTGAAAGACGGACAAACAAACAAACCCACTTTCACATTTATTTATTATGGATACACACAATCTCTTTTTCATTTTATAGTAAAAATATGATTGACCTGATATTATGCATTACTAAGTAAGAACTTCTGTTTGAATCGTGAAAGCGCGCATGCTGCTGAGCCGGACCCACACTAAACGATAATACGCGCTCTAATCGCGCGCGGTAAGAGTGCGCTCCACTGGAGCTCCATAATAGTGGTCGGAGTGGACGTGCCTCGTGCGATCCAAGAGAACAAATAAGATTCACGATCCATGATCCCCAATCTTAGATCGTGGTTGGCCAATCCAAGATGGATCGTTTGGTGTGGTTCAGTCTTATGAACCTCGCGTAGAATAGATCTAGGTATTGCCCGCTAGCAAGCAACGTCGAAGAACGAAGGACGGCTGTTTAAAATAATCATTATCATTATACACTGTTATGTGTGATACATGATTTTTGCGTATAAAAACAATATGAAAATACTAGCTGTTGCCCGCGACTTCGTACGCGCGGTGTAGTGACTTTTGTTGTGTTAAGATAAGTTATCACAACTTATAGTCCGTTCGGTTAGATAGTGTCGGTACACCCGCAAGGCATTGTGGCAGAGCGACACTATCTAAGCGAATGGACTATACTGTAAATCGAGATTTAGCCTAAACCGAACTAGATAGCGGTTTAAATTTAAATCGAGATCGGTAACAACAAGTAGCTAAATGGGATTTAAAATAAAACCGAAATGCAAGTGGCCCTTTTGATTTATGAAGAAGAGAAGAGAAGTTTGTTTTTTTTTCTCGCCTCTAAGGGATTGCAGACTTCAGTATTATAAATTTCAGTTTGATTTTCCACGCATACTTGAGAAAAAGTTTCTTGACAGACGGACAAATCTATGAATGAGGGCTCAACTATGTTCATGCAGCATATTTTTATGATAACAACATACCATGCTCATATCCTAGCCTGCTTTAGACCCTTTTAGTAGAGAATAGGGCTTCAAGAAGACCGTTATGAAATCTAGGCAACAAACACACATAAACTAAATAAACACAAAAGTCACTACACCGCGCGTACGAAGTCGCGGGCAACAGCTAGTTTTTAATAAAATACGTGTGTGAGGTAGATTCTTTTAGAAAATTGTGTTTGTGTTTTTGTGTGACCGTTTGGATTTTCTCTGTAAGTACTTATTAAGTGATAGCTGGCTATGCATCTAAAACAGTTTGTATCACCACTTTGAGTATTACCAAGCAAGCCACTACGCAGACATCATCGCTTCAGGTTTTGGCTGGCATCGAGGGGACAACTCCAGTCCTACGGTCCTTGGTGCGGGATGTGGCGTTGAACAATCCCAATCCTAACCGAGAGGGATTGATGACACTACGGAGGCAACGAACATCCGAGTTGCTCGCTGCTAATCAACAGCGCCAGGACGCCTAGGTGAATGAAGGTCGTCGAGTGCCTCGTAATTTTGCTGTTGGCAGTTATGTTTTTGTTATGTTTTTGTTCGCAGAGCACCGGGAAATTGGACTCTGGCATGCGTGGCCCTTACAGGGTCATGCGGGCACTACCACACCACCGCTACGAACTCGAGCTGCTGGCCGGGTCTTATGGCAAGAAGACCCAAGCCGCCGCCGAGCACATGATCCGGTGGCAAGGCGAATGGAGCCCGGAAACTTGCCAGGCTTTCTTCGAAGGTGGCTCTGGCTGTCCAGGCAGACGTCATGCTAACTTTGGGCCTCTGACGTATTAATTTCGGCTTACTCCGGGCAGACGCTATGCTAACTTTGGGCCTCTGGCGTAGATATTAATTTCGGCTTAGTCCGGGCAGACGCTATGCTAACTTTGGGCCTCTGGCGTAGATATCAATTTCGGCTTAGTCCGGGCAGACGCTATGCTAACTTTGGGCCTCTGGCGTAGATATCAATTTCGGCTTAGTCCGGGCAGACGCTATGCTAACTTTGGGCCTCTGGCGTAGATATCAATTTCGGCTTAGTCCGGGCAGACGCTATGCTAACTTTGTGCCTCTGGCGTATTGTTAGCTTGACAAGCAAGTACGGCTTCTGTCAATGCTAACGAATGAGTGATCATAATACGCGAAAATTATATTTCGCTATTATGTCTCTCATGTTCAGTATTTGTAAACGATGGTATTCCGGAGCCATTGTTTATAAATTTTTGTTTAATGTGCCTTACAAATTTGCTAAGATTTTACATAACTTATTTGCATCCAACGTTTGATCACTTGAGTGCACGCTTGTGGTCTTGCGTTGAATGTTACATCCATACTATACTATATACTATATACTATATACTATACTATATACTATACTATAATACTATCCATACTAATATTATAAATGTGAAAGTGTGTTTGTTTGTTTGTTTATTTGTTTGTTTGTTTGTTTGTTTGTCCGTCTTTCACGTCAAAACGGAGCCACGGATCGACTCGATTTTTGGTATGGGGATAGTTTGGAAGCTGGAGATTAACATAGGCTACTTTTTATTCCGGAAAATTATAAAATAAAAATGATTATTTTGTATAGAAAATCGATAAACCGTCGTACTATACAAAACTGTCATTTCTACCATAGCCGCTTCCAAAGAGGTATGTCAAAGAGTATTGTAGTCACTGACGTTTTAGCCGCTTTGGATTACCTACTTTTTAATAAGTTAATATGGCAAAACAACGTTTGCCGGGTCAGCTAGTTACTTATAAATGAATTCAGCTCAGCATAAGAAAATTTCTTACTGAACAGATAAACTAAAACTTTGACGTATTTTTCAGATAATAATGAACTTAATGAAATGGACCAGGAAATCCCGGGTCCATCTTCAGCAGTCCAGCCTGCAGCCGACCAATCCCTGGCAAACCAGTTGCCAGAAGACAACGACCAGCCACCAGCGGGCGAGGACGCCGCACCGTCAGGAACGGCCGTGTTAGAAACACCCCCCGCTTCGGCTCCGGTTTGACGGCACACACAAGTGACGTCACCAGAGTGGAAGGGGAACTTCACTTGGCGGCAGCTGCGACGGCGGCGCTTCACTTTTGCTGCGGCGCTCGGACGGGAAGGACGTGCTCTCTAGTGCTTGTTGATTATTGTGAAAACATGTGAAATAAAGCGTTATTTAGGTTACTTTCGTGTCTTTTTAAAAAAATCAACTACACTTCTGGTTTTTAAGATAGGTATATTATATATTTATGATATGACTATATTTTTGGTATGTTCTATGTATTTTAAATTTATTTTTATTTGTACCGCGTTTAAGCTTTCTCTGAGGTTGGCTGGTGAGAATACTTTTAGCGTTAAGCCCGCCTCTTGTTTAAAGAACTTAAGAACTTTACTTTGTATTTAGCACATTAAAGAAATAAAATAAAAAGCAATAATTGAAAAAAATATTATTCTTAATTTTTATGATTAATAGGGCATAATTTTAAGAAATTTTATAAATTGATAAATCAGTAAAAAAAGTAAGTAGTTACTTTTGGCTAGCTATTTGTTATTGTCATACTGCTGTTAGGCATATAATTTTTATATTTTTGACAGATCTATTAATAATAGACCCGCTACACTGGAATAAATGTTATTTTTGTACATAGGGCAATTAATAAAAATACTTAGAATTTTTCTTGTTGATAATTTATGGTCTAGTAACTAGACCATAAATTATCGACAAGTAGATTCCAGTTTCACCCCCTTCGGGGTTGCACTGTATCGAGGGATATACGGTACTGTAAGCTTTTTCTATTAGCTACTGGTGTTCTTCAATAAAATACTTTCCTCTGGTATTGGGTTTTTATTTCATTTATCTATACATAAAAAATATGTTATATTTTTAAAGGAACTTCTCTCTTTATTACCGTCTAGTCTATGACTGCGTCAAATCCATCTTTCATTTTTAAACTCATATTCTTTAAAGATTGATTTGAGAATATAATCGTAAAGCAGTTTCTATTCCTTTTTAAAAAGCTAACTGCCCACAGCCTACAATTTCATCTAACGGCTGTGGTTATACACACTACAATCATTCCCCCCTCCATTCAAAAAAAAAATTTTTCATCGGAGAAAAAAATTTTTTTTCAACAGGTGACAACCCTAAGAAAAAAATTTCGATCATACATAAGGCATGACCCTCAAAATACATACCTAACTACACTTAAGGTGCAGATCCTAACCCCAAACTCCTATCCACACTTAAGGCGTAGACCCTACTTAACCAATAACCTATCCACACTTAAGGTGCAGACCCTACTTAAATAATCATTACAAGTTCCAGTACATTTTGTATCGCGACTTAAAATCTAAACTAGCTAAGACCAGAAACGGAATTATAAACCATAGAACCATGGAAACATGACCCAGCTAGGATCTAGCTTCTCGAACGATCATCATTCGATAAACTATCTGGCAAAAAAAACTGGTCTAAAAATTTACCAGAGGTTCCCACGACCCCGTTCTTTATTAACCCTAAACTTTACTCCTTGCCAACTTTTATAATTATATCACCAACTCGTGATCTATTTCCACCGAATAGAAATAATCCAAAATTAACGCAGGCAAAGACAGAAGAAAAAAATATCTTTTTCAAATGCAGAAAATAACACATATGTAATCAAGACGATAAAAATACAACCAGATACAAAAGCTTCTTAAAGAATAAACAAATTCAAGATGCTTAAGAATGAGGCCATAGATATTGTCCCAACCACACAGCGAAATCCACTACTTTTAAAGCCGATACCATAATATACAATCATCTCACATAATCTATCGAAGTTCACGAAATTATCTGTTACCATTCAAAGTTTCAAGATGACTATCGTGAGTTCAAACGATTACCCAAGGTAAAATACTACAAAGGAATTCCGAACATGCATAGAATACCCGATTTATTCCACGTCAGAAATTACTTTCTTTGAGAAACATTCGTTATCAACCTTGGGAACAATCCCTTACTCTTACCTTACCAACTCGTCTCAATCTCATTCTTAAGGGCGTGGGACCAAAACCAGGACCCCATGACAAATAGCTTATTGCCTTATCATGTTGCTCCCAAAAATAAAATCAAGCGATCGGTCCAACAAACTATGTCAACCAACAAATATTTCTCATACAAAGGTAGACTACCACGGAAATTTCTAGTATGCTACAAGATATATCCTTGGGTCCTCGCAACGCACGACCTAGTACGCTCATAATGTGGCCTCATTCTCCAGCTCATCAGTCATCAAAGCTCAGGATCAACATGAAAAAGAAACACCGGTTAATATCATATTTACAACCATACAATACATCTTTCCTAAAACACAAATATACAACATGGATAAAATTACAGGTTAAAGATGTAACCACAAATAACTTTCTTATTTACGAATAATAACTATCATCTAACATTCTATCAGACAGATACATCAGCGTGGCACGAAACGTTTCAAACGATTCGAATGTACAACCACCCCACGCGATCGCGAATTTATACGACGTATCAACAAATCAGACCGTCCCACATTCTGTACGACCCTATAAGGACCACGGTACAGCCGCTCCAACTTCATACATCTACCCGTAACTCGCCTTGGCACATACAATAAGACCTGGTCATTGACCCGAAACGATCTAGGTCGTACCTTCCTATCATAATACCGCTTCTGAATAACTTGCGCCCTCGCAATATTATTCAACGCCTTAGCAAGCAGTCTCCCCATACGATTAACCCTTTCTGTTACCGTTTCATCTAAACCTATTACATTTAACCCTAACGAACGATCTGCTGCTGAACTCTTTTCCCTACCTAACAGACTATTAACTGGCGATACCTTTGTTGACGCCTGTACATTACTATTATTCGCGTGAACCTTTGCTGGTACGTTGATGCTAAACAAATCTATACCATTATCAGGTTCAATATGTAGAGAAGATTGCTTCTTTCCTACCTCTCGCCCTCTCTCCTCATTTAACGGCTTCCTACTTACAAAATCTGCCACTACGTTGGCTTTACCTATAACGTCCCGTTGCACCGGAGACTCATCCCCACTCATCTCTATATTATTATTAACCGGCATTATCCCTGGCTTATCTACCTGCGCGCTCGAAAAAGAAAACTTGCCTATTCTCCCCTCTGATAAATCTAACGAACCCCGCTTATTAATTCTACCTAAATCTTTCTCTACCTTAACACATTTCTCTTCTACCCCACACGCAACATCGCGCGAATCCGAACAATCAACATAATCTTTCCTATTCAAACCCTGAAAACCCATCGAACCTACTACGTCACAACCCTTATTGTCAGCTGTTCCCCTGAACTTCATTTGTTCGCTCGCGATCGAACTCGAACTGTCAAGAAAAATCGATTCTATCTTTTGTTCTGAAAGAATCCTATCACGAATCGTGTTTTGTTTCTGACTGTCATCACAAAACAATATTTTATTCTGGAAAAAATACACACATGAATTACTCATATCAATATTCATTCTATTCTTTACTAAAAAATCTACTCCTAAAATAACATTACGGTTCAAATCAGCTACTACTAAAAATTCATGGCAAAAATTAAAATTATTCAGAGAAAAATCTACGCTACATTTTCCTACTATCTGTAATAAGCTCCCATTCACTGCTTTCGCACACCTTTCATCATCAGCCACACGCCTTGCATTCATTTGTACCGCAGCGGTCTGGCTGATACATGAAATTGTAGCACCTGTATCGATCAAGGCCACATCTACAAAATTACGTGTACAAAACGGAACAAGTGGTCTGACCTGCCGATTCGACGACGCTCCGTCCGCAACAACATTCGCATGTCCCAATCGTCCTACTTCCTCCGTGCCATGCTGCTGCATCCGCCAGGAGAGATGTTCTCCTTGTCCTACGTCATTGCGACGTGGTACATATTCCGCTTTCCTAGAATACACATTAAAACCATTAACACTATGACCAACACCAGCTTCTTGAGCACGCGGCGACGATGAATATCTCGCTCGGTTCTGTACCGGCGTATTAAAATTAAATGGCCTGCACGGCCTACTAACTCCCCCCCCCCTATTAGCTGTGGCCATATTTGGACCAAAACTCGCCGAGTTTCTATAA
Source organism: Crambus lathoniellus (assembly GCA_949710035.1). Lineage (NCBI taxonomy): Eukaryota > Metazoa > Arthropoda > Insecta > Lepidoptera > Crambidae > Crambus > Crambus lathoniellus. Next base: position 7,810,918 of record OX453305.1, on the reverse strand, counting down.
ACATTTATATTTTCTTCCTTTCTATCAGGGCTAATTTTTCCATTTGGATCAATACTGCTTTCAATGCCTTTTTATCCGTGAAATGGGTTAGCATCAATCTACTCCGTAAATATGGTTGTAGATTCCTCAGGAATTGTGTTATAAATATATTATCTTCTACAATGCCAGCCTTCCCTGCTAGATTGGCCAAATAATAAAAATAATCCAGGGGACTCCTGTTCTCCTGTCTCGCATTGTAGAATTTTTCACCATAATCTAATTCTATAAATTCTTCCTTGAATTTCAACACAACTTCATCAAATGTTTTAATAGAGCTTTTAATTTCCCTAAAGAAATATAATGCCCCGTTCTTCAAATATGATGGTAGTAACATCAGGAGCTCATTCGAAGAAATGAATTTTTGTTTGGCAGCCGCTTCCTTGAACTCTTCTAAGAATGATGAAAAGGATTCATGCGGACTGCCCGAGAAACAGGTTGATATCGACTCCATTGTGAAAATTTTTCCGTGAAAATATTTTCTCACAAAATGTCCGCCGATCAGAAAAATGATATATTTTTTATTTTTTTTATATCAAAATATTAGGGCCACTCGCTTAGCTGCTTTTTCCTAGGTACACGGGGAAAAAGAAAATTATGTATCTATAATTAAATATACAATACTTCCATTGGTTTCCAACTCTGTCTTCGACTCGGCGCCTTCACCACTGTAAGCTTTTTCTATTAGCTACTGGTGTTCTTCAATAAAATACTTTCCTCTGGTATTGGGTTTTTATTTCATTTATCTATACATAAAAAATATGTTATATTTTTAAAGGAACTTCTCTCTTTATTACCGTCTAGTCTATGACTGCGTCAAATCCATCTTTCATTTTTAAACTCATATTCTTTAAAGATTGATTTGAGAATATAATCGTAAAGCAGTTTCTATTCCTTTTTAAAAAGCTAACTGCCCACAGCCTACAATTTCATCTAACGGCTGTGGTTATACACACTACAGTACCTATTAGATACAGTCAAATTCGTAGAAGTTGTAATGTTTCATTTGTTTCGTGACTTTTTGATAGAAAAGTTGAATAAAAAGTTAATAAGTAAACCTTAATTATTAAGGTTTACTTGCTGGCATTGTTTGCGAAGGAACCAAGAGTCCTTCAGAGTTTTGAGGTAATGACAAAGAGGGTTGTTTGACTTAGTCTTTGGAACTCATCAGAATCACATTAAAAACTCCGTTTTCTGTGGTATATTTCAGCGATCACAGTTTTTGATCGCTTATTCATTACTTAAAGGTGGATACTGAGAAGACCTACAATTTAAAGCCAGTTTTAATGACAAGGGGCTAGTCGCGGATTAAAAAAAAAACGAAAAAATCATAAATATTTTTTTTGTAACGTAAACAATTACATAGATTTCTGGAGCCTCCTTTTTGATATAAAAATATCTGTGCCAGGAGGTACCTCACTTCCATATCGTACGTAGTACTTCTAGTTATGTAAGTACTAAAACCTTATATAAAATTACATTTTACTTTCCATGTGTGTGTATCTATCTATTTTGTATATATAAACATGTGTGTGTGATTATGTCTAGAACCGGCGACCCGCAAAAGCAGTTTTGGCCTTTTTTCTTATGGTCAAATTTTAACATTTTAACCCATAGAATGCAGTATTAATGTTAAAGAATTTTTTAAATCGGTCCAGTAGATTTTGACTTTATGCATTACAAACAAAACATCAAATCTTTCTTCTTAGAATCCTACTAATATTATAAATGTGAAAGTTTAGATGTTTGGATGTTTGTAACTCAATCACGTAGAAACGCCTTTCTAAACGGATTTGGCTGAAATTTGGGACACAGATACTTTGTAGCCTGGAAAGGAACAAAGGCTACTTTTTATACCGGAAAAACATCACATTCCCGCAGGATAACGTCGTGTAGTCCAAGCGGATGGAAAGGTTATAGACTCTTTGGATTGAGTTTGTTCAACTATAAGCATTATGATTATAAATAACTAGATCTCCGCCCGCAGCTTTCCCCATGTGAACTACTCGATGTTTTCCCATGGAAATCAGATATTTTCCAGTGGTAAAAAGTAGCCTATAAGCAATTCTTCATCATAGTCCACAGCACGAATAGTTGGGGTCATTTTAACTATACTCACATATTACATACATACATTATTAAAAAAAAATACAAAATTGCAATAGGTATAGCATACTTATAAATTGTGATAGAAAAGAAACCACCTACCCTGTAAGTAGCTACTTACGGGCTACTTACAGAGCTGGTGATTTTCTTCTTAGACAAATTTTCCTATAATTCTTCTTCTTCTTTACGTGCCACTCCTATCGGAGGTTGGACAACATCATAGCTATCTTGACTTTTGAAGCCGCTGCCCGAAACAGGGAAACATTCCTATAATTAGAGAATTATATTGTGAATGAATAGAAATTATTTGAAATCTTAATTAACTAAGTCTAACGTGTTAGAATGAGATACCAAGAAGATTGAATCGATGAAATATCGCAGGCAATTTGTAGAATTTCGCCGTTTACATACGGCGTCGTCAGTTTAAAAATGCTCGCGGGTATGTAAAATGCCGAAAGCAAATTAATTAAAGCTGATTGGACTAACGGTCGACTTACCTACCGATAAGTGCGAGGAGTAAAGCGACAAGCATGTTAGGTTTTCATGAAGCAACCACGGGAGTCGAGCGATCTAAGCGAGCGTGCCGCGGCAGCGGCCGGCGAAGCGCCAGAACCCTTATTAGAAGACTTTATTAGTAAAAATAAAACTAAGCACTTCAATTTGCCGCGGCATAATGTAGAAGGCGTATGAATTAGCAATGATATGTTAGGCATAATATAATATTGATACGGCAATATACGTATTGTCAAAAGTTGCTACTTTTTTAGTTTTTAATAAGATTTCATGCAAAATATAAGAAATAAGACAGCAGAAATTTCTATGAATAATTAATTCATAAAGATTCAGAAAGTTATTAAAAATTTGCTTTTTATGTGGCCGTAACGGAAGGTAACAAAAGACTACGCCAACAAATAACAAGAACCAACTGAATTTGACATGTCTCTAGAACCATGACCTACTTTGAAATAATTACAATATATTTACCACCCGCCTTAGTTAAGAAATAAATTATTACTGAGGGTAAACGATTCCTTCGAAATTAATTTAATCCATGAGAGTTTTTACACAAAAACTACTGCACGGATTTTTACCAAATTTTGTGTAGTGATAGCTTATTACCCGGGTAATTACTTAGGGTATATCCATTGACATAAAAGTAAGGATCCGGCCAATGGTGCAAGCACCGTGCTAATGATGGCAGTACTCGGAAAAATATGGACTTTTTGATTTAAAACTATTGGACGGTTACAGTTGTTAAAAATCTGGTAATAAATACAAATACAAATACAAATACAAATACTTTATTTAAATGCAAAATGTTCCATTACATGAATTATAAAATAGGATTATCTAAAGAAAACATTAAGGAACCTTATAATTAAGTTTCACAGCGGTCTCTGCACAAGACTCTAGGCCTGAATCGCAGGGACCAATTTGCGATTGTAAAACAGTTATAGCGGACGGTTCGGATAAAGTACAAACAGGGGAAACATTTGGGGGGAAAAATAATATAACTATGAAAAGGAAATAATTGTTTCTAATAATAATTTTTGTTTTAAGATATATATTTTTTCATACCTTTATCTAGAATCGTATAGTTTCAAAAACACGATTTTATGATTTTGCCTCGACAGTTTTTATTTTCGAAAATACCTCTAAAAAATACGAAAAGTGAAGATTATTCTTAAATGGGGTTACTTACACTATTGGAAGTTGGTTTAATTAGTGGACACCAATAATATTGAGGATCGTATAGAAGCATTTTTTTTAAATCGCTGTAGTTTTTTAATACGAAGTGATTTTGTGTTTTTTTTGCCTAATCTGCAAAATCGGTCTCGCTCCCGTGCGCGTCGTTTTCTCATTGCTATCTCGCTTCAGCACATTTTTTCCGAGTATCGCCTTAATATCAAATGGGTTAGGTTTATCATTTATTGCCTGAAGCTTTTTTGACAACTTAAAGTATGCACTCATTTTGTATGAAATTCACTACAATTATATAAGTTTGTAGTGGTTTTTTCTATGGTATACCTATAAATTACAGATTTTCGGATATTTGCTGTTATTTGTACTGTTAGATCTTACATCTTACCAAATTTCATGATTCTAAGTAAGCCGGAAGTACCTACCGTATAGGTTTTCGTCAAAATACGCGGCGCATATTTTGAGTTGTGAGACGGATCGATTTTTTCTTAAATACCTACTTCATTTTCCATTTTCAACATTTACCATGTTCATACCCTAGCGTATTTGATGTTAGTTAGACCCCTTAAATAAAGGATATAATTACAAAAAGAACACTGAGCGTACGAAGTTGCGGGTAACGTAACGGCTAGTCTATGGATAAAGCTTATGTAAAAATTTTACTAATAGTATATATGTAAAAGATTGGATGTTTGTTTCTCTGGATCTGATCTGTATCTGAATGAAATTTAGTACAGAGATAAATTTATATTATAGAATTGCGTGGGTAGGATAAAGCTTCTTATCCCGGAAAATATCTCATTTCCCCGAGGGAATATCAACGTCCGTTTCGTGACCCATCGCCCCCAGGGCAGTTTAGTATTTTATTTTATTATTTTTTATTCTTCACTACCAATTACCAATTGCCCTTAATTTATTTATGCTCAATTGCCCCTGTAAAAAATGTTTTTGAAAATATTGAAATAAATTTCCATATTTAGCCCGATTTGTTATGAGTTAACCCCTCGGGGCTATCATTGTTCCATCTTTTAAATTTCTTGTAGATATTTTTGGAAGCGGCTATGGAAGCTGTGCGCCATGTTTTTTCCAGATGTCAAGTAACTGGCTGTTACTTTCATTTTAAAAAAGCTGTGTACAAAAAAGCTAAACAATTAAATTTAACAAAATCACAACTACATAAAACTCATGTTTCCTTATGTTGTGCTTTAGCATTATTACCAAACAATCTGATTGATGATAGTTTTATACATCATGCAAGACTGTTCTCATGATAATAAGAATGTTGAGAAATTTAATGATTATATTGTTAATACTTGGATGGAGCTATGTTTTATTTGGAAAATGGTCATTTTATCAAGAACCTTTGAGAACTACCAATAATATTGAGGGTTGGCATTTCAAAATTAACAAGTTGGTCAATTCTAATCCTACCGAATAATGGTACCGTGGTAGAGAAAAATTGGACGTGGTACCACCGGTGGTACAAGCTGGTGGTACCACGGGGGAGGCACGAATATATTATTATGTTTTTATATTCCCATATTTTATTACTTATCTCGAATTTTATAATTTATAGTTTGATATTGTATTTTGTGTTAATTATGCATGTCAAGAAATAGGTAAGTATATAAGTAAGATCACGACAGTTCTGATTTGTCAAGACGTTTAAATGTTGACTGAACTGTCGCCAGAATTAGCGTGTAACCGATGTATATGCATAAATGGGCTTTTGTAAAAATTGCTTATAAAGGTCATATTGTAATTTGAAGGGATGAGTTATACCTACAATAGATTGACAAAATAACAGATTAATCCCTTAATCTGACCTTGTTTTGTTTATAAATAAATATTCAATTGAATACTCGAGTTTCAATATGTGTTTCGGTTCCAATTTTCCCAACAGTCGTGATGTGTTTAATCCTCGGCCGGTAGTCCACAGTCCACAAATCCAATGAATAGGCAATGAGTTATAAGCCAACGTGAAAGATTAACCGGAGGTAGCCTAATCAATGAATACTTATCTAGACAACTTTTTAATTAACTTTTGTTGTTTTTATGTATATGTCGCAGGGATTTTGTCAAAGTCGTGATATTATAATTCCACTAGTGAAATTATAATTTCGCGTGATATTATGAATAGACATTACGAGACAGTATGCACACGGCTGCGAGCCTCGGAAGTCATATAGAACACGTGATAGGTTAGAAATTTAAGGCGATCGCTTCGCTGCGCTTCGCGATCGCCTTAAATTTCGTGGTTTTTTTTATCAATACAACTTATGGATTGTTTCATTGTCTATTCATAATTTAACTAGTGGAATTATAATATCACACCAAATTATAATATCACGCGAAATTATAATTTCACTAGTGGAATTATAATATCACGACTTTGACAAAATCCCTGCGACATAAATATGAATTCAATACATTCTTCATTATTTTCAATGTTAAAAAAGTCTTTACATACTTTCTCATAGCACTTCTATCACTGCTTCTATCTTTATACTGATAGTGCCTGTGAAAAATCGATTAAAAATAATTGCATAAGTGCAATAAAATACATATTATTATATCAGTCTATTTAGTCTATTATTTTAATTACCGAAGGCAAGATAAATATTCTAATTACGTTCAATACGTTATAAACCCTTGACAATCATGCCTAGGTATACATTAGTTTAAAAATAAAATAATTGATTTCTGTATAAAACGTAGTCTAGATTTACATAGAACTTAAAAGTAACATAATTTTTTTTCACTACTTGTATGGGAGATCAAACTTCATATAGACATAATAATTCAATATGTAGGTCTAGTATCCCACAAGACTGATAAAATGTCTACGATTGAGACCGATTTATGCATGAGTGAAGCAGAGTTGTTAGAAAGGCGGACTGTCTATCTTATTTACATTTTATTATATTAAGACTGCGTCGAAGACCAAAAGGAGGGTTATGTATTTGACCTGAGTATATGTGTGTGTGTGTCTGTTCCTGTGTTTCCTCGTAACAGTAAACGGACGAACCGATTTTGATAAATGATACGTCGACGTCCTTAGATTTGTCTTGATAGCGCGAGTGACACTTGGTACATCAATATAAAAACAAAATGGCGGCGGCGGCATTTACTTGTACATGTCTTTTAAGTTAATGTATGATAGCAAGGTTAATTGCATTTTTTTAATTAATTTAATCAAATGCAACTTCAAAACATTTGTTTTGCTTTTTTGTCCATTTAAGGCGGCTTTCCCCAAAGTTTTAAACGCAATTTAAAATGTTGTATACATAACACAAAAATTAATTTAAATCCAAAAAGCATCTTTTACCACGACCTAGGGCTCATTTTTCAATCCTCAGATACTTTAAATAAATAACCATCTAAAGTGAATGTCAATCTCAAAACAAGAGACATAATATACTTAACATGAGGGTCAGGCCGTAGATTTTGCCACATTCGAGGGTAGAAAAGTCTCCGCCTCATATAATTTTAAATATAGTACTCTTAGAAATGTCTCAATGTTATCATCGTGTTTCCTAAGAAATAGCAAACCAAGGCAGATATAGATATTTGGATAAGTTTATATATTTGGAAAACTATTTGACATTTCCCTCCCAAAAGTGACGGATTTTTTATAAAAACCGCGAATCCGCAGTGGTAGGTGTACAGCTTAAACATCGATAAAATTATCATTTTTTAACTTATTGATGAGCTGTTTGATTTGACGTTATAAAATAATAATAAGGTTGCCATTCCTTTAATATCTTTGCGTCTTTCCTAAGAAAAAAGATAAATTTTCGGCAATAAGATTTTTTTTTTGAAAAACCATTTTTTTGCGCTAATTATATTGCGCAACCATTTTCACCCATTTTATGGTTTTAAAACATTTATTAAGATTTTGTTTGAGTGCTGGCATCACCAAAGTATCGTATTCTATGGTCAATGCAGCGTTGACGATCATATTTTTTGACATTTCGGTGTCAACTCCGATCAAAGTGAAAAGTGTCGCCTACTTTGCAGAGTGCATTTTTTGAGATTTCAAGGTAAGTTTTTGATTAAAACTTATAATTGTTGTTGCGCATGGTTTAATTAGATGTGTGTGATCGGTATATGTTAAACTAGCCTTGTTAAATAGTATATTTTAAGAGTTATAATCGATTTCATTTGCGCCTCGGTTCCGCAAAACTGTCTTTATGTCACTTTGCGATACCGGTTGCGTAGAAATTGCGCCACTTATTTTACGCTATTGAATAATAGTGCATGCACACAAGGTTTTCAAGTTTTTTATTATTTTGAAATTACTTTTAGCTGTAATTCCGCTAAAAAACATGACTAGCATTACTATTAATTGATTTGTTAGATTTTATTAATATTCTATAAGTACAGGGTGTTCGGCAGAACGTTAAACATACGAAAATAGGGGTAGGTGCGGTGGTCTGCTACCTAACCAGCCTCAAAGATTTTACCTAGGTCCAAAGTTTTTTTATTTTGTATTTTATAAGTTTTGGAATTTCGTCACTTTCATACTAACTTTTAAACCCATGTAACTTTTTATTTATTGACAGATCTATTTTTTTTATTATTTTTGGCATCCTAATGGTTGGCAGGTCCTTTTAAAAGTGATACTTCAAGCAGGTTGTTGCTAGAGTCAAAGTAATGGACTCTCAAACATTGAAAAGAGTTGAAATAAATTTTAAAGTTGTATTATATTTATATAATTAATAATGAATAATACCAAATACCTCCATTTAACAAATTAAATGTATTTTTTTTTGTAAATTGAACAAATCATACATAGGTACTTACTAGTTTTTGTCATCCTGTTTAACTTTTCATTGTGCGCAATATATAAAAAAGAATTACTCATAGGTACATTATTGTTAATTATTAATTAAACATACTTACATACCAACATCGTGTTTCTTTTTCTAGTTTGATGCAATACCTCTTGTTAGTACATGTTATTTAAATAAAATCACATTAATGTACGTGCTCCTTAATAATTTTGCGCTACCATTTTGCACCACTTTGTGCGACCGACTCGTAGAAAATTTTGCGTCACCATTGCGCTATTTGTGGCAAAATCTACGGCCTGACCCATGAATGACAATTTTATTGCTTTTCAATTTGGAAGTAAGACGAATAATTTTTATCCAAGCATTGGAAAATCGACCCTAAGCATTTTGCGAATTTTTCAAAGTTAATTGCCTTCTCGCAAACGGCTATGTAGCGACGCTAAATACGTTTAACTACATCACGTGACCTATCATGTCAATAGGGAAGATGCAATTTTAATATTTATGAAAGTTTTATGATTAAAATGTTAAAAAAACATAAATGAAGGGCTACTGTAACGTTTTTATTTTACATTTATATTGATTTTTAATAATATTACAAATTAAAAATGACGTGAAACGGAACGCATTTCAAAACACCAATCAGCGTTTAGTGACGTCACTCCTGTTATGAAGACTTATTCGAGGTTATGTTATCATTATAAAAGTGAATAAATTATCGTGAATTTAATTACGTTTTTTTATAAAAATGGAAGTTGGGTTTGTCAAAGCAGACTCCAGAAATTTACCTAGAGTTACTGTCGACATGGTTGTCACATTTTTTGTCGAAAGTGCAGAGTTTTCTAGTGTAGAAATGAAAGGGACTAAATTATTACGGTATGTATAAATCATAGTTGTTGTTGTTAAACCTTGTATTTTATTCAGTGGCTTACACATAGCTCTACACATAGAAACTTTTTTCAGTAAAAGTTTTCCTCCAAACATTTTAAACCTTATTTAAATTTTTACTTTTTTGCATTTACAATGCAATTTTTATCATAGAAAAATGGAAAATAAAGTATTTAGAAAAAATCGACCCGTCTCACAACCAGCTCCGGTGGGACTCGAACCCACGACCTTTCGCTCGCTTCGCGCTTTCGCGTTCGCGTTTGTGAGACGGGTCGATTTTTTCTAAATACTTTATTTTCCATTTTTCTATTTTAAACCATATCCAATTTTCGACGTCGTTCTCCAACTGTAAATAGACAATAAAAATATGATAAAGACAAAGTATGTAAGTGTAAAAAGTACTAGGCAGGTAGGTAACTAAAGTGTTTTTACGTAGGTACGCAAGCAATATAACAAGTATAATCGCCAACTTACGTCAAAGTGGTCTTCACAGCATCGAATAATGGTCTTGGGAGAATAATTGTCATTCCTCTTCGCAGCTTGAAACCACTTTCTTCTCAGTTTTGGGTCAGAAGGTCCAGTCAAAAACAAATTTACTTGGAAACTTTGTTGAAGTAGATGGACACATTGGCACAAAACATGAGTCAACACGGCTTTTTTTGGAATATTAGTAGTATTGTTGTGATCACCTGATGTTGATGGATAGTCCATTTTAAACTTTTACTATTTTTTACAATAAAATATCTCTAAAGTCAAGAAAATAAATAGGCAAAAGTATGAAAGCCACCGACCGACGAACAAGACGTACGATAAAAACAAACCTGTGACAGACAGGAATGACGTCATCGGAACTATAAGTCCGTTTTCGCGCGAAAATGTCAACTGTCAATTTAAAACCGCATTTTTTCCGTTAAATTACAATGTTTTGATTTTTTTATATCTTTGTGGCCTATTCTACATGAAATTCTTTATAATGAAAACAAAACTAAAAATATTGCATGTTCCCTATTGTCATCTATCCATCAATGTTAATAGTAGTTTATGTGACTGTCGCATAAGGAGGGGTATAAAAACACGAGTGGGAGTTTAAAAAACGAGACTTGGCGAGTTTTTTAATAGTATTCCACGAGTGTTTTAATACCGAGTTATGTGCAGTCTCATACACTACTTTATCTACACTCATTACATTTATTATATACTAGCCTTCCGCCCGCGGCTTCGCCCGCGTGTACTACACGACGTTATCCCGCGGGAAGGTAATATTCTTCAGGAATAAAAAGTAGCCTATGGGCGTTTGTGCACTACCACTGAATTTTACCGATCCAGAAAAAAACGGATGCTTGTATTTAATTAATTACTATTATAAATGATTAATTATTAAAATACAAGCATCCGTTTTTTTCCGGATCGGTAAAATTCAGTGTAGTGCACAAACGCCCTAAGTCCTTTCTCAGGCTCTAGACTATCTCTGTACCAAAATTCATTCAAATCGGTTTCGTAGTTTAGGCGTGATTGTGTAACACACAGACAGACAGAGACGCATTTATAATATAAGTAAGGATAAAGTAAGGATTTCAAAAATAAAGCAAATCAATATTAATTATAAAATGTGAATTGGTGCCAAACCCCACTCATAGGAGTCTATACGGTCTATTCCTTCTAAATTCAAAATTCTAATTTTAAAAACGTTTCTGATTGTTGCCGGCTAAAGAAGAGCTTGGAAAAGTTGGAAGTCAGGGCCGGTAAATCCTACGGTTGCCATGGAGACTGTAAATTTAAGAAATATAAGTGTTTTATAATGAGTGACAGCTGTATCCGGGTGTTGCATAATGGTCATTATGAAACACCCGGATACAGCAGCTTTATTTTTTAAAGTTGACTATGGCAAAAAGTGTATCAGTATACGTTCAGGCATGAGTTCATAATTCGAATATTATAACATGAGTGTAGATAAAATATTTTTACGCATTTTAACTTCATCAAACGTACGTAGGTACGTACGTACCTACATACTTACTTACAATACGGCTACGTGAAGGATTACTCATGTTAACTGTAAAATAATTTACAACCGCGACGCGTTCGCTGAATACTCCACAAAAATATTATATCACAACACAAACAATCAACAGCAAACCGAAGTCAAGCCACATCAAGCCAAGCGTCATTCAGTGTCAGTGTCACCATGTAGCCGTGTTCCATTCTAAGCATTTTACGTCAATCGAAAATACTGAATTACAAAAAAAACATAACACAGAGTAATGTTGTGTTGACTTGTGATGTAGGTACACATCTGTACAACGGAACGCAATCGACTGTTCTACATGACATCGTGAGAGACGGGACTATGGGGTGTAAAGGTAGGCGCGGGCGCGACTAAACTAATTTAGCCTAAACGCGTTTAAGGAGATAAATAAACTTAGGCCCAATTTCACCACTGATATTTAAACGCGATTAACGCTAAACGTATTTAAAACATAGTTCTGTCTCTGTCACATTCAAACAGATGACAGAGACAGAACTATGTTGTAGTATGTCGAAGTTTAGAGTTTGACTGCAACATAACATATTTTACAAGTGACTGCTACATAAAATAGCTACGTTCGCTTGTATTTGCATCGAAGGAAAGATTTCGTAATCGGGTCAACAAACATTATCCTTAAACGTATTTTTACTTAGTTTTTAGACTTGACTTGTAACCATGGTCTAATAAACATCTCCGGAGAATTTCTACTTTCATTCATCTCCCGAAAGACACATCATATTGGATGGCGACCCTGCCACGCGAACTACGGATTGGAAATTATGAAGAAACATTTTAACTGAAGAACAGAAGAAAGAAGATATTTTCAAGAATAACTTTATCATGCAGCATCGAGGTACAATTGTAGCAGTATTAGCCATAATTGTTGTCTTCACGTCGATATTGCTATACATACAGTATATTAGCAATTTGTATAACTCCAAATTGCACTAAGAAGAATCATGGGCTCTAAACAAACTAAAGAAGAGGTGATCATCGCGCAAACCGCCAGCGGAGATGCTCAAGCAACCACAAAGCACACAGAAGGCATCAATCACACAGATATTATGATTATTGTGCTCATTGTTGGTGCATCATTGGCCGCTGCTTTCTACATTATACGAAAATGCAAGGCTAACATAGTGAAGACACTTCGACGCGAAATAACTAGAGGCAACATAACCGTGTCGACACAAGAGTTGACGTCATCGAGCGTTTAAGAAGAAGGAAGAGTTGGAGCGGTGTCCAGGGTAATCCCGGCCCACGGAGTCCAGGGTATAGCCCGGCCCAGTTGGAGCGGTGTCCAGGGTAATCCCGGCCCACGGAGTCCAGGGTATAGCCCGGCCCAAACAACGAGTCATCGAAGCTGCTGCTGCTGCTGCTTTGCTGCTGCCGCCATCAACGGGAGGCGCGTGCAATCTGCTGTGCCACGTCTTCGCCAACGCAACTCGGCGTGCATGAGGTCATGACGTGTCCTCATAAATAGTAAGCTAATTTATTAATTTCAAATGGACCATTTTTTTTTTAGGTAGTAATTAATTTTGTTGTTTTTAATATATTTCTATAGCAAATTGGATACCCTACGTAACATGATATGACTAAGGAGTTAATTGAACTACGTAGTAAATTGTCGTATTTAAAAGAATATTTAGTTAAGCTAGGACCTGAGCGTCGCGCTTCAAAGTTAGCGTATGATAAGTTACTAGAAGCTAAATCATACTATGGAGGGTTACATAATATTTTGTCTCGAATAAAAGGGCAGATTGATTATTCTGAGATAGGCACCTCTGACCTTAGTTTAGTAGATAAAATCGTAGCCGATGTCAAATCTTTGTTTATAAGTATTCAAAGTTTAGTAACGTATCAAAAAGAGCTACGCACATCTGATTCGAGCTCAGATTACTCAGAGTGTTCTGGTTTGGAAAGGGAAACCAAGATGGCGACTTTCGATATTAAGACAGCAATCGCTTTGCTACCTGTTATGACAGGACAGGAACATGTTACACTGCAATTGATTGATGGAATTACTTTATATAGCAAAATGATAAGTGAAACATTACAGTCAAGTTTGATTGAATTCGTTTTGAAAACTAGGTTGTCTCCTAGTGCGAAACTTCGCCTTCAGGCTTCCTATGACTCAATAGATAAATTAGTTCAGGATATGAAGTCGTTACTAATACAAAAAAAATCACAAGTAGCACTTCAATCACAGCTTCTTCGCTCTAAACAAGGCAATAGATCTATAGACAGATTCGGCTCGGAGTTAGAAGAGTTGTTTGTAAATTTGACACTAGCTCAGGCAGATGGGGATGATGATAAATTTACTATACTCCGTCCCATTAATGAAAATATGGCCATTAAACGTTTTGCGGATGGGTTATCTAATCCACGATTAAGTACCATCATCGCGTCTCGAAATTTTGTGTCGCTTCCAGAAGCCATAAGAGCCGCCACAGACGAGCAATCCTTAGCTATCCCGGAACAAAGTGTGATGAATATTAATCATCAACACAAGAAACATAATAGTTTTTCCCGAGGTCGGCATAGTTATCGAGGTTTTACCCGTGGTCATAATCAAATGAGATCTAATAATATTTTTAATAATTTCAGAAATAATTATAAACCTCATACGAGTTCAAATACAGGTTATAGGTCATCACGCGGCCGCACATTTTTACGCCGTGGATCGGTACGTCACGCGAACGCCAATGACCGATATTCGCGGGCTCAGCACATAAGTGCACAGCAAACTGTGTACAGTGACCCACAGCGAAACGGTGACAATGTTCTCAATGCACCTAACGACACTCAGTTTTTTCGTTAGCAATATAGAAAATAATTTTATACTTAGTTGTAATACTTGTAATAACGTAACGTTTAATTTAAAAGGCGGAAAATATTTACATTTTTTAATAGATAGCGGTGCAAGTTTATGTGTAATTAGATACGAATGGTTACGCGAACAATGCGAGAGTTTATTAAATAATATTATTTATGATAGATTAACTATAAAAGGTGTCAGCGGAGAACTGATTTCTGAAGGGTATATTTACTTGAATTTAATTTATAATAGCGTTACTTTCACTGAAAAGTTTTATGTATTTAAAAACATGTCATGTACTGCTAATGGAATATTGGGAGAAAATTTTCTAGCAAAGTATGATGCTGTAATAGATTATAAAAACAGCACCTTACAGTTAACTTGTAATAATACTAAAGTTTCTATGCCAATAAATCATAATAGGTATATATACAAGCATGTTATTCCCGCCCGCTGTGAGGTAATTAGGTACATAAGTAGTAAAGGCTTAAGCGAGTGTGTCATGTTAGCGAGAGAATTGCAAGAGGGCGTTTTTCTCGCAGGCGTAATAGCAAATCCACGTAACGGACTTATACCGATTAGAGTGTTAAACACAACGGATAATGATGTAGAAATAGATTTTTCTAATTTGGACATTTTAGATTTGAACGATTTTAATGTTTGCAACTTCACTAGGGAACGTTGTTCGGTAGAAAGAATAAAAGATTTATTTAATTTGTTGGATTTAAATTATTTAAAAAAAGAGGAACGTTTATGTATTGAGCAGATATGTGCCAAATATTCTGACGTATTTCATTTACCAGGGGATCGGTTATCTGTAACTAATTTAATGGACCATTCGATATTCTTAAAAGACAATACGCCTGTTTATTCAAAACCTTATAGGATTCCGCATGCTTTAAAAAGCGAAGTACAAAAACATATCAAAGATATGTTAGATAATGATATAATAGAGGAAACAGTGTCAGAGTGGTCTAGTCCAATTTTATTGGTACCAAAAAAGTGTGATAAATCGAACGAAAAAAAATGGAGACTTGTTATAGACTACAGACAATTAAATAACAAGCTCGTTGATGATAAGTTTCCTCTTCCGAATATAACTGATATTTTAGACTCTTTATCGGGTAGTATTTATTTTTCTAAGCTTGATTTATCTCAATCTTATTATCAACTTAATTTAAACAAAAGCTCGAGAAAGTATACAGCATTCATCGCTGACAAGATGTATCAAATGAAACGTTGTCCCATGGGTTTGAAAACATCACCTAGTGTTTTTTCAAGGTTGATGACCATTGCTATGTCTGGTATTAACTATCAGGATGCAATAGTATATTTAGATGACATTATTGTTATAGGGAAATCCATGGAAAACCATGCTCAAAATCTCATAAAAGTGTTAGAACGTCTGAGAGAAGTAAATTTAAAAGTTAATCCTATTAAATGCGAATTTCTTCGCACCGAAATTGTTTATTTGGGGCATCAAATCACATCTAATGGAATTTTACCTGATCCAAACAAAATTCAAACGCTGCAAAATTATCCAGTCCCGCAAAGCGCTGACGACGTTAAAAGGTTCGTAGCGTTTGCTAACTATTATAGACGCTTTGTACCACAATTTGCCAGTATTACTCATCCATTAAATAAGTTATGTAAAAAACATAACACTTTTCAATGGACATTAGATTGTGAAAAAGCTTTTCAGAAAATAAAAGAAATATTAATATCGCCCCCAGTGTTAGTATACCCGGATCTTTCTATTGAAAATAGTTTTGTTTTGCAGACAGACGCTTCACGTATAGGTTTAGGCGCTATCTTATCTAATAGTGACGGGCGAGTAATAGCATACGCTAGTAGAAACTTAAACTCAGCAGAATCACGTTACCCAATAATAGATCTTGAGTTGTTAGCTATAGTATGGGCTATTAAACATTTTAGGCCTTACTTGTATGGTAGGAAATTTAAAGTTTACACTGACCACAGGCCACTTATCTATCTTTTTGGCTTAAAGGATCCATCTAGTAGGTTAACTAAATTTAGACTGTACTTAGAAGAGTATGACTTTGACGTAGAATATGTGCCAGGAAAAACCAACGCAGCTGCCGATGCGTTAAGTCGAATTATTATTAATTCAAACGACCTAAAATGTATGCAGGAGCAAGTCGTGTCAGTTATGACTCGCGCTCAATCACGAAAGCAAAAATTAGACAACGACTTTATAACTCAGAGCACTACAATTCATAGGACTGATCACCCTTTAGTTGTAGAAGTTTTGAAAAAACCCAAGGACATAGTAGAGTTAAAAATTTGTTCATCTATTGATAAACAATTTATTTATTCAGATTGTATTTATTCAGAGTCGAGGCATTGCGCATATGTGTTGAAAGAGTCAACCATTTTTTTAGAATCTCGATCATTATCTACCCTGCCGGTGTTAGTGAGAGATCTAGAATCATTATGTAGCAAACTAAATATCGCTGAATTACTTATTATAAAAAATAAATACAGCGAAAAGTTAATAGAAAAATTTGCAAGTTACCTATATAAATATTTACAAAATGTAAATAAAAATGCGCCTCGTTTATTAGTAGCAAAAGATGTTATTAGAATCTCAGATAATGACCAAAAGAGAGTGATTCTAAACGATTTTCATTTACTTCCTACAAGCGGTCACGCAGGGAGTAATAGAATGTTAAATAATATTAGGAAACATTATTTTTGGCCTGGGTTGTCAACTGACGTTACTGATTACGTTAAAAAGTGCAAGCAATGCCAGATACAAAAACACACTAATCAGTACATTAAGGAACCAATGGTTATTACTTCGACACCCACAAGTGCATTTGAAAGAATCAGTTTAGACCTTATGGGACCCTTACATTGCGACGATAATAATAATAAGTACGTTCTTACGCTTCAATGCAATTTATCCAAGTTTGTCGAAGCCTATGCGTTACCGACTAAAGGTACGGAAACCGTAGCGAGATCTTTTGTTAATAACTTTATATTGAGGTACGGAGTGCCAAAAGAAATAATAACAGACAGGGGCACAGAGTTCATGTCTTCTGTCATGGCCGAGGTTTGTAGTTTATTAGGAATTAAGAAGTTAAATTCTACCTCTTACCATCATGAAACGATTGGAGCATTAGAAAATACTCACAAGAGCTTGGGTGCTTACCTCAGAATCCAATGTGAACAGAATAAAAGTAGTTGGAGTAGCTGGTTACCATACTGGTGTTTCAGTTTTAATACAACTGTTCATACCGAAACAAAATATTCACCATTCGAACTAGTTTTCGGTAAACACTGTGTATTACCAAATACATTGCAGACTGGTATTGATCCTTTGTATAATTTTGATTCGTATCCTAAGGAATTGAAATTTAGATTGCAAAAGGCGCAAATGGACGCCATAGAAAACCTTTTACATAATAAATGTTTAAGAAAGTTTAATTATGATAAAACATGTAATCCTATAGTTTATAAAAAAGGGGATTTAGTATTAATAAAAAACCATATAGGAGATAAGTTAGATAGTTTATTCTCAGGTCCATTTGAAGTTTTAGAAGATGTAAGTCCTAATCTTAAGATTTTAAAAAATAACCTAGAATATACCATTCATAAGAATAATACAAAACCATATTTTGTCTAAGTGTGATCTATATTGTAAAAGCGTAATTTAAATAAAATTGTATTTTGTAATAACTAAAAATGTAAGTAATTGTGTTCGTGTATTTTGTGAAAAAAAAACGTGTGTTGGTCTGTCAACGTATCTTTCTTTCCTTGTCACAATTTTTTTTTAAATATCCCCAGGGAGAGAACCCTGTCCTTTTTCGGGGGAGTTGTAGTATGTCGAAGTTTAGAGTTTGACTGCAACATAACATATTTTACAAGTGACTGCTACATAAAATAGCTACGTTCGCTTGTATTTGCATCGAAGGAAAGATTTCGTAATCGGGTCAACAAACATTATCCTTAAACGTATTTTTACTTAGTTTTTAGACTTGACTTGTAACCATGGTCTAATAAACATCTCCGGAGAATTTCTACTTTCATTCATCTCCCGAAAGACACATCATATTGGAATGTTTTAAACACGTTTAGCGTTAATCGCGTTTAAATATCAGTGCTGAAATTGGGCCTTAGTTACTCGTGTAAATATGCATTTTCCAGTTTTATAAAGGATTTTTGGTGAAAGTCACCCTACCCTGTCTTCGTGGTGCGCATTTTAATGTCAGGCCCATGAAAAAGTAAAAACGCATTATTTGTTATCACTTCCAACCTTTTTAAGAGCATGTTGACACTTCTGATTGTGTTTGCTTACTTGAACGAAAATATATTTCTTTTACTGAGGAAATATACATAGGTACTTATCTGTTTGATAAAAATTTATACCGAAAATACAATTGCAAATGGGCAAAGTTAACTCTTACTATTATATATTCTGTGATATAACGTACTATTATATATTCTGTGCTCTTGGCGTTATATCACAGAATATATAATAGTACTAACGGTTATATTTCTATTTACCTATACACTTGAAATACTATTCACAATCTGGAACTAAATTATGACATAGGACTAAGTTTTACTTTTCACGATTAGCGCCACCGCCATCTGATCTGACACACGCCAAGTGATGTGGCGCAGACTCTTAGAAACAACGCACATATTTTATGGCACCACATGACCATCTGGTTCCATTACCTTACTTACTTTTTACATTTTTATTATTTAGGTGCGCTCTTATTTCGTATGGATTTCTGATTTTTTTTAGGTAAAATCCTTACTTTCGTAACCCTTTATTCCATTGAAATACGCGCACATCAAAGGTGCGCTCTTATTTCGTATGGATTTCTGACACACGCCAAGTGATGTGGCGCAGACTCTTAGAAACAACGCACATATTTTATGGCACCACATGACTTTTATTTCAATGGAATAAAAGGTTACGAAAGTAAGAATTTTACCTAAAAAAATTCAGAAATCCATACGAAATAAGAGCGCACCTAAATAATAAAAATGTAAAAAGTAAGTACTTAGGTACCTACTTTTGTGATAAAGTGTTGTCATAAATTCTAACTAAAAATAATTTTCACCCACGCACCGACCCTAAAAATATTATTTCTTTATTTTTATTTGTCTGGTTATTTTTCTATTTTTTATTTATTTATTATTTATTTTCTAGTTCGAATGTACCGTTGAAAATTTCTCTTGGGAGTCGTGACACTAGCGACTATAGTTTATTCTGTTGACTGATCTGCTCCTCTGCTACCATAGCTTATTTTAGAAAAAACACAGTGCGACAAACAACTTTTGGCGAAATTGGCACTACCAATTAACCCTTCTTTAGTTAGTCAATCAGTCAACTAGCGCTCCTGTCAATGTCATCCACGCGCCAGATGATATCCTGTGTGCTAAAAGCTTGCTAAAAGGCAAATAAATTACCCCCGAGTAGATACTAGGTACAGTACGACAACGTTGTGCTGTTCCGGTGGCCAAAAACTGGACCTAACGTGTATTTTTTTTATGTAATTTTGTTGTCAACTTGTTATTTTTGTTCAAGGCTGAAGGTCTTAGAAGTCGGGGCCGGTCAAATTGCTACAAAAAGAAGAAAATAATTACATAGCGACGCTGTCACCGGGACAGAAAAGATTTGTCTATCTATATGGGCTGTAGACCGGGCGGACACGACAGTTGGAGGTGTACAATTTTTTACAGTATGCAAATTGAGAACGTCTTAGACGACGACATTTGTAAGCACTATCAAAATCAGCTTTTTTATCCCTGTGCATCACACTTGAAATGTAATTTTAAAATGTAACAAAAAAATGCTGTTTTGACAAATGTTTTTTTGTATGCAAACCTTTTTAATTTGATGTAAATAGTAAAGCAATCGATACGATGATGTTTGCATACCTTTCGGGCGAGTGCAAATTTCGAGAATAAGTTTTTGAAATTGTTAAATATTCGGCTCTACATTTTTTTCAGTGTGCAAAGTGTTGTATCGATAACGTGTCTAGTAAGTATAAGCACAGAATAATATTTGTGTATAAGTGACAAATATGCGTTTGCATACTTTTCACACGCAAATATTAAGGTAGTAGGATTCGGCGATGTTCCAAACAACTTTTATACAATTTCAGCATGGTTAATTCCAATTCAGCGGACAATAATAATTATAAATAATCTAATTTGTTAACATGCATGACATTTCGTGGTGGGAAAACTAACATCACTGCTGATATTCTTTCGTTCTTCTTTTTTTAAAATTGACGTTTCGAACTACGGAGGTTTTACACCAGAATCCAGTACAAAGTTTATATACATTTGTAATGGTGGCGCGAACGCATTTAATATTAGGAATTTATAAAAGACAACAAAAGTACATTATGAATCTACAAATATAACTTAAAGTTATTTATTAGTTTAACAGCTCGGCCATCCTAATTAAGACGTGTCCTCGCGTGTTAAATACTATGTCAAACTAAGGCCACTCAAAGAATTCCGATTTGACGTTTCGTTATATCGTTGGAGTAAAGTTAACTTTTGAATGAAACGGTATATTTTCTTTGACAGCTGTCGAACTGGAAATCTCTCGGCGGTCTTAGTATAGAAGAAAGAGCATTAATAATACATTTTATATTTTGTATAGGTACTTAATGTATAAAGCAGTGCATTCTCAAAGTTTTAAGTAATTGTTAATACCTAACAGAACACTATAATTATTACACGATGAAGTCAATTATTACAAAAAAATTAATCTTTACATTACTTATAAGCATATTAACTTAAACCACTAATGCTATGATGTCAATTTTCAATAATCGCTACAAAACATGTTCGTTCATAATAAATACAAATCAATGACCACTTATTAGTAAAATGAGACAACTAAACATATTACATACGTCCTAGATTAGATTTTAGAATAAATAATTTATTTTCTAAAAATAAAGGTACTTACAGTATTTGTTAATAAGTATCTTAAAGCCTATGTTAGGTTTGTAGTCTATGTAGCCTACAAATCATGCAATTATTACATGTTAACTAGGTACTTTATCTTATTAACACCTTGGAAATCGCGAAAATTATAAAATATTATCTCACAATGAGATAATTTAGTAAGCAACAAGTATCATTTAGTTTAAGTGAGTATTACATTAGTTTATTAAAAATAACTGACTATATACATGAAATTTACACATCGCATCGTTTACACCCTAACTAAAGTATAAGCACAAAATTAAAATCGTTACTTACACCCTGAATCATGCACAGAATAAGGCGTAACTTCTTTATATTATCTATCTAAACTAAAAAGGATTACTTTTAATTTTATTTCTTTTACTACTACAACAAAATTTTACACACAATTTTTACTTTTAAAATGTTTACGCCATTTAATAACAAATAAGTAGTACTTAACTACATCAAAAATCAACAAAAAAAACCGTTTATTTATACCGCCAAAACGTTTCCTTTGACCAAACTTACGTACCTACGTCAACTACGTAGCAAATTTCTTACAATCACTTGTTAAATATATTTCTCAAACAAAAGAAATCAATAATATAATTTTTTTCAGTCTTTAATGCATACTTTTCTAGCATAGATGTCGATACAATAAAAACAGGATAAAATTATGTTACTTATCTTTAAAATGTGAGCAATTGGTGGAGCAAACATTTCGTAGTATTAACGGATTTTGCTCTTCGTCCCTCTTCTGAAATATTAAGGTAGTAGGATTCGGCGATGTTCCAAACAACTTTTATACAATTTCAGCATGGTTTATTCCAATTCAGTGGACAATAATAATTATAAATAATCTAATTTGTTATCATGCATGACATTTCGTGGTGGGAAAACTAACATCACTGCTGATATTCTTTTGTTCTTCTTTTTTTAAAATTGACGTTTCGAACTACGGAGGTTTTACACCAGAATCCAGTACAAAGTTTATATACATTTGTAATGGTGGCGCGAACGCATTTAATATTAGGAATTTATAAAAGACAACAAAAGTACATTATGAATCTACAAATATAACTTAAAGTTATTTATTAGTTTAACACATACTATTTTTGTTACATTTTAAAATTAAATTTCAAGTGTGATGCACAGGGATAAAAATTCTAATTTTGGTAGTGCTTACATATTATGTCGTCGTCTAAAACGTTCTCGTAAAATTTGCATACTGTAAAAAATTGTACACCTCTAACTGTCGTGTCCAGCCGGTCTAATGAGAAGACGATGTTTTTGTCTTTTTCCGACACCTGTAATTATTACTAACCTCGTATATTTGATGTCAATGCACGTTATAAAAAGAGCAATACCAACTTTTCATGCAAAACTCGATCAGCTGCCATGTAGACATGTGTATGGAAATTTCAAATTTCATTATGCAAGAACTGAGAAATTCTCTTGGACCCCTTTATACTAAAGCTTAAAGGGACAGGTGTATTGTTATGAGTTTACACCATACACTTACCATACATTTTAATCTACTTGGACATGATTTACAAGCTAAGCTTCTAATAAAGGGAACGGGATTTAGGGAGTAAGGATGGTAAGGTCGCCGTCACACGTCGCGTTTAGACCCGCCCCTGTACCTTAGCATGAAACACTTTTGCTATCGTAATAGAATAGTAAACTATAATTACCGTCCTTCAAAAGCTGTCAAAGTGCTGCTGTCGAGTCTGTAATACCGGTTACCATAACGACAGTTTTTTGTGCTTCGGCTACCAATATAGGATTTCAGTAGCTTGATCTAGATATAAATGTCATGTGAACATTTGGTGATGCTTGAATGAAATCTTCATGAAAATTAAATATATGTATAACTAGCTGTGCCCGCGACTTCGTCCGCGTGGAATAGTGACTTTCGGCAGCATTTTTAATTTTTAAGGCTAATAAGCTATTTTGTTTTTTTTATTTATTTATCCTACTTAGGACAGACGGTCAAGTTAGGTAAGTCCCAACTTTGAGAAAGAGATCTCTCGTCGAATCCAGCTCGGATGGGCAGCGTTTGGGAAGCTCCGACATATATTCGCGTCCGAAATACCTCAATGTCTCAAGACGAAAGTCTTTGACCAGTGTGTGTTGCCAGTAATGACCTATGGAAGTGAGACGTGTTCTTTTACTATGGGTCTCATAAGAAGGCTCAAAGTCACCCAGCGAGCAATGGAGAGAGCGATGCTTGGTATTTCCCTGCTCGATCGAATCAGAAATGATGAGATCCGCAGGAGAACTAAAACAACCGACATAGCTCGAAGGATTGCATCATTGAAGTGGCAGTGGGCGGGACACATAGCGCGGAGAACCGATGGCCGTTGGGGCGGAAAGGTTCTCGAATGGCGACCGCGTACCGGACGACGTTCCGTGGGCAGGCCCCCTACAAGGTGGACCGACGATCTGGTCAAGATCGCGGGAAGCCGCTGGATGCGGGCAGCGCAGGACCGATCGTTGTGGAGATCCTTGGGGGAGGCCTATGCCCAGCAGTGGGCGTCGTTCGGCTGACATGATGATGATGATGATCCTACTTATCCTACTAATATTATAAATGTGAAAGTTTAGATGTTTGGATGTTTAGATGTTTGGATGTTTAGTTGTTTGGATGTTTGTATGTTTGTTACTCAATCACGCCAAAACGGCTGAACGGATTTGGCTGAAATTTGGGACACAGATACTTTGTAGTCTGGAGAGGAACATAGGTACATAACTACTTTTTATCCCGGAAAAATGTCACATTCGCGCGGGAAAAGGTAGGGAAGTCCACGCAGGCGAAGCCGCAGGCGAAGCCGCAGGCGGAAAGCTAGTTTAATATATATTAGTACAGCGCTATGAATGCTATGATACATATTAGCACATTAAAAATTTACATAACATAGCCTTCCGACCGCGGTTTCGCCCGCATGTATTACACTACGTTATCCTGAGGTAAAGTGATATTTTTAGTCTATGTCACTATCCAGCTCCTAGACTACCTACATACTAAAAATCACGTCGATCCGTTGCTCCGTTTTGACGTGAAAGACGGACATAAAAACAAACACACTTTCTTATTAATAATATTCGAGATAGTATGTCAAAAGAAAATACTTATTACGCTAAACAACTTCTCTTAAGATGCTATATTTGTATCTCTTATAGTTTAGCTGGGCTGCTAGGGTTCCACATCAGGTGTGCCAGATCTTCGATATTTTTCCGTCAATAGAAAATGTTCATTACGTGAAACAACTTTTCTTAAGACGCCATGTTTGTATCTCATATAGTTTATCCTGGCTGCTAGGCTTCCACATCAGGTGAACCAGACCTTCAAACTTTTTACGTCAATAGAAAATGCCCATCACGTTTAACAATTTTCCTTAAGACGGTATTTGTATATCTCTCATAATTTGGCTGGACTGCTATGGTTCCACATCGGACATTACGATCTTCAAAATAAATTATAGCCTATATGTTGGCGAGGGCCAATAGCTGTATAACAAAAAATGTTTCATCAAAATGCGTTCAGTAGTTTTTGTGTGAAACGCAGACAACAGACAGACAGACAGACAAAAAATTCAAAAACTATATTTTTGGTATCTGTTTCGTTTAAGAAGACCCCTGGTGGTATTTTTTTCTATTTCTTTTCAATGTACAAAATTGGATCGTTTACAGTTTTATTATAAGGAGGGCCAATAGCTGTATAACAAAAAATGTTTCATCAAAATGCGTTCAGTAGTTTTTGTGTGAAACGCGGACAACAGACAGACAGACAGACAAAAAATTCAAAAACTATATTTTTGGTATCTGTTTCGTTTAAGAAGACCCCTGGTGGTATTTTTTTCTATTTCTTTTCGATGTACAGAATTGGGTCGTTTACAGTTTTATTAAAAGTATAGATTTATTTCTGTCTGTCTAAAGTGCTTCTGTCAAATATTATATTTATCTTTATCTTATTATTAAATTTTAGTTTCATACAGAATTATACGATCACTACCTAAAGGCCTAATCAGACGACGGACTGTCCTCCGGGTACTTTTTTGTCCATCGATATAGATCTCTTATAAATTGTATCGAATAACGCACACGAGGAACTAAAAGTACCGCGGACAAAAAGTCCGCGAAATTACCGCGGACACCGAGAGACTGGACTGGACAAAAGTTCGCGGTAGTCCGCGAAAAAAATAGATCAAACGTAACTAGGCGCAACAACGCACACAACGAACTTTAGTCTGCGTTAAGCGCTCGATTTATAAAGTACGTTTCCGGGCAACAAATGACCGCACACCGTATGCGTTGAGTCCGCGACAAGTCCTCGGAGGACATATTTTAGACGTACAGGGACTTTTTGTCCGCCGGGGACAAAAGTCCCTCGTCTGAGTATGCCTTAATGGTTATTAGTGATCGTAAAATTCTGTCTAAAAACTAAAGTTTTTGTGCTTGGGGTCCGTTTCGAGACATGCTACGCAATTAAAAATATGAATCAACATCCAAACTGATGACTGACATTTGACGACCTCCGTGGCCGAGTGGTGTACGCACCGGTTTTCAAGGTGCCGCTATCTCTAGAGGTCCCGGGTTCGATTCCCGGTCGGGTAAATATTGAAAACAACTTTTCAATATGTCCTCGGGTCTGGGTGTATGTGGTACGTCGTAATACCCGTCGTTGTTTCCAATTTCCATAACACTAGTACTCGAGCTACTATAATTTGGTATTGGAATAATGTATGTGATGGTGACTAATATTTAACTAATCTCAGCCTCTTCCTAACGTTTCTAACGTTAAAAGAAGGGCTCTGAACACTATTTACCAAGCAAAATAAGGGTATGACATTGCATTTGTTTACATGTCAAGTTACCTCATTATCAGCATCGCTCTGTATGTCGCTCTGTCCCGACGAGCGACGCGACGACTCTCCGTTTTTCCTACAGTGTGTATTCAGTCTTAGCATTGTAATAATTGCCATACATTTACGTAAATTGTGCGGCAAATTGGACGATTATTAATAAACTGCTCGTTTATGTTGCAATTAATAACGTACTTCTGTGTAGTCCTTACTTCCTTACTTATATTATAAATGCGTCTCTGTCTGTCTGTGTGTTACACAATCACACCTAAACTACTGAACCGATTTGAATGAATTTTGGTACAGAGATAGTCTAGAGCCTGAGAAAGGACATAGACTACTTTTTATTCCTGAAAAATATCACCTTCCCGCGGGATAACGTCGTGTAGTACACGCGGGCGAAGCCGCGGGCGGAAGGCTAGTATTGTAATAAATGAACTAACATTAACGGGAATAGGTATTTGACCTGATGTTAAAAAAAATATATAATACTAGGTTTTGCTTGCGGCTTCTACCGCATGCGATTCTGGGAAAGCATACCTTCGTTTCATCCGCTTATTATAGAGAAGGAGTTTTACAAAATCCTCTCTTAGTGGACGCTTACGTCATAATACCGTTCTGTTTGTCAAATTTCAGCTTGATCCATCCAGTTGTTTGAGCTTTGTGTTGAAAGATCAGTCAATCACCTGTCGTTTTATATAATTACTAGCGGCCGCCCGCAGTTTCACCCGCGTGGTACCCGTTCCCGTGGGAATATCGGGATAAAATATAGCCTATGTCACTCGGGAAGACTGTAGCTTTCTAACGGTGAAAGAATTTTCTAAATCGGTCCAGTACTTTTTGAGTTTATTCGTTACATACAAAATTACAAATCTTTCCTCTTTATAATATTAGTTTTATTTTAGTTTTTTTTATCCACAATATAGATTTAAAGCACTTGTTTTGCATAGCGATGCTAGCGATGCATAGGAGGAGCAATTTGTGGCAATTGTTGAAATTAAGCAACTTTTGCAATGGGCGGTCATGGAATGGGTGACCAAAAATTTACTATTTCGAGCTTCTCCGTGCTTCGGAAGGCACGTTAAGCCATTGGTGCTGGTTCGTTTAATGTCGTTAATACCAACCAATCCGCATTGGGCCCGCGTTGTGGGTCATGATGACCCATTCCCTTTATCCATCCATAAGGAAGGCCTATGCCCCAGCAGTGGGGACATTAAATGGCTGCTCATGATGATAAAGATTGCGATGCACATGCGATTAGTACCTCAAAAAAAGTTAGTATGAAAAATGATATTAAGCCTTTAACTTCTAGTGTCGCTGATCACAATTACAAGCCTTTGCAATTTTTACTATCCCACAGAAGGTTTTCCTGGAGAGAAAAAACATAAAAATTGCATAGTAAAAACCACACTTTTCTTTTCCGTATATAGAAACCAGCTTTCAAACATTTGACGTAAATCGTTTATCCGTCTTTCACATCAAAACGGAGCAACGGATCGACGTGATTTTTGGTATGGAATAGTATGGGAGCTGGATAGTGACAAAAGATACTTTTTATCCCGGAAAAATATTAGGTCACCGCGGGATAACGTCGTTTAATCCACGCGTGAAAGCCACGGGCGGAAGACTAGTAGAAAACTTAAATAATAATTAACAATGTTTTTTTAAGTAACTTATTAATATAGGTACTATAGAAAACAATAAAATTCAAAAGTTCTAAAAACTGCAATTAATATTTATATCTACAATAAACACAAAACAAATCAGTAATTAATAAAGGGTTCGTTCTAATTTTGGTAGGGGCATGTTGTACACATTTACATCGTAATTAAACCGTTATTTTGAAATTTCTGCCTCGTTCATGCAACATTATGCCTTGTTCCATTTAAATTCGTGCCTTTGTTCATTCTCAACCTTTTGCTGCTATAAAATCTGTCGCTGTTAAGTCCGTTATCATTGTAATCCCGGTGCTACTGCTCTGGCAGGACGTAATTAACTTAAATGGAGTCTGCCCTTCAAACTGAGCTGGTAATTCATTACTTGGCTCGAAAATTTGACTGATAACGGCGTTAGCACAAAACAAGAAAAAACAAACTGCGTTCTGTGGGCGTGAGCTATATTAGTAAAACAATAATCAACTTTAAAGTTAACAATGGATTGAAATGTAAAGCGGACCAATCATGTATAGTTTTAGCTAAATTAAGTATTATTCTTTATTAGCCTGTTACAAGGAACTTTTTGCTTTCCACGAATGAGCTGTCATAGGCACCATGCTACACCGCACAATTTATAGCTTATATTTTATCGTTGATTGTACTGAGGGGAGTAAGGAGTTAACGGAAATAGCATCTTATCCGATCCTATTGTCAAGCCCACTACTTAGTCAGTGGCGGTATAACCACTCCCCCAACTGGACAAGCATCTGGCTTTGAGCATAAATATAAGATACGATAAAATATTATTTATTTACATAAACATAATTTATGTAGGTATGTACTTTTTTGATTCGTCAACATTTTCTTTCCTCCAAATTGTCGGTGCAGAAGGCAACGGGAAAACACTGCACTAACCAAATGGAATAGTCAAATAACATCGACAAGGAGAGATCGACTATCTTTGTGACGTCACCATGTCAGTAGCGTCAAAGTCTCGCCATTAGAAGATTTTGATTTTTAAAGAGACAGCTAGGTATAGTAAAAATTAAATAGCTTAAAATTAGCTTGTTATAAAACAGATTCAAAATATTTTTTCATATCATTAAATATCTACATTTCATCTACAGCAACAACACCTACCCTATAATGATAGGTTCAAAAAAATCAGACAAAGCTACTTTCGTACTGACGTCACTACCATATTTTTAACCGACTTCAAAATCAAAAAGGAGGAGGTTCTCTATTCGTCTGTATGTATGTTTTTTTGTGTATGTCCGCAGATTGCTCGAAGACGGATGGACCGATTGAAATGATTCAAACGTTATTACATCAGGTTGGTTTCCAAGTTGGTCCCATTTTTTGAAATTTTGAAACCGGTTCAGTAGTTTTCAGGAAATCTTGAAAATACTGACGTTTTCGTTAACACTTTATGTGAATTTATTACGTATCTTTAGGCATAACTCCTTTGTTTATAAACCGATTTAGATGATTCTTGTTTTGTTAAAAAGGGAACACCTCAAGGTGTTATAACCGACTTCAAAAAAGGAGGTTTTTAGTTGGATCACATACCTATTTACCAGAATACACGTAAATTGCCAGCACGATGCACTAAAAAGAGTGAAATAAAAATTATTTTTATAAAAAAATAAAACCGGCTTCAAAAAATCACATCAAAAAAGTAAGAAATATTCCCTCACCAAATAAATAACGTAAGTAATTTGAAGTCGGGAGGGTTTTAACAAGAACAACAAAAAATTGTACTTACATGTTTTACACCCGACTTCAAAGTACTTACGTTATTTATTTGGTGAGGGATTATTTCTTACTTGTGATTTTTTTGAAGGCGGTATTATTTTTTTATAAAAAAATATACTTAAGTACTACAATTCACACTAATACAACTGTTACTCAAAACACTATGAATTTAATTTAAAAGACATTTACGATATCTTCTATGATATTGTTTCCTCCTATAATTTTCGTCTTTCCTTACATGCATGGCTTCAATGTAAGTATTTTCTCCTGGTATGAGCCCCACGGGACACAAAAGTATGTCGTGAAAGAACTCGTTTTGTTTCAATATATTGAATGTATACTCGTACAAAGAAGGTGATATTTCGCACTACGCGAGCTCACTTGAATTGGATATTTATTAATATTTCTAACCATATACGTTTGCCGAACGGTTTACGTAGAATGTAACACACATTGGCAGACTTTAAACATTTTTAACAGACTTCAAATAAAAAAAAAAAATGTTGTTCTTATTTACTTCAGCTACGATAAGATTTGCTAAAAGCTGCGGGCCGATCGCGGTAATTCTATGACGCATTAGTCAAGTGTACAGTGCCACAAACTTTTCTGTTCAGGTGGCCAAAATGTGAAACTAGCGTGTTTTTTTAAAATGTCATTTTATCAAGTGACATTTAAAAAAAACGTTAGTTTCACATTTTGGCCACCGGAACAGAAAAGATTGTGGCAATGTACAGTGCGACAACGTTTTCTGTTCTGGTTATAATATTTGGAACTAAAACAATTTTAATAAGACAGTCTATTTTGACAGCAAATTTCGTATTGCAAGTGGCTCCTCTGTCACGGATGTCACCGGAACAGACAGGAGTGTGGGACTATACAGTGCCACAAGCTTTTCTGTTCCGGTGACAGCCGTGACAGAAGAGCCACTTGCAATACGAAATTAGGTGTCAAAATGGACTGTCGTATGAAAACTGTTTTAGTTCCAAAGATAATCACCGGAACAGAAAAGCTTGTACACATACATTGATCACTGTTTCCAACAATAACGCAATGAAAATTCAAATTTTCTAACTATTTCCAGAGATTTCGTATATCATTCAGAGCTGAAGAAAAAAAACATATACCTAACCTCAAAATCTACAGTTTGTAACTAAGTATTATTGGTACTTGAATCTCTGGGCATGCTTATACAATTTATCGCCATTTGTATTCATCTGTTCGTATCTGGATTCGGACAAGTTAATACCATTGAATCTCTTAAATTTATTGAAGCTTTGTGTAGGTAGATTTCTACCCAGCGCTTTTGGAGAGCATAAACTAGACAAGTGATTAAAAAGGGGTAATAGCACAAGTAAAGAAATGATTTATGGAACAACTATAAAGCTTAAAATTGTATGCTTCTGTTTTCTACAGTATTTAACTAAAAATGGGGGTTTTAAAACTTCGTATTAAAATAGTAAGTACCTATTTTGCTTAAGCTTGTTTTATTACCACAAGAACCAATAAGATAATCTAATGATTAATTTTCTAATGATAATGATTACATAGATAATTGTTACTTATAGTAGTTAGCTATAATAAGCCTTCATCTAATTTCGGTTTCACACTACAAAATTTAGGTATTTTTTGGCAATACTATCAGACAAAATATCGATACTCTGTCGAAATAGGTACTTACTATCTTACATAACAAACTGATCAGCTGTTCCATACAAAAGTACAACATCGAGTCGACTGAAATGTATGGAACAGCTGTTTTTTTTCGCGATTCCATGGTTGGTCCCATAGTGAAAGTTGTTCATATTGATGGGCACTAACATCCCCTAAAATATTTAAGCTAATTAAAATTTAGCCGTGTATTATCTTAACTTTCAAGCTTGTCTTCACACACAAACACCCGATTTGTTGAACGCCTTCTTAGTATTTTGACAGTTACAATCAACAACAACTCCTGAATAATCGCATAATCTTAGACGTTTTTCTTACAGATATTTAATTAGATACAGCCACTTAGGGCTTAATAGGGAGGTTCTTTAGGTAGCGTACCTACCACTTCATTTTAAGACATACATTATTCAGGAATACTCCGTCCACTTAGGCTTTTCCGTAATTGCTTTATTTGTACTTACTGAAAACATAATTCTGAAAGACAAATGATATGGAAATTAACTACATAATTGTTTGCTTTTAACGTGATGTTTATCTCATTCCCATTTCAAACGAAGGAAAAGATAGGAAGTTGATAATTATAGTATTTACTAGCTTTTGTACTAGAAAATCTAAGAAAAAATCGGCCAAGTGCGAGTTGGACTCGCCCATGAAGGGTTCCGTACACACTTAACGTACCGATTGCCTACCTTGCTAAAATTCCACTATAATTTTTTCGTTAGCAAAATATAACTTTGTTTTTCATAGTGTTTGTATGAATGACAAAGTTATATTTGCGGTTTTTGAAAATGTATTATATCTTAAAAAGATTTTCAAACCAATTTTCGTTGAAAGTTTTTATTGAGATCTACAGCATATAAGTATTTTCTAGATTTTTCACTCTTTTATTTCAAAAGTTTCATAACTTTCGTATTTCGGTCACACGGTACGCAGAGGTGACGACAGCCTAGAAAAACTAATTGTGGTCGGGAGCACCGAAGGCAAAAGATCGCGCGGTCGCTCACCTACAAGATGGACCGACCAAGCAAAAGACTCGTCATCTTCAAAACTACACACGGTCGTAAGAGACGCGCTGGACCGTGACCGGTGGAGGCAAATCATCCGCTCCAGATGCAACCCTGATGCTGACCACGATCCTCAGACATGAGGGACCGACCCCAGAGAGAGAGATTTCAAAAGTTAGAGGGGGGGGGGGGGACACACATTTTTCCACTTTGGAAGGCTCTATCTTTAAAAATATTGAGTTTGAGAAAAAATAATTTGAGAAACCTCAAGGACCTATCTATGTACACCCCACACGAATATGTTTGATTAAAAAATATTTTTCAGTTTCAGTTCCATGTATGGGGAGCCCCCCTTAATTTGTTTTTATTTTTTATTTTTGTTATAAAGTCGTAAAGCGGTTCACGGAATACATCTACCTACTAAGTATCAACTGTGTAGTTTTTATAGTTTTGGAATAAAATGGCTGTGACATACGGACGGACGGACGGACAGGCAGACAGACAGACAGACAGATATGACGAATCTATAAGGGTTCCGTTTTTTGCCATTCGGCTACGGAACCCTAAAAATGAGCTTATAAAGTCTCATTTTTACTAGTCGATAAAAAGACTAATGACAGTTATAAGTCGATACACGATCGTTTAGCCACCTGCGGGGAATCACAACAACGGGCGTTATCCATACTAATATTATAAATGTGAAAGTGTGTTTGTTTGTTTTTTTGTTTGTTTGTTTGTTTGTTTGTCTGTCCGTCTTTCACGTCAAAACGGAGCAACGGATCGACTCGATTTTTGGTATGGGGATAGTTTGGGAG
Organism: Crambus lathoniellus; assembly: GCA_949710035.1. NCBI lineage: Eukaryota > Metazoa > Arthropoda > Insecta > Lepidoptera > Crambidae > Crambus > Crambus lathoniellus. The sequence continues at coordinate 7,777,816 of OX453305.1, read as the reverse complement.
CTGGAGCGTAATATAGGCTACTTTTTATTCCGGAAAATTATAAAATAAAAATGATTATTTTGTATAGAAAATCGATAAACTGTCGTACTATACAAAACTGTCATTTCTTCCATAGCCGCTTCCAAAGAGGTATGTCAAAGAGTATTGTAATCACTGACGTTTTAGCCGCTTTGGTTTACCTGCTTTTTATGTGCTTTTTATTAAGTGACATTTGTTGCAGGCAGTGTATAAAACTTCTTCGCGATTATTTATTTTCATCTGTCTATCTATAATAGATGTTGGTGATACGAAGATTACCGGGTCCACTATAATTAATATGGCAAAACAACGTTTGCCGGGTCAGCTAGTATTTTATATATTTTATTGTGCCTCATTATTTTAATAAGCATATGATAATTTGGCAATATTGTACACGACAAATACTATTGCACGCCTTTAAAGAGGTACTTACCTAGTGCTCTACTCTAAACATGTCGGAGTAAAGCATTTTTCTCTATTATACTCAAATTGCACAAATAGAATAATATAAGTACATAAATATGAATAACAACCCTTTAATAAACACATTTAATAGGTACTTTTAGAAAATATTTGTCGAGCATATCATATAAAAAAGTGATTTAAAAAATTTTTCGTGTCGATGTCTGTATGGACGTATCTGTATGTGCCGCGATTACACTCGAAATGTTTCATGTATTTGTAGGTACCATTTTTTTAAATAGCTTCATCACGTCACACACCAGTGAACCTAGTTTAATTATAATTTATAAAATACTTAATATAACTTACCTGGCACCCTGTGGAACACTGGTCTTTTTTTAATTAGCGTTATGTGGCGTGCACTTTAGAATTTTCCAAATTCTTTCATCTTTCCGCATATGAAATCCGGCTAATAAAAAAAAATTCGATATAAAAAAATGCAGAGCACCCTTAAGTTAATTAACCAACCAACTAAATTTTTTAACTTAATTAATTAGGTTAAAAAAAACTAAACGAGCATTAATAATACAGACAGATAAAAATAACATTTTAGTTATGTTTCGGGCAGTATGCGGGCAGCGCAGAACCGATCGTTGTGGAGATCCTTGGGGGAGGCCTATGCCCAGTGGCGTGCATTGCTTTTCAGAATAGGTAGGCACTATACGCCGCGTGGTGTCTAAGCTATAGGCATAAATGTAAAAAAAAAAAATTATATTCAAAATTTCAAAGAATTTTCTCACGACCTATGTGGCGTGTGCCTTTCTTTTCTGAACTTTATTCAAACAATTCTTCATGGTCAGTGTATAAAACCACCAACGATTCCAACGAAGTATAACGGCAATGTATACAGTACAACATTTAAATTAAGGACAACAGGAGGTACCTAGGTAGCAAAATATGTAAATAGAGTAAACAAAGTATCACCGCCATGTAGAAACGTACAGAGCCATCTTTGGACAAAAAACAAAACTAAATATAAACACCGCCGGTGCTTTAGTATGTATGCCTACCAAATGCCTACTTAATGGTGATAAATTGCGAAGGTCGAACGTCAGTGTATTACGCGTGGGAAGTACGACATTTTTATTTCGTCGTATTCATTTAAATAAAAATTATTAATGCCAGTGTTAGTAAATTGTATAGGATTCAAGTAGGCAGCCGGGCGACTGCCTAATGTCGCGCGCTGCGCGTTTTTTATGAAGGAAGTCTCTGTTATAAGCACTAATAAATAGAGGTCAGTGGTTATAAGTAATACAAATTAGGTAAGTATCATAATTTTGTGAGCTCAACCAATAATAATTGCGGAGCACAGATACTAAAATTTAATGGTAATTTTTTCGATTTTGCGAGGTAGGCACTGCTTAAATGCCTATATGCAATGCACGCCACTGCCTATGCCCAGCAGTGGGCGTCGTTCGGCTGACATGATGATGATGATGATGAGTTATGTTTCGAGAGACAAAACTACTTTTGTGGCAAGACAAACATTTAACTACTTTTGTTTAAAACCATATGTTCGAAGGTATAGGTACATAGCTGGAAATAATTCAACAACTTGTCATACAAACTATGAACATAACATAAAGTGTTAAAATACTAAATTGCATGGTCATCGATTAATGACGTCATCTATACTTACCTGTAAGCCTAGCATGACCACCCAAAACGTGATATGTATCGCATGATAGAGCGACTTATCGACATTCAAACGTCAAAACCTATAGTCTTTTGACAGTTAAACCGGATAACTTATCATATCATATCGAATTTTGTTGGTCATGCTAGGGGGGCTGGGTGCGTACCATCAACTCTTATTGCGGTTTTGTTTAGGAACCTAAACTGATCTGCTTCGCTTATTCGTACCACGACAGCTTAATATCAATGACAGCGATTCAGTGGTTATTCAATGACATTTCACAGCCGCTAAGCTGTCAAGAACTCTTATTTGACTTATAACCCGGTAGATTTAACATGTCACCTGCAGGTTATACCCGTCCCTATCTCTCTCCGGGCATGACAGAATCGAGTGAAAGAGACGGGTAGAAGAAATAAGGAGGCAAATCGTTCGGTCATTCACATTTAGCAATTCATTTGCGATCCAGTTTTTAGAAGGTCATAGTACGAAAGAAAGCAATTCATTTTAGGAACCTATTCTGCATCGCGCTATTTTTACCACACTTTTATTAGCTTCACTTGTAACTAAGTCACAATGTAAGAAAATCTTGGAGTTCAATTTTAACCTCGATCGACTCGATTTTTGGTATGGGGATAGTTTGGGAGCTGGAGCGTAATATAGGCTACTTTTTATTCCGGAAAATTATAAAATAAAAATGATTATTTTGTATAGAAAATCGATAAACTGTCGTACTATACAAAACTGTCATTTCTTCCATAGCCGCTTCCAAAGAGGTATGTCAAAGAGTATTGTAATCACTGACGTTTTAGCCGCTTTGGTTTACCTGCTTTTTATGTGCTTTTTATTAAGTGACATTTGTTGCAGGCAGTGTATAAAACTTCTTCGCGATTATTTATTTTCATCTGTCTATCTATAATAGATGTTGGTGATACGAAGATTACCGGGTCCACTATAATTAATATGGCAAAACAACGTTTGCCGGGTCAGCTAGTATTTTATATATTTTATTGTGCCTCATTATTTTAATAAGCATATGATAATTTGGCAATATTGTACACGACAAATACTATTGCACGCCTTTAAAGAGGTACTTACCTAGTGCTCTACTCTAAACATGTCGGAGTAAAGCATTTTTCTCTATTATACTCAAATTGCACAAATAGAATAATATAAGTACATAAATATGAATAACAACCCTTTAATAAACACATTTAATAGGTACTTTTAGAAAATATTTGTCGAGCATATCATATAAAAAAGTGATTTAAAAAATTTTTCGTGTCGATGTCTGTATGGACGTATCTGTATGTGCCGCGATTACACTCGAAATGTTTCATGTATTTGTAGGTACCATTTTTTTAAATAGCTTCATCACGTCACACACCAGTGAACCTAGTTTAATTATAATTTATAAAATACTTAATATAACTTACCTGGCACCCTGTGGAACACTGGTCTTTTTTTAATTAGCGTTATGTGGCGTGCACTTTAGAATTTTCCAAATTCTTTCATCTTTCCGCATATGAAATCCGGCTAATAAAAAAAAATTCGATATAAAAAAATGCAGAGCACCCTTAAGTTAATTAACCAACCAACTAAATTTTTTAACTTAATTAATTAGGTTAAAAAAAACTAAACGAGCATTAATAATACAGACAGATAAAAATAACATTTTAGTTATGTTTCGGGCAGTATGCGGGCAGCGCAGAACCGATCGTTGTGGAGATCCTTGGGGGAGGCCTATGCCCAGTGGCGTGCATTGCTTTTCAGAATAGGTAGGCACTATACGCCGCGTGGTGTCTAAGCTATAGGCATAAATGTAAAAAAAAAAAATTATATTCAAAATTTCAAAGAATTTTCTCACGACCTATGTGGCGTGTGCCTTTCTTTTCTGAACTTTATTCAAACAATTCTTCATGGTCAGTGTATAAAACCACCAACGATTCCAACGAAGTATAACGGCAATGTATACAGTACAACATTTAAATTAAGGACAACAGGAGGTACCTAGGTAGCAAAATATGTAAATAGAGTAAACAAAGTATCACCGCCATGTAGAAACGTACAGAGCCATCTTTGGACAAAAAACAAAACTAAATATAAACACCGCCGGTGCTTTAGTATGTATGCCTACCAAATGCCTACTTAATGGTGATAAATTGCGAAGGTCGAACGTCAGTGTATTACGCGTGGGAAGTACGACATTTTTATTTCGTCGTATTCATTTAAATAAAAATTATTAATGCCAGTGTTAGTAAATTGTATAGGATTCAAGTAGGCAGCCGGGCGACTGCCTAATGTCGCGCGCTGCGCGTTTTTTATGAAGGAAGTCTCTGTTATAAGCACTAATAAATAGAGGTCAGTGGTTATAAGTAATACAAATTAGGTAAGTATCATAATTTTGTGAGCTCAACCAATAATAATTGCGGAGCACAGATACTAAAATTTAATGGTAATTTTTTCGATTTTGCGAGGTAGGCACTGCTTAAATGCCTATATGCAATGCACGCCACTGCCTATGCCCAGCAGTGGGCGTCGTTCGGCTGACATGATGATGATGATGATGAGTTATGTTTCGAGAGACAAAACTACTTTTGTGGCAAGACAAACATTTAACTACTTTTGTTTAAAACCATATGTTCGAAGGTATAGGTACATAGCTGGAAATAATTCAACAACTTGTCATACAAACTATGAACATAACATAAAGTGTTAAAATACTAAATTGCATGGTCATCGATTAATGACGTCATCTATACTTACCTGTAAGCCTAGCATGACCACCCAAAACGTGATATGTATCGCATGATAGAGCGACTTATCGACATTCAAACGTCAAAACCTATAGTCTTTTGACAGTTAAACCGGATAACTTATCATATCATATCGAATTTTGTTGGTCATGCTAGGGGGGCTGGGTGCGTACCATCAACTCTTATTGCGGTTTTGTTTAGGAACCTAAACTGATCTGCTTCGCTTATTCGTACCACGACAGCTTAATATCAATGACAGCGATTCAGTGGTTATTCAATGACATTTCACAGCCGCTAAGCTGTCAAGAACTCTTATTTGACTTATAACCCGGTAGATTTAACATGTCACCTGCAGGTTATACCCGTCCCTATCTCTCTCCGGGCATGACAGAATCGAGTGAAAGAGACGGGTAGAAGAAATAAGGAGGCAAATCGTTCGGTCATTCACATTTAGCAATTCATTTGCGATCCAGTTTTTAGAAGGTCATAGTACGAAAGAAAGCAATTCATTTTAGGAACCTATTCTGCATCGCGCTATTTTTACCACACTTTTATTAGCTTCACTTGTAACTAAGTCACAATGTAAGAAAATCTTGGAGTTCAATTTTAACCTACTTCTAAGTGTCGTATGGATTTCAAACTTTGCAAGTCTATATGAATCCGATGACAAGACAATAATTTGCTACCATCGAGCTGATCTGATGATGGAGCCAAGAGGTGGGCAATAGAACTCTTCAACGGCTGCTAGGAAACCCCTCGAGTTTAGGCTCATTTGTTTTATTCTAAGGAGACCAATTCGCTACACCAAACTTGGTGGTGAGGGTCTGATGATAGAGCAGGGAGGAAGCCAGTGGCACTCATTAATGACCAATACGAAACACTTCGAGTTCTGGCTCCTTTGTTTCGTTCTGATGAGACCTATTTGCTACACTTGGTGGTGAGGGTCTGATGATGGAGCAGGAAGAAAGCCAGTGACACTCCTTACTGACCAATAGGAAACCCCTCGAGTTTGGGCTCAATTTTGTTTCGTTTTGATGAGACCTATTTGCTACCCTTGTTGGTGAGGGTCTGATGATGGAGCTGGAAGGAAGCCAGTGGCACTCCTTAAATACCACTAGGAAACCTTTTGAGTTTGTGCTCATTTGTTTCGTTCTGATGAGACCTATTTGCTACACTTCGTGGTGAGGGTCTGATGATGGAGCAGGAAGGAAGCCAGTGACACTCCTTAAATACCACTAGGAAACCTTTTGAGTTTGTGCTCATTTGTTTCGTTCTGATGAGACCTATTTGCTACACTTCGTGGTGAGGGTCTGATGATGGAGCAGGAAGGAAGCCAGTGGCACTCCTTAAAGACCACTAGGAAACCTTTTGAGTTTGGGCTCATTTGTTTCGTTCTGATGAGGAGACCTATTCGCTTCACTTGGTGGTGAGGGTCTGATGATGGAGCAGGAAGGAAGCCAGTGGCAATCCATAATGACCAATAGGAAACACCTCGAGTTCTGGCTCATTTGTTTCGTTCTGATGAGATCTATTCGTTGCACTTGGTGGTGAGGGTCTGATGATGGAGCAGGGAGGAAGCCAGTGGCACTGTTTAATGACCACTAGGAAATCTCTCGAGTTTGGGTTTTCGCATCCAGTAACTAATAGACTCCACTTGAATTTGTAAGTCTAAATACATACAATCACGCCTTTGAGTTATAATGTTTACGGGTTGGGCAGACACATGAATGGACTGTGAAATCCATTACCATCCATCCATGGCTTGCCATTTATTAAACTAAAAAGTAAAAAATAAATATGTAGTTTAAAAAACTAAAACAACACACTTTTATAGAAACAGACTAAAAAGTACAAAATAAGCGTCTATTCAGTAACTGAAATTAAAAAGCGTGGTGCGCCCTTTGCAAAGCATGCATTTCAAGTACTTAATATAGACAACGCGCACCACGCTTTTTAAGTTCAGTTACTGAATAGACGCTTATTTTGTACTTTTTAGTCTGTTTCTATAAAAGTGTGTTGTTTTAGTTTTTTAAACTACATATTTTGAATCGCTGTCTTAAAGTTGATGGTAGGCACCCAGAAACTTGTTATAAATCAGTCGAGACTACTTGATTAATTCTAGCTTGTTAATTAAAAGGTCAAACGTTGGTTGCCCCCAGTTTCATTAAATTGATTAAACTTTGATACTATTACATAATAATATATTTGTTTAGGTTTGAACTAAACAAATCGAGGCCTATAACTTAAGTAATTAATAAACCAAAGGTTTTGAACTTGTAAAATAAACGTGTATTTCGTTGAGAAAAAATATGGCAGAATCATCGATCTTCAAGTTCTTCTTTTCTTTATTGGCCTTCCTTGCAATTTAGTAGAATGAAAAAGATTGTATATTCATTACAACCTCAGATCATAGTATTATATGATCTGAGACTACAACTGAGCATTAGTGACGTGAACAATATTATTTAACTCATTTATCCTGAATGTTCATAGCCAACGACCTATTCATCAAATTAACGTAGACGGAATCGGCCAATTAATAATTAATAGCTGGACTGGGTTGTTCCTGGCGGTCACGCAAGTTCTTATTATTGGGGAAAAAACGCTATAATTTGTAGCGAAAAACCACGACAACTAAAGTAAGTTTTGCGAAAATAAGAAACCTTGCGTTCTTTATGGAAAAATCATTAGGTATCTAATACAAACTTATTTGCAAGTAAGTACTCCTGCAGAAAGACCACGACTGCAATCCGACCAATTTGGCGCATGGGTACGCCTTTGCGGTAGAGGTCTCAGGTTCGATTCCAAATATACAAATATTTCTTGTTCGGTAATAAGACAATTATTTGTGTGCATGAAAATATTGTTTATTATGTCAAGGTCTTGGAGTTCTATGCATATTAAATAGTATTTACAAACAAAAAAGTATACTTATAAGTAACAGTTTTATAATGAAATTTACTTTGCACTAAAATCTAAACAATTGGCGTGATTTAGAAATTTATTTATTTCAATATTAGTAGTTTTAGAGAATGACCGATGTTTGCACAAAAAAAATCTGCCTTATAGGTATTAGGTACAGATTTATAGATTTCTGTTTCAATATTGACAGTACAGGAACAAACTTAGGTATTACTAAACATTAATACCAAAAACTCTAGTTGCAATTAAATACTTTATCAGAAATCATACTTAACCCTTTTAATCCTACCTCGTAGTTTTTGCGATTGCATTTATTAGTCACAGTATTATGTGGTATCATGGACATACGTAACTTTTGTCCGGCTATATAGGCTTTAAATTTAATTAAAAAGTGGTTACTAAGCTTAATTAGTAAGTCTTTTGAATAATTTCGCGTAGCCTCGAGACAACAGTCAAATTACTTACATAACCATTATGATTTCTAATTCATTTTGTTTAAACTAATCTATACTAAATTACTATAATATTATAGGTGTGTGCAGCCAATAAAGGACCATGTCTCAGCGAATTGCTTCCAAGTCACACACAGGTTGACGTTCCACTCAAGTGTCTTGAAGACATCCTCTAATGCATTGGTGAACAGTTTCGGAGATATGACATTTCCCTGTTTCACGCCTCGGAGATTTCCGCCTCCCGCCGCCTTTTTACTTCCGCTCTCTGCCTCCGCCTCTTTTACTTTTTAGTGCATTTTAATTTTTACACAAGCTTTTATTTAACTTGCAGTGTATGTATGTATGTCCGTTCGGGTCAAATCTTGCAAGCTTAATTTGACCCACTTCCTAGTGTCCGATTGAGCTGAAATTATGAATGCAAGTTTGTTTTAAAGTACAGTCAGCAAAAAAGCTTGTTATAAAAATGAAATTTTTAATAAAAACTTATTTAATTATTTGTTTTAAAATGAGAAAAATACTTATTAACACATTGCACGCCGCGTGGCCCACCGGTGAGCCACGTTTTTTAAACTATTTTATGAATGGAAAATTCGATATTGTATATTGTATCTGCAATTTTCTACAAATGTTTTTCTAATTGTTCATTTATTTTTGGTCTTTAATTCATGAATTGTAAAAAAAAATATTTGTATGGTGGCGTTTAAAGTGAAATTATGTGACAATAACTAGAAAAAACTAGGAAATAAACATTTGTGACAGTAATAGTAATAATACCTACAATAATAGAAAAAAAAAATTTTTTTTTGTCTGTTTGTAGTGGGTAAACCCCAAACCTGGACCGATTAAAAAAATCCTTTCACTATAAGAAAGCTCCATTCTTCCCGAATCCCGAGTGAACTAAGCTGTATATAGGTTGAATCGCGGAAAGCCAACCAGCTAACTAACAACTTATTAAAACCTTCGTTCCATCTTCAAAGATACCTATCAACACTTCCTCTAAAACTCAACTTAGCTACAGTGACTCAATTTGCAACCTCGCTGATCGCGACGCGACGTGAACATATTGCAGTAATTTAAGGTAAGATATATCGCAATGAAATACAAATTCCACAGCTAATAAGAAACCCCTGTCGCAGTGGTAAGCTTGCTAGGCCTGCAATCGTTGAGGTTAAGAAACTTTCGCAATGGTCGGTCACGGGATGGGTAATCAAATATTTATATAATCTCGAGTTCTTCTAGTCTTCGGAAAGCACGTTGAGCCGTTGGTCCAAGCTGCGTTTGCAGTCTTGTCTGCGCACCAATGCGCAATTTTTGTTTACAAAATACAAAATTTACTAAATTTTACAAAATTATTAAAAAGTTTACAAAGTTTTCATATTTTAAGTTCTTTTGGAATACTACTGCTTGCTAACCAAAAGTACTTATATTTATTATTAGGTATTAATTAAAAACTCAAACGTGTGATAAATCTATTTGTTTTTTTTTTAATTGTAAATTGAGCCTTTTGATATACCTAATTAATTTTATCTTTAATTCGAAAGAACAAATTAAAATAGTTTTATTAACCATAATATTACTTTTAATAAATTCCTGGGTTTCATTCAAATTCATTGTGAAATAACAAGTCGAGTCCCTTAGAAACTTGCGTGTCGGCAAGGGTCGGTGTGTCAGTTGAGATAGAGCTCAAGGGACCGGTAAAAAATAGCAGGGACATCATTTTACGGTTAAGATTTCTGAAGCCGAACTTCCACATTCAAATCAAGCAGATTTGTAGATTTGTATGTAGTAAAAAAAACTTTTAACAATGAGAAATAACTTAAATCGAGTTATATCAAAACTTAAACCATGTTTTTTTTTTCTTTTTCCTTTTTTTATATAGATGACTTTCTGCTTGCTACGTTTTATTCTGCCTGAAATCAACTTAATTATTTTATATCTTATGCTATAAACTATACTATACTATAACCACTCAATGGTTACGCACGCTTAAATATGCTTACGGGGCAATGGTTCCTCAGCACAGCTCCGCTCCGCTCCGCTTCGCTCGCTCGGCTTTAAATTAAGTTTTACTCAAAAACTAGAAGGATTTAATAAAAACTAATCATTGATTTATAATGCTACTTGCAATAAGATAGTATGATTTGTATATGGATTTTTATTACGATTTAATTAGAAACAGCGAGTTGAAGTTGCAGAAAAGGAAATGTTTTACCGATTTCTTTTTAAAACATGCAATAAATACTAATAAATAAACAATTATTACAGACCAATTTGTGTTTAAATAATAGTTTACAATGTTGTTATTAGATAAAAGTAAAAAAAAGATAACTCTCTTTTAGAAAAATATTGTTTAATTAAAGATATAAAAATGTAAGTAAAGAATCACCCTTACGGGCTACAAAAGTATGGATCGATTTCGTATCGACTTCTTTTTTGTAAGTAGATAAATTTTTTATATATACTTTTTATGGGTATTGAGGGCATAACAAGTATATATTAATGTATTACAACATATTTAGTACAATATATTTAATTATATTGTATATTTTATTTTTCCACACTTAGCTAACATTGCCTAAATCACGCAATGGTTCCTTGCCTCCTGGAGGCAAGCAAGTCGGCGAACTTCAATCGAATATAATCCGCCAATTTTTTATTAAATTGGACTAATTTCTTGTTCTACGATTAAAATAAGGTGTCTAGATTAAGATTGGTATAAGTTGGATAGGAACAGAGAGTGATTTGACATAATTAATTAAAGTATTTTAATTAGCTGTCAGCTTGCCTCCAGGAGGCAAGGAACCATTGGGGCGGGTAAAAATACTTGCCTCCGGGAGGCAAGGAACCATTGAGTGGCTAACTATATATGCTTGTAAAGCATAGGTCACTGCTACGGTGTTTTTTTATCATTCCAAGTTTTCTACAATTCCAAAGACATGCAACGAATCTGAATGTCAATATGCATTTTTTGCGCAAAATAGCCTTAAGGATCTTATTATTCCCAAAATGTGAATGAAAGGCGGGTATAGTTACGCAAAGAATGGGGATTCAAATAATGGGTTTGTTTAACATAGGATCTTGATATTCCCAAAAATGTGAATGAAAGGCGAAGGCGGGTAGTTACGCAAAGAACGGGCATTCAAAGTATGGGTTTGTTTAACATACTCGCAAGCTCGCCCATCGTATCAAGAGCAAACCCATCATCATCATCATCAGCCATCATATGACGCCCACTGCTGGGCATTGGCCTCCTCCAAGTATCTCCACAACGATCGGTCCTGCGTTGCCCGCATCAAGCGGCTTCCCGCGACCTTGAACAGATCATCCGTCAACCTTGAAGGGGGCTTACCCACAACCCATAGTCAAATGAAAAAACATGAGTTTTCAAATGATGTCACTGAAAAACAACGTGAAAGGATAATTAAGTACTTTTATTCAATTTGGAGTAATATGAACCCCTATTTCTTTCGGCAATATTTCAGTATTATATGATATATATAGGCTACATATATTATAGAAATTTGCTGTAATTCGCAAAGGTTTTTTGAAGCTGATATATTTGGCATTAGGTATGCTATATAATGCCAAAGCAATTTCATTCAAGAGTTAGTGGGCTGTTTTGCAGAGGCCATAGCTATATCACAATTTTGGTTAGGGAGGAATGGTGTCGAGTACACTGTCCTAAATAACTATAAAAGTTAAGACTTTCAATTTTTTCTCCTTCAAGCTTCGATCAACAATAGTACAGGTGTTATTGTTGATTGAAGCCTTCAAGGTTCATTTTGGCGAAAAAAGGTCTACGTCCTTATCCGAATTTAATATATCCCTCTCACAGTTGGCGCGGAAACGTAACAAAGAAAACAAACCGAACATAAATATTTTTAACCGGCTTCCAATTTCTAAACGGTGGAGGCTATTTATACGTTCCACCTTATTTTTTTTTCTATGTATGTTCACCAATTCCTCCTTCGATTGTGGACTGATTTTCATAATAATTTTTTTGTTCGAAAGAGTTGGTCCCATAGTATAAAGTGGCGATTACACCGCACTAGATCTAGTGCCCTACATAAGGTATGGCACTTGATGTAGGATAATGTAAATGTATACATGTAGGGATGTAGGACCCTAAGGTAGGGAGATAGGAGAAACCCGAGCATTCTACATGGCTGTGCACTACATCTAGTTCAGTGTACAGATGTAGGGACGTAGAACGCCTACATAAGACGTTCAGTCTTTCTGCGACAGCCGTTGAATTCACACGGTAAAAGTAGTTATCGATTGAGAAAGAAACGCTATTAAATATTAAAGGCATATACAAAGACATGCCCTACTTGAGGAAAAAATACTCTGAATCAAGAAATAAATTATTTTTACATTTTTCCATTCAAAATGTAATTTTTATTATTGATTAAGTATAACAAAAGAATCGATCTGTCTCACAACTAGCTCCGATTAGGCTCGAACGCTTTTTTCCTTCTTATCTTCGATCGATTTTATTTTAATTACTTGATTTTCAATATTTTAGCAGCTTCGAAAGCACAGCCCCCCTAGAAAAGTGGCTTTCTATTATCGAATTCGCCAGTCAAATAGAAAGAAAATGTATGGGATTGACATTAGCGGTCACGTGACATTTCGATCGCTAATGTCAATCTCATACATTTTCTTTCTATTAGAATGGCGAATTCGATAATAGAAAGCCAGTTGTCTAGGGGGGCAGGTGCTTTGGTCAGCGTTTCGACAGTGACTGAGTAAGGTTTCGTATGTAGCGCAGTGTAAATAGAACGCGCTATTTGTGGTGCCCACTCGTAGTAGTGTGGTGTAATCGCCGCTTAAGATAGGTTCTGATGGTGAGATCCCTGGGAAATCGAGTTAATTTTATAGGCAGGTACAGTTGCCATCAGATATACCGTAGCGGACGAGGTTCTCTAAATATATCGGAGCAGCATTAAATTTTAATAAATTCGTGAAACGTATAATCACTACACTACACTAACGCAATACACTTAATAAGGTTAATAACATCAGAACATACCATTAACTATAAATACACTACTTAATTTTAATTAGTACAAAGATTTTAGGGGCTGATAGTGTCCATCAATACGTACAATTTTTACGTTTCAGTCGAGTCTATGATGTACTTTTGTACTTTTGTATGGAACATCTGATTTTTTTTCGCGATTCCGTGGTTGGCTGGCCCCTTTAGTATATTTTTCATATTGATGGATACTATCATCCCCTAAAATCTTTGTAAGTTCTTATTAAAATTTAGTGGTGTATAAGAGCAGCGATTTTCCATAAGTCGACGCCGACACGGTGACCATAAAGATCTAAACAATTGTGGAAAGTCTGTAACACACTGTTTTAATTACAATTAATTATATTTGATTGAATCAGGCGTCACTTGGCGGAAGTCCCTAACCATTATGAAAAACGAAATATATGTAGCTTACTTTCGGAAAAAACACAATATGCAAGATGCACCGCCCGCTCACCCGCAAAAAATTGCACTTGCACTCCACAAAAATACCTGAGCACAATACCTGCATTTAGCAAGACAGCTTGCATATTGTGTTTTTTGCAGAAGTAAGCTACATATATTTCGTTTTTCACAATTAATTATGTATTATGCAAATCCACAATAGTTGTCAAAATCATTTTTGACAACTTGAATGTGAAAATGGTAACCAAAGAGCATGTAATCACTACGTTATGGTAACGAATATGAATATGTTTTTTTTTAATTTGCTGGCAGAAAATCTCTCATTGATAAGAGGATTCGTCTAGACTGTGAAAGTTCGTGGGTCTGAGACCCATTGGAGCTAGTTGTGAGACGGGTCGACTTTTTCTTGAACTTCATTTTTAATATTTTCAATATTTGTTTATGGTATACTCATCTTCAGCTGGTGATGGAAGGTTACTCTCTTATGATTAGGAGGTGGAGGACAGTTTTCAAATATTTTGAAACGTATGGAAAAGACTGTCATTTTTTCAATTTTTTCAGGCTATTCAGGTTGATTTTTACTTGATTTTTACCTTCTAAATGTACGAATAGACGACGTACGAAAATGAAGTATTTTATAAAAAAAAAACGACCCGTCTCTCAATCACAACCAGCTTCGATGAGACACGAACCCACTGTTTGTGAGACGGGTCGATTTTTTTCAAAAATACTTCATTTTCAATTTTTCAATTTTAAGTATGTCATGCTCTCGTTAAACATTCCTGCGGTGGTGTCGTGTGAGTCGGGTCGTTACGTTCCCTAAAATATGGTTAAGCGAAGCGATGGCTGGCTCATGCGTCATGCTCGTGAACGGGTGCTGCCAGTGGGGTGGGTCTGCTCATGTCTACTTGTGTTAAAGGTGTTCGGGATATGGTTAATAATAGTATAATATTGATTTATGAGCGAGCTGGTGTGTCTCATAGTAATTTTGGTATCCGTGTCTTACAGTAACAGCAATTTTTCTAATAATTGTTTTATTTATTCAAAAATTCCTTTTATTTGTTAATACTTATAAATTTGAATATACAGCGCAGCTTGCAGTTTCCTTTTCATTAATCCTATAATACAATGTGAATAAGATTAAGATTAGTGTCTCCATTAAACTCCATTAAACTATTTGATTCCTTGTTTAGTTGAAAATTGTTTACTGTTTTAGGTAATAAGCAAAATTGTACTTAATTTAAGCGGCATTCTGTATTGTGATGGAAAGTAACCTTACTATTATGTGAAGGTCACTTTTCAAAATTGACGACTCTGTATAAGTTAAAACAGGGAGAAAAAAATAGCCCTTATCGAGTTTCTTGCCGGTTCTTCTCGCTACAAGGTCTCCTGCCGTAGGATTTGCGAACCGATGGCGTAGCTTCATTGACGTTCATAAGTGTTGTTAAACAAACCTTAATTGAATAAACGATATTGAATTTTGAATTTTTTGAATTTTGAATTTTTATATTAAAAATTGCAATGTGAATGCAAAATAGTAAATAAATAAATAGTTTTAATCAATATATTTTTGCAATACTATCTCATCATGCGACTTCTTAAGCAAAAAATATTTTGGTACGTACACTAAAAGTAAAAAAAAAAAACATAAAAAATAAACAGCCTTCCAAACACTTCCAACAGAAACTCACAAAGTACTTAAAACTTTTTTCAATCTAAGGATTTATTATTGAATGTTAGAAATTATTAGTTTTATTAACTTGGATACCTTGTTGGCACCTTGTTATAAAACTAGAAAATATTCCTTATAAAAAGTTTTTCAAAACTAGCAATTCGATTAGTTGGCGTACCACACAGGGAAAGTTTCATATTTAAGATACCAACAAGTCCAAAACTAATTAAAATTATATCTTACTAGCGGCTGCTTATAGCTAGCGAATGCATCTGAACTTACTTACTTAAAAATCATACTAATATTATAAATGTGAAAGTGTGTTTGTTTTGTTGTCCGTCTTTCACGTCGAAACGGAGCAACGGATCGACTTGATTTTTGGTATGGGGATAGTTTGGGAGCTGGAGAGTGACAAAATAACAGGTTTCCGCGGGATAACGTCGTGTAGTTCACGCGGGAAAAGCCGCGGGCGGAAGGCTAGTAAGCCATAAAATTACTAATATTACACACGTAAAAGATTGTATGATTGTCACTCATTAGGTTTATTTAATTAAAGGCTGGAATAGAACAAAGGCTACTTTTTATCCCAATACTCCCACGGGAACGGGAACCACGCGTGGATCATAAAAATGTTCACCCCGAATTTAACCTGAGTGTGCGGGACAGATTATTACGATTTATTATGTTTAGAAATAAGATGTATATAAAATTCCTTGAGTTGACCGTTGTATAATAAAATGATATTTTTGTGTGTATTTTACTCCCTCTGCTAGGTTGAGATAAATTAGATAAGTTTTTTGTGTTGTATATAGATCGTTTATAATATTGAAATAATTTGTAAAATGCAAAGGGCTCTCGATACGGTATTGCCTCGACGTACCTAAGGTCCGATTCGCTATCTCGCTCACTCGCGGGATATGCTCTTCTAGCACAACCGCGCCTCTAGCGGCACATCTCGGAACTCCCTTACACGCAGACTGCCACAGTTCCGAGAACTAATTTAGCGTCGCGCGTGTAAGCCAATTCCTTGAATTCTTTTGTGAGAAAATACGCGGAAACAATTAGAGTCGCTATAAATATCGCGTGCCCTCGCATTAAGATTCATTCGCATCCAGATATTGTAAGAAGAACAATAAAGTCACTCTGCCCGAACGAGCATCAACAACCAGTGGTTTTCTTCACCGTCCGGAACCTCTCCGTCTCCGCACAGTTTGTGTACACCGGGGCTGCTACCGCTCATAAACGGCCGGTCCCGTACATATTGGTCCTTCGTAACCGGATCAGAAGATACCTACTGAAGACATAGAAAACTACAGTCAAGATGGTGCTCACTAGAAGTGAAAAAGAAAGAAGAATCGCCGAGCGAATCACCCACGAAGAACCTCCTGTTTCCCCGTCACGAGGACGCGTGAGGGAGCCGCGTCAAGAAGCCTCGCCGCCACGTCGCCACGCTTCACCGCCGAACCAACGCGGCTCACCTCAGCGCCCCGACGTCTCGCAGCCACACCGACGCGTCTCATCACCGAACCATCAAGCACGCCCAGACGAACCTCCGCAACGACGAAGCCAGCACAGCCCAACGTCACGCCCGCCGCCGAGGCGCCACGTTTCAAGAAGTTCATCGCTTCACCGAGAGCTGCGCCAACCGGTGCTCCGTCAACCTTCGCCGTCTCCGCGTCGCCATGAGTCGCCACCACGCCGCTACGAGTCGCCATCACGCCACTATGAGTCACCGCCACGCCACGCGTCCAGCACACAGAAAAAGGAACAGGAGCAAAGAAAACCACCGTCACACCGTCGCACCGCACCGCCCAGCCGAGCGACGAGTACGAGGGAGTCGCGCGCCATCACCACGAAGTCCGAACGAGCGCGCCTCCTCGCAGAAGCCAGAGAAGAGATAGCCGAAAAAGAGCTAAACCTCGCCAAGGCCCGGTTAGCAAGAATCGAAGCCGACAGCGACGCAGAATCCGAAACCACGGAACTAAGCCAAGACGACGAAGCGGAAGCCAATTCCAGAAACAGAACAGAAGAATGGATACAAGCCACGAAGCCACTCACAACCACCGAAGACGTCACGAAGGCGCCAGCACCGTCTCTACATACCACGCCTGCCGGGGCGACACCGAAGAAAGAGACGGCAATAGAAGTGAGCGAGCTAACTGCGGCGATTATGGAAGCGGCCAGAGCCTTTCAACCGAAGACTGAAGTAATCAGACACAGTTCGAGCGTCGAGTTACCGATCTTCAACGGCGCACACACCGACTGGCTGAACTTCAAGATGGCTTACGAAGATTTAACAGTCTACGGCTCCGCGAGAGAAAATACCGCCCGCCTACGCCGAGCGCTACGGGGAAGAGCCAAAGAAGAGGTCGAAGACCTACTCGCCGTCGTATCGAAACCGGAAGTCATAATGAAGGCACTTGAAAACCGTTTCGGCCGACCGCAAGTCATCGCAGAACTAGAACTCGAGAAAATCGAAAATATTCAACGAGTGACCGACGCACCGAGAGACGTCTGCGCCTTCGCCAATAAGATACAAAATGCCGTGACCGTGCTCTACACGTTGGGGGAAGAAGGGTACTGCCAGAACCCGAAAGTACTCAAGACGCTAGTCGAGAAACTTACGCCGAGCCTGCGATACAGATGGTACGACTTCAAAACGAAAACAGCGAAGAAAGCAAGCCTCGACATGTTCCGCAAGTTTATCGTCGCCGAAGCCGAGAACTGCAGAGAGTTTGCGCCGCCCGAAAACATTACGTCCGACGAACGCCCGCCTCCGCGTCAACCGCCGCCGCAACCAACGCACCGAACTCGCCCGCAACGCACGCATCAGCCACAGCGAACGTACTCGGCGCACCGAACAGAAACAGAAACCGAAACACGCGCGCCGGAGAGACAACGAACCTGCGCTGTGTGCGCACAACCTAACCACTCAGCCTACGCGTGCGCAACATTCAAGAGGGCGAGCAACGACGAGAAGTGGAGACTGGCAAGGGAAAAGCGACTCTGTTTCCGTTGCCTAGGATCGAGATCGTATTCACACCGATGCAAACTGCGAAGATGCGGAGAAAACGGCTGCGCTAAGTCACATCACCGATTGCTTCATTTCGAGAGCCGCACCGAAAACACGCTGACGCCACCGCCGTCGCCGCCGCCGTCGCCGCCGCCAGCTGATGACGACTTCGAACCCGAGATAGTTGCAACCACGAAGTCACGCCGAGCCACAAGTACCTACCTGAAAATCATACCAGTACGAGTCACCGGTCAGAGCGGGTACATCGATACGTATGCGCTCCTAGACGACGGGTCTACCGTCACACTGATAGACGCCACCATCGCTGCGAAGATTGGAGCCGACGGACCCGCCGACACACTCGCCATAGAAACAGTCTCAGGGAGGGAAGAAGACAGAAACTCTCGACGCGTCACTCTACAGCTGCAAGGGAATAACAATGTGTTCACCGTTCAAGCCCGCACGATCGAAAAGTTGAGACTGGCGCCACAAACCGTAATGAAGACCGACGTAGTCAACGCACCGCACCTACGAGACATCGAAAACAGCGTGTACTACGAACGAGCCACTCCAACGCTCCTTATCGGCCAGGACAACTGGCGCCTGTTAGTCGCCGAACAAACAAGAAGAGGAGGCGAAAACCAACCTGCGGCATCTCTTACGCCGCTGGGTTGGGTTCTACACGGCGCCACCAACAGAAGTCGCGACCAACGTGTACACTACGTCGCTCACGTGAACGTCCGCACCGTAAACGAAAATCGAATCGAAGATCGAAACGAAGTTCGAAACGAAGTTCGAAACGAAGATACAGACCGCGCCACCGACGAAGCAACGAAACAAGTCTTCACACCCGAATCGCGCTGTATACAACCGAAGAAACCGACATCGAAGCCCGAAGAACTCGCACTAAAACGACCGAGAGAAGCGCTCCTGAGAAAAGGCTACGAAACCGAACCGGGCCCGCCGGTCAATGACCCCGGCCGCACCCGGTACCTATCGCCCGCCGAGCTTCGCCCAGCGTCCGACGCCGCCGCCCGTTACTCCGATACATCGCTCAACGACCAGCTGATCAGCGGTCCCGACCTCCGTCAGTCACTACCGGAGGTACCTGTGCGCTTCAGCCATCACGAAGCCACCGCGGTCGCCGACGATGAAGAAACTTTCCGCCGCCGCATCGACATCCGAAGCGCCTTACAGTTTCCGTGGCGCAACGACCGGCGGGAGAACCCGCACGAAGCACACAGTTTATTCACCGGGTCGCCGTTCCCACCCGAAGAAGAATGGCCGCGAGAAACATTTACGAAAACAGAAGCAACGGGCGAAGAAAGAACAAACGGACGACAGATAACGCCTGACGCGTTCACAATAGCAACGCCTGTCACCGCCGCCACAGCAACGTCGGACGTCGCGAAAGCGTTACCCGACATAACACGCTTTTCGTCACGGCAACGACTTATCCGCACGACCGCACGAGTACTTCAATACATCGAAGCGCTGAAAACCAGAAAACAACGCGTCCAGCACAAACGGACAAAACCGCGCGCGGAAGCCGATCTACAATCGCGAGCTAACAAGACTCATAACAAGATAAGCTCCGCCCAGCAGAAGCCACGCCCACTGACGAACGAGTGCGCGTTCAAAACATTGAGCGCTGATTTTATCCGTCGCGCCGAACAGCTGTGGGTGACGCAATCGCAACACGATTCGTTTGGAAAAGAGATCGCCGCGCTACGAAGAAAACAAGTATTACCGACCGACAGATTGAAGAAACTCACCGTTTACGTAGACGAAACCGAGCAGCACCCGACTGAAAAATGCCTGCACACGCTACTGGCCGAAGCTGAGTACGTGGTCAACAGCTGCCCGCTCACACACGTGTCCGTCGAAGCCACCGACGAAGAGGCGTTGACCCCTAACCACTTCCTGTTGGGGGGATCAGCGCGCACACCACCGACAGGCACCTGCACCGTCGCTGACCTGAGCGGCCGCGCCACCTGGCGCCGCGCACAGCGCCTTGCCGACCACTTCTGGGCGCGCTGGATGCGCGAGTACCTGCCCGAGCTTCAACACCGGCGGGAGCCCCACGGCCGTGGGCCGGCCATCAGTGTGGACAACGTGGTCCACATCGCCGACGGCAACCTGCCCCGCAACGTATGGCCCAGAGGCCTAGTCACCGAGCTGCACCCGGGACCCGACGGCGTGACGCGCGTGGTCGACGTGCGTACCCGAGGCGGCGTGCTACGACGGCCTGTGAAGAAGCTCATCGTGCTACCGACGGCGCCCGCACCGGATTGAACTACATAAGCCGCCGGGCTTATGTACGGCGGGAGATATGTGCGGGACAGATTATTACGATTTATTATGTTTAGAAATAAGATGTATATAAAATTCCTTGAGTTGACCGTTGTATAATAAAATGATATTTTTGTGTGTATTTTACTCCCTCTGCTAGGTTGAGATAAATTAGATAAGTTTTTTGTGTTGTATATAGATCGTTTATAATATTGAAATAATTTGTAAAATGCAAAGGGCTCTCGATACGGTATTGCCTCGACGTACCTAAGGTCCGATTCGCTATCTCGCTCACTCGCGGGATATGCTCTTCTAGCACAACCGCGCCTCTAGCGGCACATCTCGGAACTCCCTTACACGCAGACTGCCACAGTTCCGAGAACTAATTTAGCGTCGCGCGTGTAAGCCAATTCCTTGAATTCTTTTGTGAGAAAATACGCGGAAACAATTAGAGTCGCTATAAATATCGCGTGCCCTCGCATTAAGATTCATTCGCATCCAGATATTGTAAGAAGAACAATAAAGTCACTCTGCCCGAACGAGCATCAACAACCAGTGGTTTTCTTCACCGTCCGGAACCTCTCCGTCTCCGCACAGTTTGTGTACACCGGGGCTGCTACCGCTCATAAACGGCCGGTCCCGTACACTGAGCAAAGTTCAGCTGGCAAAATGAAATAAGAACCAACGTCATCCAAATTGATCTTATTTGGAAATAAGTAACTTATAATTTGTGCATTTGTAGTGCAGATATCAATAACTTAAAAATTAAATAATGCAAAACTATTTAATAAAATCTTCTTACATGACATGGGCGTCGTTCGGCTGACATGATGATGATGATGGCACCAAGTATCTAAACCCATGTAGAGTCAGGGACAAATTCGGTAAACCATCTTTCTTCTTTTTTTCGTGTGGCTGGTGCCTCGCTATTCTCGTGCAGATCCTTTTACTATTTGGGTACCTATAAATATTTATGTGCACTAACATATATTTGTCTTTGTTTGGGTGCTTTCCATATATATTAAGTAGGTACCTACGAGTATGTATTTACAAAAAAAAACATACATATCTCTTGGAGCTCCAAAAGCATTTCGAAGTTTATTGTTTATTATCGTAGTATAGTATTATATTATCTGTGTTATCGTTTATTTTTATTCTGACCCCTGTTACCTTATATTTGCATTTTCTTATTACAGCTGTGTATGTTTGTTTGTTTATTTGTTTATGTAGACTACCATAATACAAGCACTTTTCATTTTGTTTTATATATCTTTCATCCCATTATATTGACCCCTAATCTTATTTACCCTTTCAACCAAATTAGTTGCAATTATGTTTATGCATATTCCATTCAACCTGTGACTGGTGATGGTTATTTGGTGATAAACGTGTCAACCCCCCGCACTTTACATAGGGTAGTACAATGCATAAGGCTTCATTTCCACCTGGGGTGCAATTCTCTAACGATGTTTCACCGTCACTTCGTCGTTCTGTACCCCTAGTGTAAGTTTTTATGTCAAGCAAACGCAAACTATCGCGAGTGCGTATTCATGTCAATTTGTATGAAAACTGTATACGCGCGCTACTCGCCGCTAGAGGCGCTGATACAGTTTTCATACAAATTGACATAAATACGCAATCGAAATAGTTTGCGTTTTTTGACATAAAAACTTACACTACGGGCACTGCTTCGATTCTTTATGTCAAATTCATAACAAACAAGTGAAAGTCAAGCGAAAAAGAACGTCGAGTTTGTTGATTGAGTTTTAGAGAATCGCACAACTGAAAGTAAACTTCTGCGATAAATGTCTGACACTCTGTCCGATAGCAACTTGCAAGTGTAAGCTACGTAGTTTACACTGGGTGTGTAATATAATACATAAAATCATTTCATATAACGTTCATTTCGTATAATCAACGAATGATATAAGTAAATTCAAAATATATAATTTTAAACCGTATAATGAACATTTGATATAAAAACTTTTCATATAATAAACATTTACTGTAACACTTACATTGTATAATATTTAAAACACATAATGATTATATAACCTAACCTAGCTTATTATAAAGCCCCCCTTTTGAGCGCACTGTACCCCCCGTGCCCCCTGCTCCTTTGCCTACACTATACATTTAATTGACTAAATTGATGATTATATAAAACAAAATTATATCAAATAAAATTATTACATATGATGATTATATGAAATAAAATTATATCAAATGATTTTAAATTATTTTTATGCATTCACAATGCAATTTTTATAAGTATAGGAAAAATGTGATATAGTAAAAAACCACGAGCCCTATAAGTAGCTTTCAGGCGGGATTCGAACCCGCGCCTCCGGGATACCGGCCCGATGCTCTGACCAACTAAGCTACCGAAAGGCTTACACGACTCGTCGAATTTTGCTATCACTTATTACGCCTGCAGGCCAGCGTTGTTTCATCAATGTGAGGAAACCCTCGCATCCGAAAGAAACATTTTTACAAATGTTTAACAGTCGATTAAGATGAAACAGCCATTAAATTGATTTTAAATTATTTTTATGCATTCACAATGCAATTTTTATAAGTATAGGAAAAATGTGATATAGTAAAAAACCACGAGCCCTATAAGTAGCTTTCAGGCGGGATTCGAACCCGCGCCTCCGGGAATCCGGCCCGATGCTCTGACCAACTAAGCTACCGAAAGGCTTACACGACTCGTCGAATTTTGCTATCACTTATTACGCCTGTAGGCCAGCGTTGTTTCATCAATGTGAGGAAACCCTCGCATCCGAAAGAAACATTTTTACAAATGTTTAACAGTCGATTAAGATGAAACAGCCATTAAATTGATTTTAAATTATTTTTATGCATTCACAATGCAATTTTTATAAGTATAGGAAAAATGTGATATAGTAAAAAACCACGAGCCCTATAAGTAGCTTTCAGGCGGGATTCGAACCCGCGCCTCCGGGAATCCGGCCCGATGCTCTGACCAACTAAGCTACCGAAAGGCTTACACGAAAAAGCTACTTATAGGGCTCGTGGTTTTTTACTATATCACATTTTTCCTATACTTATAAAAATTGCATTGTGAATGCATAAAAATAATTTAAAATCAATTTAATGACTGTTTCATCTTAATCGACTGTTAAACATTTGTAAAAATGTTTCTTTCGGATGCGAGGGTTTCCTCACATTGATGAAACAACGCTGGCCTACAGGCGTAATAAGTGATAGCAAAATTCGACGAGTCGTGTAAGCCTTTCGGTAGCTTAGTTGGTCAGAGCATCGGGCCGGATTCCCGGAGGCGCGGGTTCGAATCCCGCCTGAAAGCTACTTATAGGGCTCGTGGTTTTTTACTATATCACATTTTTCCTATACTTACAAAAATTGCATTGTGAATGCATAAAAATAATTTAAAATCAATTTAATGGCTGTTTCATCTTAATCGACTGTTAAACATTTGTAAAAATGTTTCTTTCGGATGCGAGGGTTTCCTCACATTGAAGAAACAACGCTGGCCTACAGGCGTAATAAGTGATAGCAAAATTCGACGAGTCGTGTAAGCCTTTCGGTAGCTTAGTTGGTCAGAGCATCGGGCCGGATTCCCGGAGGCGCGGGTTCGAATCCCGCCTGTTAGCTACTTATAGGGCTCGTGGTTTTTTACTATATCACATTTTTCCTATACTTATAAAAATTGCATTGTGAATGCATAAAAATAATTTAAAATCAATTTAATGGCTGTTTCATCTTAATCGACTGTTAAACATTTGTAAAAATGTTTCTTTCGGATGCGAGGGTTTCCTCACATTGATGAAACAACGCTGGCCTACAGGCGTAATAAGTGATAGCAAAATTCGACGAGTCGTGTAAGCCTTTCGGTAGCTTAGTTGGTCAGAGCATCGGACCGGATTCCCGGAGGCGCGGGTTCGAATCCCGCCTGAAAGCTACTTATAGGGCTCGTGGTTTTTTACTATATCACATTTTTCCTATACTTATAAAAATTGCATTGTGAATGCATAAAAATAATTTAAAATCAATTTAATGGCTGTTTCATCTTAATCGACTGTTAAACATTTGTAAAAATGTTTCTTTCGGATGCGAGGGTTTCCTCACATTGATGAAACAACGCTGGCCTACAGGCGTAATAAGTGATAGCAAAATTCGACGAGTCGTGTAAGCCTTTCGGTAGCTTAGTTGGTCAGAGCATCGGGCCGGATTCCCGGAGGCGCGGGTTCGAATCCCGCCTGAAAGCTACTTATAGGGCTCGTGGTTTTTTACTATATCACATTTTTCCTATATATCAAATGAGTTTTATATAAAATATTTTTATATCAAATGAGCGTTATGTTTAATGATATTATATAAAATGATGATTATATGAAATAAACATTATGTAAAATGAAATTAGTTGAAGTGTTGTTAAGACAAACGTTTATTATGTCATATGAACGTTATTGAAATGAAATTATACCAAATGAAATTATATCATTCATTACGCACCCGTTTACACTTGCAAGTTGCTATCGGACAGACCACAAACAGACTGTGGGACATTTATCACAGAAGTTGCTTGCAGGTGGAAATGAGGCCTAAGCAATTACGGATAGGGACGGTAAGTGAACGGTGAGGCACCAGCGACACGAAAAGAAGTAAGAGGTGGTTCACCGAATTTGTCCCTGACTGTACAATAAGAAACTGTGTCATTTAACAGATAAATATGTATACTTGTTTTTTTTTTGTTAATACATAGGTACTTATTATCCATAGAAAACATCCAGACAAAGACAAATAGACATAGGTATATTCATGGACACAAATATTTGTCTTGTTCGGGAATCGAGCCGGAGACCTCTGGCGCAGATGCAGGTATCAGCGCCCCTGCGCCAAATTAGTCGTCAATTAAGGTTGGTGATGAAAATTGTGGGAAGGCTTAGCATACCTTCCTTCTCAAAATATTACATTCTCGAATTATTACATTAGCAAAACATTACAATCGCAAAACATTATAGTTCTAGTGGAAGAGCTCTATTCTACTAGAAAGAAATGCTAAGCCTTCCAACAATTTTCGTCACCAACGCTTTCTAACTGAAATTTCGGGTAGAGATAACTTACTTCCGGGTTCGTCTTTTAGTATAGGTACTTTTTTATGAAGTGAAAACTCTCATTGGAAAATTACGAAATTTCCTAACTGCTAAGGTAGTCAGTAACGGCTTGTCGTCTTTTTTTACGAATCTTATTTTTTTTATTGCTGTAATGCTTTTTAATTGCGCGTGTTCATACGATCACGAATCGTCTAAAATTTAGAAACTTTTCCTATAACAAATGACTTTTTGAACTAGCGTTTTACTTAAGGTCTTACTTTACCTACCGATTTCAATATAATTAGTATGTTTTACTTAAAATCTTACCTCAAATTGACTGACAAACAGACTGGGAAATAATTTATTTTATATACTTAGGTTTACGTTTTTTCATGAAAAGTAGAAACTGCACCGCACCTTGAATATTTAACATGTAAGAGTTTCGTTATCCAGAGCCAAATAAGAGCAAGACAGCAACACTATCTATTATTAAAATCCCTGAGGTTGTTTGACTACGGAAATGAAAGTTTTCTGCCGTATTTTTTTATTCAATAAAAGTACCTTTCAAACATGTTCTCGAGAGTTTTAACCTCGAGCCTAAACATGATAAGACACGAACCTTCCGATGCCTAGGATCTAATATTGTCACTTTACATACATTGGAGAAGGATGGGTGAATTCTATAGATGCCTAATACGTGACCAATCTGGGATTTATTTTAGGATACGGAAAGTTTTTTTTCGGATCCAAAACTTCGGAACTAGCTAGGTACATACTTATGCTCGACTTTATTATTTTAGGTCATACTAGCTGTTGCCCGCGACTTCGTACGCGCGCTGTAGTTACTTTTGTCTTAGTTTAGTTTATGGGCGTTTGTGCACTACCACTGAATTTTACCGATCCGGAAAAAAACGGACGCTTGTATTTAATTAATTACTAATATAAATGATTAATTATTAAAATACAAGCATCCGATTTTTTCCGGATCGGTAAAATTCAGTGGTAGTGCACAAACGCCCTATGTGTGTTTGTTGCCCAGATTTCATAACGCTCTTCTTGAAATCCTATTCTCTACTAAAAGGGTCTAAAGAATATCGAATATGCAGGCTAGGGTATGAACATGGTATGTTGTTATCAAATGCTGCATGAACATAGTTGAGCCCTCATTCATAGATCTGTCCGTCTACCTATCAAGAAACTTTTTCTCAAGTATGCGTGGGAGGTATCAAGCTAAAATTTATGTTCTTACTTAGTTATGCATAATATCAGGCCAATCATATTTTTACTATAAAATTAAAAAGAGATTGTGTGTATCCCTAATATTATAAATGTGAAAGAGGGTTTGTTTGTTTATCCGTCTTTCACGTCAAAATTGATGCAACGGATCGACGTGACTTTTGGAATGGGAATAGTTTGGCAGCTGAAAAGTGACATACTTAGGCAGCCATTAGACAGTCAATCTGGATCGCGATCCGCGATCAAAATCAATGATCGCGATCCAGATTGACTGTGTACGAAGGTGATTGTCGGCTCGCGATCTTGATCGCAAAATATCTACATAGTAAATCTCGATCTCGATCTGGATGGACTGTGTAATGGCTGCCTTAGACTACTTTTTATCCCTGAAAAATATCACATTCCCGCGGGATAACGTCGTCGTTTAGTCCGAGCTTGCGAAGTCGCGGGCGGAAGGCTAGTATTTTGATATGGAGACATTTCCTATTTGTGAAAGCTTGTAATTAACTTTATTTAAGAAACAGGTATAAAATGTAATGATAGGTATACCGTTTAATTATTTAATTTAACATCATTTATGTAAGCTTTCCTAATAAATAAATGAATAAATAAGTTAGATAGAAAACTATTTTTAATATTTCTTTATTTTATTGGATGGTACCTACGGCTGAAGGCCTAAGTAGCCAGAGCCGGTTAAATGACATAAAAAATGGTAGGTAGGTGTCGGTATCTACGTACTGGCCACTTAGCGTTATGAGCAAATTTTTCAAAATTACATTGGTGGCATTTTGTCTACATTGCGACAAACTTATTTCACACAGTGGTTTTTTGGTACTAAATATACTGTTGACTGCCGGCAGTCCATTTTGACAGTTAATTTTGTATTGCTAGTGGCTCCTCCACGACCACTGTCACCGGGTCAGATATATTTGTGGCACCACTATACTTACTGTAGCGACATCTAGCGTCGAAAGGAAATGCGAAATAGAAATATTACATCTATAGGGTGAAAACTTCAGTTTTGGCCATTGCCCCGAGTGCTTACTTAGCTTAAAACATTTCGTTAATAACTTTTGCTTGATAATATACTTTTTATCTATGACTTTTAAGTCATAATAACAATAGTAATAATTCAGTTTACATCGAATTAGATGTTTCTTTTATTTTGTCTAAGTTAGTTAAGTATTGATTTCTCGATGTATCTTTTAAAATTTGATTAACAAAAACACATCAATCGGCACCCTTCGCACATTTTAAGTTTAAAAAATAGGTTTTTAATTTACTAAAATAAAACTAAATTTCGTAAGTATATGAATACTTAGTTATATGTTTTTTAATATGTTTGTCCACGAATTTCTCGAAATCTTAAGGCATATCGAGATGATTCTATTTGATTTAAATTAGGTGTATTCTAACTTTGGGAACAGTCTAAGATTCATCAAAATCAGTTTAGTAGTTTCCGTGGGTATGTTATAGTACAGTTCACTAAAACTAATTGTTATTGTACACTAAAACTTAAGAAATAAAAAGTAATTAAAAAAAATAAACTGACTGGCACCGACCTCAAAAAGGTACCTAAATTATAGATATTATATTTTTCCTTTTCAGTTGACAAATACTTTTTGGAGTCTGTAAAATTTTTTTAAGTAGGTTTTTTGTATTGTAAGAATTTAAAAATGTAAAGAAAAGTATAAGATACATTCTTGACAATTTTAGATATAAATTTTGTATTTTATAGATACCTACTTAAGACCATAGGCGAAAGAAGTGAAAAACATCTTAAAGTGGCAACAGCGGGGGCTTTCATCCTACTTAATATAATCATTCGAATGTACATTTGTGAAAGGTATATCGTAATCTTACTGACTTCCTGCGCCATCTATTGCTTAGTAGTTATGATGCGAAAGAAGTGAAAAACATCTTAAAGTGGCAACAGAGGGGGCTTTCACCCTAATTAAAATAATCATTCGAATGTACTTTTGTGAGAGGTATATCGTAATCTTACTGACTTCCTGCGCCATCTATTGCTTAGTAGATATAATGACGTAAATAACATGAAATTATTTTTATGATTTTATATGGGCCTGGATGGGTTTCAATTTATATTATGTTTTGAAGCAGGTAAAAAAAAAATAACATGATTCATTATTAATTGAGACAGCGATTAAATATAACGTATTTTCATAATAATGTGGCGCCATCTATTTTAGTAAGAATCAGTCTTTGTATTTTCCCGTAGGAATAAGGGGTTTTTATTAAATATAAAGAAATTTTCCCGCAATAAAAGGTACCCTATATGTTGACCCGGGTTATAAGCTATTACTTCACAAAATTTGGTAAAAATCCGTCGAGTAGTTTTTGCGTGAAAAGCGAACATACAAACAGACAAACAGACAAACAGACAAACAGACAAAAATTTTAATATCTATCGTTTTGGGGTCTATATCCTGTGCATATCACATAGCAGTAATTTTTTTTTTTTAATCTTTCATGTACAGACTTTTTTCCGTTTCTGTTTTATTATATGTATAGATTATAGGTACATATAGCTTGTTTTTGTGAATAAAAAGTGACTCTGAAAAATTGTGCCACTTTAAAATAAGAAAGAGGGCTTAAGTTACTTGTTTAGGTGTGTATTTAATCCTAATTTCATATTTCACGGAAAAAATCAAGGAAAAAGACTGAAAAAAACTCAAAAAAAAAACCATACAAATAAAAGATGACGTCATAACTCCTCTCCTTTTTCGTTATTTTTCGTGCTACGGGTCAAATTGATTCTTATGGCTTAAAGATCAATCGTTCCGATTTTTATGTCCTTAACACCATTTGCAGCATTTTTGGCGTACCTACCGCTAGGACTACAACAACATACAAGGGGTTTGAGTAACTTTGTATGGACTAGTGGCGTAATTTTTTTTTAATAGTTATTTAGGAAAAGTGAAAAACGAAATATATGTAGCTTTCTTCCGCAAAAAAACACAATATGCAAAAAATTGCACATTGCACTGCATTTAGCAAGACAGCAATACACCTTGCACCGTCACCGATTAGACTACTCTACACGGGTTTTGCCCCAACCCGGGGCATACTCAGGAGATAGTTCGTGCGAAAAAAAAGTAGGCAGAAATGTGTTCTTTATAACGTATATTTAAATAATAATAAATAAAATAAAAATAAAAATTGTTTATTATCAGACTTCAGTCCATAGTTTGTAAGTAACAATATCCTTATAATCTATGTTAGTAAAAGACATGTTTGTAATTATTGTAAGTAAGTATTCAATTTTATTAAAGTATATTGATAAAGGCAACTCACGGGGCTCTTATAACATGAAGTCCCGTGAATCTGCTGAAAAGGGCTGTATCAAATCTGTCACTTATCATACTAAGGACACGATTCCGACTTGCTTGTACTCTCCGCACCAGTGACGCAACTTTCAAGCGCATCAGTGCATAAAAATCCTCCACACTAGCATCAGCAAACATTCCCGATGCGCTACAGTAACGAGGGAGCCGGAAAAGAGCCCTAAATATATTATTGTACTGGACACGCAGAGCTCCATAGCTTTTTTCTGTGAAACTAGCCCATAGGCTGCTAGTGTAAAATGTTTGGCAGAAGGCCTTAAATAGTGTGATTTTAACAGGTACCGAGCACCGAGCAAACCTATGCACTAACATATTGCCACGAACTGATAGAGCTCTGCGTTCCCTTTCAATATCATAATTATCACACAGATTTTCATTGACTATGTGTCCCAGATACTTAAACTGTGTAACACGGTTCAAAGGTACTCTGTTTAATAATAGTGGTGGTATATCTGTTGGGCTGGTGTTGTTGGCCTTGAATAACATGAACTCACTTTTCTTTTCATTGTACCTTAACCCATGCTCCACAGCGTAAGACTCACATACTTTCAACAGTTGCCTCAACCCACCGATAGAGGGGCTCAGCAAGACCATATCGTCTGCATAACTCAAGTTATTGACACAAATATCATCCACATGGCATCCAACATGTGTTCCACTGAGCTCCTCAATCAAATTGTTGACATAGATATTAAACAACCTAGGCGAGGTCAATCCCCCCTGCCTGACTCCACATTCTAGACTATACTCATCAGAGTATGTATTTCCCCATTTAACAATGTTTAACTGATTACTATACCAATAAGAGAGAATATTCACTACATCAGGAGAAACACCCATGCACCTCAGCTTTTCCCACAACTTGTTATATGACACAAGGTCAAAAGCCTTGGATAAATCCAGAAAACAAGCGTATGCAGGGGTCTTTCTCCTAATGTAGTAAAGTCTTGAATGGGTGGTAGGAAAATATTGACGATTCATAAGTACATACTTATTATGTCTATGTGAATAAATAAATATTTTGATTTGATTTTGATTTGAGTAGCTCACAGTGTGTTTTAAAGCCGACAGCACTTTCAGTGGATAGTCCCTCACGGAAGCCGAATTTATTGTCATGCAACGATGTCATTTGGTCAAGTTGTTTATTAAGCAATCCGTCTAAAACTTTTGCAATCAAAGTCGCTAAAGATATGGGTCTGTAGTTTGTCTTATCAGAACTATCCCCTGTTGAGTTTTTCACTATTGGTACTACAACAGTTCTCATAAGGTCCTGAGGCAGATACGAGTGACGTACGCAAAATGTATACAACATGGCTAGTACTCTGCCAATATATCTGTTGTCTTACACAGTCTTCTTACGCAATCAACACTTCTCTTGACGTTTTTGCAGTTGTAACTTATGAAAGTACTATGCTCCATTTAGTGATGCCGAGATATTATCACATAACATGGACTTATCATTTATAACCTCCTGATGCAAGTTGTGCTGCCGTTTAAAGGTTATAAACTTTCTAAACGTAATCCCATCTCGCCAGAAATTGTCGTCCAGGAACGTATGTAATTTGTTCTGCGAAACCAATATTCGAAATGAATTATAGGGCTTTTCCATCTTGGTAATAATCTTCTCCAGAATGACAGTATCGTCGGTCTTCTTTTGTATGTATTCACAAATGTCAGCCTCCGAAGCATCTTTGTTTACATTGGAGATAAAAAGTGGCACTTTAGGGTAAACTGCCGCTTTTAATTTGTTTTCTGGCTGGCTAATTGCCTTTCCTTTTTGACCAATAAATCGGTTCTTATATCTTTTTCGCTGCATTGTAGTCCACTCTTCGTCAGGTTTGTTTTGCTTCCAATCACCACCATTAAATTATTTATTTAACCTACCTATTTATTTAAACTACGGCCAGTTTGACCAACGTATACTGAATTACATTGGTTACATGTTAACTTATATATCCCTGACTTCCCGCTAACCTCCGTTTTTTCCTTGCCGTTGCAAATAGCACGCCGGACGGTATTAGTAGTACGGAAAGCCATGGATATAAAATTTACCATTATCAGTTACCAGAATGACTAAACAATAAGGTAACATCTATTCGTGCATAAATTAGGTACTTACTTAAAAAATCATCTTTTTACTCCTAACTGAAATATATAAATAATCTTTCGAATAAAGAAGAATTTAAAAACCGGTCCAAAATTAAAGGAGATATCGGTTAACATAGACTACCTACATAGAAAAAAATAACCTCCTCTTTTTTAAATTGGAAGTCTGTTAAAAATGGACCGTAGTTGCGCGTATACCTATTAATTAGCAACGTAACTTAATGCCAATTACTGGCCCTTTTAATTAGCAATGAGAATTCGCTAGAAACAGAGGTGATGATAAATTGGTGCAATGCTTATTGCAATTACGTTTGTTACACTACCTACCCCGCCTAATTAACATATGTTTTGGCGCTACAAAATAATAGCTACAACACAGGCAAATTACAAATATTTCGATGTCGTGTTGATTGTATTTGTCAGTGTTTCGCAGATATGAGTTACAGTTCGTAGAATGTTTATAGATTCTCCTTCTTCTTAACGTGTCGATAACGAATTAAAACTTAAACAGAGGGTCTACTCCAAAACGCAAATTGTGAAACTTGTTAAGTATAGGACCTTACCTACCTGTAAGTATAGGAAAAATGTGATAGTAAAAAACCACGAGTCCTATAAGTAGTTTTCAGGCGGGATTCGAACCCGCGCCTCCGGAAATCCGGACCGATGCTCGGACCAACTAAGCTACCGAAAGGCTTACGACTCGTCGAATTTTGCTATCACTTGTTACGCTGTAGGCCAGCGTTGCTTCATCAATGTGAGGATACCCTCGCATCCGATAGAAAGATTTTTATAAATGTTTAACAATCGATTAAGATGAAACAACCATTAAATTGAGATTTTAAATTATTTGTATGCATTTACAATGTAATTATGTAAGTATATGTAGCTTATAGGACTCGTGGTTTTTTACTATCACATTTATATCTGTTATGTTATACCTGTCCCTTGGGGCTCGTTAAAGGAGAGGCGGCGCGGCAAATTGTGCTACCATTGCACAATCCTTCCTTCTTCTCGCAGGCAGACGCGACAGACGTCTAATAAAGTCAATGGCCATATTCAGCAGAACTAATCGCTAAGTCATCGATTACGCATCCGATTACTATTTTCGAATGATCTGCTGAACACACTTTTTAGCGTTTGTTTTGTTTTGACATGACGAATAACCAAAATCACTACATTTAACAACAACTTGCAACTAATCGGCTAATCGCTGCTTCTCATCGAAAATGAATAGCGATGGAAAAGATGGCGTCCGATTGTTGTTAAACGCTGTCAGTCGTCGCGTTTTTTGTGTGCATTCAGCAGATAATTAGTAATCGATGTGTTCTGCTGAATGCGGCCATTGTGACGCACCAACAGATGCGCCCCGGCCCACGATGCGCGCCGCGCCGCCTCTCATGTTGTATCATGTTGTAACAGAATCGAGTGAAAAGGGATTTTGCGTTTCGGAGAACGGTTATAGTGTCTAAACCTGTGGCAATACAAACTGCTGATTCTGATATAGATTGTTGGCTCCATGAGGTAGGTCGAGAATGGTCACAGATTTTTTTATTCACAACAAGGTATTACTTACCTAAGCCTTTTTCGCACCTGATGTTAATTGAAGATAAGACTGAAGATGGAGGCAGACTACTCCCGGAATCCTCAACCACTGAAGAACTGGTTGTCTTAGCTCTAACTGCTGGAACTCAAAAAATTCTAAAAACATTCAGACATAAATAAGATGGTTGTAGCTAGCCATGCGGACGTAAAACAAGTCCTATCACCAACCAAACCTAATACAATACGTTTGGAAAAGCTACAGTCAGCAAAATAGCTTGTCATAAAAATGAAATTTTAACAAAAAACTATGTTTCTTTCATTTCGTACCTATCTATTCCATTTAATATGACTGATGGTAAATGATCGACCAAAATATCCGACCTTTTATACGAATTTGTGAAGGTTATTTCATTCAACATTATACTCTTAAAAATTCAGAAGGAGTAAAGCGTGAATTCTCACCACGTTTTTCCTTTATTATTTTGAGGCTTAACCTTATGGTCTCGGAGAGGCTGTATAATGTAAATGTACTTACTTTATTTATGATTGTTGCGATGAATCTTTAAAACGAATAAAACTCTTTTAAACATATAAAATTAGAATGAAAACAAACGCTCTAACAAATGCTTAATAAATATTTTTACTAATAAACCGCCCATGATACCTAATGCTGATATGGGTGTATAGAATAGCGCGAATGGATAAAATTTGAAATGAGTACCTAATGTGAGAGGAAGTTTGAGGGCCTAAACTGCGTCACGGGGACGCCCGCGCGGTTCCATACAAAAGTGCTCCGTCGCGGGCCCCGTCGCGGAGAGGCGGGCCCCGCGCCCGCGCCTAGTGGCCCATTTCCCCGCGACGGTCGCCCGCGCGGGTGCCCGCGACGGGGCCCGCCAGCGGGCCAGCAGTAGCACGCACGGGCTTGTTCACTTGTTCAGTCAATAGCGCTATGTGATGCGGTTCCACGGAGCCCGCGCGCGTGTCCACGCGGCCCGCGCGCGTGTCTACGGACGGAGACCCGCGACGTGTGCCCGTCGCGGACGCCCGCTTTACTCAGTTTAGGCCCTGAAAGTTACCACAAGTTTTTTGTAAAAACTTCTTTTTTATGACATGCTTTTTTGTTGACTGTACTTTGATATTGTATATATCGTCATCAGAACTAAAGGTGTATTTCAAATTTCAGCTCAATCGGTAACCAGGAAGTGGTGTTATTTACCTAGATACATAGGTAGTTGGAGTGACAAACACGGCGGATTATACTCCCATTTGAGCCACTTGCGAGTATATTTATGAGTAGTTCCTGACATTTATGACGTTCGTAACATTAAACCTTATTTCTCCGTTTAAAGGTGCCATAGAAAGTTTTGATTTAAGTAGGTCGTGAGGCTTCATCTAGTACTATTGTTGATCATAATTCTCCTTCTTTGATCCAATTTAATACTTTTGAATATGAGAACC
This sequence comes from Crambus lathoniellus, assembly GCA_949710035.1. Classification (NCBI taxonomy): domain Eukaryota; kingdom Metazoa; phylum Arthropoda; class Insecta; order Lepidoptera; family Crambidae; genus Crambus; species Crambus lathoniellus. The sequence continues at coordinate 7,742,368 of OX453305.1, read as the reverse complement.
AACGAGGGTGTTACAAATAACACCTACACGTGGAACAAAGGCAAATTTTCATTTAATTACATTTGTCTGAGGTGAGGATCGAACCCACGAACTTTGACTAAGAAAGCAAAGAAATGTATCTTGAATTCATAATTATCCACCGGAGCATAATAAAGGTTTTCTGTGATAACCATCTTTTTAAATCTGAATACCTACTATAAGCCTCGCCGCACACGGTCCACCGACCACAACCACAAAACGCTGCCACCAACCTATATTTTTCCTGTAGTTTTCATTGTCCATCGTTCCAGCAGCGCCACGGTCTCCGATTTGCTTGAAAAAAATACACCATGCAGGCCAATTTTTTACCAGTCGGGAAAAAATACGATTGATTTTTTCCCCCCACTAGATCCGAGGATATACGGGGATTTCTGTGGCGCTGCTGGAACGACGTCGTCCTGGCAGCGCCCCGCTATTTCTCATTAATTACAAAAGCTATAATAAATCTAATAAGACACATATTTTTGCCTTTTTTTTCCATTTCACATAAGCTAATGTCCACCTGTAAATGTCGACAGATTCAGGAGTAATCGTAGGTCACTTGGGGCGCTGCTGGGACGACGTCGTCCCAGCAGCGCCACGGCCAAATCTCAGCAATTCGATTTTTTTACTGAAAACAGTGTGCCTGTTTATTTAGTTCCTTCATCATAGGGTACGGAAAAAATTGAATTTCTACATTTCATCATGGAATAATGATTTTATAGGCATCGAAAAATTATAACCTCAAAAAAAATTTTTTTTGCTCTAACGCCTTTAATTGATGTATTAAATAGCATTTGCGCATTCTTTTATCTTCCTATAAAGGGAAAAAAATAAACCACTCTCGCAGCATTAACTATTCCAGAGAAATCCTAGGTTTAGATTGTGTTCATACATTTAGGCATCGTTCCAGCAGCGCCACACCCAGTACAGCATGATCCAGGGCACCTGTCACCAAACTGAGCATGCCAATATTTAGTACTACCATAGCGAACACGGAAAAAAATCTGATAACGAGTATAACACAGCGAATTTCCGAGAAATAAGCCTTTGATTCAATATTTGCCATACAATTGGTACATTCGAGTAGAAAAGTTTTATTTAAATTCTTTTTAGTGCCACAAACTTAGGGGCTTTAAGCCCCCAGTACAGGCTGTCCGATCATGTTGGCCGACCATGATGGGCCATCGTGTACAGGGGCGGTTTGCGTGTGATTGCCGTCTGCGAGCAACGCAAACCGCCCCTGTACACGATGGCCCATCATGGTCGGCCAACATGATCGGCCATCCTGTACTGGGGGCTTCATACTTCATGTTTACCGGGCTTGTCAAGCATTGCATTGCATCATTGGGGCACAATATCGGTATCGCTATGCGGATCGCAGCTCAGCATTATTATGGTGCAAATAATGCAATGCAAGCAAAGTAATATTAACGTAATAAAGACCGTACGAGCCAAAAAAAACGTTGGCCATTTGTTTCCACATGCCATAGAGAAAGGTTAACCTATGGAGTGTAGGATAGAAGCATGATAGAAGAGGGTAAACCACATCATCCATCATAGCCTGACAAGGAATAGAGTCTAATTTTCTAGCGTAAGCTACATTGTCATAAAAAATATCTGATGCGGTTTTTCTTGAGCTTTATTCCAATAGCATAAACATCTTTTTGCTTTGCACAAATGAGCCGCTATTCCAACCATGCCAAATTTTACAGACTGTAGTGTCATATAGTGACATGACAATGACAGTACAGTTACCTTTGAATTGTAGAGTTATTTGGGCGGTAATTTAGGGCTGTTTATTTATTTATCTGTCGTTGTCAAAAAGTAAATTTCGTATTTGGACGCATTTTGAGAAGAGAGGGGGAACTGGAGGCCACGTGCAAAACTTGTAAAAAAAACGCGCTGCTGGGACGACGTCGTCCCAGCAGCGCCCCAAGTGACCTACGATTACTCCTGAATCTGTCGACATTTACAGGTGGACATTAGCTTATGTGAAATGGAAAAAAAAGGCAAAAATATGTGTCTTATTAGATTTATTATAGCTTTTGTAATTAATGAGAAATAGCGGGGCTCTGCCAGGACGACGTCGTTCCAGCAGCGCCACAGAAATCCCCGTATATCCTCGGATCCAGTGGGGGGGAAAAAATCAATCGTATTTTTTCCCGACTGGTAAAAAATTGGCCTGCATGGTGTATTTTTTACAAGCAAATCGGAGACCGTGGCGCTGCTGGAACGATGGACACTAATTTTCATACATATTATTGAACTTGCAGTCGTCACTGGTTTCTTCTTCTAGCTGTGGCGGCGTTTGGGGCTGTCGCGTTTGGTTCGTGTGCGGCGACGGTAATTGTAGCAAAATCTCTCAAATCTCTCAACTCTGGCCGAAGCTTATACCGGGCGGCGGCTGTCTTATTTACAGCATAAAAGGATTTATCTCAAGAACTTTTGGAATAAATGGGGTAAGTAAGAAATAAAACCACGCAACTTATCGGAATTAACTTTTTTTGGTCGAAAAATATATTCACTATTCAACAGTTGATATTAAATTACATCACATTTACACATAATATATAACATCATGGAATAACATACATACAATTATTATTCATTTGTTGATTTCCAGGGTTTACAAATAAATAATAAAAACATCAAGGAGTGAGTGAATAATGACATCGAGATTAGTTAAAGATGTTTTTCAACACTGAATCAATTCAATTTTTTTTTCATAAAACAGAAAATGTGTTTACGTCAATTTTACTTACAAATATTAATTATGTACATTTTCAACTTTAAATATTTACAAATATATAAGTTTTCAACAAAATGATGTCAATTAAAGATTTTAGTTTCTTTAATTCCCGAGCTTCACCTGCGTTTAATGCCATTAATTAGCGCGCTATTTGATATAATACGCAGGTGTAGCCGGGTCTTAGCGCACTAATTTGATACAATTAGCGCGGTAAGACGCACATGCCGTTATTAAGGCGCTACTCGGAAAAATATGGACTTTTTGATTTAAAACTATAGGACGGTTACAGTTGTTACAAATCTGGTAATAAGACATATATTTCTTCATACCTTTATCTAGAATCGTATAGTTTCAAAAACACGATTTTATGATTTTGCCTCGACACTTTTTATTTTCGAAAAGACCTCTAAAAAATACGAAAAGTGAAGATTATTCTTAAATGGGGTTACTTACACTAATGGAAATTGGTTTAATTAGTGGACACCAATAATATTGAGGACCGTATAGAAGCATATTTTTTAAAATCGCTGTAGTTTTTTAATACGAAGTGATTTTGTGTTTTTTTTGCCTAATCTGCAAAATCGGTCTCGCTCCGCGCGCGTCGTTTTCTCATTGCTATCTCGCTTCAGCACATTTTTTCCGAGTATCGCCTTAACGCCGTTAGGCGTCACGCAGGTGAAGCCCCACATAAGGCTAAGGTCACACTAGTAAAAAAAGTAAATGCGGGAAAACAGGTGGATTTTTTCTAATATCTATCTTTGGCGCTTACAGTCTTTTTAGCATAGACAGCTTATTTTATCCACTGCTTTTACAGCATATGACATGTGATGAGATAATACAGTAAATAACTTTAAAAGCTAGTTTGTTGTTGAATATGGAGTTAAACGTTTTTATGATCGTTCAGTGAAGGTAAGCATATGCTTATCACACATTTTACACACCCGCAGTCCGGCTGGTGTACAACGTTAGAATGGCTGGTGTACATATTTTATTATATATCTTTTTATCCAAAGAAGTACACATAACTTTATTAAAGATACACTGAAATACACTGCAGGTGGGGTACCTGGGTTTCAGTAAGAAAACAGCTCAATTGTGTGATGTACACCCGTGGTCCTAACACACACCATTTGTGGCTCGTGTGCGAGGACGGTTAATGTTTGCCCTCTCAATCAATCGCGTTGACAAAGACGACAGCGCATACGGTCAATTCCAATCACCTATCATTATTAAATGATAGATCATTAGTTAAATATCTTGGTAAGAAAAATATCTAAGCAAATAAGCTCTCGTATGTCTATCTATACTGAGGATAGGTTATTGGGGCTAGACGTAAGTGCGACAAAGTGAGCAATACGAGACTATCTTCTTACTTTATTGTAAGCATTTGTGGGCAGCTAGCGTTTAAAATTTGTCCCAGCCCAAGGACTAAATAAATATATCGTCCATGTCCCAGCTATAATGTTGCCGATGAGCATTCTTATAATATGTTCTGTGAATCTAGCTAATGTATGGCCATTTTAAATGGCAGGAAGAAGCGTGGGCAGGATTTTTAGAACAGCGATTGGAGCAGTAGAAAATGATTTAAGTGTCTTTAACATTATGGATTATAAAATGATTTTACTTTATTATTTAACATATTTTTCGCATTTTCATAAAATTGTTATCAAACCAAAATAAGTTAATAAAAAAATGGTTTTCCATATTTTAAAGTATGGCTCCAATACTCTATTTTATATTTTAATGCATCGCTGAAGAGTTTTTTTTACTAAAGGTTTTTGGCCTTGGCACTAACTAGTGTAACCTTGGCTTAGATTTCATTGAAAATTTAAGACAATTTTATTATACACACATACATAATATACACATCACAACTCTTAATAGTGAATAAATAAATGTTGAATCTAAAGAAAAACTTCAAATACCAATCATCATAAAAATTACATTATCTCAAATATTTACATCTTATCCTACTAATATTATAAATGTGAAAGTTTAGATGTTTGGATGTTTGGATGTTTAGATGTTTGGATGTTTGTTACTCAATCACGCCAAAACGGCTGAACGGATTTGGCTGAAATTTGGAACACAGATACTTTGGAGCTTGGAGAGGAACATAGGCTACTTTTTATCCCGGAAAAGTATCACATTCCCGCGGGATAACGTCGTGTAGTCCACGCGGGAGAAGCCGCGGGCGGAAAGCTAGTATTTAAATAAAACAACAACTAAAGGCGCGCTTACACAAGAAACTGAAGTTGCACAATTCTTGTCAATCCCCGCCTTATATGACGTCACGACCACATAAATGTCAAAATGTAGCAAACCGTTGCTAAGATACGGCCACACAATACCACAAAATATGGAGCAACATAGCTCCACTGAATTTCTCCAGATTGATCCATTTGACAGGCAATTATTGCGAAAAAAAAATGACCATGTACACGCGCCTTTACAATTAATAATCTAGGTTTTTTAATTAGTTTTTTTTTATTATTAATAGCCTAATAGTATTATCTTACACATAAAATTGAGCGCATATTAGGCGATTGCCTTAAAATTTAAAATAAATTTATATAAAACAATCATTCGATCACGAAATCAATCTTTTCACATTATCGTTGATTTTTATATCACTTCGCACTTTAACTCATTACTTAATAATTTAAACAAATAGATACGTACAGTTATCAATGTACAAATATAATAAATAAATTAATGAAAAGAAATAATCATTTAATTCCGAGATATATTTTCACTTAAAGTTGGCATAAAGGTATTCATTACGATTGATACTCATTTACACATTAAAATATATCTTTCTTTTTTCTTTATCTGTAAGTATATCCATATTACTAATAAAAAAAAGAATTAAAATTGTTTTCTTTACACAAAGGGGCAGGTACGGTTGATTGAGGTAATACGGTAAGGTAAGGTAAATAAAATACATAAACAAACCAGCTGTTAACAAAAAGTACTTCAGAACCCGCTTTGTCTATCAATAATATAATAATTAATGTAAGTTTTACGCAAACCGGATGAAGACTGAAATAAGAAAGATTTTTGCAAAACCTTTATAGGTTTTGTTACAACGGTATTATAATGTACAACTCGAACAAGTCAGAAAATAATAAACTTTTTACTCTAAAATAGGTACTTACTATAACGAACAATAACTAACAATACTGTGGGTGATACTTCGATAGCTATGGCACAGAAACATATATTGTTTTACATTTTTATTATATAACCTACCTACAATAATATTCAAAACAATATTCAATACTAAAATCAACAAAAACATTATTTTGAGCATTCACACTTACAAAATGTTAAGTACATTTATTATTTAAAGAACATTAGTATCCTGATTTCCGGATTCTACATTATTATTATTAATAACCTCTTTATTTTTTGAGTTTTACTGCCAATTTGGTAATATTTACTCCACTATTTTTTCATTTGTTAGATCCACGTCAATAGCCACGATTTCTTCAAAAAATTTAAACTCAACCGACCCAAACCGATTGCTACCGAATATAATTCAAAATAAATTGGAATACATAAACGGTTTTGTAAATCTTAGTAAGCTGTGGAACACAACGCGGGAAATCAAAAATATACATGATGAAAAACGACATATTTTTTGATTACTTATTCTTAGGACATATTAATCGAACACAATAAGAATTTTGGTAACGTCGACAGCACAACAGAATTTGCATGCTTACATTAAAAATGGTCTTATGACATAGTTTATAAGGGCTCATTTTATAGTGACACCGTTAGTGGAGCCCTTGGCACAGAATAATATTTGTCCCTTGGCGCAGTGGTTAGCGCGCTCAGCGGGCCGATCGCGGTAATTCTATGACGCATTAGTCAAGTGTACGTGCAGTTGACGTGCAAAACCGTTTTGCGCGGCTTTGACAGTGCGACAACGTTTTCTGTTCCGGTGGTAATCTTTGGAACTAAAACAGTTTTCATACGACTATTTTGACAGCTAATTTCGTATTGCAAGTGGTTCCTCTGTCACGGATGTTACCGGATCAGACAGGATTGTAGGAATAAGGGCGTTTGTGCACTACCACTGAATTTTACCGATCCGGAAAAAAACGGATGCTTGTATTTAATTAATTAATTATAAATGATTAATTATTAAAATACAAGCATCCGATTTTTTCCGGATCGGTAAAATTCAGTGGTAGTGCACAAACGCCCTAAAGGTTTGCGTGACAAGGACGTACCCAGGGGGGGGGGGGGGGGGGGGTCCAGGGTGTCTGGACCCGAAAGTGTCCATTAAACCGCGGGATGGGCGGGTGGCGGGGCGTCCTAACGGCTATCGCACGCACAGATTACTGTCTGTTTTTTTAAATATCTGCTTATTATATAATATAATTGAATCTGTTGTTTTAGAAATCACACATATAGGTAGTTAAAGTAAACCAAATTTTACAGAAGAGACGAAAAATCGATTTGTGGCAAAAATTTGAATGCATGAGTATGTCATTTTGTTGTCCATCCATTAATTTATAAAATACTTACTAGGTATACACAAATCTCCTAAAATATAGTTTCAATAACAGAATAATGATATTTTAAAATATTGGAATTGGGTGCTATTACTAAAAAAGGGGAAAATTATTATGTGGTTTCTAAAAAAAATACTGAATATGTGTTGTTTATGTAAAACGCCATTATAAAAATAACAATTTAATATCGCGTAGACCCGGATGTGTGTCATTTCTACGAAGTCAAACTTCAAGACCCAAACGCGATGAAGACGCGTTGCATAGAATTACGGCGATTGGCCCGCTGCTTTGGCAACTTTTGGTCGACCAACCAAAAACTTGCTACATTTTTACTAGCTCCACTGTGCTTCGGAAGACATGTGAAGGCGTTGGTCCTGGCTGCATTTGCAGTCGTTAATACCCACCAAATTGCATTAGGCTCGCGTGGTGAAATAATTATGGCCCACTTTCGTTATCCATCCGTGAACCCTCATTTTCACTAGTCGATAACTTGGTCGATATACTTAGAGCATACGAGGACTTCCCGCAGGCAAGGAAACGACTAATGAAAGTAATTAGTAGATAACGCGGTCGGTAAACCGCATTTGAGAGTTCACCACAGCAGGCATCGACAAATGAAATAAATAAATCATGCATTTCAGTAAGATTTCAGTTAAACCTCCAGCCCCCATGAGCCCTATCAGCTAGTGAAAGAGAGCCTTTAAGACTCAAGGAAGGCTGACCTCAGCAGTAGGGACTTTAAATAGCTGATGATGATAATAATCAACTGAAAGTTTGATGTGCTGTTGGCTGTCATTTTAATTACACTTATAATAAAGAAATTATCCTCGTCTCAGGGTTCTGTACCTCATAATATTAGCACTTTAAACACTTCACACTCTTTCATTTTCACAGTCACTTCCATTTGGTACTTTTATTTACACTTTCCTCCCGTGGATGTATGCTGCAACAAAACGTATAGATTAATTATGGCCATTTATTATTAAAGCGGGGTCTGTCGCGTTTTTCGCTTCCGAAAAAATCAACTTTGTGATTTATACAGAATGTTGAGAAGGAATAGGAGTATTTTTTATTAAAATTCTAAATGAGGTTTTTCAACCATAATAATTTGATTTAACAATATTTAATACTAGTATTTTTGAGAAATCTGAATTACGTTGGATAGGGAGATTATAAGTACTATTAAACGATAGTACCATTAAAAGTTAGATTTATTTTGATTGAGTGGTGTTCAATTACCTATCTATACATTTTATTTTTTCACTTATACCTAGTAAATTTCAGAAAATGTTGCTTTGCGGTCTTTGTAAACTAGATTTTCTAATACGACGAGAGAGGCCATTCTAGTGCTACATCTACTGGTTTTATATAAACTCACCGTCATAAATCATGTCCTGTGAGGGCACTTAGGGCAGCTAGGTAGCAAAGGCGGTCTCTGCGACCGGAGGCCGTCCTGAGGCCGTCCTGAGGCCGATACGACGAGAGTGGCCATTATACCTTATTTTATTTAATATGTATGTAGATTAATATATAAACTCACCGTCATAACATGACCTGCGAGGGTACTTCGAGCAGCTAGCAAGCAAAGGCGGTCTCTGCGACCGGAGACCATCCTAAGTCCGATACGACGAGAGTGGTCATTATCATGCTACCTTATTTGATTTAATATGTATGTAGATTAATATATAAACTCACCGTCATATTATGACTTGTGAGGGTACTTAGGGCAGCCAGCAAGCAAAGGCCGTCTCTGCGACCGGAGACCATCCTGAGTCCGATACGACGAGACTGGCCATTATCATGCTACCTTATTTGATTTAATATGTATGTAGATTAATATATAAACTCATCGTCATAACATGACCTGTGAGGGCACTTAGGGGCAGCCAGCAAGCAAAGGTGGTCTCTGCGACCGGAGGCCATCCTGAGTCCGATACGACGAGAGTGGCCATTATCGTGCTACCTTATTTGATTTAATATTTATGTAGATTAATATATAAACTCACCGTCATAATATGACCTGTGAGGACACTTGGGGCAGCCAGCAAGCAAAGGCGGTCTCTGCGACCGGAGGCCATCCTGAGTCCGATACGACGAGAGTGGCCATTATCATGCTACCTTATTTGATTTAATATGTATGTAGATTGATATATAAACTCACCGTCATAATATGACCTGCGAGGGCACTTTGGGCAGCTAGCAAGCAAAGGCGGACTCTGCGACCGGAGGCCATCCTGAGTCCATTACGATTTATTGATGGTATATACTCGTATTTATAGATTAAAATATAAAAACTCACCGTCATAATATGTCCTGTGAGGGCACTTGGGGCAGCTAGCAAGCAAAGGCGGTCTCTGCGACCGGAGGCCGTCCTGAGTCCGATACGACGAGAGCGGCCATTCTAGAGCTGCAATTCCTCTTGAGTCTCTGAGTTCCTCGATACCTGTAGAGCCGAGAACTTCAAAGGATTTATAAGATTAACTGACATTCGTTTAATAGGTACATTAGGGCGATAAATAAACAATGAGATCGTCAAGCATGATTTGATTGCATTTGAGTCGAATGCTGAATTCAATATTCAATAATTATGTCATTCATAACCTACAGTTTGTAGAACAGCGAAAAAATTCGGAGACTTCCTTATAACCTTATAGGTTATTTTTTATTTAGTGCAAAAACTTTAACATGTCGTTCAGACCATGAAACTAAACCACTTTCCCGAAAAATGAGTTTCCGGAGCTGACAAAACTTTTTGATCTCCCGTACAAACTGACGCAGCCAACTCAACAAATTAATACGGGAGGTTCAATTGGGTATTTGACTATTGTGAAAATGTAGATATTTAATAATGACATTCAGAAATATAACATTATTAAATAACAAATGTGAAAAAATTTATTCAATCTGTATTATAACAAGCGAATTATGAGCTTCTTAATTGTGACTCTAGCTATCTCTTTCTAAAACGAAATTTTCTATGGCGAGAGTATGGCGCTATCATGGAAGTATAATACTTCCATGGGCGCTATAGAAATATGACGTCACATTTCTATGGCGCTCTCCTTGTCTAATTAGAAAGTTTGATGCTCTATATCGCTGAAAATATGCATGATATTTGAAAATAAATATCTATGTTGTGTTGCTACTAATTCAATAAACATTTTAAGTCAATAAAAAATTTTCACTCAAATACCCAATTGTTTTTTTCTTTTCCGGACCCATGTGTCTAGGGAAGTTTCGTGGTCTGAACAACATATTAAAGTTGGTGCACTGAATAAAAATAACCCTGTATTTTTAATATTTAAATTATAAATGCTAAAAAACGAAAGCAATGTTTTCATGGATCACGTGATCTTTATTTCTTTAATCCATCATAACTTAATCTACCAAATGGACTTAGGTGTATAGTTATAAGAAGTTTAACTAGTAGTAGTTAAAATTTCGATTTTACCGGTAAAAAAAAATTCAAGGAAGCCTCCGAATTTTACCTCGGTTCTACAAACTGTAGGTAATCACTGTTCATACATAACACAATCCATGATTAACTGCCTGCCTGTTGGAGGCAACAGGTGACCGAAAGTCTGGCAATTATTTTGCTTACCGCATAAGCCTAGCGATACAAAGCAAAGGGTCAATGCCGCCAGTCTTTTGTTACGTACGACGGACGTATGTACGAGGCGTACCTTGCCTCGAACAGGTGAGTTCTGTTAGTGGGTTGTTTTATTCGTAATTGTTTGCCATATTAATGTCTTGATGTTGAAAACCAATAATAAATTCATAGTACATAATAATATTACAAATTGCTGAAGTTACTATAACAGTAGGTATAATAACTGTTACAGTGCCACAAACTTTGCTGTGCCGGTGGCCAAAATGTGAAACTAGCGTGTTTTTTTTAATGTCAATCTGCTGTCAAGTTGATGTCCAACCATAGCGCTGCTGGCGGCTGAAGTTATTAGAAGTCAGGGCCGGTTAAATTACTACAAAAAAAATAAAAACGTACGTAGCGCCGCTGTCACCGGCACAGAAAAGGTTGTGGCACTGTACCTACACGCCTAAACCAGTGAACCAACTTCAAAAAAGTGTAAGTATAGACTTTGGAGAAAGTCGTATAGATCTTTATAAAAAAACTTACTACTTACGTACTACCTTTTATAAAAAAAAACAAAGTTATTAAGATAACAAGATGGATGGATGGATAAAACTGAATCCCACTAAAAAATTGTCCACCAACATTTAAGAATGTTCAACGCCCAAGTCACATAAAACCTAACTATATTAAATAAAGAAATCGCAGTAAAGAACATTAGAGTTGGCTTGGCTTTACTGAGAGATTTCATTACTTTTTAACCGACTTCTAAATCAAAAAGGAGGAGGTTCTCTATTCGTCTGTATGTATGTTTTTTTTTTTTGTGTATGTCCACCGATTACTCGAGGACGGCTGAACGGATTGAAATGGTTCAAACGTTATTACATCAGGTTGGTTTCCAAGTTGGTCCCATTTTTTGAAATTTTGAAATCGGTTCAGTAGTTTTCAGGAAATCTTGAAAATACTGTCGTTTTCGTTACCACTTTATGTGAATTTAATACGTATCTTTAGGCATAACTCCTTTGTTTATAAACCGATTTAGATGATTCTTGTTTTGTATAAAAGGGGATACCTCAAGGTATTTTAACCGACTTCGAAAAAGGAGGTTTTGAGTTTGATCACATACCTATTTACCAAAAAACACGTAATTTGCCAGCACGATGCACTAAAAAGAGTGAAATAAAAATTATTTTTATAAAAATAAAACCGCCTTCTAAAAAACCACATCAAAAAAGTAAGAAATAATTCCTCACCAAATAAATAACGTAAGTACTTTGAAGTCGGGCGTGAAACATGTACAATTTTTTGTTGTTTTTGTTGAAACCCGCCCGACTTCAAAGTACTTACGTTATTTATTTGGTGAGGAATTATTTCTTACTTTTTTGATGTGGTTTTTTAGAAGGCGGTTTTATTTTTTTAAAGAAGTAAGCAGCTCCAGCAAGAGTTTGGCTAGTTTTTTATACAACATGTTTTTGGTGGGATTTCATATCTTTTTGCAGAAAGCCTAAGTTTTTTAAACATCAATTAAAGGGCTCATCACACTTAATAACTTTTGTTAAGGATACATTTTCATATCTCACATAGTTTAAGTGAGCTCTCAGCTCAGGGTACCTACTTGATCAGATACTCCTGACCTTAAATTTTTGTATCTCAAGAGAAAGGTCCAACCACGCTAAACCACGGTGTGTGTATACAGTTTACTATATGACGATAATTTCAGCGTTCTAAACTTATCCAAAGGTATTCAAATAGAGGCTTGAAAATACGCTGAAATGGTTTCAGTAAAGGATGGTACGGCAGTGCTTGCTTCGCGCTCGACTTGACGTGGGCATTGCCGTGCCCCCAGATCTTACGGTCGCGGAGAGAATGCTGTTTAATAATTAAATTTTGATAAATTGTATACACACACTTGTTTACAACACATTTTTTTAATTACTCAGAACAAAGATTTTTCTTATCCATCCATTAGGATAAGGAAGGCCAATGTCCCGGCAGTGGGGACATTAAATGGCTGTATAAAGATTTAAGGGAATGGAATTGTTCATCTTCAATTGTTCTCAATTGTGTTCCATATATTTTAGTCGAGTAAATCTTGTACTTTTCTATGGAACACCTATTTTTTTTTCGCGATTCTGTGGTGTACAGAAAGGTCGTGGATTCGAGTATCGAGTCCCATCGGAGCTACCTAGTTGTGAAACAGGTAGATTTTTAGTAATACTTCATTTTCAATAATAAAAATTGCATTGTGAATACAAAGAGGTAAAAATAATAAGAGTACAAAACATAATAGTCACAAGCATGGAAATAGACTACATACTGAGGTAACAGTATTAAGTCTAGCTCCATGGTCACAAGTTATACCATAAACTTGAATCGTATTAGTTACGTGGTCAATAAAAATTCCATCAAGCCAACGTGTTTAACTTGATGCGCATTAAATTGTATTTAAATTCGGATTATGTTATCCATTCCATCAATCAAATATGTTTCAATGTGTCGAATTCCAAACAATCAAATTCCAATTAATCCGAACGGCTCGGGAATGTCCCTCAAATATGTCCTCTCTTGTCCCTCAAAAACCTTTGACGGGATTTATTTGCCTTCAAACCTGCTTAATATGTCGAAGGCTAGCACATATTTACTGAATGCGTAAGAAAAAACCGCTATTTAACGAAAAGATAAGCTGTATTACAAACGCGGTAATTTTTTTTATTTGCATTTGAGCACATTATTTGGACAATCAATGGAAGGATGTAGGGGATCATTGTAATATCATGATATTTTCACTTCTCATGCTCGTAAAGTTCGTGTTTATGTTGGGTATAGGCTGCATAAAAACGCTTTTTATGCTCTAGTGCATAAAGTAAAATCTTCGTCTATGTCACAGTCTCTAAGACAAAGGTCGTCAGGTAAACAGTCACACACGCAATTAAACTTCGTTAAATAAACTGGTTGTTTCATTCTGTTTCTTAATTTTTGTACATAATCCATGTTAAATTATTAAATAAATAAAACTACTTGGGCAAAATTAATGAGTTTTGCAAGAAATAATTATTTCAAGAGCATTATGGACTACGATCTATGCTAAGTAAAGGCTTGAGCACACCAAACGCGGGTCAGAAGCAGAGCAGGTCAGTAGCAGCGCGGGAGCGCGCGGTAGTCGGCACACTGAACGCAGCAGCAGTTTCAAAGCAGTTGCAACGCGGGCCCGCGTTCACTGTGACGGGTTCTCCCACAATCGCAGCTTGTATGTAACATTCCTATAATATTTGTCTTTTAAATCATATATACATTTATTTTTACGAACTAATTCTTTTAATTTTTCACCGGAATCCATCACGAATATCAAAAAATACAACTCTCGTCAACTGCTTTCGACGCGCTGCGCTGCACTGCAAACGCCCTGCCTCGGTGTGTCATGCTAACATGGCCGCCATAGTTATACAACAGCGCGGGCCCGCGCTAAAACTGCTCTGCGCCGCGCCTGCCCTGCTTCTGCCCCGCTCCCGCGCCGCTGCCGCCGGTTTGTAGTCCGGCAGATGCAGTGCGGCCAGGGGGGTGTCACTCCGCAGTTTAGGTACGTTCGGACGGCGCGCCTGCCGGGCAGGCGTATGGCATAGAAACGCTCCGTAAACTTAATTCACCTGAGTTAATTCACCTAGGTGAATTAAGTATACTATTCGTAAACTTTAATCACCTGTACCGCTGGTCACAAAACAAAAGACATATATTTAAAATAAGAAGTAAACTTTATTCACCTAAGTTAAAATGGATCACCTAGGTGAATAAAACCTACTCTTGGTAAACTTTAATCACCTGTAAGTACCGCTAGTCACAAAACAAAAGAGATATTTAAAATAATCACCCCAGCTAAAAATCTAACGGACCATTTATAGAAAATGGCTTACATATATAGAAAATGGCTTATAATACCTATGACCATTTTTTAGTTGAACGCTGAATCTGCGTTGTTTTGGAGTGCGCTTGGTGTCTGCGTTATTTTAAAATGCAGCGATCAGATCAAGTTGTTTTCTATTAAACAATTTTATTCGTTTACCTACTTAGAGTAGTGTGGAAAGTTTGCTTTGAGGAAACACGTAATAAACTTATAATAGATTGCAGGAAAATTGTGTGTCAATATGACAATCATAAATAAACTATCATAAGCACTCATTGAGCCAGAGTTTTACTGATAAAAACATTCTTCATATATAAAAGTGAATAAAGTTTACTTAAAAGTATACTTTATGCACCTAGGAGAATAAGGTGAATAAAGTTTTGTGAAAGTAATTTTAATGCACCCAGGTGATTAAAGTTTACGAATAGTAAACTTAATTCACCTAGGTGAATTAACCCAGGTGAATTAAGTTTACGGAGGGCATAGAAATTAGGTCCGCAAAAGAGCTAGAATATATGCGATAGAAAGAGATGCAACGACAACGAGTGGCCGTACCTAATTTGCCTGCGCCGTACAAGCTGAATTCTACTTTATTGCGTTATAGTTAGAGTTGCTATTTATTTAAATGACTTAGCGGAGTGAACATCTATTACAAAGTAACTATTAAGTAATCTGTGGTGCGGCGCGGTGCGGCGCAGAGCAGTTTGAGCGCGGGCCCGCGTTCAAATTTAGTGTGACGTAGTTTATAGAGTTTCTTGTATTACAACCTACAAATATTATTCTGTGTTACAACATGCGCGGGCCCGCATTCAAACAGCGCTGCTCTTGACCTGCGTTTGGTGTGCTCAAGCCTTAACTGTGCTGCCACTTCCACATATATAAAAAAAAGAAAAAGAAAGTTTTCCCGCCAATATGGCGAATTTTTTATTTTTTCTTTTTTGCAATATTGTAATTTATTTTTCTCACACTCGAAGTGAAAAGCAGAGTGTATAACTCGTATATAAAACCCATTTTACCCTCGAATTGACTATCCATCCTCGCCTACGGCTCGGGTGGATATATACGTCTCGGGTAAAATGGTATGTTTTATGCACTTGTTGTACAATCTACTATTTTTTATAAATAACTTCACAAAATATTAGTGACTTTATGTCGCCATTAAAGGCTTTGCATGAAAGCCATAGAGTAAGCAATAACTACGTAAAAATGAAAACTGTCTTGAGGCCTCATTTCCACCTTTGTTTAGTAACTTTTGAACGAAACGCGCTTCAGTGCTGCTCTCTCAGGTATTCCCTGGTACGAATCATCCCACGCGTCAGTAGTGCGCCATCACTCTAGGTGCATCGGCGTGTGCGCAGTGCGCTTATAAAGTACGTGGGTGACCAAATCATAATTTCCCCTAACTGTGATGTAGACGCTACTGAATTGGAATAACCCATTTGTAAAGCTTACAATAAGAAAGTTCATTTACCAAATTATGGTTTTGAAAAAAAAAAATACGACTGTTTAATCACAATAGAGCCAACGCGCACTTGTGATTTTTAGTCGACCGATGATAGTTGGTCGATAGTTTAGTTGAATCCGGGCGCGCGCTCACAAAGTCCTTCATGCACAGGCCGATAGTTGTGCGATAGTTGTACAACTATTGGCCAGTCATTTTTGATAGTTCGATACTGAATGCGCAGTCTACCGTACCGATAGTTGGGCGATAGTTTAGTTGAATGCAGTGCGCGCGCTCACATAGTCCTTCATGCACATTACCGCCCGGCCGATAGTTGTGCGATAGTTTGATCGTACAACTATCGGCCAGTCATTTTTGATAGTTTGATCGGTCGATAGTTCAATCGTCAGTGCGCGCACTGCCATTTAACTCTATACTGAATCCGAGAACGATCAAACTATCACCCGATTAAAAATCACAAGTGCACGTTCGCTCTAAGTACAATTATGTTAATTTTTGCAAGAGTTTGATTTTTGTTTATAGTTCAATTCATCTAAAGCAAGTGTTTAGTTTTGTTAAAGTATTTAGTAAGAAATAAAGTTGATTGGTCATATTATAACTTATTTGCTTTCATCAAATTAAAGTGGTAAGAAAAAATTCCTCGTGATGCGTGGCATAAACACATATATGCACGCCGCGGGGGACACCCTGCGGCGAGCTTTCTAGGAAAATTTTGGACGCGAGCCCTCTAGGGTTATACCATCAGGTTTCTTGCTACCGATGACGATATCCTTTAAATAATATGTTATAGGAACGTTATCAACTTATGCCTCGTTGCTAAAACTACCATTCGTCTGTAAAACTGAGACAAGTTGCTTTCTATTATCGATATCGCCAGTAAAATAGAAAGACAATGTATGGGATTGACATTAGCGATCGAAATGTCACGTGACCGCTAATGTCAATCCCATACATTTTCTTTCTATTGTACTGGCGATATCGATAATAGAAAGCCACTTGTCTAGGCCCTTTGATCATTATTTAAACAAAGAAGAATGAACTTCGATAAGATATCGTGCATTTTAATACATACATTTTAATGTTAGCCTATTTGAGATTTTAAATTATTTTATCTACACTCATGTTATAATATTCGAATTATGAACTCATGCCTGAACGTATACTGATACACTTTATGCCGTAGTCAACTTTAAAAAATAAAGCTGCTGTATCCGGGTGTTTCATAATGACCATTATGAAACACCCGGATACAGCTGTCACTCATTATAAAACACTTATATTTCTTAAATTTACAGTCTCCATGGCAACCGTAGGATTTACCGGCCCTGACTTCCAACTCTTTCAAGCCCTTCTTTAGCCGGCAACAATCAGAAACGTTTTTAAAATTAGAATTTTGAATTTAGAAGGAATAGACCGTATAGACTCCTATGAGTGGGGTTTGGCACCAATTCACATTTTATCCTACTAATATTATAAATGTGAAAGTTTAGATGTTTGGATGTTTGGATGTTTGTTACTCAATCACGCCAAAACGGCTGAACGGATTTGGCTGAAATTTGGAACACAGATACTTTGTAGCCTGGAGAGGAACATAGGCTTCTTTTTATCCCGGAAAATTATCACATTCCCGCGGGATAACGTCGTGTAGTCCACGCGGGCGAAGCCGCGGGCGGAAAGCTAGTAATTAATATTGATTTGCTTTATTTTTGAAATATATAATAAATGTAATGAGTGTAGATAAAGTAGTGTATGAGACTGCACATAACTCGGTATTATGCGACAGTCACATAAACTACTATTATGAATTTTATTCATAACACAACAAGTATAATTAGCCTGTTTTATAAAAGAACATGGAAGTTTGTAAAAACACACCTATCTAATAATAAGAGATTTTCTATTTATAACTTTAAGTAATAAAATCTCCTAATATAAATTGAGTAAGCTTGATCTAGTTAAATATAGAAAGAGGAATCAATTTCATAAAACAGAATAAAATAGCAATTTTTTAGATTAGTAGCAGCGAGAAAACTAATATTTACTTACAGATATAAAATAAAAAAATATCAAGCACAAATGTGTATTCCGCTTTGAAATGAAAACGGGGCCTACGTAATATTTTCTTATAATAAATCTGAGCAATGAATACATAAAATATAATGTAGATTCTTATGTCTGCTAATATTATAAAAAGAAAAGATTTTATATTTTGTTTGTTTA
Organism: Crambus lathoniellus; assembly: GCA_949710035.1. Classification (NCBI taxonomy): domain Eukaryota; kingdom Metazoa; phylum Arthropoda; class Insecta; order Lepidoptera; family Crambidae; genus Crambus; species Crambus lathoniellus. The sequence goes on along the minus strand of OX453305.1, from coordinate 7,723,903 downwards.
TTTGTTGTGTTTGTAATGGATACAATAATAAAACTAGGTATTGTCGACTGATTTTAAAAATGCTTTCACTATTAGAAAGCTACATTCTTTTTAACGAGGAACCCGTAGCGCAGTGGTTGGTGTGCTCGGCCGGCGATCTTTGAAGTTAAGCAACTTTACCAATGGTCGGTCACGGGTTGGGTGACCAAAAACTTTTCATCTCGAGCTCCTCCGTGATCCAGAAGGCACGTTAAACCGTTGGACCATACTACATTTGCAGTCGTTAATACCCACCCAATCCGCATTGGGCCAGGTGGTTCCCCATTCTCCTTATCCATTGATAAGGAAAGCCAGTGTCCAAGTAGTGGGGACATTAAATCGCTGATGAGGATGATTATGATTCTTTGTAAGTGACATAGACTATATTTTGTCCCGATAATCTCACGAGAAAGGGTACTACGCGGGTATAATCGCGCGAAGCAACTAGTTTTTATAATAAGGAAATATATAATAAATAAACAAGTAATGTATTTAAAACACTTTCACGGATTTTTTCACGCAATTTATTCAAAAACTTGGTTAAATTTTAGTTGTTTTTTGAGATTTTTTGGTTTATAGGTATATTCTTTTCAAGAATATCATCATTTCAGCCGTACGACGCCCGCTGCTGGGCATAGGCCTCCCCCAAGGATCTCCACAACGATCGGTCCTGCGCTGCCCGCATCCAGCGGCTTCCCGCGACCTTGACCAGATCGTCGGTCCACCTTGTAGGGGGCCTGCCCACGGAACGTCGTCCGGTTCGCGGTCGCCATTCGAGAACCTTTCCGCCCCAACGGCCATCGGTTCTCCGCGCTATGTGTCCCGCCCACTGCCACTTCAACTGAGCAATCCTTCGAGCGATGTCGGTCGTTTTAGTTCTCCTGCGGATCTCATCATTTCTGATTCGATCGAGCAGGGAAACACCAAGCATCGCTCTCTCCATTGCTCTCTGGGTAACCTTGAGCCTTCTTATGAGACCCATAGTAAAAGACCACGTCTCGCTTCCATAAGTCATAACTGGCAACACACACTGGTCAAAGACCTTAGTCTTGAGACATTGAGGAATTTTGGACGCAAATATATGCCGGAGCTTCCCAAACGCTGCCCATCCGAGCTGGATTCGACGAGAGATCTCTTTCTCGAAGTTGGACTTACCTAATTGGATTGTCTGTCCTAGGTAGACATAGTGGTCAACAACTTCGAGTGTAATGTTCCCAACATTAACTGGAGCGGATGCAACATGGGCATTGGACATGATTTTCGTCTTATCCATGTTCATCTTCAGACCCACTCTTTGGGAAGCATTGCTGAGATCTTCGAGCATTGTGTTCAGGTCTTCCAAAGTCTCAGCCATGAGAACTACATCATCGGCAAACCGCAGGTGTGTTAGGTACTCGCCATTGATGTTAATGCCGAATCCTTTCCAGTCCAGTAGCTTAAAAATATCCTCCAACGCAGCTGTGAACAGTTTGGGAGAAATGACGTCTCCCTGTCTCACACCTCGCTGTAGTTGGATAGGATTAGAGCTCTGGTTCTGTAATCGGACCGACATGGTGGCGTTTTGGTATAAGTACCTCAGCACCTCGATGTACCTGTAGTCTATTTGGCACCTCTGGAGAGACTGCAGCACTGCCCAGGTCTCGATCGAATCAAAGGCTTTCTCATAGTCCACGAACGCCAAGCATAGTGGCAAGTTATACTCTTCGGTCTTCTGTATATTTTGCCGCAGCGTATGAATGTGGTCTATGGTACTATAACCTTTTCGGAACCCGGCTTGTTCGGGAGGTTGGAAGTCGTCGAACCTGCGAGCGAGACGATTCGTAATGACTCTCGAAAACAACTTGTAGATATGGCTCAGAAGCGAGATGGGTCGGTAATTCTTCAGGAGAGTCTTATCACCCTTCTTGAAGAACAGCATCACATCGCTTCTGCCCCATGCCTTTGGCGTTTTGCCCTCGAGGATGACAGAGTTGAAGAGCTTCTGGAGGACCTTAAGTATCGGCTTACCGCCCGCTCTCAGAAGTTCTGTTGTGATTCCGTCATCGCCCGCCGCCTTGTTGTTTTTGAGCTGCTTGAGAGCCATTCTAATCTCGTACAGGCTGACGTCCGGGATATCTTCGGTATAGTGTCGGGTAAGTTTGGCTCTAGGTTCTGTAGCCTTACTTTCAACAGGTGTTTGTGTGGAATATAGCTGTCCATAGAAACTCTCAATCTCCCTCAGGATTTCAGGTGTTGATGAAATGATACTACCGTCCTCAGCTTGCAGCCTCGTCAGTTGACTTTGCCCTATAGCCAGATCTCTAGCGAACACTTTGGAGCCTTTGTTCCGCTCAATGGCCTCTTTAATACGCTCGGTATTAAATTGGCGAAGGTCGCTTGTCAAGGACTTGGAGATCTGCCTATTTAGCTGTCGATAACGAAGGGCATCCGCTGAGTTCTGTAGTTTCATTTCGTTTCTCTGATCCATGAGTCGGATAGTATGGCTGGAGAGTTTCTTTAATTTAGGACGGTGGGTTTTGTAGTGCTTGGACCCTACCGTGCGGACAGTGTCCACCACCATGTTGTATAGATCGTCCATATCGATGCTGTTCTCAAGGGCTTCGAAGCGGTTTTGGAGCTCGAGCTGAAAGCACTCGGGGTTTTGAATTTGAGCCGGTATTGGTCGGAGCGTAGATTTTATTAGTCGAGATCTTTCCAGCTTGACGATGATATTCAATGTGCCTCTAAGCATGCGGTGATCGCTTCCCGTCTTTACGGCGTTGATCACAACGACATCATTGAATAGTTGCTTCCTCGTTGACATAATAAAATCTATCTCGTTTTTGACTTTACCGTCCGGACTAATCCAGGTCCATTTGCGGCTTACGGGCTTCTTAAAGAAGGAGTTCATCATGTAGAGGTTCTCCCTCTCCATGAAGTCTGCCAGCATCTGGCCCCTTTCGTTCCGTTGCCCAAATCCAAATTGCCCCACTCTCAACTCATCACCGCAACGTTGCCCCAACTTAGCAATAAAATCCCCCATCACAACCGTGTAGTGGGTTTTGTAGCTATGCATGGCTTTAGAGATCTCCTCATACATAGCCTCCACTTCGACATCGTCGTGTTTCGAGGTCGGAGCGTAGACCTGAATGACATTCAGCGAATATCGTTCCGATATTCTGAGTATTAGGTACGCTACCCTGCTCGAAACACTTCCGATGGTGATCACGTTGTTGACAAGGGATTTATGGACGATGAACCCGACACCACCTTGGGACTGTTGGTCGCCCTCCCGGTGGTATAGTAAGTTACCGGATTGAAGGGTAATCGAGTCCTCCCCCTCTCTTCGGACTTCAGATAACCCAATAATATCCCAATGCAACTTACTAATTGCCTCTTCCAACTCTATAAGCTTCGCGTCGAGCCTCAACGTGCGCGTGTTGTAGGTTGCCAGGTCAAGTCGTCGGTGTTGGTAGCCGGAACCTACCCGGGGATTCTTAGCACCCCCTGCCCCGCCGTTACCATAGCCGCTACCGTAGCTAGGAATAGCGGGGCCGCCGGGGACTGGGGGCCGATTTTTAGTGTGTGTATCCATTTTTACGGGGGGGGGTTTGCCATAATCGCCACGCTTGGCAGGCGGGTTGGCGATCGCAGTATAGCCTGTTGAAGCCTGGAGACGCTGCTGCCCATCTCCTTTGGCAGTTTTCCCTCTGTCGGCTCTTACGACACCCACGGGAAGAGAGGGGGTAGTGCTATTCTTTTTTATGTGCCGGCACTACACGGGACAAGTGGATATAGGTATATTCTTTTATTAAAATCAAAAAATAGTGGGTAGTTTTCCGTGACCACGGCCCCTGGAAAGGAGCCGAAACGTCGGATAAACCAAAAAATCTTAAAAAACAACTAAAATTTAACCAAGTTTTTGAATAAATTGCGTCAAAAAATCCGTGAAAGTGTTTTATTTATATGGACAGTTCGCGCAGAAATCTAAGATGTGTTTAAGTAATGTATTCTAAGGATCTGTATGAATAAGGTTTCGTTGTACACATTACTAATGTCAATATTGTTTAATTTAAATTAAAGTACCTACCTATTGTGTCCAATCCAAAATAAATAATTATGTACGAATTCACGCAAATCCGGAAACTAATGGATTTTAAGTGGATAGAGGTGTTGTTGCGCGGTACACAGTAACCGCGCAGTAACCTAAATCAGTTACCACCTTCCTAACTACGTTCATATCAAATAGCGTATCTATCTGCAGCACCAATTTTGAGGTGACGTCGGATAAACATACGTTGAAATTTACTAGGACTTTAAATCAAAAGCTTAAATCAATGCAAGTTCCCGTGGGAATTAGAGGTTGTTCAACTGTTATTAGTTTTCAGTAAAAAAAAACATTTCTATGACAATTTTTTTTGCTGACTGTACTTTAAGGCGCTACTCGGAAAAAATATGGACTTTTAGATATAAAACTATAGGACGGTTAGAGTTGTTATAAATCTGGTAATAAGATATATATTTCTTCATACCTTTATCTAGAATCGTATAGTTTTAGAAACACGATTTTATGATTTTGCCTCGACACTTTTTATTTTCGAAAATACCTCTAAAAAATACGAAATATCAAGATTATTCTTAAATGTGGTAACATATACTATTGGAAATTGGTTTAATTAGTGGACACCAATAATATTTAGGATCGTATAGAAGCATTTTTTTAAAATCGTTTTCTCATTGCTATCTCGCTTTAGCATAATTTTTCCGAATATCGCCTTAACATTGTATTGTCATCTAAACCAAACCTGTATACAAAATTTCAGTTCCATCGGACACTGAGAAGTGGGTCAAATTAAGCTTGCAAGATTTGTCCCCCACTTACTAACTAACATGGCAAGTTAATAAAAAGCTTGTAAAAAGTAGGCTTTGATCTCTTCACGTCTCGTCTCTCACGAATCGTCTCGCACGCAGGTTCGACGACTTCCAACCTCCCGAACAAGCCGGTTTCCGGAAAGGCTACAGTACCATAGACCACATTCATACGCTGCGGCAAGTTATACTTTTTCGCGTGATTTCCAGTAAACCGTTTATTTTTTAATTCCCAATCGTGTTGGTGATTTTTTATGGTATGAGACGGTAGTACTTATATCTATTCTGTGGTATGAGTTTACCTGTTATAGATCTTCTTCTTAGAAAAAAATAACCAGGCTGATAGGGTTGTTACAAATAAACAATTTTTTTAACTAATCTCAAGGAAAATGGTTTTACGAAATTTGATATCAAACTTTAAATTGTCATTTAATGTATTAAAATTTAGTGTACCACATATCTATTTTTCACACATTCTGCTACAGTATTTTTTAAATACTGTGGCAGAATGTGTTCTTTCTAATTCTCCAAAAAAAAAGCTTCAGACAAAAAGTTATGCACCACCACAATGTCACAGTGCCACATGCCTAATACCACAGTAGGTACCTTATTGAACTAAAATTGTAAAAGTTCATCTAGTAACATCCTGTCGTCGTGCACCCAGCCAATAAATATAATAGTAGATTAGACAATTTAGACATTGGAAATTCAAACATTAAAAAGTTGCTAAAAGTTCTTCACTTTTAGCTACTTTTTAGCAAAAATTGCGGGCGGAGTAGCGGGCGGAACACTACTTAACTATTTGGTAAATACAAAATGTCTGGAAAGAATCCTAGGCAAAACCATTTGGGCAAAACAAGTAAAATTCATAAAATCTATGAATGCATTTTTCTTTTGTTTTAAAAACAAAATATTGCTGCTGAGCTTATTAAAGCATTTTATGGCAGTTTCCCTTTATGGTCCATATCACAGCCGTCTCTATCGTCTTCTACAAGCCATGCTATGATACGGAACGGCAACATTGCTGTGAACCGGTTTACTCCTCTGAGTACTAAATCCTATGGAGGTGGCATACCTACGAAAAAGTGAGGTGTAACTAAGTCACAATGTAAGAAAATCTTGGAATTCAATTTTAAACTACTTCTAATTGTCGTATTAATCGGTCCGTCAAAATCGGTCCAGCCGTTTCAGAGATTAACCGGAACAAACAGACAGACAGACAAAAATTGTAAAACATGTCATTTTGGTATATGTACCGTATATTTAATCATATGCACGTAGTAAAAAGCGGTTATTTAATATTACAAACAGACACTCCAATTTTATTTATTTGTATAGATGTATAGAAGATATGCCATCTCCATAGGATTCAGTACTCGAGGTTTACTCGCTGTTTACCTGTCAAACGGTGCAAACGGTGTCAAATCGGTTCACTTAAAACTACGTTGCCAACTTTATGCGCATGGCTTGTAGAAGACGATAGAGATGGCTGTATCCATATGATTCTTCAAGTCAAGAGCCCAATTAGGTACGAGTTTTTATTATTAACTAGCTTTCCGCCCGCGGCTTCGCCCGCGTGGACTAAATGATGTAGTTCCGCGGGAACGTGATATTTTTCCGGGATAAAAAGTAACATATGTTCCTCTCAAAGCTACAAAGTATCTGTGTCCCAAATTTCAGCCAAATCCGTTCAGCCGTTTTGGCGTGATTGAGTAACAAACATCTAAACATCTAAACTTTCACATTTATAATATTAGTAGGAATATTAGTAGGATAAATGGTAAGATGGTAAAAGCAATTACATTAAGATAAAATTAAATAAGTATTTCTTATTAAATATTCTAACATTCAGATGATTATTGTATTTCTAATGTCGAGGGAATCTCACATTAAAAAATAACTCAGCTCCACAGCGAAAAAGCAAATTTTAACTCGTTTTCTTATTACTCTCGAGACAACTGTGAGATACGTTGTATTTTTTCATATACATAATTTAACCCCAGAAAAATAACATTGTGTACTAATCTATACAAAAATCAAAACAACTTGGTCGAAACACGAAACATGAACATTTGTTTGTTTGCTGTAGTTAGGTTTTATTACCAAACTAGACTTATTGCAGTCCTAAAAGACAAATAGGTATTTCATTTCAGTTAGGCCTTTATTTTATTAATCGCGATCACGAAGTTTTTGGACATTTTATTGCTTGAGATACCAAATAACTTTCTGCACGCAAAATATTAAGAATCTGGAAAAAGGCTGACTGACTCCTAAAATAATTTGTTAAAGAAACAACATAATACAATCGACATTACATGAAGCTTAGCAGTTCCATTACGAAAACTGATGGTACGAGTGAGTACAGGGTGGCGCAATAGAACGTGCATATTTGAAGAAATTGTAAAAAAAAGGAATTATGCGATCTACAGTTAAAATATAAAGTTTATTAAAAATAATTATATCATCTAACTAAATAATGGCCGCGTCGGCGGCCGCACATCTCTAATCGTGAACGTGTGTTTGTAAAATATTTCCTTAGCAGATTTTCTTGTACTGACTGCTGACTGCTTTCTTCTTTCAATGTTGAATATGGTTCGGGATGTCCTAGGACGGCTCTTATTTTGTGGTTTAAATGTTGAACCAGTATCTTTTAAAGGCTTAATCCAAACTTTCATTATTTTTGCACCTGGTGTTTGAGAAATTTGTGTAATCCATACCCAAAACAATATAATCGCCTAGTTAATTATAGTCATACAGAGTCGTCAATTTGACGAGACAAAAATAGCCCTAGGCGAGTTTCTTGCCAGTTCTTCTCGTTATCTCCCGCCGTAGGATTTGCGAACCGATGGCGTAGCTTCATTGACGTTCACAAGTGCTGTATCAGCCTAAAATGAATAAATGATTTGAATTATGAATTAACTATGACCCAAAAACGACTATTCTCGTAAAACGTTACGCATAAACAAAATTCGTGACGTTTCTCGTTAAACCGTGCCATTGCTACTAAAACAGCATTAGTGTCGCTGAGTACCCAAACACACTATGTTCCTCCCTCGCACGCGCCCAAAACACCGCGAAAAAAGGTAATATAATATGCACGTTCTATTGTGCCACCCTTTATTAAATTCGCATTAAGGGCGGTTAAAGTTAATTTAGAAAGGTTTATGTGCTGTCATTTGTACAAACCTTGGCGATATTTCGTCGTCTGAAAGTAATTCCTCAGTTTCTGTATTAGGTCTATTACGAAAAGTTATACAATTAAAATTATTTATCCCAGTCATGCTCTGAAATGTTAAAATTCCATGTTAAGGGGGGTTAGGCGGTCAGCGAAAAATCACTATGGAATCAACGAGCTCGAAACTAAAAATCTTAAGCGAAATTTCACACTTTTATCAAAGAGTTAATAAAAATGTTTAGTTTATTTTTTAACCTAAAAGTCACTAAATAGAAAAGGTAAATATGACTGTAACCTATGTGTTTGTGATTTTATAGGAATTATTATTGAAAACACGGTCGTAATGTGCATTTATGTATGAAATTTCAGAGGTAACTTCAGGATTTTTTTTCTCTCTAGCAAAATTTTTGCAATCGTGTTTTCGAAACAATCCTCCCATCACATATACGTTCTATAATACATATTGGAAATTTCAATGCGAAAAATCTCAAATGTTTCACTTGACAGCGAGTAGAAAATAGGCATTTTTGGCGTTTTCACTTACTAAGAGCCCTTAACAAAAAAAAATGTACTTCCTCGCATTTCATGAGAAAAGTTTTAAACAAGCCTTGTACCTACTGGAAGCTATTTGCATTGACTGGAATGAATAAAGCCCGAGCCACACATCCTCGACAATGCAAATTACTAGCTTCCCGTTCTCGGCTGTAATGTACTAAAATGTAATAGTAGTCAAGTGACTGTCGCATAGTGAGGGGTATTAAAACACGAGTGGGAGCGTCCCACGAATGTTTTAATACCGAGTTATGTGCAGTCTCATACACTACTTTATCTACATTCCTGTACATTTATCACCATATTTCAAAAATAAAGCAAAGCAAAAATATTAAGATTTTAAATTATTTTTATGCATTCACAATGCAATTCTGTAAGTATAGGAAAAATGTGATAGCAAGAAACCACGAGCCCTATAAGTAGCTTTCAGGCGGGATTCGAACCCGCGCCTCCGGTAATCCGGCCCGATATGCTCTGACCAACTAAGCTACCGAAAAGCCTACACGACTCGTCGAATTTTGCTATCACTTGTTACGCTGTAGGCCAGCGTTGCTGCATCAATGTGAGGAAACCCTTTTTTTTTTTTTTTGTTTATAGTGAGGGCAAATACAGTCTTTTTGTATACCGCTAACGGCATGTTGGACTCAGTCAGACAAGGTCTGTCTCTCGCCGCGCCCAGCCCTCCCGCCAAGCCTAATAGGTTTCGCGTCAGGGCTGGGCGGTTCTAACCCCTGCCCCGCCCCCTGACGACCTCGAAAGCTCGACAGGAGGCGGGGCAGGAGGAGAGAGCCTCTTCTCAATCTCCCCATAAGGTTACCCACTCCGGGTGGGCTGACCAGATGGGGCGGTTGAGAGTAGGCACCACTACCAACTAAACCCCTCACTATTTGCTCTCCGCCGTCAGTTTTAAGCACACCGACTGTGGGGGGGCCGTGGTGGTATGCACCCCCTGCGGCCTGACGGTTGGCCCGTTTCCGGGCTCCTGCGCGGCGGGAGATTCCCCATCCAGCCTCCCCTCCCATAAACCCATGAGCCGCCCGTCGGCTACACGCCGGGCCGCGGACAACTCCTCGAGGGTCACCCTACCCCCCCCCCTGCGAGCAGCGCTCGACGCTCAAGGTACAGCTCCCTGAGGACCCGAGCGTCTAGCTCCCAGGGAGGGGTACCCGCCAAAACGCAGGCCGCCGCGTGGGACATTGTCCTATAGCCCCGGACTATCCGGGTAGCAATGGCCCTCTGGGGCCGACGAAGCAGACGACTGTTTGTGGCGTTTAATTTGTCGGCCCACACTGGCGCCCCATAGAGGGCCATACTCCTCAAAACGCCCGCGTACAATTTGCGGCACCTGTCTCCAGGACCTGCGAGGTTTGGCAAGACCTTCCCAAGTGCACCCACCGCCTTTGCCACCCTTGGGACCAATTCTTTAAAATGAGCCTCAAAGCTCCACCGCCCGTCGAGAACCAGCCCGAAGTATTTGATCGACGGGCGCAGTGGAACTCTGACGCCGTCCACCGTCAGTGCGGCTCCCATTGGGGGGGCCCTGCGCGGCCCGTGAAAGACCACCGCCTCAGTCTTGTCCAACGCGACACTGAGCCCGAGCAGCCCAATCCGCTCAACAACAAGGGAGGACCCTACATTTGCCAGCCTCCTGGCCTCCTCAAATTACTCACCCCGGGCAGTGACGAGCGTATCGTCAGCGTAGCAGAATACGCTCATCCGGGGGAGTAGGACACCTCTGAGGAGCCAGTCGTATCCGATGTTCCACAGGAGCGGCCCCAATACCGATCCCTGTGGAACACCGCACACCATCTCCCTCTCTATCAAGTTCCCATCGCCGGAGGGGTAAATGACCTTCCTATTGAGGAGGTAACTTTCCACTATGGCCACCAGATACGGCGGCAGGCCGTGATATTGGAGCCCGTCCTTGATGGCACTGAAAGGAAGTGTGTTGAAGGCATTGCGGATGTCCAGGGACACCGCAACGACCACTTCCCCTCTCTCCGCCGCTCGCTCCGAAAACTCCCTCAGTGCCAGTAGGGCGTCCACAGTGCACCGCTGCCTCCGGAAACCAAACTGGTTCTCCGCCAGGTCAGGACCTACCGTTTCGAGATGCCGGACAATACGATCAACGATGATCCGTTCCAGCATCTTGGCGGTCTCGTCCAGGAGGACGACCGGACGGTAGGCTGACGGAGAGTCCAGCAGCCGGCCCTCTTTCAAAAGGAGACACAGGCGGCCGATCTTCCACCTGTCCGGAAACTCCCCCGACTCCAGGCAGTCCGAAAATAACTCCCGGAGTGTCTCTCCCAGGTGTTTAAAAGCCGTGGGCAGAATTCGGCCAGGGATGCCATCCGGGCCCGGCGCCTTCTTCTTATACCGCAGACGGTCAATCACGCCCTCCATCTCCGCCTCCGACACCGCATAAAATCCGGAGTCTAGCTCTCGGGGGCTCCGTAGGGCGACCAATGGGGTGGCCAGTGAGGGGTACGAAGGAAAGAGGCCCTCAACGACTCTACCCAGCAGCTCTGGCCCCTTGGAGTCCATGGGGGGCGCTTGGTGGCGAAGCTTACTCCGAACCATCCGAAATGGGCGCCCACATGGGTCTGCGTCGAGACTTTGCAGGAAATCCTCCCACGCCTGGGACTTCGCCCTGAAGATGGCGGTCTTAAATGTCTCTTTTGCCTCGCGGTAGGCCGTCAACAGACGCTGCTCCTCGTCCGGCTGAACCTTCCGACGCCTACGGCATCTCTGCAGACTCCTTCTAGCTCTCAGGGTGGCGGCTCGGAGGGAGTCCATCTCCTCCGACCACCAATACACCTGGGTCTTCGTCGGGGGCCCATGTGACCGGGGCATGGCGGCGTCGCATACCGCAGTGAGGGAGTGCGAGATCCGCTCTACTCTTTCGGCGATGTTGTCCCCCCTGGGCCGTGCATCCGCGCACCAGGCCTGGACAATCGCTTCCTCCTCCGCTCGATCGAGGTTCATACGCGTGACTGACCACCTGGGAAAGTGGGAGCCGGCCGTACGCGTTCTAACCGCTGAGCCACCCATGTGAGGAAACCCTCGCTTCCGCTTGTTAAACATTTTTACAAATGTTTAACAATCGATTAAGATGAAACAGCCATTAAATTGAGATTTTAAATTATTTTTATGCATTCACAATGTAATTCTGTTTCACACGTACTTTGTGTGTCCTAATAAATGTATTTTCTTTCTTTCTTTCTTTCTTTCAATATACGACTAGGTACTTATTACGCTATGTGTTGCAGCTTTCGCATTTCTTACATGATGCTGCCTGTGATTTTAGAATAAAAGGCCCCACCGACACGATCAGTCCGCTTGCCTCCCTAGATCGGATCAGCTGTTTGACGTTCGTGACCTCCATCGGTCACACACTAGTATCATTGCCTGTCGGCAATAGTCGAAAACCAGCTTTAAGGCCACAAACTAGCAGCTGATAGTCGTCAGTTTTAGTATTAGTAGGTAGTTTCTGTGCGGCCAATAACTGTCAACATTGGTTTACGCCACCCAGCGGCCACACTATGCCTGCGCATTAGCAGTCAGTCCTAAATCTTAAAGGGAACTGTGAGTGTGTGGTCGATTGCGGATAACTGACAAACGTTGCCAACAGGCGGACTGGTCGTGAAGAGTGATAGCTGTGTATAGTGTTGTTTTTAAAATCAAACTTGTATTATACTTCAAGAGATTGTTGCGTTCAAACAATACAATTCTTCAGTTTTCTTCTATTCAAATCTTCTATCAAACCCTCGCATTCTTTCGGATGCGAGGGTTTCCTCACATTAATGAAGCAACGCTGGCCTACAGCGTAACAAGTGATAGCAAAATTCGACGGGTCGTGTAGGCCTTTCGGTAGCTTAGTAGGTCAGAGTATCGGGCCGGATTCCCGGAGGCGCGGGTTCGAATCCAGCCTGAAACCTACTTATAGGACTCGTGGTTTTTTTGCTATCACATTTTTTCCTATACAAAAATATTAATAAAAACATGTGGATTGGGATCATGGGAGTCTATACGGTCTATACATTCTTAATTCAAAACTCTAATTTATAAAAGCTTCTTATTGTTGCCAGCTAAAGAAAAGCTTGGTAAATCCTGCGGTTGCCCTGAAGTTTAAAACATGAAAACCGCCTTCTAAAAAACCACATCAAAAAAGTAAGAAATAATTCCTCACCAAATAAATAACGTAAGTACTTTGAAGTCGGGCGTGAAACATGTACAATTTTTTGTTGTTTTTGTTAAAACCCGCCCGACTTCAAAGTACTTACGTTATTTATTTGGTGAGGAATTATTTCTTACTTTTTTGATGTGGTTTTCTAGAAGGCGGTTTTATTTTTTTATAAAAATAATTTTTATTTCACTCTTTTTAGTGCATCGTGCAGGCAATTTACGTGTTTTCTGGTAAATAGGTATGTGATCAAACTCAAAACCTCCTTTTTCGAAGTTGGTTAAAATACCTTGAGGTATCCCCTTTACAACAAAACAAGAATCATCTAAATCGGTTTATAAACAAAGGAGTTATGCCTAAAGATACGTATTAAATTCACATAAAGTGGTAACGAAAACGACAGTATTTTCAAGATTTCCTGAAAACTACTGCACCGATTTCAAAATTTCAAAAAATGGGACCAACTTGGAAACCAACCTGATGTAATAACGTTTGAACCATTTCAATCGGTTCAGCCGTCTTCGAGTAATCGGTGGACATACTAAAAAAAAAAAAAAAAAAAAAAAAAAAAAAAAAAAAAAAAAAAAACATACATACAGACGAATAGAGAACCTCCTCCTTTTTGATTTAAAAGTCGGTTAAAAAACAAGAAGTGTGATTTCATAAATGACCGTATTGTAAAGACCATTACGATACACAGTATTATTTTTTAAATTTCTTTAACGTTGACTATGGCATAAAGTGTGTCATCATAATATTCAGGAATGAGTTCATAAGTCGAACAATGAGTGTAGATAGAACAATTTATTACATTCTCTGATACGGGAATTCGTCTTTGGGAATCGAACCCAAAACCTCTGGTGCAGAAGGCAGACTATCCTTGCCCCTGCGCCAAGTCGGTCGTCAAAGCATGTGAACCATGGACAATTTTAATGACAATGGAATGGGCGCACTGCGGCAAAAAGCATTTGCCCTCCCTCTGGTCGCATAATAATCGTTCTTTATCTGGTCGGATTGTAAACAGCACCGCAACTCGCCGCACCGCATGTAGGCGCTAGCACTAGGCCACTATCACACTGCACCGGATAGCGCTCCGGTATGCGGTAGTGCGGTTCTTAACTTTGGCTGTAGAATCTTGATTTGCATACAAAACCCGCAATGTATAACACACTCACTGTCACGCCACATCTCCGTCCACAGGAGCGTAAACCGGCGGTAGTGTGTAAAAGGCCTTAAATATCATCTCAAATATTCCAGGCAAAGGCTTACTTAGCGACAGACAAAATTACTATGAGTAATAGGTAATTTTCTAATTCACTTTTGATACTATCATGTTAAGCATGAAATGATACCTAAGTTGGCATAGCGACGCGTTAAAGTATCAAATATATAAGCGGGTTCTCCCCTGACACGAATTTCGGAATAAAAAAGTTAAATTATAGCCGTCGAAGATTCTTGGTACTATTCTCTTGGGGGAAAACTCTGATACACGATCTAGTCATAGATTTTCTAACTCGTTAGTGAGTTTAATAGTATTTTATGTGAATTAACGTTTAATTCACATAAAATACTATTGAATTAGTTAGGTACTCTTTTACAAGCTAACTTGTTTTTAGACCTAAACTTGGATCCTGTTTTGTTTTAGGATTAATTTCGGCACTAATATAATGTTAACAAGCTTAGCTCAGCTTTCTTGTCTAAAAATGTAATTTATCAGTTGAGTATGATTCTGAAAAATGGAAAATGAAGTATTTAGAAAAAATCGCCCCGTCTCACAATCAGCTCCGATGGGACTCGAACACACGACCTTTCGCTATCTGGAAGACTGCTCTAACCACTGAGCTACGGAGTCGTTACGAGAACCGTCGAATTTATCAAATACTTCTTACACGCTGTATAGCCAGCGTTAATTTCATCAATGTGAAGATATTACTACCCCCACACGCGAAAGAAATACCTTTCCAGATATTTGACAATCGCTAAAGAAGAAATTACTATGGCAAGTTATTTAAATTTTTACTTTTTTGCATTCACAATTCAATTTTTATGGTTGAAAAATGGAAAATGAAGTATTTAGAAAAAATCTACCCGTCTCACAACCAGCTCAAAGTAAAAATTTAAATTCTGTTTAAAAAAGAGGATTCCTTATAAGTAAGAGTTATTTTTTATTAATCTTAATCCATCTGCTTGTCTTTCAAAAGTAAAAAGAAAACCTTATCAGTAATGGGTAGCTTTCATCATCATCAGCCTATCATCGTCCACTGCTGGACATAGGCCTCTCCAAGAGTACGCCATCGAGCGCAATCAGTGGCTGCCAGCCACCCTGTGATGATCGTCGTTCCACCTAGTCTGAGGGCGTCCTACACTACGTTAGCCGAAGCGCGGTCTCCACTCTAGAACTCGTTTATTTACCCCAGCAGTTACCTTAAAACTTTATTTTATTTTATTTTATTTTATTCGGAAAACTTACAGCTCTGTAATACAATATAGCTTAAATAATTATAAGGTGACTATGGAGCCATTTACAGGTTTTCACAGGTAGGTAAAATTATGGAGTGTTACTAATTATTGCACAAAGCGAACAAACAAACAAAAACAACTAGGCACTTTCCTTGCTGAAAAATGAGGTGGTGATTAAGCGACGCAAAGTGACCGGCTTAATATTGAATACGTCAACATCGGGATAATCTAAACAAAATTTGTTCATGTTCTCAACAGCTCTACAGAAGAACGAGTTTTTTCTATAGTTCGTAGCTGTAATTTTGTCCCTGCCAATTATTAGACTCTGTCAAAGAATATATACACTTAAGGCGCTACTCGGAAAAAGTATGGACTTTTTGATTTAAAACTATAGGACGGTTACAGTTTTTACAAACCTGGTAATAAGATATATATTTCTTCATACCTTTATCTAGAATCGTAAAGTTTCAGAAACACGATTTTATGATTTTGGCTCGACACTTTTTATTTTCGAAAATACATCTAAAAAATAAGAAATATCAAGATTATTCTTAAATGGGGATACATATACTATTGAAAATTGGTTTAATTAGTGGACACCAATAATATTTAGGATCGTATAGAAGCATTTTTTTAAACTCGCTTTAGTTTTTGAATACGAAGTGATTTTGTATTTTTTTTTGCGTAATCGGCAAAATCGGTCTCGATCCCGCGCGCGTCGTTTTCTCATTGCTATCTCGCTTTAGCATAATTTTTCCGAGTATCGCCTTAACTCTGTTGAATAGGCGACTTAAGGCGCTACTCGGAAAAAGTATGGAGTTTTTGATTTAAAACTATAGGACGGTTACAGTTGTTACAAATCTGGTAATAAGATATATATTTCTTCATACCTTTATCTAGAATCGTATAGTTTCAAAAACACGATTTTATGATTCGATACCTCCCGGCTCAAAGGGCGTAACCACCATTTTGGCCAAAATGAGTTTTGAATGCCATCTTATTCAGTTTTTTCTGCGCTATCGAACTGTATTTTTAAAGTTCTCAAATTCTGAAAACAATGGTGAATACGACCTCAAATTTTAAGGCTGGTAATGCTGGTTTTTTTGTATTTTTGGACGTAAAAGCGTAAACGACACTCTCAAATAAAATTGTAGGGCGTATATCCGTATGACTTAAAGCCATAAAGAGTATACGCCCAAGATTTATTAAATTTTATCTTAACATTGGTGTTTACGCCCAAAAAGTTTTTGTGTTTTGAAATTGATAGAATCTTACGCCCCATTCAGTTTGATTTGATGCAAATAAAATGATATTTACTCCCATAATTCTTTTATATTTGAAAATATGTTATGATTTTACGCCCGAATAAAGTATTCTTGCAACTAGAACGTATAGAGTTAAATGGAATGTCAACACATAACGCGCGGGATAGCAATGGGGCGCGGTGCGGATAGCGGGGGTTACGCCCACGTGTGGTGTAGTCAGTGCAGTGACGATTAGTTTATAGAGTATAACATAAATAAATTGGTATGAAAACAATCATTGTACGAAGTGCGCGCATTAATATCTAACATCTATGTGTTTTTTTTACTTTGAAAAGCTATATGGTAGGTAATACAAATTTGATTACAAAGTGCTGAATGTGTTATCAAATAGTCATCATCATCATTTCAGCCGTAGCTCGACGCTCACTGCTAGGCATAGGCCTCCCACCTCCAAGGATCTCCACAACGATCGGTCCTGCGCTGCCCACACCCAGCGGCTTCACGACTTGACCAGATCGTCATTCCACATTGTAGGGGGCCTGCCCACGGAACGTCATCCAGTTCGCGGTTCGGCCAACCTTTCCGCTCCAACGGCTATGGCTATCGGTTCTCCGCGCTATGTGTCTCGCCCACTGCCACTTCAACTGAGCAATCCTTCGAGCGATGTCGGTTGTTTTAGTTCTCCTGTGGATCTCATTAATTCGATCGAGCAGGGAAATACCAAGCATCGCTTTGTCCATTGCTCGCTGGGTGACCTTAAGCCTTCTTATAAGACCCATAGTAAAAGACCACGTCTCGCTTTCATAAGTCATAACTGGCATAGCATCACACACTGGTCTAAGACCTTAGTCTTGAAACATT
This sequence comes from Crambus lathoniellus, assembly GCA_949710035.1. Lineage (NCBI taxonomy): Eukaryota > Metazoa > Arthropoda > Insecta > Lepidoptera > Crambidae > Crambus > Crambus lathoniellus. The sequence goes on along the minus strand of OX453305.1, from coordinate 7,706,541 downwards.
GAAGAATTTTGGATGCAAATATATGCCGAAGCTTCCCGAACGCTGCCCATCCGAACTGGATTCGACGAGAGATCTCTTTCTCTGGTCGAATCTAGCTCAAATTCGGACTCCAACTCGAAGTTGAACTTCCTAATTGGACTGTCTGTCCCAGGTAGACATAGTGGTCAACAACTTCGAGTCTAATGTTCCCAACATTAACAGGAGCGGATGCAACATGGGCATTGGACATGATTTTCGTCTTATCCATTTTCATCTCTAGACTCATTCTTTGAGAAGCATTACTGAGATCTTCGAGCATTGTGTTCAGGTTTCCCAAGGTCTCAGCCAGGAGAACTACATAATCGGCAAACCGTAGGTGTGTTAGGTATTCGCCATTGATGTTGATGCCGCATCCTTTCCAGTCCAGGAGTTTAAAATATCCTCCAACGCAGCTGTGAACAGTTTCAGAGAAATATTGCTACCTGTCGCACACCTCGCTGTAGTTAGATAAGATTAGAGCTCTGGTTCTGTAATCGGACCGAGACGTGGTGGCGTTTTGGTATAGTACCTCAGCACCTCGATGTACCTGTAGTCTATATGGCACCTCTAGAGAGACTGCAGAACTACCCATGCAAATCTATCAAATCAAAGGCTTTCTCATAGTCCACGAACGCCAAGCATAGTGGCAAGTTATATTCTTCAGTCTTCTGTATAACTTGCCGCAGCGTATAAATGTGGTCTATAGCCTTTTCGGAACCCGGCTTGTTCTGGAGATTAGAAGTCGTCGAACCTGCGAGCGAGACGATTTGTAATGACTCTCGAAAATAGATATTATTGTAGATATGGCCAAAAAGCGAGATTGGTTCTTCAAGACAGTCTTATCACCCTTCTTGAAGAAAAGCATCACATCGCTTCTGCCCCATACCTTTGGCTTTTTGCCCTCGAGGATGACAGAGTTCATCTTTGCTGTAATGTGCCTTACATTTGACAATGCTATGAAGCTTTGCAAATTTTGTACCTTATGGTTAGTTAAATTTTCGGGAGGTGGGAAGTCATCGAACCTATGATCGAGACGATTCGTAATGACCCTTGAAAAGAGCTTGTAGATATGGCTCAGAAGTGCGATTGGTTGGTAGTTCTTCAAGAGAGCCTTATCACCCTTCTTAAAGAATAGCATCGCATCGCTTCTGCCATGCCTTTGGCATTTAGCTGTCGAGGATAACAGAGTTTATCATTGCTGTAATGTGGCTTACATTTGACAAAGTTATGAAGCTCGCAAATTTTGTAGGTTATGGTTAGTTAAATCTTACTGTGTAGAAAATAAATAATTTGTAGTTAAACAATTAATTTTTCTTATTATTCTTTCCTTCCTTAGGACCAACCTTCTTTAGGAGTTGCTAACAATCAAGATTGTTTTGCAATATGAAAAAGTTTAGCCTTTTACTCCTAACTTTTTTCTAGTAAATAACTATAAAATACCAATTTTATTTTGCCATAACTAAAATCCAAAAATAAAAATCTTCACTAGTTATAAATATCAGTATAGAATACAAGCCTCTGATGGACTAAGGGTTGCCAAATTGACCTATTCTACTTATAACCGTTGTAAGTATTGTAATATAAACCCAAACAATTTAATAACTCATAACAGAACGATAAAAACTACAGTTTTAATTTTGAAAGTTGGTGGTTACACCCTGCGTTACTAACGCAGCAGTCTTTTTTTGGGCGTAAAAGACAGCGTTACTAACGCAGCAGTCATTTTATGGGGCATAAAAGACATACACGCTTGATTTTGTGCGGCGTATCCACCAGCTAACTTTTAAATTATAAATATTTCTTAAAACATTATGTTTTGATATTATGCATCACAAAAATTAACGACTTTTGGTGTAAGAATCTTATTTATAGGATCAATAACAGCAAAGTTGTGACAAATACAAAATTTTAATTTTAGTTTTTTGGCTCTCCTGAAAAGTCGTGTTTTGGTGATTACGCCCTTTGAGCCGGAAGGTATCGATATTGCCTCGACACTTTTTCTTTTAGAAAAGACCTCTAAAAAGTACGAAAATTCAAGATTATTCTTAAACGGGGTTACTTACACTATTGGAAATTGGTTTAATTAGTGGACACCAATAATATTTAGGATCGTATAGAAGCATTTTTTAAATATCGCTGTAGTTTTTTAATACGAAGTGATTTTGTGTTTTTTTTGCCTAATCTGCAAAATCGGTCTCACTCCCGCGCGCGTCGTTTTCTCATTGCTATCTCGCTTCAGCAGAATTTTTCCGAGTATCGTCTTAAAGAACCTACGCTGCCTAGCCCAGCTTTATCCTACTGTTGGCTTCCTTCTCGAAGTTGTTTCTACCCAACTGCAGAATTTTCTAGATTTTTTAGTTTCTAGACCTAAACTTGGATTCTGTTTTCTTTAGGTTTAATTTAGGCACTTGTTGATAAGCTTCGCTCTGCTTTCTTGTCTAGAAATTTGAGCTTGTCAGTGTAGTAGGATTCTGTTTAAAAAAAAAGATTCCATAAAGAGTTACTTTTTATTAATCCACCTGTCTGTCTATAAAATTTTAAGATCCTGCTCAGAAATGAATGTTTATATACAATGATTCTTTTTACAAGACTTCTACAAGAAGTCCTTTTCAAGAACACGCTACAAATCACATAAGATTTCAAAATACTCACACACGCACGTGTGTGTATTTTTAAATCTTATGTGATTAACATAAATATTTTCAAATCTTCATTAAGTTGGTATTTCCGTAACACAAGGGCATTCATGTACCTAAGTACCTATGTGAATTAAAAATTAATCAAAATTTAGGGGACCCTCCGACCTCAAATCTTATTTTTTTTCTTTAATGTTTTATGGCAAGGACAAAATTAAGGGGCGTTTTTTTCGCTTTTAAATTATGGATATTAACGTCTGCCTCCTGGGTATTATGACATTTCTTGCCTTCGAGCGGTAATTATTTACTAACAGACAATGCCTTCCTACTTAGTTTTCTTTTGTATAAATTGGTTTTGAAGAACCTCAAGTTTAATTATTCGCCCCTGCCTTCAACGCTGCTGATAATATAATAAAACAAAGATTCGAGCACTTCAATTATAATGAATATTATAACGATGTTTGAATTTTTGATATTATATCCGAATGTCTATTGGTGCTATAATACTCAAATATATAAATAAATTATGCATATTTTGTTGTATTGTGTTGTAATGGCGTAGAAAAAATATCTAGTAAGATTTAAGGGACAGATTCTGTTATATGGCAAAGAACTTGTAAAATACGTACGTTATCAATATATTATAAGAAAAAACAATAAACGGCATTACTTTTATACAAAATAATAGAATACTTCATACTTATACAGCAAATAAGTGTTCCTTACTCACTAAGAATCTTCTTTACTGTGCTGTGCTCAGATTACAAGAGTTTCCATGTCTTTACATACGATTGCAATCTATGAACCTATTACTAGTAATATTATAAAGAGGAAAGATTTGATTTTTGTTTGTTTGTTTGTAATGGATAATCTCAAAAAATACTGGATCTATTTTAAGTGACATAAGATATAATTTATTCCGAAATTCCTACGCAAACGGGTACCACGTGGATTAAACCGCGGGAATCCAATTGTTATTACATAAAGACGAAGTCGAGGGCTTAAACTTTAAGAAAATGGCAGCGGAATATTCTATATGAACCTCCGAAAAGTGTATAAGACTTGCTTACATGACATCGCAGCGAAAATCTGTACCAAAGTTTTTTTAAACTTTTTCGTTCAACAACCTAATGTAGATGCCACAACCGGTATTTCGTAACCGTTGTTTCGTAAAGACACTGATGTGTTTTCCTTTAGCCTTTATTTATTTAGATGTTTTTGCAAACTTAAGACATTTCTTACACTGCTTCGCACCCCGTGGCGCCCCGAGCGTGGGATCGCGGAATATGCAAGTACATCAATAGCAAAGATAAGGGCGTTTGCACATTATGCCGCAGCGGCAGCTTTATTGCTTTTTTTCTGTACATGGACTCGTGTCGCCCGGCGCCGCCCGCCGCAACAAATACGCCGCATACAAATCCAGCCGGCCTAGCATGAGCGGCTTATAACGCGCGATATGATATGGTACGGCAAGTTGTCTTGCTTACCCCACTAAGGTGTAAGCAAGACGGAATGCCGTACCATATCGTATCGCGCGTTATAAGCCGCTCATGCTAGGCCGGCAGAGGGGACTAGTGCAGCGGTGCCGTGGCGGGGTGACGGTACTGCTGCCGCTGCGACATAATGTGTAAACGCTCTAACACGCTTATTCTCAAACGGGAGCGCAGGATATGTAAAAATAATAATCATTTATTTCCTAAAAAGCCTAAAACTATAGATGCATCAGTTGTTAATATAACAGCTATTTTGCTAAAGTAAGAATAAAAATATGTAGTTTAAAAAACTATAAAAACACACTTTTATAGGAACAGACTTAATAGTACAAAATAACCGTCTATTCAGTAACTTAAATTAAAAAGCGTGGTACGCGTTGTCAATATTAAGTACTTGAATGCATGCTTTGCAAAGGGCGCACCACGCTTTTAAATTTCAGTTAATGAATAGACGGTTATTTTGTACTATTAAGTCTGTTCCTATAAAAGTGTGTTTTTATAGTTTTTTAAACTACATATTTATTTTTTACTTTTTCATTTAACAAATGGCAAGCTATGGATGGGGATGGTAATCGATTTCACAGTCCATTCATGTGTCTGCCCACCCCGTAAACATTATAACTCAAAGGCGTGATTGTATGTATTTAGTTTTACAAATTCAAGTGGAGTCTATTAGTTACCAGATGCGGAAGCCGAACCCTTACTTCCTCCCTGCTCCATCATCATACCCTCACCACCAAGTGTAGCGAATTAGGTCTCTCTCATCAGAACTAAACGAATGAGCCCAAACTCGAGGGGTTTCCTAGTGATCATTAAGGAATGCCACTGACTTCCTCCCTGCTCCATCATCAGACCCTCACCACCAAGTGTAGCGAATAGGTCTCATCAGAACGAAACAAATGAGCCCAAACTCGAGGGGTTTCCTAGTGATCTTAAGGAGTGCGACTGACATCCTCCCTGCTCCATCATCAGACTCTCACCACCAAGTGTAGCGAATAGGTCTCATCAGAACGAAACAAATGAGCCCATCTCGGGGGGTTTCCTAGTGGTCATTAAGGAGTGCCACTGACTTCCTCCTTGCTTCATCATCAGACCCACATCACCAAGTGTAGCGAATAGGTCACATCAGAACGAAACAAATGAGCCCAAACTCGAAGTATTTCCTATTGGTCATTAAGGAGTGCCATTGACTTCCTCCCTGCTCCATCATCAGACCCTCACCACCAAGTGCAGCTAATAAGTTTCGTCAGAACGAAACAACGGAGCCTAAACTCGAGGGGTTTCCTAGCAGCCATTGAAGAGTTCTATTGCCCACCTCTTGACTCCATCATCAGATCAGCTCGATGGTAGCAAATTATTGTATTGTCATCGGATTCATATAGACTTGCAAAGTTTCAAATCAATACGACAATTAAAAGTAGGTTAAAATTTAATTCCAAGATTTTCTTACATTGTGACTTAGTTACATACAAGTGAAGCTAATAAAAGTGTGGTAAAAAATAGTGGTTCCGCTGACCTCCACGCTAGGAAAACCTGTGCTATGAAGGGCAGTGGTTCGGCTCTTTCTAAATTTCTATAATACACATAGCAGCAAAGCATTATGTAAGTATAAATCACAGGGTGATAGACCAGTTACAAAGAAAGAAAAAAATGTGGTGAAAAAAGAAAAAAAGGAGAAAGTATGAAAATCTGTACGGTCTATACCCCGAGTGTAAGTTTGACAATGTGAATTATATTCTAGATCTTAATGCTTTACTATAAGGTACAATATACAGGGCGTCCCAAAATTAACTCACATGGAGGGAAAGTACCTTCAATACTGAAGATATAAAATTTTACTGAAACGAGACTTCATTTTTATTTTAAAAAGAAAACGAACTGCATTCAAAGAATTTTAAGTAATCAACTGTCTGAACTGGGAATCGAACCCGCCGAATGTAAAAAAAAATATTTTTCTAATTTAATTGTACCGATCGAAAGGCTCGATCATACCTTATCATTTTTTCTTAATAACATAGCATCTTAAATAAAAGGAAGACTACGAAATTTAACATTTAATGTTGAATAACAAGTTTGTGCAGCGTTATGGATAGCCTTTCCTGTGACTGTCGTGCTCAAAACTTTAACATTTCAATGTATTACCAATGAGTGAAGATTGGAGCAATTATCATAAAGTGTTTGATAAAGTTATAATGTGTTAAGTAACACCAGCTCGATTGGTTTAAAAATGTTTGAATAGTTACTTTGGTGCGGTCTATTCCAACATATGGCATAGTCGTGGGACGCCCCCAAGGCTTCCAATGACTATGTCACATACTTTCCCTACTCGTACTTTCCCTCCATGTGAGTTAATTTTGGGACGCCCTGTATATGTCACAATTTAACGTAAACGCGATAGTATGCGTATTTACTAACATACTCAGCCCTCTGCGCGCCGCACACAAGGCGCTAGTGTGAGAACCGCCTAAGCCCTAAGCTTATTTTATGCTTTCTCCTCTATTGAAAAGCATCACGGCTACATAATAATTTTTTAACTTAGTTTCGATAAGTAAGTACAAAAGTTGAATAAATACAACCTCGTGTCTTTTTAGGGAGTGTTAGTAGATTTTAAGGATTTAAGACCGGTACAACAGATGAGATTTCTTTATTTTGATCAATGGGAAATAAATGCACGAGGTTCTGACTTTTAGCCAACATCATAAATACGGCTATAAATAAATTATTTTACAGTTCAAAATAATGAAATAATTATTTTTGAAACGTGCAGAAATGTGAGATTAAGTTACAGCAAATGGTTTCATTTACACACTATTTTATATTTTTTGCCTCTAGCTATATTTAATCAAATCGTTTGGATTTGTCAGGGTCTTGTGTCTGCCCAAAGCAACTATAAATTACATCATATCGATTCATATGCATTAATTTTATTTAATCTACTAGCTGTTGCCCGCGACTTCGTACGCGCGGTGTAGTGACTTTTGTGTTCGTTTAGTTTATGTGTGTTTGTTGCCTAGATTTCATAACGCTCTTCTTGAAGTCCTATTCTCTACTAAAAGGGTCTAAAGCAGGCTAGGATATGAACATGGTATGTTGTTATCATAATAATATGCTGCATGAACATAGTTGAGCCGTCATTTATAGATCTGTCTGTCTGTCAAGAAACTTTTTCTCAAATATGCGTGGGAAATCAAGCTGAAATTGATGTCAAATTAAATACTGAAGTCTGCAGGGCTAGCACAACTTAGCGCGACTCTTTGTCGCGCTCCTTCCAACTAATCAGCACGTCGCCTTAAGTCACGCGCGCTATCTACGAGCGATCTGATTGGTTGAAAGTGCCCGCGACTCTTTGTCACTCGAGTCGCACTCAAGTTGTGCTAGACCTACTGCAATCCCTTAGAGGCGAGAAAAAAAGACAAACTTCTCTTCTCTTCTTCATAAATCAAAAGGGCCACTTGCATCTCGATTTTATTTTAAATCCCATTTAGCTACTTGTTGTTACCGATCTCGATTTAAATTTAAACCGCTATCTAGGTCGGTTTAGGCTGTCAAATCTCGATTTACAGTAAGTTGTAATAACTTATCTTAACACAAAAGTCACTACACCGCGCGTACAAAGTCGCGGGCAACAGCTAGTATTTTCATATTGTTTTTATACGCAAAAATGCATGTATCACACATAACAGTGTATAATGATAATGATTATTTTGAACAGCCGTCCTTCGTTCTTCGACGTTGCTTGCTAGCGGGCAATACCTAGATCTATTCTACGCGAGATTCATAATAGCCGCTACACACGCTCCTATCCGACCGCCGATTTGGTGCGGGCGAACTTCACTGCAGATCTGATCCGCGCCTACACACGTTCAAACCAAATCTGCCGCACCAAATCGGTCGGCGCTACACACGTTCCGATTTGGTCTGGCCGCACCTAGCTGTTGTTGCAGTGTTGTCAGCCACTGCTAATCTCCCAATATTAATATTATTTATAAATACTGAAAACATCGATTGGCTTGCAATAGATACCTAGTTTAAAAAGCAAAATATTTTCTGTTAAAAAGCAAAATATTTTCTGTTTCAATGTTTTATTACGTCTAAAGAATTCAATTTCAATACCTACCTATTTTTTAGTTTTCTGTATTTTTCATTAAAATACTAAAACATGCTAAATATTTACTAAAAGCAGTACTAATTGATAAGGTGTGTTAATATTTAGTTTTACGACAAATTGTGAGTTTTTAAATAAAATCAACGAAAAAAACTAATAGATTAAGGAATCATTGCTTAAATGGCCATATTTAGATCTTTCGTTTGTTCAAGTATACGTAAAACTCATGAACGAGCATTAAATTGAATCGTCTGAAAATCCCTTAAACGTAATTTTACCTGCTTTAAATATTTCCGCTTTTACATATTTTCTCCCTAAATCTAGGGGAAAACCTCCAAAATTGTCAACACTACCAAGTTGGTCCGGTCGGAAGCCTACACACGTTCCGATTTGGTAGGAAGTGAAGTTCGTGCGAACCAAATCCGGTCAAACACGAATAATAATAATTATGGTCGGACGACTACGCTACACACGTCCAGATTTGGTCTGGAGCAGACCAAATCTGCGGTCGGATCGGAACGTGTGTAGCGGCTATAAGACTGAACCACACCAAACGATCCATCTTGGATTGGCCAACCACGATCTAAGATTGGGGATCATGGATCGTGAATCTTATTTGTTCTCTTGGATCGCACGAGGCACGTCCACTCCGACCACTACTATGGAGCTCCGGTGGAGCGCACTCTTTCCGCGCGCGATTAGAGCGCGTTTAGTGTGGGTCCGACTCAGCAACATGCGCGCTTTCACGATTTAAACAGAAGTTCTTACTTAGTTATGCATAATATCAGGTCAGTCATATTTTGACTATAAAATGAAAAAGAGATTGTGTGTATCCATAATAAATAAATGTGAAAGTGGGTTTGTTTGTTTGTCCGTCTTTCACGTCAAAATGGGTGCAACGGATCGACGTGACTTTTGGCATGGGAACAGTTTGGCAGCCGAAAAGTGACATAGGCAGCCATTACACAGTCAATCTGGATCGCGATCCGCGATCAAAATCAATGATCGCGATCCAGATGGACTGTGTACGAAGTTGATTGACTGATCGTGATCTTGATCGCAAAATATCTACATAGCAAATCTCGATCGCGATCAAGATCACGATCAGTGATCGCGATCTGGATGGACTGTGTAATGGCTGCCTTTGGCTACTTTTTATCCCTGAAAAATATAACATTCCCGCGGGATAACGTCGTCGTTTAGTCCGAGCGGGCGAAGTCGCGGGCGGAAGGCTAGTATTTTGACATTTCCTATTTGTGAGAGCTTGTAATTAACTTTCTTTAAGTAACAGGTGTAAAATGTAATGATATAAGTACCATTTAATTATTTAAATTTTAATCAAAATCATTTATGTAAGCTTTCCTAGTAAATAAATGAATAAGTAAATAAAGTTAGAATGAAAACTATTTTTAATACTTATTCCATTATTTTATTTAATGGGTAAGTAGAAGGTACCTACGGCTGAAGGCCTATTAAAGCCAGAGCCGGTTAAATGGCATAAAAAATGGTAGGTAGGTGTAGGTATACCTTGGTATACCTACACATATCGTTTATGAGCAAATTTTTTAAAATGACATTGGTATCATTTTGTCTACATTGCGACAAACTTATTTCACACAGTGGTTATTTTTTGGTACTACTTAAATATACTGTGACTGCCGGCCATGAAGCTCGACTTAATACTCTGAGGTAACTGGAGTTCTCACCCTGAATAAAAAAGTGTACCCAGTAAATTTGACATTTATGTATGTAGTGGCTGTCAGTTGTCTCATAATGGCCATACGTATTTTTTTAAAGTGTAGGTGAGACGGAAGACAGCCACTGTGTAATTTTTGGTGACAAAAAAGTGTTAGTACTGCACTCTCCAGTTACCTCAGTATTAAGTCGAGCTTCATGCTGCCGGCAGTCCATTTTGACAGTTAATTTTGTATTGCTAGTGGCTCCTCCACCACCACTGTCACCGGGTCAGATATGTTTGTGGCACTATACTTACTGTAGCGACATCTAGCGTCGAGTGGAAATGAGAAATAGAAATATTACATCAATAGGGTGAAAACTTCAGTCTTGGCCACTGCCCCGAGTGCTTACTTAGCTTAAAATATTTCGTTAATAACTTTTGGTTTTTAATATATACTTTTTATCTATGACTTTTAAGTCATAATAACAATAGTAAGAATTTCTTATGACTTAGGAATATTATTCAATAAACGTTTTTCAGTTAACATCAAATTAGATGTTTCTTTTATTTTATCTAAGTTAGTTAAGTATTGATTTCTCGATGTATCTTTTAAAATACGATAAACAAAAAACACATTAGTCGGCACCCTTCGCACATTTTAAGTTTAAAAAATAGGTTTTTAATTGACTAAAATAAAACTAAATTTCGTAAGTATACGTATTGTTATATGTTTTTTACTATGTTTGTCCACGAATTTCTCGAAATCTAAAGGCATATCGAGATGGTTCTATTTGATTTAAATTAGGTGTATTCTTACTTTGAGAACAGTATAAGATTCATCAATATCGGTTTAGTAGTTTTCGATATGTGGGTATATTATGGTACAATATACACTGAAACTTAAGAAATAAAAAGTAATTTAAAAAAATAAACTGACTGGCACCGACCTCAAAAAGGTACGTTAATTGTTAAGGCAGTTACTTTATGTCTATGGTTTAAGTTACAAAAAAAAAAAAGGAAATCAAAATATGACATTGACAGCTGTTGTCAAAATGATATGGCTTTTTCCCGCGTTGTATCGAGGTGACACCTGCGTTTTCTTGGATTGTTAAAACATTAGTTTTTTTACGAAATAAATTCACAAATTAGTTACTACAGTCTACGTTGTTTTTATTGAGACCTTTACATGGTCCATCAGAGCCGAATAAAAAGGCTAGCTTGTTTGGTGAAGTGCACAGTGGTAGTAGGTCTGTACCACTGAACCCGTACTCGTGGTGAATTGCTACAGGCTGTACCAGCAGCAACAAACAGAGTACGTGGAAGGAGAAGCGCAGGTCGGAGCCAGGCTTTCAGCTCGTGGGATACGAGTTAGCTGCAACAACGATTACAAGCTGAGGCAGCAAGGAGCGCTGCGGTTGGCGTGCTGTGTGCTCGGCGTTACTAGGAGATCACTAATAGAGGTCCCTGCAGATGATGAAGAGGTTTTTTGTACAACTGCAGTGATAAATCTGTGTGTGAGTGGAGTGCAAACGTGAGTACTACATATAAGTCTTTGTTTGTTCATCATAACTTTGAAAATCAAGAAAAGTGAAAAAGCAAGTTTTGGACTTGGAATAATTTCAACAATAGATTTTAGAACTTAAATAATTGTAACAAATTAGCTGTATACTTTAAGTTTTAAGTAAACAAACTGGAGTGCAGGGAATCATTGCCCATTTTTCCCTAGTATTGTAAAATTTTTGAGAAGCGATCGTTGTAGAATCTTCAAAGTTATTTTTCTTTTTAACTTTTACTGTGTTGTTTGATTATTTTACGACAAGTGTGTCCACCAACGTGCCCACTATGGAATCTTTAATTAATTACCAAGACGATTTATCAACAAGAATTTTTAAGGCTAGAAATAATTTCAAAAAATCGCCTAAGGAGCGTTTAACTAAAGATTACATAGATAACAGGTTAGAAGCATTGCATGAGATGTGGGCTGAATTTAGAAAGGGTCATAAAGAATTATTACAACAATCTGATCCTAAAGTATTAAATAAAGCGACTTATGTTGTTGATGATGTGTATGATAGAACGGAAGAAGGGTTTTTAGAATATATAGGTGAATTAAAGAAATGTTTATCTAAGATACCCAAAGAGTTGGTAGAAAATAAATCAAGTTATCCGTCCCAATCTCAAGTAAAGTTGCCTGAAATTCATATTCCAAAGTTTTCAGGTAAATATACAGAATGGATTACATTCAGAGATCTATTTGTTTCTATGATACACAAAAATCAATCTCTTGATAATGTTCAACGTTTGCAATATTTGAAAGGGTATCTAACGGGAGAGGCAGAGCAGCTTATTAGACATACACCGGTATCCGATGCTAATTATGAACAGTGTTGGAAACTTCTAGAGCAAAGATACAGTAATAAAAAATATATTGCACACAACATTTTAAAACGGTTTTTAAGTCAAAGAAATGCTACCACTGTATCAGCAAATATTTTGAAAGAATTTATTGATACTACCTCAGATTGTCTAAGTGCTTTAACCAATTTAGGTATAGATGTGTCTACGTGGGACATTATTATAATACATTTATTAAGTTTAAAACTAGACCCCGAGACACGTAAGGAATGGGAACTGCACATTTCAAAAACTGTAGCTTCTGATTGTTTGCCTACTTATAGTCAAATGAAAGATTTCTTGTATGACAGATTTCGTGCGTTGGAATGTATTGAACCTAAACATGTCAGTAAACAGTCAGTTTCTAATGTACGTACCAGTCACAATGTGAGTCATACTAAGGCTCTACACGCTACTAATGTTCAAAAATTATCTTGTGAGTTTTGTGGTGAAGAACACAAGTTATGTTTTTGTAAAAAGTTTGCAAATTTAGAGTACGAAAATAGACGTGATTTTGTGATGAAAAATAGAATATGTTTTAATTGTTTAGGCAGCAACCACGGTGTACAATTTTGCCGAACACCCATTAACTGTAGAGTTTGTAGGAAACGTCATCATTCCTTGCTCCACCCAAGGGATGTCAACACTTCAACTGTTGGTTCAGGGATTGTAGGTCAAGCGTTTGAAGAAGTTCCGGGCAAAGTTAACAAGGGTAACAGTACACAACAGGATTTACGTTCAATCGAGACGGCAAATCATATGGTTTTTTGTGCAAAAAGTAAGAACAATCATGTGTTGTTAGCAACAGCATTGGTTGAGGTTAAGGGTAGAACAGGTCAATATCAGGTATTTAGGGCGTTATTAGATCAGGGCTCACAAGCGTCGTTTGTGACCGAAGCCACCGTACAAGGTTTGGGATTAAAGAAAATTAGAGTGACAAATGTGGTATCAGGTTTAGGTGGGGAAAATTCTCCTGTGTTATCAAGATATATGGTGTTACTTCCGTTGAAATCTAAACAAGATCCGAGTTTTAAAATCGAGGTGAAGGCATTCGTTCTTAATAATATTACTTCATATTTACCAGCACAAAGAGTGTCTTTAGATAATTGGGTTGAATTATCTCAGGTTTATTTGGCTGATCCGCAATTCGACATACCAAACAAAATTGATATCTTACTGGGAGCCGAGGTATATTGTCAGATATTAAAGGAAGGTGTGTTACGGGGACCTATGGGTTCGCCAGTGGCACAGTGCACCACCTTTGGTTGGATAATATCTGGCCCAGTAAATACAGGTACAGAGGAAAACCGATTAACAGTTTTGCATTCTTGTGTAGAGGAATTTGATTTAAAACTCTTTTGGGAAGAATCGGAAACTTTATTAACATCCAAAATGCTGACGGTAGAAGAGCAAAGATGCGAGGACATCTTCGCGGCAACCACTCGTCGTGATGTAGATGGGAGATATGTGGTGAAATTGCCATTCCGCGAAGAGGAGCCTTCCTGCAAGAATGGAGACTCGCGTGAAATAGCTTTAAAACGATTAAACAATTTAGAAAGAAAATTTGCTACCAATAAAATGTTAAAGGAAAGTTATACAGAGGTAATGAAAGAATACTTACAGTTGAATCACATGAAGTTAATACCGGAACCTGATAAAACTAAAGATCAATCAGTATACTTACCGCATCATGCAGTAGTAAGGGAGGACAAGTCTACTACTAAAGTGCGAGTGGTGTTTGATGCGTCCTGCAAAAATAAAAATGGAGTTTCATTAAATGATACTTTAATGGTTGGGCCTACGTTGCAACCAGACTTGCGACATTTAATCATGAACTGGAGGAGATATCCTGTTTGTATAGTTGCGGATATTGTAAAAATGTATCGCATGGTAAGAGTGGCAAATGAAGATTGTGACTATCAACGTATAGTTTGGAGAAATAATCCAGAAGAAAAAGTAAAGGATTATAAATTACTCACCGTCACCTTCGGTACGGCTTCAGCCCCTTACTTAGCGGTAAAGGCTCTTAACCAAGTTGCTATAGATTACAAGGACAAATATCCAATTGCTGCAGAAAGGGTAGAAAAGTCATTTTACATGGACGACCTCATGACGGGATGTCAAACAGTCGAAGAGGGGGTAGAGCTAGTTAAGGAAATGAGTGAACTTCTAAAAGAAGGTGGATTTATACTTCAAAAATGGTCGAGTAACAAAGAAGAGTTAATAAAGGTATTAGATCAAAAGGAAACAGAAGAAAAGAAACAAGCTGGAAAGGACCTAGAAGAAACAGAACAAACAGAAGAGGGAAACAGGAATTTAGAACAAAAACTAAACGATATAATAAAAATATTGGGACTTACCTGGAACAGAATCAATGACGAATTTGAGTACTCGGTGAAATTGCCGCCGCTATCCGCACCTGTAACAAAAAGAAAGATTATATCAGACGTATCGCGTCTGTTCGACCCATTAGGATGGATAGCACCTTGCATCATAAAAGCAAAGATATTTATACAGCGATTGTGGATGGCAGGAACAGGATGGGATGAAGAACCTCCCAAGGATATAGTAGATGACTGGAATACTTACCGTCACGAGTTAGCGCACTTAGTTGAGTTTCATATTCCTAGGTGGTTATGCACTCAAACAGACGATGTGGTTATAGAGCTACATGGATTCTCAGACGCATCCAAAGTTGCATACGCGGCTGCCGTTTATCTCCGCGTAATTAATGCGTCAGGTGAGATTCATGTCGGACTAGTAAGTGCCAAAACAAGAGTCGCTCCGGTGAAGCAAGTGAGCATTCCACGCTTAGAATTATGTGGGGCTGTTTTGGTGGCTAAGTTATTGGTAGAAATTGCTGAGGTTTTAGATATTCCAAAAAGTAGCATCAGAGCTTGGACGGACTCAACAATAGTACTTGCCTGGTTGAGTAAGCATGCTAGCAATTGGAAGACATTTGTGGCCAATAGAGTGGCGGAGATTCAAACAACTCTGGAATCTACACAGTGGGCTCACGTGTCTACGAAGGACAATCCTGCAGATTGTGCATCCCGTGGCGTTACACCTGCAGAACTGGTTAAACTGGATATATGGAAATTTGGTCCAAGGTTTTTAGGAGAACAAAATATCACATACACAAAATTGGAGAACAATGACACTCAAGAAGAAAAATCCTTAAAGGTTCATGTAGGCACGGTAGATCAATCAATTTTAGATAAATATTCGTCGCTCAAAAAGTTAGTTCGTGTCATAGCTTATTGCAGACGGTTTGTTACAAGAAGAAACGCAACTTTACTCAATAGCAACGGTCTAAGTGCATTGGAGTTAGATGAAGCTTTAAATACGTGTATAAGGTTAGCTCAAGCTGCGGAATACGCACAAGACATCAAGGAATTAAAATCATTTGGACAAATCAGATCGAAAAATTCTAAAATTTTATCGTTAACTCCTTTTTTAGACGATAAAGGATTACTTAGAGTGGGTGGCAGAATTTCACAGTCACAAGAAAACGAGACAGTCAAACATCCAATCATACTGCCACATCAATCGGCTTTGTCAAGACTGATTATTGCTGACGCGCATCTGAAAACATTACATGGCGATGTACGGTTATTATTTAATTACGTAAGATCAGCGTATTGGATTGTTGCCTGTAAAAATTTGATTAAACAACACATCCGCAAATGTATCACATGCATTCGCCACAAGGCTAGAGTACAAAATCAGCTTATGGGGTCTTTACCCTCAGTAAGGGTCACACCAGCTAGGGCTTTCATAAACAGCGGCGTTGACTATGCAGGTCCTATAATGCTGAGAACATCAAAGGGTAGAGGACACAAAGGTTATAAAGGTTATATTTGCTTGTTTGTGTGCATGGTCACTAAGGCGGTGCACATCGAAGTTGTGAGTGATTTAACATCAAGAGGTTTTTTGGAAGCTTTCAAACGCTTCGTCGCAAGGCGTGGCCAGTGTGCTAACTTATACAGTGACAATGGCACAAATTTTGTGGGCGCTTCAAGAGAGTTACAAGATATGTTTAATGCTGAAAAATCAAGCATGGTTAGAGAAGTAGTCGATTCTCTGGCTATGCAAGGGACGAGTTGGCATTTTATACCGCCCAGGGCACCCAATTTTGGTGGGTTGTGGGAGGGAGGTATAAAATCTACAAAGTATCATATAAAACGTGTTATCGGAGAATCTTCGTTGACCTATGAAGAGATGTCGACACTGTTAGCCCAAATAGAAGCTTGTTTAAATTCACGGCCATTAACGATGATTAATAATGATCCAGAAGAACCTATTCCCATTACACCTGGTCACTTCTTAATAGGAGAACCATTACTAACAGTGCCTGAGGCAAATTACGAAAATTCCCATCTAAATTCTTTGAGACGCTGGCAGGTTACACAAGCGATGCTTCAGAGCTTTTGGAGTCGGTGGTCAAACGAATATTTAAACAATCTTATGCAAAGATATAAATGGGTTTATAAAGTTCCTGAGCCAGCAGTTGGGGATATTGTTTTAATAAAAGAAGACGACTTGCCTCCAACAAGATGGTTGTTCGGCAAGGTTTTGGATAAATATCCTGGTAACGATGGAATAACCAGAGTGGTACTTATAAAATGTAAAAATTCTATTATAAAACGCCCTACATCCAAAATTTGTGTTTTACCAGTTAATGATTAATATTTATTATGTTTTGCTTGTTTGCCTTTAATAGGTTAGAGAAACAATTTGTTTAAATTCGAGACATTACAGATGCCATGGTGGGCGGTGAAGGACATTCTGTCCTTGGTGGGCGGAATGTTAAGGCAGTTACTTTATGTCTATGGTTTAAGTTACAAAAAAAAAGGAAATCAAAATATGACATTGACAGCTGTTGTCAAAATGATATGGCTTTTTCCCGCGTTGTATCGAGGTGACACCTGCGTTTTCTTGGATTGTTAAAACATTAGTTTTTTTACGAAATAAATTCACAAATTAGTTACTACAGTCTACGTTGTTTTTATTGAGACCTTTACATTAATTAAAGATATTATTTTTTCCTTTTCAGGTGAAAAATACTTTTTGAAGTCGGTTAAATGTTTTTTTTGTTTTTTTTTATTGTAAGAATTCAAAAATTTAAAGAGAAGTATAAGATACATTCTTGACAATTTTAGATATAAATTTTGTATTTTATAGATACCTACTTAAGACTATAAGCGAAAGAAGAGAAAAACATCTTAAAGTGGCAACAGAGGGGCTTTCACCCTACTTAATATAATCATTTGAATGTACTTTTGTGAGAGGTATATCGTAATCTTACTGACTTCCTGCGCCATCTATTGCTTAGTAGTTATAATTACATAAATAACATGAATTCTTTTTTATGATTTTATATGGGCCAAGATGGGTTTCAATTTATATTATGTTTTGAATCAGGTAAAAAAAATAACCATAATTCAATATTAATTGAGACAGCGATTAAATATAACGTATTTTCATAATCATGTGGCGCCATCTATTTTAGTAAGAATCAGTTTTTGTATTTTCCCGTAGGAATAAGGGATTTTTAAGCGACAAAAAGTATCCTATACTTTTTTCAGAGTAACCAGTTGGCTTCGTACAGAATTTCATAAAGATCCGTTCAGTGGTTTTTGCGTGATCCCGGCACAAACAAACAGACAAACAGGACAACAGACAAACCGACAAACAGACAAAAAATTAAAAAAAGATATTTATACGCTCTATTGCTTATTTCTAACATGTTCTGGTATTTTTTTTGCAAATATCTTCAATGTACAGACACGGAAAGTCTACGATTTTATTATATGTATATAGATATGAAAAAAAAAATTATGACTATGACTATGACCATACTAGACGTTTACTTTAACGGCTGCTTCTTTGCAGCGCAATTTAGACTTGAGCTTTTCAAGGTCCTAAGAAAACAAAAGTACAAAAATAACTATTGCGGTATTAATTTAAATAAAACAGATTTTTAAATAGATGAACGTTAAATATTATTAGGTACCAACGAAAACAAGAAGAAGCTTTTGCCTATTTAACATAAGATAAATGTTGAAATCAAGTCAATAACAAAACATATCTATACTAATATTATAAATGTGATAGTTTGTTTGTTTGTTTGTCCGTCTTTCACGTCAAATCGGAGCAATGGATCGACGTGATTTTTTGGTACGGGGATAGTTTGGTAGCTGGAGAGTAGGTACCAATAGGCCACTTTTTGTTCCGGAAGAACACCATATTCGCTCGGGATGAAGTCGTGTATTCTACGCGGTCAAAGCCGCAGCACAGAATATATTGATACCTCCCGGCTCAAAGGGCGTAACCACCATTTTGGCCAAAATGAGTTTTGAATGCCATCTTATTCAGTTTTTTCTGCGCTATCGAACTGTATTTTTAAAGTTCTCAAATTCTGAAAACAATGGTGAATACGACCTCAAATTTTAAGGCTGGTAATGCTGTTTTTTTTGTATTTTTGGACGTAAAAGCGTAAACGACACTCTCAAATAAAATTGTAGGGCGTATATCCGTATGACTTAAAGCCATAAAGAATATACGCCCAAGATTTATTAAATTTTATCTTAACATTGGTGTTTACGCCCAAAAAGTTTTTGTGTTTTGAAATTGATAGAATCTTACGCCCCAGTCAGTTTGATTTGATGCAAATAAAATGGTATTTACTCCTATAATTCTTTTATATTTGAAAATATGTTATGATTTTACGCCCGAATAAAGTATTCTTGCAACTAGAACGTATAGAGTTAAATGGAATGTCAACACATAACGCGCGGGATAGCAGTGGGGCGCGGTGCGGATAGCGGGGGTTACGCCCACGTGTGGTGTAGTCAGTGCAGGTGACGATTAGTTTATAGAGTATAACAAATAAATTGGTATGAAAACAATCATTGTACGAAGTGCGCGCATTAATATCTAACATCTATGTGTTTTTTTTACTTTGAAAAGCTATATGGTAGGTAATACAAATTTGATTACAAAGTGCTGAATGTGTTATCAAATAGTCATCATCATAATTTCAGCCGTAGCTCGACGCTCACTGCTAGGCATAGGCCTCCCACCCCCAAGGATCTCCACAACGATCGGTCCTGCGCTGCCCACACCCAGCGGCTTCACGACTTGACCAGATCGTCATTCCACATTGTAGGGGGCCTGCCCACGGAACGTCATCCAGTTCGCAGTTCGGCCAACCTTTCCGCTTCAACGGCTATGGCTATCGGTTCTCCGCGCTATGTGTCTCACCCACTGCCACTTCAACTGAGCAATCCTTCGAGCGATGTCGGTTGTTTTAGTTCTCCTGTGGATCTCATTAATTCGATCGAGCAGGGAAATACCAAGCATCGCTTTCTCCATTGCTCACCTTGAGCCTTCTTATAAGACCCATAGTAAAAGACCACGTCTCGCTTTCATAAGTCATAACTGGCATAGCATCACACACTGGTCAAAGACCTTGAAACATTGAAGAATTTTGGATGCAAATATATGCCGAAGCTTCCCGAACGCTGCCCATTCGAACTGGATTCGACGAGAGATCTCTTTCTCTGGTCGAATCTAGCTCGAATTCGGACTCCAACTCGAAGTTGAACTTCCTAATTGGACTGTCTGTCCCAGGTAGACATAGTGGTCAACAACTTCGAGTATAATGTTCCCAACATTAACAGGAGCGGATGCAACATGGGCATTGGACATGATTTTCGTCTTATCCATTTTCATCTCTAGACTCATTCTTTGAGAAGCATTACTGAGATCTTCGAGCATTGTGTTCAGGTTTCCCAAGGTCTCAGCCAGGAGAACTACATAATCGGCAAACCGTAGGTGTGTTAGGTACTCGCCATTGATGTTGATGCCGCATCCTTTCCAGTCCAGGAGTTTAAAATATCCTCCAACGCAGCTGTGAACAGTTTCAGAGAAATATTGCTCCCTGTCGCACACCTCGCTGTAGTTAGATAAGATTAGAGCTCTGGTTCTGTAATCGGACCGAGAAGTGGTGGCGTTTTGGTATAGTACCTCAGCACCTCGATGTACCTGTAGTCTATATGGCACCTCTAGAGAGACTACTACAGTACTACCCATGCAAATCTAGCAAATCAAAGGTTTTCTCATAGTCCACGAACGCCAAGCATAGTGGCAAGTTATATTCTTCAGTCTTCTGTATAACTTGCCGCAGCGTATAAATATGGTCTATAGCCTTTTCGGAACCCGGCTTGTTCTGGAGGTTAGAAGTCGTCGAACCTGCGAGCGAGACGATTTGTAATGACTCTCGAAAATAGATATTATTGTAGATATGGCCAAAAAGCGAGATTGGTTCTTCAAGACAGTCTTATCACCCTTCTTGAAGAAAAGCATCACATCGCTTCTGCCCCATACCTTTGGCTTTTTGCCCTCGAGGATGACAGAGTTCATCTTTGCTGTAATGTGCCTTACATTTGACAATGCTATGAAGCTTTGCAAATTTTGTACCTTATGGTTAGTTAAATCTTCGAGAGGTGGGAAGTCATCGAACCTATGATCGAGACGATTCGTAATGACCCTTGAAAACAGCTTGTAGATATGGCTCAGAAGTGCGATTGGTTGGTAGTTCTTCAAGAGAGCCTTATCACCCTTCTTAAAGAATAGCATCGCATCGCTTCTGCCATGCCTTTGGCATTTTGCCCTCGAGGATAACAGAGTTCATCATTGCTGTAATGTGGCTTACATTTGACAAAGTTATGAAGCTCGCAAATTTTGTAGGTTATGGTAAGTTAAATCTTACTGTGTAGAAAATAAATAATTTGTAGTTAAACAATTAATTTTTCTTATTATTCTTTCCTTCCTTAGGACCAACCTTCTTTAGGACTTGCTAACAATCAAGATTGTTTTGCAATATGAAAAAGTTTAGCCTTTTACTCCTAACTTTTTTCTAGTAAATAACTATAAAATATCAAATTTATTTTGCCATAACTAAAATCCAAAAATAAAAATCTTCACTAGTTATAAATATCAGTATAGAATACAAGCCTCTGCCATCAGAGGCTTGTATTCTATACTGATTAGTCCATACTAAGGGTTGCCAAATTGACCTATTCTACTTATAACAGTTGTAAGTATTGTAATATAAACCCAAACAATTTAATAACTCATAACAGAACGATAAAAACTACAGTTTTAATTTTGAAAGTTGGTGGTTACACCCTGCGTTACTAACGCAGCAGTCTTTTTTTGGGCGTAAAAGATAGCGTTACTAACGCAGCAGTCATTTTATGGGGCATAAAAGACATACATGCTTGATTTTGTGCGGCGTATCCACCAGCTAACTTTTAAGCTATAAATATTTCGTAAAACATTATGTTTTGATATTATGCATCACAAAAATTAACGACTATTGGTGTAAGAATCTTATTTATAGGATCAATAACAGCAAAGTTGTGACAAATACAAAATTTTAATTTTAGTTTTTTGGCTCTCCTGAAAAGTCGTGTTTTGGTGATTACGCCCTTTGAGCCGGAAGGTATCGATATAATACCTAGTACTAGCCGCAGGCGGAACGCTAGGATAATAATAAAATTGGGTATTTGACTGTTGTGGAAATGTAGATATTTAACAATGACATTCAGAAATATAACACTAATAAAAAACAAATGTGAAAAAACAAATTCAATCTTATTATAACAAGCGAATTATGAGCTACTTAATTGTGACTCTAGCTATCTATTTCTAAAACGAAATTTTCTATTGCAAGAGTATGGCGCTATAGAAATATGACGTAACATTTATATGGCGCTCTCCTTGTCTAATTAGAAAGTTTGATGCTCTATATCGCTGAAGATATGCATGATATTTGAAAATAAATGTCTATATTGTGTTGCTAGTGTTGCTACTAATTCAATAAAAATTTTAAGTCAATAAAAAAAATTCAGTCAAATACCCAATTGGTATCATTTAGGTAGCTAATATTATTCCTCTTTTGTACAGGGTGTTAGGGGCACCCTTGTAAAAACTTTAACCATGGCTTCAGACCATCATGCTGAACAACGTACAGCAAGAATTTTTTGTCGGAAATGAAAAAAAATAATAGACTTTTCATACAAATTTAGCAACTTATCGGGACATTTTATATGGAGAGTCGAAATATTTTTTTCATGTCCGACAAAAAATCTTGCTGTGCGTTATTCAGCATGAAGGACTGAAGCCATAGTTAAAGTTTTTGCAACGGTGCCCCTAACACCCTGTATATATTTCTGAAAATATATCATACTAGCTGTGCACCGCAGTGTTCTCTGCGTTAATTTAAGGAAAAGGAAAAACCTAAAATAAGAAAAAAACCTATTGCAACATTTTTCATTAATGATCCGTTTCTGTTGGTCATAGCGTGATGTTATAATAGCCTATAGCCTTCTTCGATAAATGGACTATCCAACCCAAAAATATTTTTTAAATTTGGTCCAGTAGTTTCTGAGATTAGCGCGTTAAAACAAACAAACCCTTCAGCTTTATAATATTAGTATTGATTTTATCGAATAACGAAAGAATCGTCCAGAGAATTATGCTCATTACCAACAATGGCATGACAAGAGAAAATATTATTTCACATCACCATTCACAAGATAAGCTCCATCTACTTAAACGCGTTCAGGGTCTTTCTTTCCTAGCGCGGAAAGATTTTCGTCCGTTCAATAAATCTTTGATGCCAAATGGGCCTGACTTTTATGGGGTCGCATGAAATATTGAGGCAACAGGGAAGTTTACGTTACAGTCAATTAATTATATATGTTCGAATTCATTAATATAAATAACGTTTTTATAGGAAGTCGTAACAACCTTTGCTCTGACCAAACTGTTACCTCGTCCTTCACGCTCCCGCTTCGCAGACGCCTGTCTGTAGCAAGTTAGTCTAGGTATACAACGTTGTACGCGTAGGTACTTACTTGTTAATACTTTTATCGAAACTGAAAAAATAGTTTATTTAGAATCGAGAGTAGAATCGATTCCACGCATTTTTATAGGGGATAAATTTTTCAAAAAAAAATGGTGCTTTATTTTTGCCTCTTCTAAAAATGTTTGAGTCAAGTAGAGCTTAAAATATGTCAGAAAGTCACGGATACCTTTTTTTAATGGAGGACAGAGGATTTTTTTTAATTTAAGTAAGTAATTCAATTTAATATAAAATAAATTAGTTGGGGTGTATGAGCTTTTCGGTTATTGCATTAACACGTTGTAGACCTGCCCCGGCCCGCGAACGCATTTAATCCGGCCCGCTAACCAGAAATGAATAAATGCCTCCGATAACTATTTGATAGTCCAGAAGTATAAAATTAGAATATTATTTTCATGTGTTCAGCCGCGTTGTTCGTGTACTGCCAGTTGCATTCCCACTAAAAGCATTTTGAAAATGAAGTACCTAAGTATTTAAAAAAGCATTTTGATTGAAAATGAAGTATTTAGAAAAAATCGACCCGTCTCACAACCAGCTCCGATCCGTTTGTGGGTATCGATGTCTGGATGTATGGATGTTTATTACTCTTTCACGCAAAAACTACTGAACGGAACTGGATGAAATTTCCAACAGAGATAGAATATAGGCTGGAATAACACAAAGGATACTTTTTATCCCGATATTCCCACGGGAACGGGAACCACGCGGGTGAAACCGCAAGCGGCCGCTCGTCTAAGATCAATTCTAAGACATATAAGATTACCCGATAATATTATGTCATTGTATAATCCCTAAATTGATGGAAAAGTTGAAAAACATCACCGGTAGTTAGAAAGACAATCAAATATTTAAAAACCTAAAATCAATAAACAGTTCAACAGTTTCTTTGTTAACCGTCGTGAGTGTATGTGCCAAAACAAACGGAGAGTGGGCGGAATCAGTCAAATCACTGGACAACTTACTATTATAACGTGTCTCCCAACTTTTGAGCTCGACTCCTGGTCTTTACCTTTACCTTTAACTTTAGTTTTGTTGCTACGATAACAAACACTCCCAACATTTGAGCTCGACACCTGGTCTTTTACCTTTACCTTTGTTGCTACGATAACAAACAATTTATATTATTTTAATTTTTAGTTTTTTGCATTCACAATGCAATTTTTATTACAAAAAAATGGAAAATGAAGTATTTAGAAAAAATCGACCCGTCTCACAACCAGCTCCGATGGGACTCGAACCCACGACTTTTCGCTTTCCGGGCGACTGCTCTAACCACTGAGCTACGGAGTCGTTACGAGAAGCGTCGAATTTATCCAATACTTCTTACACGCTGTATAGTCAGCGTTAATTTCATCAATGTGGAGATATTACTACCCTCACACGCGAAAGAAATACCTTTCCAGGTATTTGGCAATCGCTAAAGATGAAATTACTATTGCAAGTTATTTGAATTTTTAGTTTTTTGCATTCACAATGCAATTTAGCGAAAAGGTCGTGGGTTCGAGTCCCATCGGAGCTGGTTGTGAGACGAGTCGATTTTTTCTAAATACTTCATTTTCCATTTTTCAAACAATTAATATCTATCTAAAGACCATTAAACTATTTTGTATTGTAGATAGAGCCTTTTGATCGTTCCGTGCAACGGCAACGTCGGGCGCGTTTTATCCTCTACGACAACATTTCCACTTACGGTTTCCCACAATCCTTCGTGGTTAAGTAACATTTGCATTTTAAATTTCCAAACTGGATAGCTTTCTCTATTACAAAGTAACGGAATACCATTGAGGGACATACCAGAAACTGCAGACATGTTAACTAAGTTTTTTCACCAACAATCTACTTTTATATACTTACTTAAGATTGTAAAATATAATTTCACCACAGAGTCTACGTGCTGATAACGAATGTTGGAATTATGTGAAAAATATAGAAAAGAACACACAGTAGGAACGTAAGATGGTTGCTATAAAAAAATCAAGTAGTCAACAAGTACATAATGAAGTAGTTACGTACGTCAAAAAAACAGAACGAATTATCTTTTTCAATTTTCATTATCGAACTCAAGTTTGTATGTTGTTGATCGAACCTACAATAGAAAGACCAAATAGGTTCTACAACATTTTGTTATATATTATGATTTTGTTATATATTATTATGATATTGTATTGAAAATATTCTGGGTTAATTTTTTATCATTTTACGTGAATTTTAATGTTTTATGATTTTAAAAGTTTGCATATTTATTTGAAATGAAAATTTTCAACTTCTAATCATGCTTAAACGATAGGACTGACATTTCTTGTATACTTACCATAAATTTTAATTTCTTAGTACAAATATTTGTACACATTTAAAAATTGGTAAGTAGTTGTGTAAGATAAAAGTAAAAAAACAAGGGTAAAAACAAAGTAAGATACACAACCTAAATAACTCTACAAAATGGATTGAGGCACAAAATGATACCAAAGATATCAATAATTACGTTAACGAGTAAAAACCTGATCGGGATCGGCTGCCGGACTGTGAGACACAGTCCGGCGGGGACTCGGGCAGTGGCCGCTTCCGGCGCCGGAACACGTCGCGCCACCGGCACAGTATCGCCGTGCGGAAGTATGTCCTGAACCTGTGGTAAAAGCATATTATTTAAAAATTTATGCAATAAAGGCGTCGCCAGCCCATGGTTCAGGGGGGGTGAATAGGGGATCGGACTTTTTTTTTATTTGTTTAATTTTTTTTTTGAAATATCAGAAAAACGACACAAGTATTTATTTTTAAATATTTTACATACTTTTTGGAGATATGAAAGCATCAAACTTCCTTATTAGACAAGGACAGCGCTACTAACATGTGACATCACACGATAAGTAGTGGTGCCATACTCCCGTCAAATACTTATTATAGTAGGTACTTATTCTTTGCTCCCGCCCTTCGATCAACGAACTAGGTGTTATTGTTGATCGAAGCCCCCGCCATATAAAATTTCGTTTTAGAAAGAGATAGCTAGAGTCACGGTCAATCACAATTCAGAAACTCATTACTTGCTTGTTATTTTTTTCACTCTTGTTTGAAGCATAAACTTTAATAAGACAGGATCATAATCATCATTTCAGCCGTACGACGCCCACTGCTGGGCATAGGCCTCCCCAAGTTCTCCACAACGATCGGTCAGCGGCACCTTGACCAGGGTGCCTACCATCAACTCTTATTGCGGTTTTGTTTAGGAACCTAAACTGATCTGCTTCGCTTATTCGTACCACGACAGCTTAATATCAATGACAGCGATTCAGTGATCATTCAATGACATTTCACAGCCGCTGAGCTGTCATCAACTCTTATTTGACTTATAACTCGGCCAAGTTAACATGACACCTGCAAGTTATACCCGTCCCTTTCACTCTCCGGGCATGACAGAATCGAGTGAAAGAGACGGGTAGAAGAAATAAGGACACAAATCGTTCGGTCATTCACATTTAGCAATTCATTTGCGATCCAGTTTTTAGAAGGTCAGAGTAAGAAAGAAAGCAATTCATTTAAGGAACCTATTCTGCATCGCGCTATTTTTGAATCGCTGTCTTAAAGTTGATGGTAGGCACCCTGATCGTCGGTCCACCTTAACTAACACTAAATTTTAATTAGTACAAAGATTTTTGGGGATGATGGTGTCCATCAATACGTTAAAATTTTTACTACGGGGCCAACCACGGAATCGCAAATCAGCTGTTCCATACAAAAGTACAACATCTACTCGGCTGATATAAATAAATAAATAAAATAAATAATTAGCTTCTTACATTCACACCAATTATCTAAGCCCATGTTAATTTCATTAAGAAACTGTATCATGGAAAACTTGATAACGGATAAATATATACTTAAATACTTTTTGTTTGTAAATACATACTTAATATACATAGTTTACACCCAGACCAAGACAAATAGACATGTTCATGCACACAAATATTTGTCTTGTTCGGGAATCGAACCCGAGACCACTGGCGCAGAAGGTGGGTAGCCTTCCCCTGCGCCAAATCGGTCGTCATGTATATGGATATGTCGAACCTTGGAGAAGAACGGGCAAGAAACTCTTCAAGGGTTGTTTTTTCTCCCTGTTTTATTTCATAAACAGAGTCGTCAAATTGAAAACTCACCTTAACATTGTATGATTAAGGTCAGTTTCCATCATAATTACACAATGGGTTATGCTATGATCTAAAAACCATAGCGGTAAACAATTTCAATTATTGAAAATGAAATATTAGAAAAAAAACGACCCATCCTCCAAGTAGCTCCGCTACGAGTCGAACCCGGGACCTTTCAATGTCCGGGCTCTGACCACTGAGCTACGGGGTCGTAGTTTTCAGTTACTTAGGAAAACATATTAGTACTTAAACATCCCTTGTATGCCGACCAAATTATCCTAAAAGTTGTTTTCCAGATCCCAATAGTCATTAAGTGTACCTCTGTTTGTCAGTGTTATTTAATGTGTTGGCAAAACAACCATTATTTTACTTTGGTGTCCCCGATTTAAATGACAAATCTGTTATCCAGAAGTTTAAAATGCTATATTTGTAACAAGATTACTATCTCTCATTGTTTTAAAACTAAATATCATTAATTTTAATATTTTACTTCAAAAAGATGAAGCTCAAAAAAAAATATAAACATTTCCTACTAGCGCTCCGCTCGCGACTTCGTCTGTGTGAACCCCCTTTTTAACCCCTTAGAGGAGAAATTTTCGAACATCCTATCTTAGAGCAGCCCCACATTCCCCAAGGAACATACATGCCAAATTTCAGCTACTTGCGCCCAGTATAGTTTACGCTGTGCGTTGTCTGTCAGTCAGTAACGCAAGAGTTTTTTTAAATAGATCAAGAGCATCTAGAATATTTTCTGAGGTCAACTTTAGAAACTTGATTTAATTAAGGCGATACTCGGAAAAAATGTGCTGAAGCGAGATAGCAATGAGAAAACGACGCGCGCGGGAGCGAGACCGATTTTGCAGATTAGGCAAAAAAAAACACAAAATCACTTCGTAGGTATTAAAAAACTACAGCGATTTAAAAAAAATGCTTCTATACGATCCTCAATATTATTGGTGTCCACTAATTAAACCAATTTCCAGTAGTGTAAGTAACCCCATTTAAGAATAATCTTCACTTTTCGTATTTTTTGAGGTATTTTCGAAAATAAAAAGTGTCGAGGCAAAATCATAAAATGGTGTTTTTGAAACTATACGATTCTAGATAAAGGTATGAAGAAATATATAACTTATTACCAGATTTTTAACAACTGTAACCGTCCTATAGTTTTAAATCAAAAAGTCCATATTTTTCCGAGTAGCGCCTTAACATATGTTTGAATTTGTGTTCTAAACTGTTTTTTGCGTGCTGCTTAACGTTTGAAGAATGAGTTTTGCTAGTTAGAGAACTCCTTTCTCTCTTTGTGATTGGATCTGTTTTTACTACTTATCGGTTTTTATTCAGGTTAGTCGCCATGAAAGAGTGAATAAGAAAAAAAAGATAGACGTAGGCAAGGTACTAGTAAAAATCAATCTAAGTGTACCTAATACTTAGTGAAGGCAAAATGGTAGTTGAGTGAGGTACAAAGCACTACGTCTCGGAAATGGCAATGTGGGAGATAAGATAAGATAAAATATTTATTTATTCACATAAACATTTTAAAAATATGTACTTAAGTATGAATCGTCAAAATTCTCTTAGCCCGTTCATTCCGGATTCATGGGATATTCCGGGATCAAATGCGTCACTTACAGTGGCAAATAAAGTGGCACCTGGAACATCAACGTTTAGTACATATCCCGTCCCTTACATTACACAAACTAGGTACACTTTAAAACGTAAGTGCTCATTCACACGACGGCGTTTGACGAATCGTCTTTTATGACGATTCGTCATTTTTTGACAGGGTGGTAGGTAATGCTTTTTAAATACCCGTGTTCACACGCATTACACATCACATAAATTGCTCCAATACAAAACTTTAGTAGATGAGCACTAGTGAAGTCGACGACGGGTATCACCACCGCATAGACCCAGACCCGAGGAAATATTGGACAGTTCGTTTTCAATATTTACCCGACCGGGAATCGAACCCCGGACCTCCAGAGTTAGCGGCACATTGAAAACCGGTGCGTACAACACTCGGCCGGGGAGTCGTCAACGTTACGGAGTTAGTTTAACTACCTACTATGTAGCTTCGTGGTTTTTGACGAATCGTCAATGTCGTATCCCGCGCGAATGAACCGTAAGTATACCTACTGTTTAAAGTACAAGTTATACCTACTATGTAAATACACCGTTGCAAGTTGTCGGTTAGACAAAGGGAACGGACAGTTAAACAATTGAAGACGATCTCGATTTTCTGATTAATACCGGGCGCAGGCAACGAAGAACGGAACCCTTCTGTTGACTTACCTACCGTTTGAATTATATCCCATTTAATTGAACCGAGTGAACTTTAAGGTTTATTTAACGTTTTGTGGGTGTTCTAAATTGTATTATCTTCTATTATCTTCTATTATCTTATTATCTTTGATTGCTGAATGATAATAAGAAACTAAGGTATAACATTCAGATTACAAATAAGACATTTTTCTTTAAGAAATTTAAAGTTTCAAATGTAGTTCTAAGCGTTTCTCACGGTAAATATTTGTTAAAAACTTGTAAGTTTATGTGAATTGTTACAGTATAAAGATATATTGATACGTATTTGATTGAATCAGGCGTCACTTGGCGGAAGTCCCTAACCTGCAGTGCATGTGCAATTTTTTGCGGGCGGGCGGGCGGTGTATCTTGCATTTTGTGTTTTTTGCGGAAGTAAGCTACATATATTTCGTTTTTCACAACTTTTTTAACTTGCGATAGTAATTTCATCTTTAGCGATTATCAAATATCTGGAAAGGTATTTCTTTCGTGTGTGAGGGTAGTAATACCTTTACATTGATGAAATTAGCGCTGGCTATATAGCGCGTAAGAAGTATTGGATAAATTCGACGCTTCTCGTAACGACTCCGTAGCTCAGTGGTTAGAGCCCGGAAAGCGAAAGGTCGTGGGTTCGAGTCCCATCGGAGCTAGTTGTGAGTCGGGTCGATTTTTTCTAAAATACTTCATTTTCCATTTTTCAAAAATATGTATATTGATACGTCACACAATAAGGCGGATGTCGTGGTTGTTTTAGACGTTCGATAAGTACACTTTTAAACTTTCGCGTTGCATTTTATAACATGCATGCATTGCATTTTGCAAGAAAACAGGTATTAGATGCGTTTTAACTAAACATAGGTGTTTAACACCTACCTTTTCCCGACGTTTTGACCGAGTTGCATCGGCCGTGGACACGGGCTCAGTCAGCCCGTAACACATTACTTTTAATTTTTTTTTTATTCTGTGGATAACATAATAATATGCTTTTTCTATCCTTTTCTATTGTAAGAAACTATTTATTTATTTTCTTTGAGTTCTGTGTCATAATGAATATGCACATACATCTAAGTCTCGACTACACTAGACACCATGACTAGCGGCATGTGCACGCGCAAATATCGAGTACTGGCGATAAAATGCAATGCGCGTTCGTCATCGCGGCACAAATGGAGCTATCGAAAATGTAAATATGAAAAATATGTTCGTCACGCTGAAACAATACAATAAGAAAACTTAAAGAACTCGTATTTATGCGAGCGGCGGATGTCGTTACATATCTACTAATAAACAATATTATTTGTCATATTTAAAATACCATACCAGCCCATTGATACCGAAAAACATATACCGTATCCAAACAACGCGCATCTTTACGTCTTTCTGACGTCACCCATGAACAGTTTAAGTGCGAGAGAGAACATGACTGTCACTGTCTCATTTCCACGTTTTATTGCACTCTCTGTCGCGAGTCTTTTATTTCTTTGTTTGGGATAACAAACAGTCACTAAAAAATATAACAAAAACATAAATTATCTCTAAATTTTTTTTATAAAATGTAACAAACACCGCTATCCACAGATTTGTAATGTTTATGTCGAGTATCACTTACTTAGCATTCATCCAGTAGTAGATGATGGGGTTCACCATCGCATTCGCCATAGCCAACCAGTAGAATCCAAGGTAGACGTGCTGTACGTATTTCATGTACAATATTGAAGGGTGGAAGTGTGTGTAGATGAAGTAACCGTGGTACGGCAACCAGCAGATGCCGAAAATAACTATCACCAATATGAACATCTTGACAACCTGAAAGAGAAACAACGTGTAAAAACAAGGGACTATCACCCAGTTGCAGAAAGCTTCTATTGCTGTCACTTTTCGTTGTCTAGAAATAAAAAGTGACAGCAATAGATTTAATGAAGCATTAACTTTAATGGAGCTTTCTGCAACTGAGTGTATATCAACCTTTTTTAATGTCCCCAATACTAGGGCACAGAGACTTTTTTATGATACGAAGAATAGGCCATTGCCTACAGCACAGTATTAACGTAAAACGATTTGCAATCGTTAAAAATGTACAAACCCCTATTGGGCGCCGATGGTTCTCATCCTCATAATCCATTCATGAGGAATAGATCCGCCATTTTAACTGATCCCAACATCAAAATACATCACATCACCGATATGGGAAAAATTGTAAGTAGGATAGAAAAAATCCACACAGGCAAAGAATATATACACTACGCGAAAAGAAACGACACTTAAGCATGTGTGCACGTAAAATCGCTTGCGGCTATGTGTGGGTGTATGGATGTGAGCGGGGGCCGTGAGAGGCGCGCGGGGCGGGGAACAGGCAGTCGGTGAATGCCTTGGCCGAGGGCTGGCGCAATCTTCATACATTCAAATAGGAACTACCATATAAAAATGTGAAAGTTGTTAAAATTCAGTCAATAATAAATAATTATTGAGAGGACAAATTTTTATTTGGGCGATTATTGATTCACTAACTCAGTATTTTTGTCGCTAACTTAGTATTTTCTTTGGACGATTTAGTATTTTATTCGGACACTTGGATTAACTGTGTCCTACTGTTAGTAGCTTATTTTACGTATATTATTATTATTATTATACCCTTTATTATTCCTCAATAAAATAACTACATGTCATTTTCAAAATTATCAGTATTTTAAATAATTTATTTTCTTGCATTATTATAGTAAATTGATATATTATTTCAATGTAATTTCAGATTGGATCATATGAATTTATTTAAATATATTATAAACTAGTGGATCCTGGCGGTTTCACCCGCGTGGTACCCGTTCCCGTGGGAATATCGGGATAAAATATAAGTAGCCTATGTCACTCGGGAAGAATGTAGCTTTCTAATGGTGAAATTTTCTAAATTGGTCCAGTAGCTTCGGAGCCTATTCAATGCAAACAAACAAACAATCAAATCTTTCCTCTTTATAATATTAGTATAGAAAAGAGAGATAATATAATTAAATATAAATTCAGTATATTAAGGACCCCTTATAGGGTAAAGGCCTCCTCCATTTCACTCCAAGTTTTTCTGTTCTTGCTTTTGTATTCCAATCTCTTCCGACTACTTTTTTACTATCTCATCAAGCCATGTTTCTTTTGGTCTACCTCTTTTCCTTTTATTAGTTGTTCCTGTCCAAGTAGTTACTTCTTAGTTTTTCCTGCTTCCTGCAAGGACGCCAATGTTATACCACTTCCTAAGAAATCAAAACCTATCATGTTTTCTGACGTTCGTCCAATCTCAATCCTTCCCTTCCTTTCCAAAGTCCTTGAGAAACTTGTTCATCATCAGCCATCTAATCATCTTATTAAAAACCACCTCCTTAACCCTCTTCAGTCTGGCTTTCGTAAAGGCCACAGCATCTCTACAGCACTTGTTAGAATTACGGATGACATACGCCTCGGGATGGAAAAGCGTCAGCTTACGGTTCTGACATTACTTGACTTTAGCAATGCATTCAATACCGTTGATTTTGATATCCTACTTGGTGTTCTACGATCTCTACACATATCTCCAGCTGCACTTGATTGGCTTCAAAGTTACTTGCTAGGGCGACGGCAGCGTATTCGCACCGGAGTCACCTTCTCCGGGTGGTGTGATGTCAATGCCGGTGTCCCTCAGGGTGGCGTCTTATCTCCTCTTCTCTTTTATAAATTTCTCAATTCCATAACTCAGTCCCTTTCTAGTTCCTATCACCTTTACGCTGACGATCTACAGATCTACACACAGGCACCTTTATCTGAACTGTCAAATGCAATCATTTCTATCAACTCTGATCTCACTGAAATCTGTTCCTGGAGTAAGTCTTTTGGTCTAGCCCTAAACCCGGCGAAGACTCAATGCATTATTATTGGTAGCTCTCATTTCGTTTCGAGGATCGACTTTGAACAAATCCCAGCAGTTTCCTTAGACGGCACCATTATCCCGTTCTCTAGCACCGTCAGGAATCTCGGTGTTATTCTCGATCAAAATCTTTCCTGGAAGCCTCATGTGGAACAGCTTAGGAAAAAAGTGTTCGCAGCGTACGGTTCACTAAATCGCCTACGTAATTTATTGCCGACCAGTACTAAAATCACTTTAGCACAATCCCTTTTGCTGTCTATTATTGACTACGCTGATGTCTGCTACACTGACCTGTCTGAGGAGCTTCTTGACAAATTGGAGCGTCTGCAGAATGTTTGCATCAGATTCATTTTCAATCTTCGTAAATATGACCACGTCTCGTACTTTCGCAACAAACTCAATTGGCTCCCTATTCGCCGGCACAGGGACTTACACACACTCAAGCTCCTCTACTCTATCCTTTTCCTACCTACTTCCCCACCATATCTTAAAAATTGTTTCTCCTTTCGATCTTCGTCCACTCATTGTACCTTGCGTTCTACTTTTAACCTTGCCTTAGAAATCCCGCGTCACACTTCCGACTTCCTCTCCTATTCCTTTTCCGTGCGTGCCGTTCTCTTGTGGAATGCGCTTCCAGAGGGTATCAGAAAGGCTCAGACTCTGGTGTCCTTTGGTAATCAAGTTAAAAGTCATTTCCTCTCTTAACTTATAATATTATCTAAGTATTTATCTCCTTTAGTAATTAATATTTTAAGTATATACTTTTTCTCCATCATTTTATATTCTTTTACAGCACCCATTCCCCTATTATTATTTTTATTTATTTCTTTCACCCAAGGTTGCCTGGAAGAAATTGCTATGTAGCAATAAGGCCGCCTATTGTGTATTTTTCTTGTATCTTTTTGTACTTGTCCGTGTATTTATTGGTGCAATAAAGTTTATTTGATTGATTGATTGATTACTCTTTGTGTCCATTTTTCTTTGTCCATCCGTGCTATGTGGCCGGTCCACCTCCATTTCAGTTTTTGCAATGTTTTAAGGCGTCGATTACATTTATAGATTTTCTTATGTCTATATTTATTTTTCTGTATTTTATTTTTATGTTCAGTATACTACGTTCCATAGACCTCTGGCATACCTGTATTTTATTGGTTGTGTTGTTATTATATTATATTGGCAGCCGTATGTGAGACAGGGTAGGAGAGACACGAATCTAGAATTTTCTTTTTGAGTCTCATCGGAAGTTTTGATTATAAAATGTCTTTGTTGCTCCAAAACTTGTTCCATGTGATGTTAGTTTTTTTTAGTTCATCTTGATGTCTAGATTAAGAAAATGATACTTGTTAAACGATATATACGTAATCCTGAACATATTCTAATAAAGTCTTTCGACTCGAATGGGTACATTACTCATTCGTAAATTGTCGCTAGTTTAGTTAATTTTCCGCAACCAAAATATAACGCGGCTCGGTTTCATAATTAAGTATTTTATTATCTGTCGTTCATATTTTATTTTGTCGGAAATTTTGTTATTTCCCATTTGTAAAGATATTTAATAAATAAAAGTTGATCGAAAATTGAACGTGTCTTTCATTACCTAAATGTTCTTACTCACAGCCATCTCTATCGTCTTCTACAAGTCATGCGCAAAAAGTTGGCAACGTAGTTTTAAGTGAACCGATTTGACACCGTTTGCACCGTTTGACAGGTAAACAGCGAGTAAACCTCGAGTACTGAATCCTATGGAGATGGTATATCTTCTATACATCTATACAAATAAATAAAATTGGAGTGTCTGTTTGTAACATTAAATAACCGCTTTTTACTACGTGCATATGATTAAATATACGGTACATATACCAAAATGACATGTTTTACAATTTTTGTCTGTCTGTCTGTTTGTTCCGGTTAACCTCTGAAACGGCTGGACCGATTTTGACGGACCGATTAATACGATAATTAGAAGTAGTATAAAATTGAATTCCAAGATTTTCTTACATTGTGACTTAGTTACACCTCACTTTTTCGTAGGTATGCCACCTCCATAGGATTTAGTACTCAGAGGAGTAAACCGGTTCACACAGCAATGTTGCCGTTCCGTATCATAGCATGGCTTGTAGAAGACGATAGAGACGGCTGTGTTCTTACTTTACACAAGTTTACATTGTATGACATCCTATGTGTAATCTTTTTTGGCACAAGACTATATATTCCATTTCGGTATCAACCCTAGCGCCGGCTAAATGTCACCGGCGATCGAACTCTCACGTACAGACACAGGCCCGTATAGTAAATTTTCGGACAGGATTCGGACGAATAAATGATGATGTATTAA
Organism: Crambus lathoniellus; assembly: GCA_949710035.1. Taxonomy (NCBI): domain Eukaryota; kingdom Metazoa; phylum Arthropoda; class Insecta; order Lepidoptera; family Crambidae; genus Crambus; species Crambus lathoniellus. Next base: position 7,670,617 of record OX453305.1, on the reverse strand, counting down.
ATGTTTTTTTACATATTTTGTTTAAGCGACACATTGGGAACGTTCATAAAATAATTATTATACACGAACTTTTTAACCTTTAGCATAAGCCGCTCTAGCAGAGACTATCGAAGACGCTAGACTGATGCTGTCTGAGGACTATAAGGACAACTTATTTATAACTTTATCTTGGCACTAGAAATGAGGATTAGCAGAATCTTACCACTATTTAAGTACCCTGACCGAAAGTGGCGACCTCAGAGGTTTTTATTCCAAAACGTGGACAAAAGTTAGACCAGTAGGGCTAGCACAACTTGAGCGCAACTCGAGCGAGAAAGAGTCGCGGGCACTTTCAACCAATCAGATCGCTCGTAGATAGCGGGCGTGACTTAAGGCGACGTGCTGATTGGTTGAAAGGAGTGCGACAAAGAGTCGCGCTTAGTTGTGCTAGACCTACTGGTTTAAAACTGATGCTAATTCGGTCTTTAATTTGGAAAATGAAAGTGACAGCACCAATTTAGTACCAGTTTTAAACCAGGACTATTTTAGTCCAAGTTTTGGAATAAGGGGGTGTGGGTTTATTAAACCTTGTGAGTAAACAGACATAATGTCTGTGGTCTCGATAGTTCGCAAATTATGTCCACGACGACAAACAAAGTCGTTAAATAAATATTTTGAGAGCTGAAGAGCCCGTGGCGCAGTGGTTAGCGCACACGGCCTACGATGGTTGAGGTTAAGCAACTTTTGCAATGGTCGGTCACGGGATGGATGACCAAATTTGTTATATCGAGTTCCTCCATGCTTTGGAAGGCACGTTAAGAATTTGGTCTCGGCTGATTTTACAGTCGTTAATACCCACCAATCCGCTTTGGGTCCGCATGGTGGGTCATGGCCAGTGGTCGGAATAGGTAGTGCCATTTCGCGGGATTCATGAATGCTAGCATTACGTGGACATGCCCTTATTCTGGGACTTTGATACTGATACCCGAGATTCGCATTTAATTATTAATTTAAAAGAAAATAAATTTGTTATGCAAGTACTTGATATTTAAACGAAAAACGGCCGATTGAAAACGGTTTGCGCAGACACATTAGACAAATCTAACACAAAAGGCACGAGACAAGTGAGAAACCAATCGCGCCTTAAAACCAAGGCCAAGGCCTTAGAACGAAATTATATTACCTATTGGACCTATAGATTAAATATAATATTAAATAAATAATTATAGAATCCCGGGATCCCGGACCCAAGGGTTCTCTGTCCATATTATTGATAATGTTTGAGGTCATTCACCCCAAATGGCACTACCTATTCCGAACACTGGTCATGGCCCATTCTCTTTATCCATTCATAAGGAAGGCCTGTGCCCTAGCAGTTGGTACATTAAATAGCTGATGATGATAATAAGGGCTGATATAGGTGAAGAAAGGTGTAGATACGTGTATAAGAGGAAGTAGATACACTCGATAAAGATACATAATACATTTTGCTCTTTGTCCTTTAATAATCTTACTAAAGATACCAAAGACAAGGTTTGATTTTTTGTTTGTATTGGATTTATAAATTCAAAAACTACTGGACAGATTTAAAAAATTCGTTCACCATCAGAAAGCTACATATTATTTCCGAGTCACAATCACAAAGGCTTTATTTAATTATTGAACGGGTACCAGGCACTAGTTGTTATCAACAACGGATAATCACAATAATTTATGTTTGCGTATTTTCGGTCTACCTAACCTGATATTGAATTTTCCAAGCATACTTAATTCGATTAACTGCGAAACGTGATCGTACATCCGCGGAATGATATAAATTAAATGTTATAGCTATTTTTAAATGGCTACCGTTAATAGTGCCACCGATCGATGGAACACTTTTAACATAGGTATAAAATCTTTTTAAGTTAAAACATGTTAAGTGAATCCTTACTTATATTATAAATGCGTCTCTGTCTGTCTGTGTGTTACACAATCACACCTAAACTACTGAACCGATTTGAATGAATTTTGGTACAGAGATAGTCTAGAGCCTGAGAAAGGACATAGGCTACTTTTTATTCTTGAAAAATATCACCTTCCCGCGGGATAACGTCGTGTAGTACACGCGGGCGAAGCCGCGAGCGGAAGGCTAGTTTATTATAAATTAGGCTATGCCAAGGATTTTAATGTGAATTTTGGGTGGTAGTTGTTTACATTGTTTGAAGGGACACGTTCAGTACGATGTCGCGTGTACCTAAGTCACCCAGTTCAGTGTGTGATAGCGCCTTTCGACGTTCTGATGTGACTAAAGAGTATATTGAAATATACTGAGATAGACTGGTAGTATTTCTAACAAACTTACTCTAGTCAATACTAAGATCATAGGGCAAAGGTTGGCGTCTGAATTAGTTTTTGAATAGTGTAACGATTTTATACTCAAAATGATATCATGTATATTTTATACTTCCTGCCAAATATACCTTTCTTTAGGCTTCTCAATTACTACCTTCTTCACTTGGATAGAGCAAAAATGTACCGCGTAAGCGCTGCCGCCCCTTTAAAAGGACCAAATAATCATAGTCCCTAGGGCCGAAACATTTGAAATTTCAAGTTACAATTATCGCCGACGGTACCTTCAAAGGAACCGAAACTTTGCCGTTCATTTAAATTCAAATACTGGTGCCTAGTAAAAAAGTAAGAACTTTGTTTATTAAATTAGTGATTTAAGTTTGGAAATAGGTGACTTTAGTTCGAAAAAAAAAGTATCAGCTGTCAAAATTAGCTATAGTGCAGCAAGCTTTTCTGTTCCGGTGATTATCTTTGGAACTAAAACAGTTTTCATACGACAGTCCATTTTGACAGCTAATTTGGTATTGCAAGTGGCTCCTCTGTCACGGCTGTCACCGGAACAGGAAAGCTTGTGGCACTGTACTGTCTAATCGAAGTCGCACACGGGCGTCAAGATAAAAAAAACATATATTAGTAATCTTTAGGTTTATAACTTAAAGAACAATGGCCACTGTCCATACATTTGAAATCCTGTCAATGATTTGGCGTGTATAATTCCTCTTGATATCAAAATGTAATCGCTATATAAAACTGTTTATGGGTCTGAAGTCAGATTTTTCATTAAAGGCCAAGGAAGTCTAAAAACAACACTTAAAGTTTTGAGGTTAGAAATCTCATTTAAGTTTTTAAGACGGCTTTTGACGTGACGCTGTCATGTCATAGCATGTAAAAACTAAAGGCAATACTACGTATTTGCTAGTTCACTTGAAAAGACAGCACAAAGAAGCTTTATAATAATATGGTATTGGTAATGGTTGGTATTGGTAACCAATTAATTGTTATACTTAGTTTAAAAACAATCCTACATTTGAACTACGAGTTTTATTTATAAAAAAAATGCATAACGATATTTTCGATACGATATTTTCAATATTAATACAAAGGCATACGATATTTTATATCGATACGATCAGTTGTGAATTTGTGATACATTACGATACGATGTATCGATACAAAGCAATATGACACCTGTCAGATCAACAATACGTTCCGTTTTAGGTAGTATACCTAGTTGTTGAGTTTAGTCGTTCAGAAAATAAATGATAAGATATTGTGTTAGTAAGTCTTCAAAAAATGTTAAATGTATTTCATGTAATGGTGATGCTTCCTAGAATTAATATGAAATCATTGTTTGAAGCAGAAGTTATAAGCATCACATTATCGAATAAAGATCAAAAGTGTAACGGAACACCATCGGAACACTTTGACCGGTAGAGTGCGTTCATAATCCTTAACTTTGTCACTATTTTATGAAGAAAACACAATAATGTATTTTTCGTTGTTGGCCTAGAATGGGAACATAAATAGCATGGTTCGATTTGTTGATTTATTAGCTATTTTATCCAATAGCATTTATTATTATACAATCTAAAAAATATCAGGGATATAATGGCCATTGTTCTTTATGAACGGTAATTCAACTTAAATTATGTGTGAATACTTCTAGACAATTATTTGCTCATTTCCATGTTAATGCCAATCGGGGCTGCAAATGCGTTAGGTAATCGTATGAATTCATTTGACAGTTCATATCATAATCAATTGGCTGCAATTTGTATGGAATGACACAGAATAAAGAAAGAATGAAAACATTTTTATTGACGACATACACATAAAAAACAGTTTTAAGTAAAAAAATTAAGAATAGAGACAAGAAAACAGCATGTCGCCAACTAGGCCCCATCGTCAGCATAATGTTGCAGCGGCAAGAGGCTGACACTGCAACGCTGATATTCTGGAGGGACCTATTTGGTGGACAACTTCGGACGTGACAAAATCAAAATTATAATTAAAAGTACACATAAAAAAGTAAAACAAAAGTAAGAAAAAAAACTGGCTGTACGACCAATAATTCCTTTGCCACATCACTAAGCGATAAAAAACAAAATAATGTAGCACAAACAAAACCAAACATCTTTGGCATTGGCACAAACAAATACGCACAAAACCATTACCTACTTATTAACAAAACCTTGTGGTTGATTATTTAAATAAATTATGTGTTCCGTGGCACAAAAAATCTTAAAGCCTAGCCGGCGCCAGTCATAACATAAAAAGCAAATAAAAAGTTAAATACAGAATTACCAGCAACATACATATCTTAATAGTAACACGAAGAATACACAATACATAATAAATGGATGTTCTGAAGTAGTATACGATAAGTAGGATACGAATACGATTGACTTTAAGCAATTCCATAGCAGATAGGCGAAGCTGAAGCTTTAGCGAAAGGTCGTGGGTTCGAGTCCCATCGGAGCTAATAATGAGACGGGTCGATTTTTTCTAAAATACTTCATTTTCCATTTCATAAATAAATTTCTTAAAATAAATAAATTTCTAACATTTACATACACTGGCCAAGGACCTTCGGTTGCTTGCGCTTAGGTTATTTTAATCTAATGAAAAATCTCAGTATGTGCCATGTAAAGTTTTCATTTAGTTCGTGAGCCTTCATCTAGTACTATTGTTGATCGAAACCTTTATGACTATAAAAAATTTGACCTTTTCGTAGTACCTTCGGTCATTATTACAACACGTTCTCGAATAACCTGGTCCTGGTTAAAACAAACCAAGTCCTAGAAACCTAGAAAGCATATAAATATACTAGCCTTACGCCCGCGCTTTCACCCGCGTGGACTACACGACGTTAGCCCGCGGGAACGTGTTATTTTTCCCGGATAAAAAGTAGCCTATGTCATTCTCCAGCTTCCAAACTAACCCGGTACTAAAATTCACGTCGATCCATTGCTACGTTTTGATGTGAAAGACGGACAAACAAACACACTTTCATATTTATAATAATTAGTAAAAATATTACATGTAGCAAGAGGCCCTGCCGTATTTATAGTCATATTTATCTTTCTAAAATTATATCTTTTATATCTATTCTATATATATCTGTTTTACACGCGTGGTTTCCATTCCCGTGGGAACATCAGCCCCCTGATTCACGAACCATCGGAAACGCTCCCGACAGCGGAATGTATGCCCCTGTCTCTGTCACTCACTGTAGAATAGACAAAGACAAAGCACAGAATTCAAATCCAATTCCGTTCCCGACGGGTTGTGAATCAAGGGGCAGGACAATGATAGTCTATCTTACCCGGGAATAATGTAGCTTTTTACTGGTGAAAGTATTTTCGAAATCGGTCCAGTATCTTTTAGATTTCCATTTCAAACAAACAAACAAAAAATCAAATAATTCCTCTTTATGATATTAGTATACTTACACAGACTAGTCCACACCTAACAAAGCTAAGCAATTTACAGATCTTTACCTCTGCACGGCTGTTAGATAGAATGTAGAGTATTAATTTCAAATGCTTTACATATATTCCAAGTCAGGTCGTGTTGGCTAACCAATATCCGTTTTAGGCCACCGGAATAGCGATAAGTTAGTATTTAACTCGCACATATATAACTTAGTCTCGAGTTGCTGAGAAATGGTTCATTTAATCGATATTGCACGTGAAAAGTTACGGAAAATTAAATGAAAAGTCTCCACCACCTCTTAGGGTTAATGACAGTATAGGTATATTTTGATATATCTGTTTTGATTATAATGTCTTTCTAAGAATTAATGTTTAGGTAGATTGTAGGTAAATAGTTGAAACGAAAGCAAATTAAATTACATACTACTTTATTAAATGTGAAAAATCGCAAAACAACAAACTCAATATCTTTCCAGCTTTAGACGTTATTTAATCTTAAATATTCATCATCATTATCAGCTTATAATCGTCCAAAGCTGGACATAGATCCCTCCGAGCTGCTGATCTCATTCAACTCTTGCCAGCCACTTTCTGAGGGCGTTCTACACTATCAATCAATCAATCAAATCATTTATTGCATGTCACATTACATAAATAGGCAAGATGGTGGTAGCTTCAAATTCGGTATACATGTGACGCCCTGCTAGGGCATAGCAATACAGAGTACTTATGCTAAAAGCTAAGATTAAATAAAAAAAATACACAAAGAGAAATAACAACACAATAACATTTTAGCTTTAAATACTTAGGTAACAAATTAATTTACATAAATTTTAAATAAAATAAAGAATTAATAACATACTTACAAAAAATCATTAGTCGATAAAACATTTATTTAACACTACGTTTGTCGATGTCAAGAACGCCTTAGCAGCTGCGACTAGTATGGCCGGCCTTGTCACTTCATTTTGCTAATCCGGTGGGATATGTCGATTACATAATTGGCTCTCTGTCGAAATACCTCGTTACGTATTTGATCCTTCAGACTTTAAATTCACGAATCAGCTAGCTTTAACTTCAGGACGCCGGACTGGCCGTTATATAGTAAAAACTGCCTTATTTCTTACAGAAATGCCCCATTCGGCCGGGATGGTGTCAAAGAGTTTAAGCTACTTATATGAAAGCTAATATTACTTAATCTCAGAAAGTTACGTCCCATGGGAATACTCCTGTTCCAATGAAATATAAACTATCATTTGTGTTATTAAAACTTAGGATGTCTGTCTATCGTATAATATCTTAAGTAATCCCCCAAGGATGCGGGCGGTGTTCAATCCCTATTATTGTCGGCTTTGATAAAGATGAACGTTACAGACCCCTTCCTTCCCTAGTCATTCGACAAAAAAGACATTAGATACTGAGAAACCCAAAGGGAATTTGGGACTAGGACTATAAAAATACTTGATATTTTGTTTTTCCTACGCTCATAAGAATTATTATATTGGAACTGAGAAATGCATGAATGTAATTATAACGAGGTTAAACATACTCTAAAGTTTAAATACTTACGAGAAATATCGAAAACCTGCTTGTCTAAAATTTTTAATAACTACGGATAATGATATGCAAGTTATTTTGTCATTCATACGGTGTTACTTGCAAAGTAAGAGTTCTGAATTTTTGATGAACATAAAGTGGAGTGGCTTTCATGTAACAAGTTTTTATAAATAATCACTTATAGTCTTAAGAACCTACTACAGTAGGTAACGAAAAACGAAACTTCGTTGGCCACGCCACTTTCACTCGATTCTGTCATGCCCGGAGAGTGAGAGGGACAGGTATAACGAAGTTTCGTTTTTAGTGGAATAAGAGTAGGCTAATGCCCGAATACTCGTACGCTACTTATCTTTGGGAGCGTCACAAACATCTCTCTGTCACTTTAAATGTCAAACGTATGAAAGAGATGCCATGATGTTTGAGACGCTCCCAAAGATGATTTGCGTTCGAGAACTCGGGCGTAAGTGATAAAGACTAAAGACTACACCGTAGTGGATTAAAAAAAACTCTATATTATCTGGTAACTGTGTTGTAATAGGATGTTTATATTCTGTTGTTATTCCTAACTTACCTTCCGTTTAGACCGTATTGAGTCCACCTGCCGTTGCGTTAGTTCTCCAATAGAGCGAGAGCCCCACAACACTTTGTCCATTGCAGAGTAAAAGAACGTCATGCTGATGTTTATATTCTGATGTTATTCCTAACTTACCTTCCGTTTAGACCGTATTGAGTCCACCTGCCGTTGCGTTAGTTCTCCAATAGAGCGAGAGCCTCACAACACTTTGCCCATTACAGAGTAAAAGAACGTCATGCTGATGTTTATATTCTGGTGTTATTCCTAACTTACCTTCCGCTTAGACCGTATTGAGTCCACCTGCCGTTGCGTTAGTTCTCCAATAGAGCGAGAGCCCCACAACACTTTGCCCATTGCAGAGTAAAAGAACGTCATGCTGATGTTTATATTCTGGTGTTATTCCTAACTTACCTTCCGTTTAGACCGTATTGAGTCCACCTTCCGTTGCGTTAGTTCTCCAATAGAGCGAGAGCCCCACAACACTTTGTCCATTGCAGAGTAAAAGAACGTCATGCTGATGTTTATATTCTGATGTTATTCCTAACTTACCTTCCGTTTAGACCGTATTGAGTCCACCTGCCGTTGCGTTAGTTCTCCAATAGAGCGAGAGCCCCACAACACTTTGCCCATTGCAGAGTAAAAGAACGTCATGCTGATGTTTATATTCTGGTGTTATTCCTAACTTACCTTCCGTTTAGACCGTATTGAGTCCACCTTCCGTTGCGTTAGTTCTCCAATAGAGCGAGAGCCCCACAACACTTTGTCCATTGCAGAGTAAAAGAACGTCATGCTGATGTTTATATTCTGATGTTATTCCTAACTTACCTTCCGTTTAGACCGTATTGAGTCCACCTGCCGTGCCGTGGCATTAGTTCTCCAATAGAGCGGGAGCCCCATAGCACTTTGCCCATTGCAGAAAAGAACCTCATGCTGATGTTTATTTATATTCTGTTGTTATTTCTAACTTACCTTCCGTTTAGACCGTATTGAGTCCACCTGTCGTTGCGTTAATTCTCCAATAGAACGAGATCCCCACAGCACCTTGCCCATTGCAGAGTAGAAGAACGTCATGCCCAACATGGGCACTGCATACGTCACTACGAAGAAGAACACCTGATAGCTGAAACAAAATAATTCTGTCATTAATTTGTTGGAAGACTACGTAAGTACCTGTCCCCAAACTATCGTTATGGTAATGGTTGTCGTGATCGTAATAATTATAAAAACCAGAGCAGCGCTTCTGTCGGTCGTGTAAGGAAATTGACTGATTGAAGATATTTGATATTATAGAACAAACAAATAAACAAACACATTTTCACATATTTTATAATATTAGGGAACCTATATGGATATTTGTGCTAACTTTCGTCAGATCTGTTCAGGCGTTTAGCCATGCCCGTGAGTGACAGAACAAACATCCAAGCTTTTGCAATATTTATAATATTAAGAAGAAAAAATAGGAAACCTACAATGTTTTGCAAAAAGGAGAATAACTATAATTCTCATTTGTCTATTGTTTTAGCACAAAGCTCGTGAGGGATTTGTGCTTTCATTAGGTAATTGAGCGTAGTACAAAAAGTAATAATTTCCCGACTGCCAATTTACTTTACTAAACTTGGGTTCAAAGCATGTAAATTGAATCGGTAATTTTTCCCGACATTTTTATCGTTAACATTTACAGTTCGTTAAATATTTGGAAGAATGAAAATACATTTATTATCGACACACTCAAGACACATAACATATAAAAAGAGTAGGTTATAAATATACCTAACACTTTATATAAAACAGTGAAGTCATATTAGACATATTAGATAGTACAAGGTGTGAAGCTAAAAATCCCACACTCAGCTTAAAAAAAATACATTGTTTTTTTATGATTACATTTGCATGCAGTACATTTTATTCACAAGTACATGCGCTTAAGCGTCCACTAGCCCGAATAACAGGGACGAGAAAGAGTTGGCGCCGCTCCAAGCTTGTATGCAGTACGTCAAGAGGCAATCTACAGTACGTGATTCAGAACATAACCACTTTCCTTAATGAAGCTTTGCTACATCAAGTCTGGTGAAATAGGGAGTGAGGAGAAAGTTAACCGTCGGCCTTGATACCGACATAAGTAAATACTGAACAGTGGCAGTGTATATATTCTTTGACAGTAATAATAATAATTAATAATAATTAGTTTATTTCTTAATGCATACATTTTCAATATCGTAAATTACACAATACATCAGTGAAGTCAAGGCACAGGAACATAATATTGAAAACGGTGACTACTGTTGCCCGTTGTAGGTTGACCTGTATTACACGCAACAGGGGTCCCCTCACAATTGGAGTAAAATATTATTGCCAATTTGAGCATTACCAGTTTGCCAGTAAATCTAAATGTACACTATTATCTAGTTATTAAGATTAACACTAATATATAAAAAACTAAGCAAACTAAGCAAACTAAGCAAACTAAGCAAACTAAGCAAACTAAGCAAACTAAGCACTAATAGCAAATAACAAATACAAATTAAAAACAAAAAAAGGATCAAATAGCTGTATATACTATACCAAACATGATATGTTTTACAACTTTATTGTAGGAAATTCTCTGTTTCTTCGTAGTCCATACTTTTGAGCCACTCTGCAACTATGATTTTGCAATTTTTAAGAGTCAAACTGTGGATTGAGAATAATAAATTTAATTAATTGTAAATTTTGGAACTGAGGTATTTAAAGTTTTTTTGGGCAAATGAGGTTTTGCAGACTACATTTGGGCAAGGACGAACTGGCCGTCTTCTCAATGAGGCAGAAGCCAGTTTATCTAAGGCTGGTAAGGACTTGTGACAACGGAGAACAGAACGCAAGATGTATATTTGCCTAACAGCGAGGCAGTCAGAATCCTTGTAAAGGTCAGTGGTGGGGTATCTAAACGGTTTCTGGAGATAGATTTTTAGAACTATCCTTTGCGTGCGCTCTAAATTAATGAATTTAGATTATGAAGATCCGCCCCAAACAGGAATGCAGTATGACAAGATCGATTCGAATAGTGAGCAATATACTGTTTGGATCAGCTGAGTTTTTAAGTTTTTTTGCAATAAATATTAGCCTCCTTAGACGCTCAGAAAGGCTCTGAATGTGCTCATACCAGTTTAAATATTGGTTTATTTGTACACCAAGGTACCGAACAGATGTAGATCTGGTTAGAGAGGGGCAGGAGCAAGAAGCGGATGGTGCAGATCGACAATTATGTGCTTTAATTTGGATAGAATTTAAGGGTGGCTGTAAAGAGGGCTTAATGGAGAACGTCATAAACACAGTCTTATCTAAATTAAGAGTTAAAAGGTTACAAGACAGCCAATCCATTATCTGTGAAACTGCACGCTGAGCATGTGATTCCGCAGCTTCCCATGTATTGCCATATGTTAAAATAGCAGTATCATCTGCGTATGAGAAGATACAGCAGTTAGGGAGAGATAACTGACAGAGGTCATAAACGTACACAAGAAAGAGGGTGGGGCCCATGATGCTCCCTTGTGGTACTCCACAACAGATGAAAATCTCATCACTGAGGCAAGAATCGATCCTGACGCACTGCCTTCTATCTGACAAATAGTCGGAAAATAGATTCAGCGTTGTTCCTCGTACCCCCAGAGATTCCAATTTTCTGATTAGGATATCAATTGAGACAGTGTCAAATGCCTTGGAAAGGTACATAGAACATTCCAACGCACTTATGCCCGTTTGCACTAAACTCGGGTTGAGCGTGTCATAGATAAGATATATCTTAGCTTAGAAACAGCCTAAAACAGCCGAGCTAAAATTTTTGTTTGCACTGACAGACTACGTCGTAAATTAGTCATCACCTTGCTAAAAGAATGAATGAATGAATTCAAATATTAATTGTTTATGGATTTTAAACCTGGCGAGGTAAAGTAGGTCACTGGATATTTTTTTGGTTGAAACTTCTCATTGATTCCTTCGTAAGTTAAAAGGAGACAAAAGCTAAGGCGTTGTCTATTTTATTTGGTAGGAGTAATTCACCGAGAAAAGAAAAAGTCAACTGAGCTCAACTGTCAGGAAAAACATAAATACATTGCGCAACCTTTTCTGTTCCGGTGGCCAAAACTAGAACTAACGAGTTTTGTTTTTAATGTCATTTTGCTAATACTTTCATGTTTTGCTGCTAAACATAAGCGCCGCTGTCATGGGAACAGAAAAGATTGTCGATCTGTAATGTTTTTTTAAAATAAATGATGAATGACGTATGTCACATGTGTTGTGTCTCTATCTAGCAAACAAGAATACAAAAGCCACAAGCTTTTCTGTTCCGGTGACAGCCGTGACACAGGAGTCACTTGCAATACGAAATTAGCTGTCAAAATGGACTGTCGTATGAAAACTGTTTTAGTTCCAAAGATAATCACCGGAACAGAAAAGCTTGTCGCACTACTCTTTGCTCACAATGCCACAGACAATAATCACTGATATAGGTATTTCTTAAGCCTTAGGTGCTCGATATTGGGCCCGTAAGTTAAGAATAGCCAAAAGTGCATTTAAGAATGTCCTAAGGTTAGTGCAAAGCAATTTTTTGTTAAGAATGTGTGTGCTACATCACGGCGCGGACCACTCTGAAAACCGCAATTCTGACTACATAGTCATTTTGTCCTATTTCGTCCTATTTCTATCCCAAATTTTCAGAATTCGTCCTAAAGGGGACGAAAAGATATAAGCGATTTAAATGGTCCATGCCAAAGCAAACCTTCATTATGGCACGGACAGGCTATATTTATTGAACCATAACACCTAGCCAGGATCTGATTAGTATAACATTTTGTCCGTTTTTTATAGAACCCGCAATGCCTGGAATTAAAACGAAATGAAGCGCCGTTCAAAAGATATAAAGGAATGATTTGGTCCATGCCATAATTAACCTACATTATGGCGCGGACTTTTTAACCAGGTCACCTAGAGAAAATCTGCTTATTGGAAACGATTCGTGTACATTCGTCCCAATTCGTCCTAAAAGCCACAGAATTCATCGTCCTTTGGTTTAGGAGATAATCGAAATTAAAATTTTGTTTTTATAGTACAGGAGCTGACTTCCTATTTAGTGACGATGTTTGTAACTTGTTCTTGTTTTGCGTGTTTGTGTTAGAATAATTAAGTGTATTAGTAACACAAAAGTATAACGTAAAGTAATACGTAACTTTTATGCCTTTTCGAAACTCAAAACCTTAATTTTTAAGTCATAAACAAAAATATTTTCTTAAGAGATATTTTGATCCTGGGCTCCTAGACTATATCAAAAACATGTACAGTCGCGTACAAAATAATTTCGATAGAGGTCATGTATGAAGTTGCATTTCAATGTTTTATTGTCTCTTTCGAAATTATTAATATTTGGAGGTGGGACTCCCACCGTGGGAGTGAAGTGAATAGTGGAGTGGGGAGTGGGGGGAAAAAAGGGTTTGTTTGTATGAAACTTTTCTTCCATCAATGGATGAATAATGGAGGAATAGCTAGGTACTTGAAACATTGTACACTCGACAGCATATCAGGTTAAACAGTTGAACTGCTATAACAGCTTTTATTACGTAGGGCATAAAGCCGGTCTCAAGGTCAACATGTATAGTCTGATGTGCCGCCGTGTGTACATATGCGAGGTTATTTGTTATTCATTTAAAACATCTCGTGGGGTTAATCAGACCATCAAACTGAACAACTTTCATTATGAGACAGATATTAGATTGGAACAGCTGATTTTTTTTCACCGTAGAGTTAGTCCCATAGTGAAAGTGGTTCAGAATTTTAGAAGCACTATTTTCCAATAAAAGACGGTTCAGTTCACAGCATTAAGCATACATAAAGACAGTACGACCAACTTAACAGCGAATGGCTGACAGATACGGTAAACTGTGAACTGCAGTTGCCATGCAACAAAATAGCACCTAAAGTTTACGGTTTGATGGTAAGTGGTACAGAAAACTGTACTTTTTGGTACGTTCTGGCAACACTGTTAGTAAATCATCTCGTGTCGTTGTTCGTGTGTAAACGCCCTTAGAAGCCCTCAACTTTATTCCGTTCCGTAATGCGCATTCTGTTCATGTTCCGATTGTAAAACTTAATGTTCACAGAGACTGTTCGTGCATTCCTTAATCTACGAAAAGTTCGTACAAAAGGATGTATCTTTCGCAAAGAGCCGCAAGATAGGACGCTTAATGTTTGAAAAGTTAAAAGGAAGTATTTAGAAAAAAATCTACCCGTCTCACAACCAGCTCCGATGGTTCGGGTCGATTTTTTCTAAATAGGTACCTACTTCATTTTAAATTTTTCAATAATAAAAATTGCATTGTAAATGCAAAACAATAAAAATTTAAATAACTCGCTTAATGTTTTACAATCGGAACACTGCGTATTACGGAACGGAATAGTTTTGATTATTTTTTACTGTACGCTTTTGTACGTGACTGTACTTATATAAAAAAACTGAATATCTCCTAAACCAAAGGAGGACGAATTCTGTGGCTTTGAGGACGAATTGGGACGAATGTACACGAATCGTTTCCAATAAGCAGATTTTCTCTAGGTGACCTGGTTAAAAAGTCCGCGCCATAATGTAGGTTAATTATGGCATGGACCAAATCATTCCTTTATATCTTTTGAACGGCGCTTCATTTCGTTTTGATTCCAGGCATTGCGGGTTCTATAAAAAAGGGACAAAATGTTATACTAATCAGATCCTGGCTAGGTGTTATGGTTCAATAAATATAGCCTGTCCGTGCCATAATGAAGGTTTGCTTTGGCATGGACCATTTAAATCGCTTATATCTTTTCGTCCCCTTTAGGACGAATTCTGAAAATTTGGGACAGAAATAGGACGAAATAGGACAAAATGACCATGTAGTCAGAATTGCGGTTTTCAGAGTGGTCCGCGCCGTGATGTAGTACACTAAGAATGTCTTAAGTTAGTTAGGAAAAGACTAAGGCGATTTTTAAGTTTAGTGCAAACGGGTGGTGCTCTTTCCATCCATTTTTTGCACAGTGGTCTTATTTAAATTATAAGTAGCGTCATTTTTTATCTACAGCAAAGTCAAAGTCATAAATTTTGATTCATATAGGTACCTAGATTAAATAAAACTAATGCTTATGAATCGTCCAAATTTTTTTTACCTACCACTTGTTATGGACATCTTTTAACTGACAAGAAAAACAGACGAAAAAAACTCATCAGTTTTAACAGAAGCAACGCATTTACAAAGTAGCCATAGATGGCGCTACTGGCCATGCAAACATCGAGCTGTACTATAATTAATTAAAAAAAATAGTTAAAAGTGTAAATTAGGACTCCAAATAGTTATATTTATTTAAATCAGTGCTAAAATATTGTGTACAAATTGTTATCCACAACAACTTGCAACAAACAACCCCGAAAAAAGTGTCATATCAAAATGGAAAAAAAAAAGTGGAAATTGTGTAAATAAAAGTGCTAAATTAAAACTTTTTGTTATCACGATATCGTGACTGTGGTAAAAAAACCCAATTAAAAGTTAAAACTAAAAAAAATAAACAATAAGTGATAAAAATTTTGAATTATAAATTTCAGAAATCGTTAAATAAAATAAAAAACAGAAATAAATGGCTAACTATAAGTGGTGTTTTTAAGAAGGACAGATAATAATATGTGTATAAATTAATATTATCAAGATAACTTCTTCAGATATAGAGTGATAATAGTGAAAAGAAAGAAAAACTATCCAGTCAACCTAAACTATAAATAAAAATCAACTATGATTAGGAACATTAAAAACCTTTTAATACATAGGTAGTGTGATAAACTAAAAACTGTGTTTAAAACTTGTTTAGTGTTCATAAGTGAAATCATTATCTACTTAGTATTTGTAATTTTATTATTTGGTGATAAGAACTGTGGAAAGACAATAATATTTACGCGTACACCCTCCAAATAAAATTGTTAATTCTACGTCAAAAAGTGACTCTGTTTTTTGTCGTCTCACACCAAGCATCGTTGGTCTAGTGCGGACTGGTAGACAATTAAGTTGGTTGACTAACTGGAGGCCCCGCGATCGATCCTCACTACCCAAAGTGGCTTTTAGTTTTTGTGATTGTTTTCAGAACATGTTAACATTATTTGCAATTATGAGATTGGTTTAATTAATATTGTATTGACTGTATTGATGTCCAGTGAACAATAAACAAAAAAATAATTTCTTCGGTGATATTATAAAAATAAACACAGTGAATGATAGCTATACGGAAGCGATCAATAAATTATATATAGGTACCTACCTCATAATTCCATAATTATGGCAAAGAAATGTGTAAAATGTCATAAAATTATCTCCGACAGACAGTTCCTCACATGTACAAAGTGTTTAAAGACTTATCACTTAAACTGCACAGATGTTTCGGAGAAACTATTCTATTTGATGAAAGCAAAAAAGAGCACCAATTGGAAGTGTGTTAAATGTACAAAAAAGCGACATGAATGCATTAATGACAATACGTTATCCACGCCAAAAACGAACGATTCAAATGATGATTGTTCGACGCCGACACTTGAAATATTAATGAAAAAGGGTGAATCCTCGCCACGACCTACCACATCAACAGCCGTTACATCACCGTTGTCCTCGGATTGTGTTAATAATTCACCAACGCCTCAAAACACACCTGCAACAAATGATATCAATGCAAACGATACCCAAAAACTTCCATCTTCCACCCCAGATAATTTTGTTACCAAACGCATCAAATACACTGTGAATATTACTACACAAAATTCGTTTGAGTCTCTGCAGTCAGAAGATAGCGATGACGAGGACTGTGAAAAACAAATCGACATATTGAATAGAAGCTGCCCAGAAATAAGACACCGTGCTTCAGAAGAGTCCATGGAATTAAAAAGTATAATAAGCAACTTAGAAAAGAAATTAGAGAGTGCTGAACTAGAAATCGATAATTTGCTGTTAGAAATGACCTCCTTAAAAAAGAGAATTGCAACATATGAAAGGAAAAATGATAAGCTCGATCGAATTTGTCGTTCGACGCCGAAAATACTGAAGAGAAATAGCGTTAATAGAACTAAATTAGATTTCTCTTACCTTAACCAAACAAAAAGTGAACACGTCATTACGTCAAAAAACCACCAGGATGAGAGCATGAGACGAAAAAATTCAAAAAAAATTAGAGACACCTCTGTAAATTTAGTAAAGGAGTCAAAAAATGCAATATGTAACAAAGAAAGTTGTTCAAGGGTTGGAAGAGTGAATGATATTCGGAAACTGTGTATAGTAAGCAGTAACAATAAAAATAGAGTGATAGAAGCCGTAGCGAAACTTGACACAAAGTTTGACTTCTGTCATTATATCTTACCTCATTCGGGAATCAGAAAACTGATAGATGGTCTAAGCAATAAAGTCAAGAATTTTACAGAAAAAGATTACTGCATCATATTGATTGGTGAAGAAGATTTTAAGACATCATCTGACTTCTCAAGACCGGAGAACTATTCCGAACTTATAAATCACATGAAGAATACACTACAGAAAATCACAATTACCAATATAATTGTTGCTGTACCGACATATATATGTGGAGCGCCTTTGTACAATTATAGAGTGGAAAATTTCAACAATATGTTATATAGTAGCTTGCACTCTTTAAATAATGTAGCTTGTTTTGACTCTAATTTGAACCTGGCCCTTAATATGTTTTCACAAAGTACCGGTAAACTGAACAATTCTGGAATCAATAACATCTTTGAACATATCTCAAAGTGTTTTTTTCGTAACAACGAAATGTAATAATTATATGCTGAATACACAGATCGAAACCTTTACAAATTTGAACATTTTACATCAAAATATTTGTGGAATTAGCAACAAAACAACCGAGCTAGATATATATTTGAATATGTTAGACAAAAGTGTGCACTATGTTTGTATTAGTGAACATTTTCTAAATACTGATTCTGCTCCCTATTTTAGACTTTCAAACTATGAGTTAGCTTCATATAATACTAGAGTTAATAAAAAGAAGGGAGGCACTTTAATCTTAGGACATGCTGATAGAAAATTTGAGGAATTGACCATTTGCAAGCAATTTTACCATCGTGATTATTTTGAAGTATGCGGTGTACGAGATATAGAAATAAACTTAAACATTCTATGTTGTTATCGTAGCCCTTATAGTACAAATTTTGATAAATTCTTAGAAAATATGGAAAATCTATTAGACCACTTTTTTGATAAGAGATGTGTAATCTGTGGTGACTTTAACATAAATATTTTAGAAGATACCAAAGAAAGCAGAGAATTTATAAATTTACTCAACTGTTACGGGTTTAAATACCTTATTGCAGAGGTGACTTACATAAGAAATGACAGCTCTTCCTGTATTGACAATATTCTAACAAATTTAAAGTGTGAAAATGTATCATCTACTGACGTGGATCATAATAAATTAGCGGATGGGCATGCAGCCATATCTTGCGATTTGAAGTTAGGTACGGGAAGGACAAAACAAGGAAACAGTAATCTAATAAAGAGAAACATAAGAACCTTTACAGCTAAAAATAAGAGTAAGTTCAGAAAGGTTTTAAAAGGCGTAAAGTGGAAGAACATGGGTATAAATGGCTTTATCAACCAATTTAACAAAGAATTTAAAAATTGTTTTAAAAAAAGTAAAAAAAGTTTTAGTCTGAATAAATGTACAAAAATAAATTGGATCAGTAGAGGATTAAAAGTTTCTAGCACTATGAAACGCTTTCTTAACACTATAAATATGAAAACTTGTGATAATAGCATATTGAAATACAGAGAACATTATATAAGACTCTATAGAAAACTAAGCAGGTATGCTAAGAAACAGGCAGTGCAAAAAGAAATTGAAAATGTTAAAGATGACAGCAAGGGTATATGGAATGTAGTAAATAAACAAAGGCATAAGTATGATAATATTAATTTAAAGAAAAATTTGAAAATTAAATCTAATAATAAATTAACTGATGACCCTAAAGAAATTGCTAGCATATTCTCTTCAACCTTTGACAAAAGCCAGGATGCACAATTCGGCAATAACCAAAAAGCACTAAGACGCGAACACACGCGAACTACACGCGAACCTGTCTGAAGCACAAACTAGTTTGACTTGGGATGATGTTACACCAAATGAAATAAAAAACATAGTAATATCGATGAAGAATAAAAAATCTTGTGGTCACGATGAAATCCCTATATCAGTCATAAAGGAAAACATTGATGTATTGGCAGATCCTCTTGCACATCTTTATAACATGTGTCTTAAAGAAGGTGTATGCCCTGACCAGCTAAAAATAGGTCGAGTAATACCTGTACACAAAAAAGGTCCAAAAACTGACCCCAAAAACTATAGGCCAATCTCTTTGTTATCTATACTTTCAAAAATTTATGAAAAGATTATCAAAAAACGCTTAGTTAAACATATAGATTCAAATAACTTACTTAATAAAAGGCAATATGGTTATCAAAGAGATTTAGGCACATCAGATGCAATAGGACAACTTATTGATGATGTACTTATTTGCCTTAATGATAATAAAAAAGTTGCAGGAATTTTCCTGGATTTGAGTTCGGCATTTGACACAGTAGATCACGATATACTTTTACACAAACTTGAGTATTACGGTATACGAGGAAACAGTCTTAAATTATTCAAGTCTTACTTAAAAAATAGACGACAGTACATAGAAATAAAATCAAATGAAGGTAACCAAGAACAAACATGGACATCGAAGATGACAGTTATGAAAAGAGGAGTTCCACAGGGCTCAATACTAGGTCCAATACTGTTTATCATATTCATAAACGACTTGATTGAATATATTAATAACTCTATTATAGGTGTAAGGTTGGTTGTCTACGCAGACGACACGAATGCTATAGTCTGTGCTGAAAATCTAAATGAACTTACGCATAAAGTAAATAGTCTGCTAATTTTGTTCGAAGAATGGTTCACTGCTAACAATTTGAAACTGAATAGAGATAAAACATGTGCCATGATGTTTAAATCAACAACCAGAAATAAAGATGTTTTAGATGCCTACATGCATAACAAGAAGCTTGATATGGTAGACCAGGTAAAATTTTTGGGAGTACATATGGATTCGACTCTTAACTGGAAAACTGAATTAGATTACTTAACAAAATCAATCAGCTCTGCGTGCTATGCTCTAAGAAGTTTACGAGAAATTTTAACAGTTGAACAGCTTAAACTAATTTATTATGCACTAGTAGAGTCCAAATTGCGCTACAGTATTAAACTGTGGGGAAATAGCTACAATTATAATCAATTGACAGCTTTCAGGCTGCAAAAAAGAGCGATAAGAGTTATTGCACGTATACCACAGTGGCAGTCTTGTAGAGATTATTTTGCAAAGTACAACATACTTACCGTTCCCAGTTTATATATACTGATTGTTCTAACAGAATTTAGGAAAATGCTGACGCAAAAGGAAACTGCTACAGACAGAGAGTTACGCGAGAGAACAAGGAGGATGCACTTACATTATGACATTATCCCTAAATTAGAAGTAGTCAAACATGGCGCCAGGTTCCAAGCTGTCAAGCTCTTTAATAAATTACCAAATGACCTAAAAACTGTTTGCAATTGGAAAATTTTCAAAAATAAACTGCACGCCCTTCTGTTGAATAAGTGTTGTTATTCTATTGACGACTTTTAGGAAATATAATTCATTTAGGTAAATCTGTGTTATATTCATGTCTAATAAAATAAATCTAATAATCATGCAGAGTTTATATAATTGTATATTTTAATGTTATTATCGAATTAGAAATTAATTAACTGCCTGATAATTATAGTGTAAACGCAATGTATGTAATGTAATGTGTTATTTAATGTAATAGTACAAAATATAATGTTCCTACATACCTACTTATAATGTAATATTCAACACAATGTGACTTATTGTTCAGAATAAATGATTTGATTTGATTTGAGTAGTTGCTAGACAAAATGGTACAATAATAAAATTTATACAAAAAGCTAATGCTGAAGGAAAGTTTTCTCATACTTATGTATAGTAATATTGAGCCTTGGGGCACGCCCGTTAAAATGGGGGCTCCAGAGGACGCAGTATTGAAGCGTGCGCGGACGCAGCGTGATAACACTTGTGAAGATAAGACTGAATGTGGAAACGCACTACTCCCGGAATCCTAAACCATTGAGGAACTGGCAGGCCAGTCAATATCGACATCGAACATCGCAAACGCGCATGTATCAACGATTTGATATTGTTATTTGTCCCTTGAAAGTAGTTTACACCCAAGTTTGCAACCCTGAAAACTCTGTGCTACCTCCATGGTGCTCGAAAAGCTGCGAAATTTTGGCACTTGTTTGAATTTAAAAAAGAAACTACCCTAAGGAAGCGTTTTTAAAGTATGGTTGCTTTATCTACACTATTAATATTATAAAGAATAAAGATTTGATTGCTTGTTTGTTTGTTTGCATCGAATAGGCTCCGAAACTACTGGACCGATTTAGAAAATTCTTTCACCATTAGAAAGTTACATTCTTTCCGAGTGACATAGGCTATATTTTATACCGATATTCCTATGGGAACGGGTACCACGCGGGTGAAACCGCGAGGATTCGCTAGTAATTTAATAAAGCTAAATAAATTTACTACAATTTGAGCTTAACCCGAGTACTCTTGGTCTATTGGTTAGGGGCAGTTTTTCGAGCATCATGGGGGTAGCACAGGGTTTTCAGGGTTGCAAACTTGGGTGTTAACTACTCTCAAGGGACCTAACAACATAGAAAAAAATCGTAGTTACATGCGCGTTTGCGATGTTTGTCCTTTTTTGTGTCAATACTGACTGGACTATGGTTCGAACTAAATGACAGAAGATCTCAAAAATTATTGCGTGAATGTTATCCGATAAAACTCATTTATTTTAAACGATTATACGATCGCAAATCTAGGTATTAAGTCTAGAAGTAATTACTATCCATTTCATTAAAAAAGGTAAATAACCTTTCGCATCTTTTATTGCCAAGCATTGATTTAAATTCAACAAATAAACCTATAATATATTATGCTCTCTCTGTAAACATTGCTGCGATGGTGTAGTGTAGGGCGGGTCATTACGTTCCCTAAAATATGGTTTCAGCGAAGAAAGAAAGAAAAACTCATTTATTTGGGACATCACAAAGATACATAAAAATAAAACAAAAAACAAAAAAAGCATAGTATGTCCCAAAACGGTCCCGACTCAGCATAATGCTTGGCTTGTGAACAGCGCTGATCTTCCGTCGGAACCGTCTTGGTGGGGCAGGGAGCTAGTAAACACGAAGCGATGGCTGGTTCATGCGTCATGCTCGTGGACGGGTGTAACCAGTGGGATGGGATTTTTCTGCCCCTCACTGCTTGTCTCAAAATAGGCTGATTTTTATATTTTGTTTAAAGTTTTCAATGTTATTCGATTTCTTCATGTCTTGTATGGCACTGCTTATTATTGACTGTTACTATTATGTGTTCTTAAACTATTCAAAGTTTTATTAATGTGTTTAGTATTTTCTTCTAGATACGAAGTCCTAGAGTTGTTCCCTACATTTAAATACTTTATATAGAAACAACCTTTTAAATGTCTAAAGTTATTGAAAATTATTTACTGCTATGATTACCGGGTTCTTTATACAGATACCGTCCGTGTAGTCCACGCGAGTGAAGCCGCGGGCGGAGAGCTAGTTATCAATAATTTATTTTATCCTTGATTGGTGTTTATTTCAATGCCTTAACAAGTCAGAGACTACAGAAACAATATGAGCACGCGTCACACCCCCCGCTGACAAGCGAGCCTCGTGACTACTCGTGACGTAGTTTAACATAAAGTAAAAGACCTATAACCACAAACATCTTGTATGTTATGCACAAATGTTGTTTTATGCTGAATAAATGAATATGAATATGAATATGAATATCTCTGTACAGTTGGCCCTAGCACGAAAAACTGTCATAATGCTAACCGTTATTGTGATCGTTTTATTTGTATGAAAACCAGAGCAGCGCCTCTTTAGATCGTATGACGGACTAAAATTCAATACATATTCGACAGCAGCATTTTGACAGCTTATGAAGGACGGTATAGTTTACTATTCGATTACAATAACGATCGTTTCTCATGCTAGGGCTACCTGATACCTATTAAATGTTCGTCCCTCATACGACCGAGAGAGGCGATGCTCTGGTTGTCATACAAAATATTACGATCACTATAATAACGATAACAATTATTTTTAATGCAAGGGGCACTGTAGTTCGCGGTGTAAACAGAACTATGAAAATAGGTAAAATGACTCGTTCGCTTAGCTCCCGGACCGCCCGCCTCGCTAGCTGGCAGTGTGGCCGCGCTTTGAGCAGCGACGGCCAAACGATAACCATTTGTTTTTAATGCAAGGGGTACTGTAGTTCGCAGTTTAAGCAGAACTATGAAATAGGTGACATAACTCGCTCGCTTGGCTCGCCGGACCGCCCGCCTCGCTAGCTGGCAGTGAGGCTGCGCTTTGAGCGGCGAAGGCCAAAAATATTCATATATTAGTATTCCGCTCATAAAGGTCATGCTAAGCTATAAATATTTCATTGTTAATAAACTGAACGAATGAAACCGACTAACCAGGTTAAACATTGAAAATAAAATTTAGGAGAAGCATCGCAGATAGGTAGCCTTTAAATCTTAAGAGAGAATCAGATTTTTAACGGAAACGGCCAATTTTTCTATGCCTATAATATAGATAAAACCTTTTCTATAGATAAAACTAAGCCTTTGAAACTAGTCGTCAACTAAAAAAAATATTGCATCTTATAATATTATTATAACTTATTAATTTCACAATTGAAGTAAAAGTTTTTTTATTTATTATTTAATAAAGTTATCCTGCGGGATCGGATATTTTTCTCGATTCCTCTCCAGGTACAAAGTATCTGTGTCCCGAATTTCAGCCAAATCCGTTCAGCCGTTTTGGCGTGATTGAGTAACAAACATCCAAACATCTAAACTTTCACATTTATAATATATAATAGTAATATTTGATATTAACGTGTGGTTGAATGACCAACGATCAAAATGTAACTAGTATAAATTGTAAGTTTTTTGTTTTTGTGCCGAACTCGCTTGCCCTCGTATGCGTTCCTCGAATCGCATGCGGGCGAAGCCGCATATAAAAGCTATGATTTGGATAACGCTATCTGTTTCCGTACTCTGCAAAATAAACTACATTGAAACCATTGCGAAAATAGAAGCAAAACACGGTCTTTATTAACCGACCAATAATTCGATAATATTCCACACCGAAACTGTATTATCGCAACTTCAGATAACATCTAATTACCCGCACAAAGCAAGCTTATAATAAGATTTTACATTTGGCATGTATAGAGTTAAATGAGTTTAATTACAGAGTGATGTTTGGTATATTACGGTTTTCACTGATATTTATCATTTTGTATGGAGACTTTGGTACATTTTTTTCCCATACTAAAGTTTTTCTATTTTATTTAAGGATATAGCATATGTAAAAAAAATATCGTCGATGGCCATTGCTTACACAAGCGAGGGGGTGCTGGGATCGGTAAGACTCCGGCCGCGGCACTCTCGTAGACTGAGAAATACGTGTAGACGCGGCATGCAGCGCGCATTCTATTTACATCTAAAATATCACCTATGTGCGCTTTTACTAAGGAAATTATATTATGTAGAATACAAGAAGAATTATTATGAATATTTATTGTAAACGTCGGTTTGTAGGAAGAGTCGATCTTAGATATTATTCGTACCTATGTAGTAAAAAATGCTTTTTTTAAC
This sequence comes from Crambus lathoniellus, assembly GCA_949710035.1. Lineage (NCBI taxonomy): Eukaryota > Metazoa > Arthropoda > Insecta > Lepidoptera > Crambidae > Crambus > Crambus lathoniellus. The sequence goes on along the minus strand of OX453305.1, from coordinate 7,645,868 downwards.
AAAGATAGTCACTTCAAACGATTCTTCAAAATGCAGAACACAGCAGCAGCTATTTATATTTATTTTCTATCTCTAGATCATTTCGATAATATATCCATTATCGAAATGATCTTTGCAGGCAAAACTACAACATTTGCTACAAATTACACTGAAAAAAATAAATAATGTATACTGCTCTAACCAGTAGGTACTTACATTTTCAGATTTATTCCAATCAAATTAATAAAACTTATAATTTAATATGAAAAAATATAAATAACTCATACTATCCCATCATCCAATACTTTTTTACAAAATAAATCTACTTAGTTAATCAATATTTAAATAAGTATACCGTTTATATAAAATCACGCTATCAATCTATAATATAAATCAATATATAAAAAAACACTTAAGTAAATAAAAATATTGTTTAAGTACAAAAAAATAAAATAAAATACATATTATTCCAATACCAATAATGATAATATCAAATAATACAATAACTTGTGTCATTGAAAATTGGAAGCAACGATCACATACAGCCAGATACAAGAATATATCTAAAAGTTAGTTTTCGACATTTACCCGTCCGAGAATCGAACCCGGGACCTCAGAGATAGTGGCACCTAGTAAACCGGCGCGTACACCAATCGGCCACGGAGATCGTCGAATTTGTTTAAACAAAATGTAGCGCAACTGAAATAATTGATACTTTGTTTACTAATGTAAACTTGCCAGTTTTATAATGTGGTTGGTTATAGTACATGAATAAAATTTTGTGTGAATAGATTCACCCAGAAGATGTCTATTCACTTGCGACTTTAAGAGGTTTGGGTTGTAGGTACTCGGGCAAACAGAAGCCGGCAGGGTATTCCAGGCATGATGAAGGAGTACGTAATTCTCTGAGCGTGAGTTTAAAGGACAGGGCGGAATGAGGTTATGCAACTCAGATGCACACTCGTTAAAGCGTACCTGACAAGTGACTCAGGGGATGAAACTCATAGCTGAAGTCCCCCATCGACAGTATGGGAGTGCTTATTCGCCAGGCCAGATAAAGAGATACGCACTGTGTATCAGACTAACACCAGTAACATAGAGATCCTTTCTACCGAACTTAGTAACTGTACGGTCACTTCAGTCTACAAACCTCCCAATGCACCGTATTACTTCAGCTGTCCGCCGAACTTTAACGCCCATCCGGTTAGATTCGTTCTTGGTAATTTTAATAGCCATAGCGAGAACTGGGGATACAGAACCAGTGATGACAACGGAGTGAAGGTTGAAGAATAGGTTGATGGACACATACCTACTATCTTTGATCCATGATCCAAAACTTCCGTCATCATTCATCAGCGGTCGCTGGAAAAGGGGTTAAAACCCTGATCTAATCTTTGCCAGTGATCACATAGATCACCAGTGCGTGAAGACAGTAAGTGGTGCAATACGGAGGACCTAATTATGTGCCAGGCCTTACGACCTGAAGGATAAAATTATAAAATAAAATAAAAAATATCTTTATTCAACTTGACTTAAGCAATAAGCTCTTTTGAATCGTCAATATTTTCGTTCAAGACTTTTTTAACTGATAAGAAGAATAGGCGCAATAAACTTATCAGCTTTAATAATTGGAGTAACGATATTTGAGATATTTCCAAAGATTTATATCGTTAACTTTTACAACTTTTTCATTATAATATTACATTAGTTCAGCTAAGGTTATGTGTTACATCAAATCCATGCATTACGGTCTTTCAAATAGTCGTCTACTTTATAATATCCTTTGCCCATGAGCGATTTTTGCCATGACTTTTGAATTTGTGCAAAGGCAGCTAAATTCTGTGGAACTTTATTAAAACTAGCTACGCTTTTCCCCAAAAACGAACTTCTTGTTTTTTCAAGTTGAATCCTTGGAACGGCAATCTTATTTTTATTTCTTGTTTTGAATTGATGTATATTGCTACGTTTTACAAATGTATTGAGATACTTCTTAACATATAAGATATTCTCATATATGTATTGTCCTGCAACAGTTAATATGTTGATTTCTTTTAAAGAATCTCTTGGCCGAAGTTTGTATATGGCGCGAATAGCTCTTTTCTGAAGCACAAAAATACTTTCGATGTTAGCTGCTGAACCCCAAAGTAATAGGCCGTAGGACAATACACTCTGAAAATAGCTAAAATATCGGTTAAAAGCCTTTTTTCTTTAACAGCAAATGCCGCAGAACTGAGTCTACCGGCCAAGGCTTCAATATGAGGGTCCCATTGAAGTCGATAATCTAATGTTATATCAAAAAAATTAGTACTGTTAATTAATTCTACTACATTGTCATCCAATTTTATGTGAATATCAACCTGTCTTACATTTGGCAGGGAATTTTTTTTCACATCTTGTTTTTTTCGAGTTTAATGATAGATTAATTGATAGTACCACGGCAAAAAGAAATTGCCACAGTACCATCAATGGTACTGTGTAATGGTACCATGGTAAAGGAATGGATTGTTGCTATGAAACCAATGCGCAACTTTCGATAAAGTACTATTTACTTCGTAAGAACAATTATTACCTCTGTCAACTTTAAAGACTAGAGGAAGTGTCATCAGCAAATAGCACTGTCTCGCATAAATTCTTTGCTTAAAAAGGAAGGTCATATAAATAAATTAAAAACAGCAAAAGGGACCAGTATTGACCCATGGGGTACGCCCATGTTGATAGGGGCTCCAGTAGACTCAGTTTTGTTGATAACTACTTTCTGTGTTCTTTCACATAGATATGATTGCATAAGGCTAACCGATTTATCATAGACACCATAATGTTTTAATTTCTTTAAAAGCGTTTGGTGATTAACACAATCGAAAGCTTTGGAGAGGTCACAATAAATACCAACTACATCTCGCTTGCTCTCCCAAGCATCAAATATATGTTTTTAAATATAATATGATAGGATGACATACCAAGACCAGTATGAATTAGATCCCATCTCACAGGACACCATCGATTTTGGGAATGAATTGCTAGAAGCCATATCCGAAACAATGAGATAAAAGTGGAACAAGCTAATCAAAAGCGTAGATATGACGCATAAAAGCAAGAAGGCATGGTGTTTTATAAGGAAACTAAATAATGATCCTAAAATCGCTGATCGTCATTCCAATGTGACCACAAACCAGATCGCTGACCACTTACTCCAAAATGGGAAAGCTTCCACGAAAAGTCTCCAGAAGAAATTTACACGAGACCCTGGTAAAGAGGTTAACCACTTGGACGAGGCTTTTACAGAAACAGAGCTCAAGTTTGCCCTTGATAAGCTCAAAGAAGGTAAAGCCGCTGGCTTTGACAACATCATGGTCGAGCAGCTGAAACGGTTTGGTTTCGTACTACTTATACAAAACTGTCATTTCTTCCATGGCCGCTTCCAAAGGGTATGTAATCTAATCACTGACGTTTTAGCCACCTACTTTTAATAAATTACATTTGTGGCAGAGAGTGTATATAAAACTTCTTCGAGATTATTTATTTTTATGGGTTTATTATCTTTGATATAATATGTTAGTCAGTTTAAAGTTAGCCCGCCATTTGTTTATACTTTGTGCAATGAAATTTAAATAATGAAATAAATATTCCTCCTTCGGAAGTACTTGTACCCATGCAATATTTCATTAGAGTATCAAAAATTTTACTCCGACTATGCAAGTCTCCTTACAGAACTCCGCAAACTTATCTGACGCGGTGGTTAAATTTGAGAGTTAAAACTGTCAATACAGCTGACAGACTTTTCATTCTTTTTTATTGCTACTGGCGCCTCAACCATCGGTTTTAGATATTGTTGTGGGGATTTCGAATTTCGAATTTCAAAACCGCGAGAGCATTTCTTGCAAGAAATTGTATGCATGCTCTATTTTGTACTAATAATGGATAAGAGAATAATAAGTAATAAAAATGTTTTGAACCTGAAATTTACACAAAATGGTGCGGTTTATGTTCCTCACTCAAAGGAAAGAAGCTGGACTTCTCAGTCTCAAAAAAGTGTAATGGTGATATTAGATCAACTAGGTATATAAAATTCTTACATCGGTTTTATTTCAAGAATTGCTTTTACATTATGTCTCTGTAAAAAACTTTTTCAACAAGCGAATTTCTTATTTCTTGATGCAATTTTTTACACCTACCTATCTTAACTTTCTTACATTTTCAATTTTGAGGAACCTCAAACGAACATAAATTTAATATACAGTAGTAGAAGTTAGAAACTTAGACTAATTATGTACACACGGCGGCACATCAGACTATACATGTTGACCTTGAGACCGCCTTTATGCCCTACGTAATAAAAGCTGTTATCGCAGTTCAACTGTATAACTTGATGTGCTGTCGTGTGTACCTACAACACAACAAAATATTGGTACTCAAATAGGTACAACTTTAATGGGCTTTTAAGTATCTTAGGCAATATTATCCGTCACTTTTATTTCAAACTATTGATGTTTGCTTTAGGTAATGAGTAAAATAACTTGTCCTAGGTTACATAGGTCTATGGTTATGCAATAAATGGCAAAGCACTCATCTATACCCAATCCTGAAGCGCTAGTTCAATATTTCCTTGCAAAATAAGCATCATTGAAAAGAATTAGGATCCTAGTGTGAGTTTTTTTTTTCAATTTTGGCGCAATCGGAGCGATACAGTCTCCACGTCCAAACGCCGCCAATGCCAGGCGGAGACTGAACAATTATGCTGCGAAACGGCGCACGATGCATTTTGGGATACTAGTTATTGACTATAAATATAACAAAAAAAAATTTTAGTAACTTTTTTTTTTTTTTTTAGGTTTAACATATTTATTTCTCTAAAAGAATACATTATTCACTTATAAGAGAAATACAAAATAATTAAAGTAAAAAAGAATATAACTAAGCCGTCTTAACTTCCCTAGATATGACTAAGAACTACTTACACAAAAAAAATTAGCTTGATTACTCAACAAGTTATTGAGATAATTGAGTTTAAGACGGAAAAAAGGGTTCTTGAAAATATTTTTTTTTAGTACATTGTATTTATTTGATTCAAATAAATTTTAGTAACTTCCCTTCATAAAGAAAAGATCTATCACATATAATATTTTGAAAGGCCTAGCAATGATACTTTGTCAGGAAATTTAATTTAAAAACATTGAAAATTCTGAGTTTGATCGCCGCAATAGCCTTAACGACTAATATTATCTAACTTTACAAAATTTTACGTACGTATTTATGAATAGACACATTCGTTAAGAGCAACAAAAATCAATGTCACTAAGTTACAACTAGTAAAGAACGAAAATCTGGAAACAAAAATTTTTTTTTTTTGTTAATAATATCATGGTTATAAAATTATCAAAAGCTGCTCGATAATGTGACGCAATATTAAAGAAATTATAGTGGGTGTCTCAAAACCTACTTGAATTTTTTATTTCGAATCATAATCGTTGTATTAAAAATGGAACTTAGATTTGTAGTTGCAGTTGTCATCAGCAAAGTTTGAGGATAAGTTTTGAAGCGTTTTTCAGTCAGAAGAAGTAAACACCAAGATCCACCAAGATCGTGTGATGTGACACGTCTGGACTTTTTTATTTGGGGTTTTCTGAAGAGAAAAGTGTATCCAAGTGCCTAATTCACAGACAATTCCAGATCTCAAAACAGAAGTTCCTCGAGTTATTGACTAAATCCAACGACAATTATGTCAAAACACCGTCGAAAATGTCAAAAGAAGAGTGAACGTTTGCCTGCAAAGCTGAGGCGAGTATTTGTCGGATGTTGTGTTTCACACATGATCATTAAAAACATTTCTACGGTTTCTAAATTATTTCATAAAAACTTCTTAAGCTTTTATCTGTTTTTTGTCTTACAAAAAGTTTTTAAGTGGTTCATTATCTGCCATGAAAACAAAAATCAGCTCGATACACTTAGACCAGCCGCTCACTAGTGACTTTTGTCAGCGTGACTTTTAGTTGCCCAGTCGAGTGCTATGAAGATATAGGGGAGTGCGCTGATTATGGTGACGTGACAAATAGTTCCTAGCAGCGGCGACGTGACTTTCGCTTGACCTGTACATTACTATGGAAGTGCGCTCACACGGCGACTTTTTGTCACTCGGGCGGCGGACGCATACGAATTAGACGTGTGTGTGGGGCTTTGATTTCTAGAATTACGATGGCGGCTTTTCCACAAGACGAAGACATTGACAACGAATTGCTAATAGAGGAGGTAGAGAAGAGACCAGCATTATACGAAATAAAATAAATAAAGAAATACTAGGATGCTTATTTAAAAACAAGATTGTGGAACTAAATTATATACACTTATTTCCGATCAATCCTCACACAAGAACAAAAAGAAAAAGCCGATAGGTAATTAAGTATTTATTGCTTGCCTTACTGTAAGGCAAACCATATCCAATAAATTTGCCTTAATTATTATAAATTTTTAATAGGTTAGGTGAGGGAAGGAGGCAGATTAGCACATTTTTAAACTTTATGTCACCAGTGTCGCGGCTGGTGGATTTTGGAATTGGTGTTGCACTTTTAGTAGCTGACCAAAATATTAGGATACATATTTGCAATAAAAATCAAACTTCTATTTTTTCGAAATGAAATAAATTATTTACACACACACCTACTACCTCCAGATAATCTATTATTATCTAAGTATATCTCTAAACAAAACACAAGACTTCCTTCTACTGGAATACATTTGGAAAATCTTGTGTCTTGACTTGAATGAAACGTTATAAAGGACCAACCAAATGCTGCAAGTTATTTATTTATTTATTGGAAGACCAACTGCTTAACCTAATACATTAAAAAGCCTAAATATAAACTTAAGCCATTTACAGGTCTTCACAAATAAGACTAAACTAAAACTAAAATACGAAGAAAATCAAAGAATTTTGAAGGATACTGATGTAGGTAGTTTAGAATTATGTAGAGTGAAGAAAAAATGTGATAGTAAAAAACCACGAGCCCTTTAAGTAGCTTTAAAGCGGGATTTGAACCCGCGCCTGCGGGAGTCCGGCCCGATGCTCTGACCAACTAAGCTACCGAAAGGCTTACACGACTCGTCGAATTTTGCTATCACTTTACGCTGTAGGTTGTTTTTTACTATCACATTTTTCCTATACTTACAAAATTGCATTGTGAATGCATAAAAATAATATAAAATTTCAATAATGTAGAGTGTAAAATTTTTCTTTACACAATCTTTCAGTGTAAGTATCTGGGTTGCGCCCAGTAGCGCTATTTTCATTTCATTTTTTTTTTCGTATTTCAAGAGCACTTATTACAGCAGCCTGTACGAAATCCATTTCAAGAATGAGCGCGTTTTGTTACCCTGTGACTGTTCAAGTGAGCGCACCGTGGGTGACAGTAGGTGACAGTGACAAAAAGTCACGGCGACAAAAGTCACCAGTGAGCGGCTGGTCTTACTTCGGTGGACTTCGGTTCCCATGTCCAATATTTTTAATTTTGGAACCACTGTGCGCCGGTTTAACTTGGATATCTTACTTATATTATAAACTAGTATTATAAATGTGAAAGTTTAGATGTTTGGATGTTTGTTACTCAATTACACCAAAACGGCTGAACGGATTTGGCTGAAATTTAGGACACAGATACTTTATAGCCTGGAGAGGAACATAGGCTTTTTATCCCGAAAAAATATCACATTCCCGCGGGATAACGTCGTGTAGTTCACGCGGACGAAGCCGCGGGCGGAAAGCTCGTTTTATTATAAGTGACTCCATGACTCCGTGTGTTACGCGATCATGACGCATTGCGTTGTTTTTTCTCGTATTTATCTATCTATACTAATATTTATAAATATGAAAGATTTGGTTTTTAGTTAAATATATAATAAGCTCAAAACTTATTTCACCAATAGCTAGCTACATTGTTCCCAAGTGGCAGAAGCTATTTTTTATCCCGATATTACGACGGGAACCGGAACCGCGCGGGTAAAACGTAAGTTTCTTATAAAAGAGATTGCAGTCTAGCAATAAGGCCGGCTATTGTGTATTTATTTGCTGTCTTTTCCTGTAATTGTTTGCTTTCTATTGTGTGCAATAAATTATTATTTATTCTTATAAAAGTGTAAAGGCAAAAACTTCAATCAATAGTCTTGATAATACTCACATAAAGTCCATATAAGAGACATCAGGTAAACCATCTGGCCACGATAATAAGCACGCGGTCTTGAGGGTACCTTTTGACCTGTGAACAAAGAAAAGTAATAAGTTAATTAAGGCGCTACTCGGAAAAAGTATGGACTTTTTGATATAAAACTATAGGACGGTTAGAGTTGTTACAAATCTGGTAATAAGATATGTATTTCTTTATACCTTTATCTAGAATCGTATAGTTTCCAAAACACGATTTTACGATTTTGGCTCGACACTTTTTATTTTCGAAAAGACCTCAAAAAAATACGAAAATTCAAGATTATTCTTAAATGGGGTTACATATACTATGGGAAATTGGTTTAATTAGTGGACACCAATAATATTTAGGATCGTGTAGAAGCATTTTTAAAAAATCGCTATAGTTTTTTAATACGAAGTGATTTTGTGTTTTTTTTTGCCCAATCTGCAAAATCGGTCTCGCTCCCGCGCGCGTCGTTTTCTTATTGCTATCTCGCTTCAGCAAATTTTTTCCGAGTATCGCCTTAAAAACTAAGTAGAGAGATGCCGCACTTTATTAACCGCGATATAAAGGTGGTTTGTATACCTTAAATATTTAACTTACATTTTAAACTACTTTATATATTATACAACGTGTTAATGCAATGTAACCCAAAAGCCCATACACCCCAACTAATTTGTTTTATGTTAAATTGAATTGGGTATTTGACTGAATTTTTTTTATTGTCTTAAAATTATCACTTAATTAGTAGCAACACAACGTATGTATTTATTTTCAAATATATTGCATATTTTCAGCGATATAGAGCATCAAACTTTCTTATTAGACAAGGAGAGCGCTAAAGAAACATGACGTCACATTTCTATAGCGCCATACTCTCGCCATAGAAAATTTTGTTTTAGAAAGAGATAGCTAGAGTCACAATTAAGTAGCTCAATAATTCGCTTGTTATATACAGATTGAATTTCTTTTTTCACATTTTTTATTCAATAATGTTATATTTCTGAGTGTCATAATTAAATATCTACATTTCAACAACAGTCAAATACACAATTCCATGACAATATTTTTTTTTAAGTTTTCAAAGTATTCGTGCTCATAGGTCTCCGTGACTTTCTGGCAGATTTTAAGCTGTACCAGGGGGGTGTCACTCCGCAGTTTAGGTACGTTCGGACGGTGCGCCTGCCGGGCAGGCGTATGGCATAGAAATTAGGTCCGCAAAAGAGCTAGAATATATGCGATAGAAAGAGATGCAACGACAACGAGTGGCCGTTCGTAATTTGCTGCGCCGTACAAGCTGAATTCTACTTTATTGCGTTATAGTTAGAGTTGCTATTTATTTAAATGACTTAGCGGAGTGAACTATCTGTTACATAGTAACTATTTAGTAATCTGTGGCTGTACTATGACGTAAGAGAGCACGTGACGGGTCGCGCGCGTATAGAATGAATATGGAGTAGACCCAAACATTTTTAGATGCGGCAATGAACGAAAATATTTTTTTGTAAAAATTTAACCCCTACTTACCTATCGATTCTACTCTCGATTCTGCACTATTTTCTCAGTTTAAGTAAAATTATTAACACGTTGTATATGTATATGTGACATAATGCTTATTGAATATCGTCTAACTTAGAGCCACATAGAAAGATTTTTTTATGGAGCCTTTGCAAACAGCGTCTCTTTGAATTAAAATTTTTTGATTTTTATTTTAGAATTGTCCCGTAAATAGTCCACTTAGACCGCACCGCTCCCACCCAACCAAAGTATGAACAGCCAAATATGGACTTAATGTCGTTCACTGTTATGTAGATGCATTTTACAGTAACAATATAAAATAGCGGACAGCGCGCGGTCCGCGAGATTACCGCCGTCTGTAGTTGACGCCTCGCTGACGCCTCGCCGACTGCTAGCGGTCGCCGCGCCATCGCCGCCGCCACCGCCGCACACCTAAAAGTAGGTTGACGCCTGGTTGACGGCGAGGAGAAAGGCGATACGGTGTCGATCCCTTTCCGAGTTGATATATCTGCTGTGACCTATAGAGGGAATAGCAGTCGACGCGTGGACAGCTGGGAGTCTGCTAGCTGTCACCTTCGTTTAGGGCGGTGTTGGGTAGGAGCGGTGGTGGAGCGGTGCGGTATAATCGCTACAAACGCGCGTCGACGGCCCGCTTACGAGACGCATTTGAATAATTTAGGCGTGCAACGGTCTGCAGGCTGCGAGTGACTTGCGTGCGTATCGCGTCTGTAATACAAACGCGCGACTGGCAAACGACACACGGCGCTAAAATAGTTGTAAATGTATGTTATTTTAATTGTACAGGGGTTTTTTTAACTCCATCTAATTTTTTTCTAGACATTATCATTCAAAGATGCCATTATTAAAAAAAAATATAAGTAGGTAATTTTTTTGCAAAAACTTTTTTATCCCAGCGAATCGTGATAGGTACTAGCATGGATACTACATCAAACATTAAATCTGGAAAAGCGTAAGGCGCTGAAGGAGAGGAGGGGGGTAAGTAATCATCTGCTACGCACAATGCATAGTGTTAGCGCGAGCAGTTTTATTTAGAATAACTTTGAATGGCTTTAAATTAATATTATACTACTGGGTGATAATAAAAGAAAAAACTCGTGTTTCGTAATTTTCTTCAAAGATTATAATATATAAATTTAGATGGTGTTAAAAAAATAACCCTGTATGTATAGTTCCTTTTTAGGGTTCCGTAGTCAACAAGGTACCTTTATAGTTTCGCCATGTTCGTCTGTCCGTCTGTCTGTCCCCATTCTAGCTCATAGAGCCCATGAATATACATATTTATCACGCCAACAAAGTGGTAAAGTAAAATAAAATAAAAATTTTTTTAGGTTAGGTACCTTCCCTACACGTGAAGTGGGTATGTATTTTTTTTCTTATCTACCCCATAGTGTGGGGTATCGTTGGATAGCAATTTCAAAAATATTGTGGGTTCGTAAAAACAGTTTTTTCACTGACGCATCCGTTTGTGAATTATTAAGCTTTAAAGTGCAAAATTTTGTTAGAGTCATGTGTCCCCCCACCACCCCTGTCAGCCAAATGGTTGTTTTTGGATACGTGAAAAATTCACGATAGTAGTACATATGACGAAGATATAAGGAAAACTATCACAGCACAGCTAAGTAGGCTTTACAAGTTTTTTGAGATATAACACATTTCGAAAACCGTAAATATAACTTTGTCATTCATACGAATACTATGAAAAACAAAGTTATTTTTTTTCTGGCAAAAATGAGTGGTATTTCAGCTAGGTGTAAAGTAATCGGTACGTTAAGTGGGTACGGAACCCTTCATGAGCGAGTCCGACTCACACTTGTTTATTATTAAGTTTTACAACATTGGCAACGGTCAAATCATATTTTCGTATGTTTACTCTCTTACCGATCAAAATATAATGAAATAACTAAAAACTCATTATCATAGCATTCAATTCATATTCAGCCATCCCTCGCTACAAATTGACAAGAGGAAGCTTTATGCATGTAACCGGAATAACTTTTCTTCCGATAAATTCGGAATCAAATTCTCGAGCACGCGTTTCTTCCTCTTTAGTATAAAAATCCAAATATCAAATTGTCAAAAAGTACATCAAAAACACTCGTTGTGTCTACCAAAGTAATCATTAAATTAGTTTTTCTCTTCGCCTGTATAAAGCTACCAATCTAAAATTAATGCCAAATAAGTCAGTGGCTTTTTTAGTTCTGAACTTTTTCCAAAGTTCTTGTTATTCTGTACTTCCCGGAATCGCTTTGACATGTAACTAGTGACCGCTCACTTCCTTGTCCGCATTGATTTTGGCTTAAGGTGTCAGAAAGGATCACGGGACAAAAATATTTTTATTTTTACCTTTTCGAGCTTCGCTTCCACAAAATAATATAGGTACCATGGGCAACAGCGTCGCTTAACCACTTCTAAGGTTAAAATGGCTTGCACACCGCGACTGTCACAACATACGTTTAGTTCGTGCAGGAGCGATATCCCACGCACACGAGTTTTGTTGCTAACTGGTTAAGCGACGCTTTTGCCCATAGTACTTACACCACTATTTTTTAATTAAGTAATTCAAAAATTTCAGGTGATGAAATGGTGTTCATGGTCCCCACGATGGCAAACACAGCCCAAAGTCCATCGACACGCAAGAAGAAGAAGTGTTCAGAAATACGATTTTTTTCTTTTGTAGCCAGCAACGAATTCGTAAAAAAACAGCTGTTTCGTACATTTTGGTCGAATCGATATTGTGCTTTTTAACCGACTTCTAAATCAAAAAGGAGGAGGTTCTCTATTCGTCTGTATGTATGTTTTTTTTTGTGTATGTCCACCGATGACTCGAAAACGGCTGAACCGATTGAAATGGTTCAAACGTTATTACATCAGGTTGGTTTCCAAGTTGGTCCAATTTTTTGAAATTTTGAAATCAGTTCGGTAGTTTTCAGGAAATCTTGAAAATACTGTCGTTTTCGTTACCACTTTATGTGAATTTAATACGTATCTTTAGGCATAACTACTTTGTTTATTAACCGATTTAGATGATTCTTGTTTTGTTAAAAAGGGGATACCTCAAGGTGTTTTAACCGACTTCGAAAAAGGAGGTTTTCAGTTTGATCACATACCTATTTACCAGAAAACACGTAAATTGCCTGCACGATGCACTAAAAAGAGTGAAATAAATTTTTTTTTATAAAAAAATAAAACCGCCTTCAAAAAACCACATCAAAAAAGTAAGAAATAATTCCTCACCAAATAAATAACGTAAGTACTTTGAAGTCGGGCGGGTTTTAACAAAAACAACAAAAAATTGTACATGTTTCACGCCCGACTTCAAAGTACTTACGTTATTTATTTGGTGACGAATTATTTCTTACTTTTTTGATGTGGTTTTTTGAAGGCGGTTTTATTTTTTTATAAAAATAATCTATGAAACAGCTGATTTCCTTACGCAATTTTGTGTGTTGCCCTATGGAGCCAGGGTCAATTCTCTCACAAAATGTTTTTATTGATTAAAAATTAAGTAAAGTAAGTGGTGTTTTAGAGATTTCTACTCACTTAAACTAAAAGCAAAATACTAGCCAATAAAATCAGAATACATTAATTTTACAAAGCTTCCTAGAGTCTTTTTCGTACTCGCAATAAATATCGAATCCTCTTTCCTGTGCTTTGAGATCGCTACATTAAAAGAAAACGGTGTATTTTTGTAGCCTACAGTCACTTATATGTATAGAAATCGACTTACAACTTATAGCGGGGGCCTTACTGCGAAACTGTCAAACAATGTAGTATTATATTAAGCGAGATGGCGCTATAGGCAGTGAGTAGCTCCGTCCTGCAATCAACATTACTACAACATTGTTTGACAGCTCGCAGTAAGGCCTCTGTAAGTATCTTACATTTAATTGGAATATTACTACCCACTTTTTAATACACTGAAGGTATGTTGTAGATGGATTTAAGATACTAAAAACAGCTTACATAAGGTTATAAGATTCTATTTAACTTTCAAATCACAGAACACAGAAAGATTTTTCGTGGGTCAAATCGATCGATCGCAATCTTTTGGTCATATTCCCATCTCGGCAGTGTGGTTTGCGCTTTACTATTATAAAGAAAATTTTAAATCATCTTTTAAATTCACACGTAGTAAAAAATCTCTAAGTAGGTATGCAACTAACTTAAAGAAGGTAAACTAATTTGCTTTTAGCCACCTAAATTATCATGAAAAGCCTCGCTTGTAAATTGACAATAAAATAAATACACCCCAAAACATTTAATGATTCAGAAAAATAAATTAAAGAAATCTAGAACCGCATAATGGATAATTGTGTGGCTTAGTAAAGGTGTGGTTCCATTGACAGCCACTAAATCTTAGATAGTTTAATACACATACGAGTAGACAATAATGATCGCATTCGTTGGATAAATACACAGCAGCGTTGCTGCGCTGATCAAACCCTGCAGAGTCAGCTAACTAGTAATTGAAAAAATTTAAAATGACGCAGCCTCACAGTTTACTAGCTCCAATGGAACTCGAGCCCAAGTCCTTTCACTATCCGGTTGAATGCTCTAAGCACTGATATCACCACATGCGACCAGACAGGAGAAAAATTATAAAAGTTCGTTTTCTAAATTCAGCTAACCGGAAATCGAACCCGGGATCTGAGACATAGTAGCACCCTAAAAACCGGTGCGTACGCTACTCATCCACGAGATCGTTGTAACAGTATACAATACACATTTATATGAAGTATGTATACACCCTTGTTCTAATTTTAGTCTCGGAAGAGACATCACGCAATAATCAAGCAAATAATAAACTTAGTCGCAATTTTAGTAGCTAATACTGTCATAGAAGGAGTTGTATAAAGTACAGCAGAATTAATATTGTTCATCGGCAAACAACGGAAACAATCGTATTGTGTACAATATAAACATAAAAGATTGCTAACTTTATTAACTTATGGACAATATTTATTTTTCTGCTTCGTCCTAGTACTGTTAACTATATACAGGGCGTCCCAAAACTATGGCAGGAGGGAAAGTACCTTAAATACTGTTAATATAAAAATTTACTGACATCATTTTTATTTTAAAAAGAAAACGAACTGCATTCAAAGAATTTCTAATAATCGCATGTCTGAACTGGTAATCGAACCCGCTAAATGAGTTTTTTTTTTTTTTATTATACCGATCGAAAGGCTCAATTATAAGCATTTATTTATTCTGAGTAACATGGCATCTTAAATAAAAGGGAGAATACAAAATTTAACATTTAATGTTAAATAACAAATTTGTGCAGCGTATTTTTTTCACCCTGTGGTTATGGATAGTATTTTCTGTGACTGTCGTGCTAAAAACAACTGACTTTAACATTTCAATGTATTACCACTAATGAGTGAAGATTGGAGCAATATTATACCTTATTCCCTGTGTCATATCATAAGTGTGTGATAAAGTAATACATAATGTGATAAGTAACACCACCTCGATTGATTTAAATCTACATAATTTGATGCAGTCTATTCCACCATGTGGCATAGTCGTGAGACGCCCTCAGGGTGCTCTCAGGGCGTCCCATGACTATGTATGTATAGCACATGATGGCATAGACCGCACCAAATACTTATGATTTAGTAAATTTTATTTAAATAACAATACGCACTGAATTCAAAGATTTTTAAATAATCGCCTGTCCAAACCGAGAATCAAACTCGCACCAAATTATTCAAACCTTTTGAATCAGTCTAGGTGGTGCTACATAACACAATATGTATAACTTTATCACACACATTAAGATAGGGAAATTAGTATTAGTATAATATTGCTCCATCCAACCATCACTTATTTCATTAGTTACATTGAAATGTTAAAATTAGTTGTTTTGAGCAGGACAGTCACAGAAAAGGCTATCCATAACGCTGCACAAACTTGATCATCATCATCATCAGCCATTTAATGTCCCCACTGCTGGGGCACTGGCCTTCCTTATGGATGAATAAGGAGAATGAGCCATGACCCACCACGCGGGCTCAGTGCGGATTGGTGGGTATTAACGACTGCAAGTGCAGCCGGGACCAACGGCTTAACGTGCCTTCCGAAGCACGGAGGAGCTCGAGATGAAAGTTTTTGGTCACCCATCCCGTGACCGACCATTGCGAACGTTGCTTAACCTCAACGATCGCAGGCCGAGTGCGCTATCCACTGCGCCACGGGCTCCTCAAACTTGATAATAAACATTAAATGTTTAATTTCGTAGTCTTCCTTATATGTAAGATGCTTTGTAACTTAGAATAAAAAAATGCGTATAATTGAGCCTTTCGATCGGTATATTAAAATTAAAAAAATAAAAATTTCACTTTCAACGGGTTCGATTCCCAGTTCAGACATGCGATTATTTGAAATTCTTTGAATGCAGCTCGTTTTCTTTTTAAAATAAAACTAAAGTTTCCTTTCAGTAAATTTTTATATCTTCAGTATTTAAGGTACTTTCCCTCCATGTGGCATAGTTTTGGGACGCCCTGTATATAAAAATGAATCCCTATTTCCCTTGGTCACGTCATCACGCGTGAACGGCTGGACCGATTTGGTTAATTTTGGCCTTGAAATGTTCGTGGAAGTCCAAGGAAGGTTTTAACGGTGAGAAAATAGGGGAAGGAGGGGTAAGTAGGGGTAGAGTAGAAGTAGGGTAGGGTAAAGGTAGGGTAGGGTAGGGGTAGGGGTAGGGTAGGGGTAGGGTAGGGTAGGGGTAGAGTACGGGTAGGGTAGGGTGGAGTAGGGGGTAGGGCCACGGGAACGAAGTCGCGCTGGGTCAGCTAGTAACTGTATAAAACAATATTCATTTTTGTTTTATGAAACGAAATTCTTTTTAGCTTTGTAAACAAGTAACATGGAATTGCGGTAAAGCTTCTTTTGAGCTAAATTTATAACATATCTATCAATCTATATTATTATTATTAACCGGTTGCCTGTATCACAATTTTTTACTTGCACAGGCTGTGATGGAAATAATAATATTTTATTTTTATTACTTAGTTTCAGTTCTCAATGGGGCCATACCTTTAAGTTATGAACCATCTGACATTTCCATTAAATATTGAACGCTCGCTTGTATTTCCCTTTTTCCGATCTGTGGCTTTCACGCAATTTACTATTCAGGCACGTTTTATTTCTTCCTTGGGAATATATTATTATAGAAGTAATATTATATTGTATCTAAAACAATAGGGTGCTGTTTTGGGTCTTCTAACTCTACATAAACTAACTTCTTTTGGGCTATAAAACAAAATGTTTTTTGTAATGTTTGCATTGCATCTTATTACTTTGACTAACACCCACTTGCAGGAAGCTCCATTAAAGTTAATGCTTCATAAGTCTATTGCTGTCACTTTTCGTTGTCAAGAAATAAAAAGTGACAGCAAAAGATTTAATGAAGCATTAACTTTAATGGAGCTTCCTGCAATTGGGTGACAGTGTACCTACCAAATACTAGCAGCCACGCGCAACTTCTACGCAACATACCTAAATCTTGTTTTAAAGTTGTATTTTTTGATTGTTTTTCCATTAACTTAATACTTGTTGAATTAAGTACATTTCAATGCAATAACGTGACAATGTGTGCAAAGTGAATTTCAAGCTGTTCATATTATTCTTGCATCTTACAAAAGGGACTTTGTTTTAATCACTTCATTCAAGGCTTCTTTGTATGTCCATATAAGTATATTTGAAACCTAATATGGACACGACGACGACACTGAGCGTACACTAAAAATGGGCAACACTTCATTTTAGATACTAAGTATTAGCTTTTCAACCGCCTCTGTGGTCTAGTGGTACATACCACCGGTATCTGGGACTGAACCCAGAGGTCCCGCGTTCGATACACAGTGAGGGTACATATTGTAATCAGTTTGGTTGGTGGTAGGGCTTATTGAATTCCGCGTGGCTAGTTACATTAGATAAGATTATCTAAGTTCGACGCCATAACAACGATGTTTTTAGTATTGTTGTTTTTCGGCAGTAAAAGATAAGATAGCCAGTTCCTCAGTATGGAAGATTCCGGGAGTAGTGCGCCTTCAGCCTTATCATCACTTAACATCAGGTGTGATGAAGGCTAAGTTCTACCCCGTTGTAGATAAAAAGCTGTTGTTATCTCGTAGGAATGAGAAAGACATCTCATCTGTCCTGAGGAAAAAAGTAGCTAGGTATGGTATTCTAGTCCAAAATCTATTCCTGTGCTAAATTTCATCCAGATCCGATAAGCAATTTCGCTGTATTTGAGTAACAACCATCCAAACTTTCGCATTTGTAATATTAATAAGATTTATGATTACTTAGAGCAGCACATATTTGCAGCACCAACTTTGTAAACTTGCTCTGAGACTCTCACTGAAACAACCGCATGAACTTTGAAAACATAATCTCTAAAGGTCTGTGCAGACGAGATTTTTGAAGTGCAAAAAACTTCTTTAGCGGCGTTTTGCACTTTTTGTGACTCGCGTCAGGACACGTGACCGTCAGATCGAAAATTCGTAAGATGGACACGTGACCTGGGGGGCCAAGTCTGATAACGTTAAGTCACAATCGTGTCTCAATCGTGTTTCGATTGCAGTTCAGTGGTAGTGCTTTTTAAACACTAGTTGCAAGAAATAGGACGTTTTTTTTTCCGTGTTCGCGAGTGTTAGTAGATACACGTGTTCAAGGGATTTTCAGTGACTTCGGTCTCTTTTCATGATCATTTCATAATAATCGTAACTCTAAGCCTTTTATACTTAGTATTGGTTACAGTGTGTGTATATTTTGTGTTGTACTGTGCTGTCCGGTAAGTGTTTAATATAACTCCTCCTCTGTTTAATCTAATAAATAAATAATGGCGACGATCCCTCCCGACCCCCCCGACCCTCCTGACGGCAACCCAGCGCCAATGGAACTGTCTCCTCCTCTTTTCTCACAATCTGCGACGAAAAGAAGACTTCCTGAGGGTGAAACCCAGGTAATCCCTCCAAAAAAACTGGTTAACGAATCGACCCAACCAGCTCTCACTGGGCAGGCGGTGTACAGACATCCCTCGCTCGATGATGGTGCTCAGAAACTCTACTCGGACTCTGATAAACATCCATTTCTTGTACATGTATCAGTAAATGAAACAGATCCCTCTTCTGGAACCACTATTCGCCCCATTATATTCGGCAGATTTCTGTCTAAAAACCATGTCAAAGACATTGCCAAAGATGGCATTAAAAAAGTTGGCCGCAACAGGATTTCTGTAGAGTTTAAAAGCAGTTCAGCTGCAAACAGTTTCTTAAAGAACCCACTCCTGAAATCCCATAAGTACGTTGCAGTAATCCCGACATACAATGTCACCCGCATGGGTATAGTTAGGAATATCCCAACTGATCTAACAATGGAAGAGTTCGTCGAATCCCTCGTCCTGCCAGAGGGCTGTGATACAGTGCTGAAGGCTAGGCGTCTGAACCGTAAACAAAAAATTAATGACCAAATTACTTGGATTCCAACTCAATCAGTTGTTCTGACGTTTAAAAGTCAAGTCCTCCCAAAGAGGATTTTTTCATATTATACGGCTATCCCGGTAGAAAGCTACCAGCTGCCAACCATCCAATGCAACAATTGTTGCAGGTTCGGCCACATTAAGTCCCAATGTCGCTCAAAGCCCAGGTGCTATCGGTGCGCTCAACCCCATGCAGGTGAGGAATGTCAAGTGCCAGAAGAAAACGCAACTTGCCTACACTGCTCCAGCAGACACTTTGCTACAAACAAATCCTGTCCTGAACACTCCCGCCAGAAGTCAATTAAAATAACTATGTCCCAGGACAACATATCATACCAAGAGGCATCGGAGAAATACCCCACCTCAAGAAAGTCGTATGCAGACACAACCAAAACGGTTATTGCTCCCCATCATTCTCCCCACTCCTCCCAAATGTCGCCTAGTCATAGTCCATCAGTGTCCTACCGGAAAACCATCTCCCGCCCTCCTCACCCACGATCCCCCTTGGGCAAATCTTATGACAAGAAGGCACACCAAGACATTATTCAAAATGTTCGCTCTTCAAATCCCAATGGCTGCGCCTTGGGGAATGGCTCCCAATCCTCAGACGAGTCCCCAAACGATGACACCCTTGACCTCCTTTGGCTGCTTGTAGCCAACATCCTATCAAAATTTAATGATGTCCCTCTACCGCCCAACGTTGCCTCAAAAATAATGCCCCTTCTCACTTCACTCTCTAAAAATGGCGGTGAACAGTATACAATGGAACTGTAAAAGTATTAGCGTAAGCCCGCACAGCGATTAAAATTCGCGCGATTAAAAATCGCGATTTTGTAACACATGGAATTGTATGTAGGTACACGCACTCGCGATTTAAAAATCGCGCGAATAAAAAATCGCTGTTTGCTGTGAAATAATCGCGCGTCTTAACCCGGCGGGAGGCGTGCCCATTTCTAAAATATATTCTGTCGCTACCGGGTAAAAGTTATATAATACAGGATTGTTTTTTTTTTCATTTTTAAATATTAACTATCTGTATATTTAAACTTTGAAGTAAATAAGTAAAAATTAAAGTTTACTTGTTTTATTATATTTTTTTATAGTTTATTATTTTAACTTTTACAAAATATAAAACTCTTGCGTTAAGTACTGGCTGACTGACAGACAACGCACAGCAGAACCTACTGGGCGCAAGAACCTGAAATTTGGCATGTATTTTCCTTGGGTAGTGTAAGGGTGGACTAAGAGAGGATTTTTAGAAATTCCTGCTCTAAGGAGGTAAAAAAGGGGTCCACGCAGATGAAGTCGCGAGCGGATGGCTAGTATTTTTTCAACTGACATTTCAACTTCAATTACAAAATGACATACAGGTCTCGGCATCACTTTTTGCAAACTTAGGGCTTAGTATCTAAAGTCGAAAAGCATTGAAGTGTCAAGCCCTGAATCGTATCGACTAGACATTAATGGTAGGTATGTACAGTCACGAGCAATAATATGTATACAACATAGGACTGTGTCATATTACAATATTGAATGACTTCTGTGAAGTTCTGTGACACTGATCGTTTTCTTTCGGAACGCTTCAATGTGACAAAGTTCTGTGTTGTATACATAATTATTGCTCGTGACTTTACGTGCCTTGAAAATGTCAGTTTTCTGCATAGTTTAATTTACAAAATACTAAGAATTTTGCGAAAAACCGGATATATAGACATAGATTATGACATTTCTCAATCTTACTTAATAAAGGGTAAATAGGGTTTAGGGTATTAAATCATTGTGTAACTATCCGTATTTTTGCAAAATCTAGTATTTTCACAAAAATCGATTAATCCATTCATCCTACGACATAATATTAAAGGTAACAACCGTTACTGACTGATCTATCGACGCTAAGCTCAAGTCACTGAATGGATTGCGTTGAAGTTTGGCATGCAGATAGTTAAGTATTATACCTAGGCATCTGCTAGGAATGTATTTCTCAAAATTCGAGATCGATGGAAACGGGGTCAAACGTTTGTATAGAGAAATAGGAAAGAATATCCATATTAATATTATAAAGAGAAAAGATATAGGAAAAATGTGATAGTAAAAAACCAGGCTCCCTATAAGTAGCTTTCAGGCGGAATATACTTATAGGGCTCCTGGTTTTTTACTATCACATTTTTCCTATAAGTACTTACAGAAATTGCATTGTGAATGCATAAAATAATTTAAAATCTCAAAGAGAAAAGATATGTGTTTTTGTTTGTAACGAATAAATTCAAATACTGGACCGATTTTGAAAATACTTTCACCAGTAGAACGCTACATTCTTCCCGAGTGACATAAGCTATATTTTATCCAGATATCCCACGGGAACGAGTACTACGCGGGTAAAACCGCAAAGAAGCCACTAGTTGTTAATAAAAAAAAGATCTAACGAGTGAACTCCGTTATTTCGAGTCTAACTCGAGTGAGTGAAGCCGCGGGTGAAATATAGCTTTAAAATAAAGTATGTTTTTTACTTTTAAGTTTAATTCTTAATAGTTTGGAAACTATTTTATTCTTACGGACTCTACGGTGTTTTACGTGGTACCCATTTTCGTAGGAATATCGTGTTAAAATATATTCATGTCAATCAGAAATAATAAAGCCTTGAAAATCAGTCCAGTAGGTTTATTGAGTTTAGGCATTACAAACAAACAAAAAATCTAACTCGTACTCGTAGTTTACTCTGAAAGATCTAATCTTATCTTAATTAAGATCTCTCTTTTTAGGATGCTAAAAAACTTATCAAAAAAATTGCTTTAAGCGTATTAAAATTAAAAATAGTAATTATTATGTCAAACTGATTATAAAATCTTCAACTAAATCATTCCGTCCGCCGCTGCTGCTGGGTTAATTTGACGTCCCGCTCATCATACGCATGCGTACTATAGATAGTCAGAGTGAACTACGAGTACCAGTATTCTATTTTCATATAAAGGTCTGAACGCTGAACGCGACGGTATACTTCGCTCACGATACTTCTGATTCTGACTCATCGTCTGGCCGACGACACGTCGGTACAATAACGTGTATTAACGTTCGGTACCAGTCAGCCGCAGTTTTAAACGGTCAAACGCTGTTTTAAAGAACAGAAAATACCTACGTAATTAATGTACTTTATATTGTGTTGTTTTGATGTCTAAATGGATATAAAAAGGGTACATCGAGGTGCTGAGGTACTTATACCAAAACGCCACGATATCGGTCCGATTACAAAATCAGAGCTCTAATCCTATCCAACTACAGCGAGGTGTGAGACAGGGAGACGTCATCTCTCCGAAACTGTTCACAGCTGCGTTGGAGGATATTTTTAAGCTTCTGGACTGGAAAGGATGCGGCATCAATGGTGAGTACCTAACACACCTACGGTTTGCCGATGATGAACTACATCATCGGCAAACCGTTGTTATGGTTGAGACCTTGGAAGACCTGAACACAATGCTCGAAGATCTCAGTAATGCTTCTCAAAGAGTGAGTCTTAAGATGAACATGGATAAGACGAAAATTATGTCCAATGCCCATGTTGCACCTGCTCCAGTTAATGTTGGGAACATTACACGCGAAGTTGTCGACCACTATGTTTACCTGGGACAGACGACGGTCCAGTTAGGTAAGTCCAACTTTGAGAAAGAGATCTCTCGTCGAATCCAGCTCGGATGGGCAGCGTTAGGGATGTTCCGGCATATATTTGCGTCCGAAATACCTCAATGTCTCAAGACATTGAGGTATTTCGAATGTCTTTTACCAGTGTGTGTTACCAGTAATGACCTATGGTAGTAAAACGTGGTCTTTTACTATGGGTCTCACAAGAAGGTTCAAAGTCACCCAGCGAGCAATGGAGAGAGCGATGCTTGGTATTTCCCTGCTCGATCGAATCAGAAATAATGAGATCCGCAGGAGAACTAAAACAGCCGACATCGCTCGAAGGATTGCATCATTGAAGTGGCAGTGGGCGGGACACATAGCCCAGAGAACCGATGGTCGTTGGGGCGGAAATGTTCTCGAATGGCGACCGCGTACCGGAAGACGTTCCGTGAGCAGGCCCCCTACAAGGTGGACCGACGATCTGGTCAAGGTCGCGGGAAGCCGCTGGATGCGGGCAGCGCAGGACCCGATCGTTGTGGAGATCCTTGGGAGAGGCCTATGCCCAGCAGTGGGCATCGTTCGGCTGACATGATGATGCTGATGGATGTCTAAATTGTCATAAAACACACCCAACATAACATTTTTTGAAATAACAAGAGAAGAACTCCAAACAAGCTCGAAACTAATCTACAAAAAACACAAAGTGTATCTTTATGTTATTTAAATTTTTATTTCTTTGCATTCACAATGCAATTTTTATTATTGAAAAATGTCGTTTAACGACTCCGTAGCTCAGTGGTTAGAGCAGTCGCCCGGATAGCGAAAGGTCGTGGGTTCGAGTCCCATCGGAGCTGGTTGTGAGACGGGTCGATTTTTTCTAAATACTTCATTTTCCATTTTTCAATGTATCTTTATCTCAAGACAAAGGTTTTCAATCAATGTGTCTTGCCTTCTTCACCTATCGGATGGAGACAACCACCCTGACGGAGAAATCTGCCGAAAAGCTCCATGTCGCACTATGGCTATGGAGCGCTATTCTACTGCTTCTTCTTATCCTGTGACTATACTACTCACACATGCACGCATGCTACGCACATATACACAAAACAGCCAGTCAGCCTAGTGATGCCAGAATGAGGAGATTCTTTCTAAATTTTGGAATTTTAATATTTCTAGTGAGGAATGATTTTATCAAAAAGATTTAAAAAAATATAATTTTTTAGTGTTAGGAAAAGTATTTATTGATCGATTACTGTATTAATTGATTGATTACTCGGGGTTTTAAATTTAAGCCGGTATCGAAGCGTGGATTTTATCAGTCGCGATCTTTCAAGCTTGACGTTGAAATTCAATGTGCTTCTGACCATGCGGTGATCGCTTCCTGTCTTAACAGCGTTGATCACAATGACATCATTGAATATGTTCTTCTTTGTCGACATGGTAAAATCGATCTCGACTTTACCTTCGGGACTAATCCCGGTCCATTTGCGGCTTACGGGCTTCTTACAGAAGGAGTACTCCCTCTCCATGAAGTCTGCCAGCATCTGGCCCCTTTTGTTCCGTTGCCCAAATCCAAATTGCCCCACTCTCAACTCATCACCGCAGCGTTGCCCCAGCTTTGCATTAAAATCCCCCATCATAACCGTGTTAATTTAATGGCTTTATAGTTATGCATGGCTTTAGAGATCTCCTCATACATAGCCTCCACTTCGACATCGTCGTGTATCGAATCGAGGTCGGAGCGCAGACCTGAATGACATTCAGATAATGTCGTTTCGATTTTCTGAGTATTAGGTAGGTATGCTACCCTGCTCGAGACACTTCCGACGGTTATCACGTTGTTGACAAGGAACTTGTGGAGTGCTGACCCCCCTCCTCTGTTACGATACAACCTCCACAAAGCAGATTGGCCTTCTTTCACATCGGAATTGGATAACAATGTAGATTCCCTTCCCACGATTATTTCATCCGAAAATTGCCTCCAGGTATATTCTCAATTTGCTGATACAATTAAAGCATCAGCTGACTCCCATATCCCACTCAAAAAATCCCCTTCTTTAAGAAAATCCCCCCCATGGTGGGACTCAGAGTGCACTGCTATGATACAAAAAAGAAAGGAGGCTGAAAAAGAGTACAGTTCTAGTATGACCATGGAAAATTACATAAATTATCAGCGAATAGATGCTCGTACCAAGAGGTTTCTCTCTGCTAAGAAGAAGGAAGGCTGGAAGAAGTTCTGTGAGTCGATTTCTCCTGGCACCCCACCTAATGTGGTCTGGAACCAGATTAGAAGATTCCGTTGTGCCCTAAATCGTAGGAACCCTACATCTAATAACCCATCCTGCTGGATTGATGCTTTTTCGGATAGGCTGGCTCCACCGTTTGTCCCCAACAGTGACTGCATGCCGGTTAACCCCCACTCTTTTATGCCATCGACTCATGCACTGGATAAGCCTTTTTCATTTGATGAGCTCCAAACGGCGCTCTCAGGTCTCTCTGACTCATCTCCTGGCATCGATGGAATACCATATTCATTCCTGGTTAAAGCCACGGAGAAAACAAAACATATTTTTCTAAATTTACTTAATAACTTTTTTGATTTGGGTATCATCCCAGACTCATGGAATAAGCAAATTATTATCCCCCTTCTTAAACCCGGAAAAGATCCCCAGGACCCAGGCTCTTACAGACCCATTGCTTTATCCTCCACCCTCCTCAAAATTATGGAACATATGATCAGGAACAGATTGGAGTGGTTCCTGGAGAGTCAAAACCTCTTGGGCCCATCCCAGTTTGGCTTCAGAAAAGGATGCAGTACCCTTGACAATCTAAGTGTTCTGACGTCTGACATCCGTATTGCTTTTAAGAGAAAAGAACAAGTGGTAGGCGTATTTCTCGACATAGCCTCTGCTTACGACAACGTCCTTCTTCCAGTGCTCAGGCAAAAATTGCTTCAGCTGAGTGTCCCTGAGAAGTTGGTGCGCTTCATTCTAAATTCAATATATATATATATATATATATATATATATATATATATATATTTATTCTTTATTGCATGAAAATAAAAAAAACATACAAAAGGCGGACTTAATGCCCTTAGGCATTCTCTACCAGTCAACCGGAAAGAAAGTGTTAAAATGCTGTGGCGGCAATAAAAAGAAGAATAACAGTTTTTTTTAAAGAAACCGTATTAGTTAAGTAAACACATAATAAAGCTAAATTATACATACAATCTTATAAATAAATAATACATATATACTGATACGATAATATACATACATATACTTATACATACATACAATACAATACTTAACATACCATGACATGTGTCAGAGATGACGAGACTAATGTAGAGAATTTAAGTAATGCTCTCGCACCAACCGCTTAAATACGAACTTGCTGGGGGCACTGCGAATTTTCAGGGGCAAAGCGTTCCAGAGGCGAACTGCCGAAAGGGAGAAGGAATGGGAGACGAAGCCAGAAGAATGGGAAGGAGTTTCTAGAAGAAGATTCGAACTGGAGCGAAGATCACGATGATGGGAGTCGCCCAGAAACTGAAACCTGACTTTCAGGTATTCTGGGGTAAGTGGATAGAAAAGAAGGTTGAAGAGAAAACACATAACTCTAAGGTTCCTACGCTCACGGATAGGAAGCCATTTGAGTTTCTGTCGGTAGTGAGAGATATGGTCGTATTTACGTAACCCATATATGAAGCGGATACAGTTGTTGAGAAGACGATCCAACTTACTGAGAAGATTCTCGTTAAGATCAGTGCTGCAAATATCAGCGTAATCGATTATGGGAAGGACTAGAGCCTGTATTAACGCGATCTTAGTGCTCGAAGGGAGAAAAAACTTAAACCTATGCAGAGATCTAAGGGCGTTGGTTACCTTCAAGGAAACGTCATCAATATAAGCTGTCCAGGAGAGACACGAGTCAATTGTTAAGCCCAGGTCTTTGACTTGATGCGAGTAGGGTAGAAGTATATATAGTGGTATATAGTGGTATTTTGGACCTTGTCTTGGGTAATGACACTTTCACTGTCGCTGCATGTCCTGATCCTCTAGTTGCTGAGGACCCTTTTCATAAGGCTCTATTAATTCAAACGACTTTTGTTGAGCTTCATACTCTAGATATGCTTGAACGTATTGTCTATGTGTACCGTCGAGGCGATTATGACAGAATAAGATCCTCTCTTTCTGATATTAACTGGTCTACGTTTCTGAATACAGGTAGCGTTGATGATGCAGTGGAGAGGTTTTATTCTGTCATCTCGCAACTACGGGAGCAATATATACCTGATCAGCGAATGCGCAACTCTAAATATCCTCCCTGGTACAAACCATTTCTTATAAAAGCTATCAAGGAAAAGTTTAAATACTTCCGAAAATTCAAAACATATGGTAATAAATCAGATGAAACGACCTTTCATTTGCTTCGCGATAGAGTTAGGGTTTTGGAGGACCAATGTTATAAGGATTATATAAGAACAATTGAAGAATCCATCCAACAAAATCCTAAGATGTTTTGGTCCTACATGAAAGCTAAGCGTCAAGGTGGCTCTTATCCAGCGAGTATGACTTTCGGAGGTGATTCTAGTGACAATGGGAATGGTATAAGTGAGCTCTTTTCCTCTTATTTTAGGTCAACTTTCTTGGACTCGGGAGCATCAGTCAGCCACAACAATCTTGGCAATATCGACAAGGATACTGCTTGTGATATATCGTCTATCAAAGTAAATCCTGATGAAGTATACAGACACCTGAAATCGCTAGACCTTAACAAATCGGCTGGTCCAGATGCGTTACCTGCATTATTTTTGGTTAACTGTGCCAAAGAATTGTCTGTCCCAGTTACCATATTATTTCAAAGGTCTTTATCTGAGGGCGTAATGCCCAATTTATGGAAAAAAGCCTTTATCACTCCCATCCATAAAAAAGGATCTAAGGCCCAAGTAGAAAACTACAGACCAATCTCCAAATTGTGCCTGCTTGCTAAAGTACTTGAGCGCATCGTGTACAACCAGCTTTACAACTCTTTGAAATCAAGCTTCATTGATGAGCAGCATGGGTTTTTAAGGGGTAGGTCAACAGTTACTAACCTTATCCTGTTCAACGATTTTCTTACGCACAGCATGGATGTGGGTAATCAGGTTCATGCTATTTATACAGACTATAGCAAGGCATTTGACCGCATTGACCATGATATCCTACTTGCAAAATTGGAGTCTCTCGGTATTCACGGTGACTTACTTCGTTGGTTTACCTCTTACGTTAGGAACCGATCTCAAGCAGTGGTATTGAATGGTTTTTCATCCACTTGGGTGAATGTTCCGTCCGGTGTACCCCAGGGATCTCTGCTAGGTCCATTTTTATTTGTATTATTTATCAGCGACATTCAGTCATGTTTCCAAAATTCTAAGTTTCTCCTATTTGCTGATGACATGAAGATTTTTAGGGTGGTCAACAATATCTCCGATGCGCTTCTTTTGCAAGATGATTTACATAGATTAGATAACTATTGCCTTAGAAATAAACTTGATCTTAACGTTGCCAAATGTCTATCTATGAACTTCACTCGTAAACGTAATACTTTCAACTTTGATTATAAACTAAAAAATCAATGCCTCGGTAGAAGCTCGGATGTAAGAGACTTAGGAGTCATACATGATAGTAAGTTATTATTTGATAAGCATATTGAACATGTCGTTGATAAGTCTTACAAGGCTCTTGGATTTGTGATTCGATCGTCTAAGCCATTTAGAAATATGAAAACTATAAAAATAATATATTGTGCCTATGTTCGGAGTCACCTAGAGTACGCTTCCCAAATTTGGAACCCTAATTATGTTATTTATATTGATAGTATCGAGAAAATACAAAGGAAATTCGTTCGTTACCTTTGCGGAAAGTTTCATATATCATATGATGCCTATGAGCAACATTGCTCATCTTTTCATCTTTTACCTCTTTTTTTACGAAGAAACATTGCTGATGTTTGCTTTCTTTTAAAGATCGCTCAAAATAAACTGGACTGTCCGGAGCTCCTTAGCAAACTTCAATTTAAGGCACCAAATAATAGATTGCGTCATAGAAGTATGTTGCTTCGCACTCCCTTCGCTCATACCAACTATAGAATGAATAGTTTTATACCAAGATCATGTGATTTCTTCAATAAGATCTGCTCAGATAACAGCTTCGATATTTTTTGTACTAGCGTAAGACAGGTTAAAACAATTTTAACTACTGAATTACTGCAGAGTTAGTATTTGTTTACTGTTATTTTAATTGTAAATTTCAGTCTGCTTTTATATGCGGTAGCTTGTAATTAGCTTATAAGTATCTACGTAATAAGATGTATTGTAAATGATGCTGTAAGCTCCCCAAATAAAATAAAATAAAATAAAATAAAAATAAAATATAGAGATCAGATACCAGAATTTTAGCTCACCCCCCAGAACAGTGTGGAAGGGTCTGCCTCAGGGATCTGTTATTAGCCCCCTATTATATAACGTATACACAAGTGACCTAGAGTCCGTAGTTAATCCTTTCTGTCAGGTTCTGCAATATGCGGATGATGTTGCCTTGTATGTCAGATCGAGCAACCTCCCTGAAGCAACCTCCAGACTTAACACAGCACTCTCTTACCTTGGTGACTGGCTTTCGGACCACGGACTTACGCTCTCTGTCAATAAATGTTCTGTTGTGACTTTCTCCAGGAAACGTAACACCCCAGTTCCGCTTGTGGAGTTCCAGGGTAGCCCCATCCCAACTAGCAATAAGGTCAGGTTCCTGGGTATGATTCTTGACTCACGTCTTTCGGGAATCCCTCACTTTGATAACGTAGTCAGTAAGTGTGAAAAGGGTGTAAACATATTAAGGGCACTCTCGGGTGTCTGGTGGGGAGCTCATCCTTACTCCCAAAAACTTTTGTACAATGCAATTATACGATGCCATTTCGATTACGGATCCTTTTTATTAGACCTTTGCAACAAGCTCCCTTTAGACAGAATTACCAAGATCCAATCAAAATGCCTACGCATCATATTGGGTGCAATGAGGTCATCCCCTATCAACGCCCTTCAGGTCGAATGCTGCGACCCCCCCCCCCTCTTTCTGCGAAGGCAATACCTTAGTGATCGCTTTGTCCTCAAAATTCTCACCATGTCATCTCACCCCCTGCTTCCAATATTAAAAAGAATGGCTGAGTTATTCCAGTCAGACTCTATAGAAAAAACTCCCTGCATACTACACAGTTTTAATAAATTTAATAACCCCCAAATTCCTATTAAACAATTCTCACACCAACCACTCTTTGATAACAGTTTTGACTCTCTAATATTCACCCCCCCTGTAATGCTTGATTTTGGGGTTGAAAAAGACTCTCCTCTAGCACCGCAGACTTTCAATAAATTGCTTGCCAAGGATTGGAATGGTTGGATTCCGATATATACTGACGCCTCCAAATTGCAGGAGAATAGCCCCGTGGGGGCCGCAGTCTGGTCCCCTCGTCACAATGTCATCCTTAATTACAAAATTCCTCCCCCCTCCTCCGTCTTCACCGGCGAAGCTATCGCCGTTCTTGAAGCAATACTTTTCATTGAGACCCATAGTCTAAACAAAACCATAATCTTAAGCGATTCACTAAGTTGCCTCCAAGCAATACTGTCAAACCCTTTTCGTTCAAAATCCAGGTTCCCTGTCATTCTGAATATCAGGCAAGCTCTGATGAGATGCCAACTAAAATCAATTGAGGTAGTCTTAGCTTGGATTCCCGGTCACAATGGTATACCCGGCAACGTCACTGCTGACTCCTGTGCCAAAGCCGCCACCACATCTGGATCTCTGGACTACTCGGAGTTATTCCACCAGGACCTCCTCATTCTAACTCAGCAACACCTACTGAAGTCTTGGCAGACCCATTGGTTGCAGACAAAGGACCGTGCTGGAAAATACTTCTTTGATATCCAGCAGGTAATCCCACCGAAGCCCTGGTTTTTTAAAGTAAAGGATCTGAACAAGAAAGTGATATCCATCATTTGTCGTCTACGCATAGGGCATGCCTGTACACCTACCCACCTGGCGAGACTGAGAATGAAAGATCACGCCCTCTGTGACTGTGAGATGGAGGAAGGTTCCGTGGATCACCTATTCTTTAATTGCCCTAAGTTAAACATTTCCCTATACGACATCCTACCCAACAATATTCCCCGCCCTATAAATATGAAATCCCTGTTGTGTCTTGTTAACACCCGCTTTTTGAAAATACTGTCTAAATTTATTATATATAATAACCTAAAACTCTAAATATATAACCGCCTATATATGTTAAATGTCTGTGATGTTTATTGTGGCGTTTTCATCCCTTCTAGGTTAATTCGCTTAGAATGTAATGAATGACGAACTTCGCAATCGCATCCCAACCGTGTAAAAGCTGACTACGTGACATTGGCGGAATTGTGAACAAACACAAAGCAAGCCATTAAGGAAGAAGAAGAAGAAGAAGAAATAGGACAGTATGATGTGGTGTGACCATCAATATTGTTGTGAAAAAGTACATATTTCTTGTAGCTAGTGTGTAAATTTAGTTTTGCTTGTTCATCGTTTTAAACATTGTATACTCGCTTAATAAACTTACCTAAGGTGTTTGGTTCACTTACTACAGCCATAAATTACCATTTTGTGATGCCCATTATAGTTTTAATTTGGTTTTTCAATTGGTACTTTTGCTTTTCATTTTTTAAGTTAAATTGTATAGGATAGGATCATACTATTTGCAATAATCGCATGCGCATCCATGTTATTTTTGGGAACCCTGCAATGTGTAAAAATTATAATTTAGTTATAACATTTTTGCTTGTGTATGTACATATTGATCATTTACTCACTTTCATTGTTTGGCTCACTCTTTACAGCGTTAAATTATAACTTTGTGACGCCCACTTATGTCTAATTTCCAATTTAAGTATTGCTTTTTCGTATTAGTTTGTTTCTTTAAAATGTGCACTGGAAACTCAATTTATTTGTTTGACGTATTTTTCTTCTGCCATAGTTGTGCAATTTGTGCATTTAATTGTATTGCTTACTTTAGTTTTATGTAATAATTGTCTTTTTCTTGTTTTAGTTTAGGTTTTTAGTTTTCTTACTTTGTAAGTACCTACTGCACATGACGCTAGCCAGACTAGATAAATATGATAATTTAATAGACACTAGACGCATCGCGTCTCTGACTAATCTGTGTAGTGCGACAAGTTTTTTTTTTTTTTCTGTTCCGGTGATAATCTTTGGATTATCCCGGCACTAGCGTTTATGTGTTTCGGACTTGTTTGTTTTTGTGTCGGTTTTTTGGGTAAACTTCGCAGCCTCACCAAACACGGTTCCGACGAAAGATCAGCGCTGGCCATGCTGGGCAAGCATTATGCTGAGTCGGAACCGTTTTGGGACATACCCTAGTACCTACGTGTTTTTGTGTTTACTTAATTTTTCATTTCTGTGATGTCCCAAATAAATATTATTTTCTTTCTTTCTTTCTTTCTTTCTAAAAAAGTGTAGTGTGTATTACTTTTACCATTAGGCATTCATTAGCCATAATTTAAGTATCATTTGTAAATTGGTCCATTGTTTACTCTAAATAAAGTATATGTATAATAATAATAATAATAATTACCTTTACCCGATAAGTATAAATTTTAATAACTACCTAGCTGCCGTATTCATAAAAATATTTAAGCTATGTTTAACTTAAACATTGTTTTGTCTTTGTTAGACAAATTTAATGTCATTTCTAACGAAAGATGTAATGTTTCTAGTGTTATTGTTGATCGAAGTACCTATGTAGGTATATAATATTTTCATTTCATATACTTTTTTGGTTTTATGTTATAGGTACTTATCTTAAATTTAACCGTTTGTCTATCATCATCATCATCATCATCATGTCAGCCGAACGACGCCCACTGCTGGGCATAGGCCTCCCCCAAGGATCTCCACAACGATCGGTCCTGCGCTGCCCGCATCCAGCGGCTTAATAATAATAATCATAACGGTAATAATCATTACTTATAATTTTCCTTGAGAAAGATTTTTTTTTCAAAAATGTATCTAATTTTCAAAGAATCAATTAACAACTTCAATTAACGCAGTTCCCGAAAGGTTTACTAAAGTATTTTGTCGGCGAAGTAATCTATTATTCTAAAGGTAATTACTTGGCAAGACTATTTTCAATTAGCCTCGACGCTTTTATCAAAATGAAATGGTTTCTGACAATTTATTTAATGAGTAAGATCCCAAATTGCATTTTGTTTAATCCACAACGGGGTAACGCTTAGCACTCACAACTACATTTTGCAATTTGACGACTCTGTGTGAAATAAAACAGTGAGAAAAAATTACCGTTGATGAGTTTCTTGCCGGTTCAACTCCAAGGTAGGCCCGTAGGGTATGCGAACCGATCGTGTAGCTTCTTTGACGTTCACAAGTGCTGTATCAGCCTAAACGGAATAAACATTATCCATTTTCATTTTCATTCATCACACCTGATGTTGGGATGCTAAAGCTGAAAGTGGAAGCGCGCTACTTCCGGACTCTACTACGTACCTGTCCAGGAGACGTATTTCCGTAGCGCTCAAGTTTGAATTCGCATTCGAAATTGTAAAATTCACATGCGAATTCCTAACATCGGCATTTTTCAATAACCACACCTATGAATTCTGCAACGAGTGGTCCGAGTTTGCAGAATTTCTACTAGTGGAATTCATCATCATTATTAGTCTGTGGCCGCAAAATGACGTCACTGACAGACACATAACAAGTGTTTGTGTTTGCATTTTGATATATTTTTAAGTTTCTCTGTGATTTTGAAACTATTAAAGAAAATTAATTTATTGGCAACACAGATTTCGAATGCTACAAAAATGCATGAAAACGGGTGTAATAGAATTCGATTTCGTAGACGACTGGTTGACGTAAGTATTCGTTTTCAATTCGTATACGATTTTTATTTCGAGCGCTAAAGAAATACGTCTCCAGAACTACGCGCGAGTAGCACGCGTTTTGGACTTGTTTGATTTGTTTTGATTTGATTTTGATTGGTTGGTAAAATTCAACTATTCGTATTAAGTTGGTAGGACTGTAACCAAATGATTAAAAAATATGAAAAATTGACGTGATGCGAATTGGAAGACGAGTGTGACCTAAGTCGCATGTGGCAACACATTGTCATACCAGCATATCAAAAACGCAGCTCCTGGTTATTTCATATCGAGTTGCCGAAACACAGCAATTCTGAAAATAGCATTGTTTTGGCGGCAAACATAGATAAGGCGGACTCAGAACAAGCCTAACCAACCAACTAACCAACAAATGCCATATAAGCTCACTGGAATCGCACCCGAGACTTACTTGGTTCAATACCGGGTGGTGTGTTACTTAGACCACAAAAGTGGTTGCATGATATTAAAGTCACATTCACAGAACATGGAAAGTAGAAAAATATCTTTCCGTGTTCTGTGGTCACATTTGTGTGATTATTGTAGGTATCGACAGCCGGACACTGCTGTCAACGGCAGTTGTTGTATCAAAGAATAGGCTTATAAATATCTAACGACATATTGTATGAAGGTAATAATTCGAATAATGAAATGATATTAATACTTCATTTCCGTACAGCGTAGTGTATTTCCGTAAAAAACGCTACGCTATACGGGGAACATTTCAGGGAACTAAATCTATATATATAAAATCCTTTGTCCTGAATCACTGACGGATAAACGCACAGCCTAAGCCGCTGATCGTAGAGACCTGAAACTTGGAGGGTGTGTTCCTTGTATTATGTAGGCATCCGATAAGAAAGGATTTTTCGAAATTCTACCCCTAAGGGGGTAAAAAACGGGGGTAAAGTTTGTATGGGGCAACGTGATTCCTTTGTCCAATCTTCTTCAAATTTTGCATAAACATTCTTTGACAGAATTAATCGAAGATGTGTTTCATATTTCATTTAAACTCATCGCCTAACAGGGTTAAAAAGGGATAGAAAGTTATTTTGGGGGTGATTTTCATCGAAGTTGATATCAATACTCCTTAGTGCTTTTGATTTTTAATTTCATTTTGTTTTGACCAAGGAATTTATAAGTACTATTGGTTTTGACACATGTTTGAAAACTCAATCCGTTTTTCGACGTACAGTGCCACAATTGCTTCTGTTCCGGTGGCCAAAATGTGAAACTAACGTGTTTTTTAATGTCATTTTGCTGTCAAGTTGATGTCCAACCATAGCGCTGCTGGCGGCTGAAGTCCTTAGAAGTCAGGGCCGGTTAAATTGCTACAAAAAAAATAAAATCGTACGTAGCGCCGCTGTCACCGGAACAGAAAAGATTGTGGTACTGTACCTCATTTCCATCAAAGAGTGTGTATTAACTAGCGTATTGCCATTATAATATGAAGGAGAAAAAAGCTTCGCTTTGCACGAATGAGCTGTCATAGAACCCATGCCACATTAAAAACTACCTTAGCGAAGTATTGACTTGATTTTTTGCATTTTGGTAGTTCAAGAGTAGGAGAATGTCCGAATATTATTCATATACGAAAGTAGCTGTAAAGTATCTGACTTTCATGTTTGGTATAAAGTATAGGTAGCGTCATGTAGCGTTCTCGGCCTGCGATCGCTGAGGTTATGTTGATTTTCGCAGTGGTCTTTCACGGGATGGGTGTTCAAAAATATATGGTGCTTCGGAAGGCACGATAAGCCGATGGTACTGGCTGCACTTGGATTGGTTAATACCCCATAACTGCAATGGGCCCGTGTGGAAGGTCATGGTCCATTCTCGTTATCCATCAATATGAAGGACTGTACCCCAGCAGCGGGAACATTAAAATGGATAGGATGGTGCTGATGAAGCCTTAGAGAACGCATCTACCTACTTTTTGACATGAAATTTTGCGATGTAGGTACTCAATTAAATTAAGTACTCACGGACGGACGTAGTCGCGGCCGCCAAATCATATTCATATTTCTACTATCCCTAATATTTATTATAAATGCGAAAATTTATGTTTGTTTGTTTGTTTGTCTGTCTGTCTGTATGTTCTGTTTTTACGTCAAAACGGCTGAACCGATTCAGATGAAATATGGGATGAAGATATTTTGTGACCTTAGGAAGGACTTTTTACCGCGGGAATAAGAATCATTCCCATGGTAAAATGAGTTTTAGCACGGGCATTTAATTAATTTAAGGTGATAGTTTAAGTTAATGGAAAGGATTATATTTAGAATAGATACAGTTTAAGGCACTGGGAAAGACATAACACTTTTTACCGCGGGAAAAATCTCATTCCCATACGAAAATCATTTTAAGCGCGGGCTAATTTGCGACCTGAAACTTGGTACCTATTTAAGTAAATAGTTTGAGACCCTGGGAAGGATTATAATAGGCTACTTTTACTTTTTACCACAGGAAAGTATCATATTCTCACGGGAAAACCAGTAGGTTGTAGGTATTATTTGTTTGTCCGTCCTTCACGTCAAAACGGAGCAACGGATCAATGTGATTTTTGGTAGGTCCGGGGGTAGATTGGGAGCTGGAAAGTGACGTAGTTTATCCCGGAAAATATCACATTCCATGAGGATAATGTCGTGTATTACACGCGGGCGAAGCCGCGGGCGGAAAGCTAGTTATAGATAAAATGTACGATATGGTGTAAACGTTTACACTTTTTTGTTATCATTCATTTGAGTATTGGTCCTAGTTAAAAAAGTTTTATACAATAGAATTCAATAGATAGTCGATGTTTAATGAAAATTGTAAACAATAAGTAAAGTAGCTAAAGGGTTGAAAAAATAATTTATCCAAAATGTTATTTTTATTTTTATACAACAAAATACGGTCATAACTTTGACGAAAACATTAGCCAAAGATAATTTTTCATGTCCAATGCATGCGTCATGAATCAATCCTGAATGAATACAATCCTCATACACTTACACTCAAAGAGATTAACCGATGACAAAAAGCTTATAATATTAGGTACCTAAAGTTGAGCATTTGGGATAAAAGTACATTATGTTTGTAGTGCCGAGTGAAAACAAAAGTAGGTGTATTTGAATATGAATGTAGGATATTCGCCATAAGTAGTATCCTAAAGTGAAAAAATAAGCCAACATGTAATTTAAACTCACAACGAAAACAGAAAACAGCGCTTACTTACTATAAGGCTCAACTCACACTATCGCAGAGTCGAAGGGTCAATCTGAAATTTGACATAGCAAATTCACCCTTATCCCCACCATGTATTACGTTATGTTGTTTGTTACTCTCTTAGGAAATGAAGAAAAAAATTTCTTTAGCAATTTGATTAGGTACCTTTTGCCTCCCACTCGCGTATAGTTCTAAGAAAATTTTTTGGTGGTTAGACTTCTGAGTCCGCCTTATCTATGTCAACCGCCAAAACAATGCTATTTTCAGAATTGCTGTGTTTCGGCAACTCGATATGAAATAACCAGGAGCTTCATTTTTGATATTATACTTGTATGAGAATGTATTGCCGGATGTGAGGTGGTTCGTTGAGCTCAGTAGCGCCACCAATGGAAATAAATCATTTACGATTTATCAAGAGCTTTTAATAAAAGTTTCGGTTATTTCGCGCAAATAAAAAAGTAAAATGCATTTTTTTATTGTTTTTTCAGGGCCTCAAATATGAGCATTAAGTTATGGATGTCGATATTGTTAAATGTGGCCACTTTTGGCACTATTCACATTCACGAATTATTGCGTAAGTTTGAGTTCTTAAAAGTATATTTATAAAATGAATTTTACTCTTTTATTTGCGCAAAATAACCGAAACTTTTATTAAAACTTTTATTAAAATGTATTGGTGGCGCTACTGAGCTCAACGAACCACCTTAAGTGGCCTGCGACGCGTCAGTCTCCCATACAAACGTAATACCAAAATGATTTGAAATTAGAGCATTATTTTCTGTACTTGTGATGGTATTCGGATTAAGACAGTATTTATCTAGGTTTCCATTAAAAAAAATATATATATTCCATTAATACTTACCCAATTAGAAATTAATCCTAATTGCAGTTTTGTATGAAAAAGTGTAATTGACATTATTTTTTTATTGGGTAGATTTTTTATATTTTTATTTTAATAGAAACCTAGATAAATACTGTCTTCAAGAATTATTTAGTATATTTTTTTTAATGGAGTGAGTGAGTGAATGCGCATTACGTTTTGTTGTTTGTTACTCTCTTAGGAAATGAAGGAAAAATATCTTTAGCAATTAGATTAGGTACCTTTTGCCTCCCACTCGCGTATAGTTCTAAGAACATTTTGTAGAGGATTACTCTACAAAATTTTCTTCACAATTTGAACAATTTGCGGCAGAGCCCGGAAATTATTTCTGAAGATGGATTATCTGAGGCTTAAATACCTAACCTACTCGTAAGTATGTGGAAAACCAAGATTATTTAGTTGCTTATAAATTATACCTACATAATTGGTACAGAAACAAATTTCAAACCAAATTATATTCATCTACCTATACCTATTATTATTAATTATTAATATTATAACGAGGAAAGATTTGATTGTTTGTTTGTTTGTTTGCATCAAATAGGCTCCAAAACTACTGGACCGATTTAGAATATTCTTTCACCATTAGAAAGCTACATTCTTCCCGAGTGACATAGCCTAAATTTTATCCCGATATTCCCACGGGAACGGGAACCACGCGGGTGAAACCGCGAGGATCTGCTAGTAAGATTATATTTCGATAATATGTTTCTGTCTTTGGTTCTGACTATTTTGCCATCATCATAATCTTATATCTTTTTCACATCATTAAGGTTATAAAAACAGAACACAGAAAGGTTTTTTCTTGTAGATGTTCTGTGGTTATAAGTATTTTTACGCAATGAACTATTTGCGCAAATAAATAGGTGTTCATTTGCCCAGGGTTCTTTCCATGTTTTTTACATTTTGTGTACGCCATGCATACTTGCCAATGGATTGCATTAAGACGGTAGTTGTGCCAAATAGTTAAAAATAAAACAGGAAATATTTCCGACAAAAACAACTAAAGGCTTATTTCGTTGGCAACTATTGTGGCAAAGGAACTGGACGGTCTGCTTGATGGCATCCTTAACAGTCATCTGAAGTTGAATGATGCACAGTTTGGATTTAGGTCTGAATTGTCTACAGAGACTGCGATACTGTGCATGAAGCATACCGTCCGGTATTATACCGATAGGAAGACCCCAGTTTATGCGTGTTTTCTAGATCTCCTGAAGGCCTTCGATCTAGTGTCCTATATGAGTTGTTATGGCATAAAATGAGGACTGATACCAGTGTCCCAGGTGAAATAACGGATATTTTTGACTATTGGTACAGAAACCATACTAATGTAGTCCGATGGGCGGGAGCGGTATCCGTCGAGTACAGGCTCAGATGTGGAGTACCTATGACAGGGGGGATTAATCTCCCCTCGTCTGTTTAATTTGTATGTGAATTGACATATCCAGGAACTCGGCGGCGCCGGTATTGGCTGTTCCATTAATGGGAAGCTTTTTAACAACGGGGGTAATTGTCTAACTCAACATCTATCGCAATCGCATTCAGTTTGAAAGATATTGCACGGCCATTGCTGCTTTTGACAACTAAAACTTTGTCAACTTTCTTCAACAACAAGTGATGGATGCATGATGGATGTCAAACTAAAAGCGATTGCGATTGATGTTGAATTAGACAATTACCCCCCTGAGCTTTGCTGACGATATGGTGTTGCTGGCTCCCTCGATAAGCGTCACTCGGAAACTCCTTAAAATATGCGAGGAGTATGCCGGCGCTCAATATCGTGTCTACCGGCGATATACGAGTTTCAGCAGACCATAATTATATCAGACCTTCAAAGGCTAAAAAGTATAACGTAACGTAGGTATAAAATCAAATTGGCTTTTATAATTTGTCCGCGGTCGCAAAAAGACTCGAACCTTTTCGAAAAGCCATTAGGCAATTTACCAAAGACAGATGAGTACAATAATCTGAATCCAATATTTCATCATTTATTTCATTCAATAATAAAATGTATGCCTTACTGCGAGCTATCAATTATTGTTATAGTTTACTAATACTACAAAGAGGAAAGATTTGTATGTATGTAGGTATGTATGTAATGAATAAACTCAAAAACTAATGGACCGATTTCAAAAATTCTCTCATTTTTAGAATGTTACTTTATCCCTGATTAACATAGCCTATATTTTATCCCGATATTCCCACGGGAACGGGTTCCACGCGAGTAAAACCGCGAGGATGACCGTAGTACTTACATACTTTCGTTACCGTGATACATTCAGGCTATAAGAACCTAAGTAATAATCAAAACTAGGTTAAAAAAACTTCAATTAAAAAACTTAAAAGACAACTTAAAATAGTAAATAGGTGCTGGAGAGGTGAAAAAGCATTTTAAACTCGCAATTTTTGTAGTGCAAAAATTGCGAGTTTAAAATCCAACTCCAATCTTGTCATTAATTAACTCCATCTGTACCCTTCCTTTACCGTGGTACCATTAGACAGTACCATTGATGGTACGGTGGCAATTTATTTTTGTCGTGGTACCATCAATAGTACCTTAACAATATTTTTGCCATGGTACCTCATTAATGAAAATACACATTACTTAACATTTATAATTATAATACATATGACATCACTTTTAATTTTAAACTCTTCTGTACATTTCTCACTGGCAGCTTGGGATTATTTTTCTATTGCATCTATATATAAATTATTAAATGGAATTAAAATTATTAAACGCAAAAAAGCGAACATTGTAAATGATGAATTCATAAGATGTGTACAGATGGAGTTAATTAAAGACAAGATTGGAGTTGGATTTTAAACTCTCCAGCACCTATGTACTATTTTACGTTGTCTTTTAAGTTTTTTTATTAATAGTAGATTTCATTACAAGTGCGGAAAGCCTGTCATTGCAAAGAGTTCCGACAAATGTCTACCCGAGCCGAGGCGCAGCCGAAGGTGAGGGTTGACAGTCGGAACAAGTTGCAATGACGGTTCCGCACGTGTACTGAACAACTATTTTTAATACAGTTGCGAAAAAATTCAGCAATTTAATAAAATAATAAAACACAATAAACTCAACCTAACTACCTAATCGTAAAAGAATATAAGCAGAGACTTTTTTTTTGTTTCGTTCACCCATTCTGGGTTGGCAAAGGAAACTATGATCATACAGCCAAGGCTTCAGTAGAATTATTTTATTGATATGAAATGAAAATTAAATTAAATGAGATGAAATGAAATGAAACCTAACAAAAGCAATCCGAATCCTACAGGAGCGCCTTTCCTTATTTCTCTCTTTTACCACATCGTTTTCCGTTAAAGCCACATTATTGCACTAATTCCACCATACTAAGTACCTACCACAATAAAAACCAGAAAAAACTAATTTAGAAAATTAAGAAATAAGGTCCCTCATTTTCTTTTCACTTACTTGCGCAAACTATTAAGCAGATACTATGGTAAATAGTGCACGTCATACCATATTTAGTAATCTGTGGTCATACAGCAAATTTTTTGTGTTTTTTATATTCATAAATTTAATTTGGCCGATACTAATATTAATTTAATGTATAATTAAAATTACTTTTAAATCTGATATTGAAACAAATTAGTAGCTTCTTTTTAGAAATATTTGCATGAATCATAAAAACTTCTATGATTTTTTTTTGTAAAAACTTCGTGGTTGGTTTTTTCTTTATAATAGACAATATTTTGACAGTTGGGAAAGAAAACGCACGAGTTCGGGAAAGGTAAAGAAAAAGTTCGAGTGTGTAATAGCCCACATCCCGAACGCTATACGTCCCTGCAATACGCCACTTTTTGAGCAACTGTATTAAAAAGTTTTTTTAACCGAGTTTTGATTATTACTTAGGTTCTTATAGCCTGAATGTAGGTACTACGGTAAAGAAAATATGTAAGTATTACGGTCAACAAAAAACAGTATTTGCCGTGGTACCACGATGTAATGGAACGACGGCAAAAAGATATTACGTCAGTTTGCCGTGGTAACACGATGCAATGGAACGACGGCAAAATGAAATTACTACAGTACCATTAATGGTACTGTATAATGGTACCACGGTAAAGGAATGGCATTGTTTAGCTCTGTCCTGTAATTGTAAACATATTTGTTTTTGTGTATGTTTATGTCTCTTTACTAAGCGTGAAAAAACTAAACATATTGTTATTGTTATTCCCTTTATTACATTTTAAATACTTACAAAATTATATTTCTAAACATTAAATTTTTACAATGTATAACACTAAAAAATATAACATTTAAAAATACAAAAATGCAGTTCCCCAACGGTAGCAAGATCAGGGTCCCGGCTACCGATGGTTAAGGATCCAGAGACAGGAACCTTCTCACTATACGGGCCGTGTCCAGAAGTACTGCCTTCTGCATCTGACTCCCGATCCATCCACCTAACGCAAGCCTCTTAAGGTGTTTACCGAGGCTCTTGGCTATCAGACCATGGGCAGATATGACTATCGGAACAATAATTGCTGAATCAATATCCCACATGTCAACAATCTCGTGAGCAAAATCAAGATATTTGTTTTCTTTATCTTTTTCAGCTTTCACAAGGTTGTCGTCATGGGGAACAGTGACATCAACAATTATTGCGCGGCGTTCGTGTCGATCTATCAATACAATATCAGGCTTATTAGCTACAATAGTCCTGTCTGTAATGATAGATCGATCCCAATACAATGTGGCATGGTTATTTTCAAGGACCTGTTCTGGTGCATACCTGTAGTACACACTATTGTTATTGTTATTGTTATTGTTATTGTTATTATCAACATTATTATTATTTGACAGCGCGTAAGGCCCGAAAATAGTTAAATTGACGGGGTTTTTATGAAGACGAAGAGGACAGAGTCTTTGTTAGCACAAGTCCTTGATTTATCAGACGGTTCTACTAGCGTACCGTCTCGGGTTCACTCAATATGCATGTAATATGTATTTCACGAGGAGCTTGTGGCGCAGTGGTTTGCGATCGTTGAGATTAAGCAGCTTTCGCAATGGTCGATCGCGGGATGGGTGACCAAAAACTTTTCATCTCGAGCTCCTCCGTGCTTTGGGAGGCACGTTTAGCCTGGGTCCCGGCTGCACTTGCAGTCGTTAATACCCACCAATCCGCACTGGGCCCGCGTGGTGGGTCATGGCCCATTCTCATTAAGTAGCTTATTATGATTATGATTTGATGTATTTCACAAATTAAACAGTATGGTACTTCGATCTAAGGGCACTATGGAAGTGTGAATCGGTTATACATGTCACCTCTTTTCTCATTTAGCAACATTATTAATTTATTTATTTCGATTATTTATGGCAAGACAGATTTAACAGGCCAGAAACGGAATATGTAAGAACAAGTTTAAAAAGTATAGGGCACCAAATTTTTACATGACTGTAAGAAAAGGAACATTACATTATTAGAAATTTATTTGTTTTGACTCCTGAAAAAATTGCGAGCCATTACATGTTTCCCTTGTTAATTGACCGATCCCACAAGTAGATACCTATATAAAAAAAAATAGCTTATTTCACTGGCAAACAAGATCGTTATAAGCGTATTTTCTTGACATTTTCAACATCGGTCACCATTTCCAACTTCGGTCTCTTCTTATTATCATCATTAAAAGACAATTACCCATCAAACACAACAGAATAACAGACAGTTAAATTAAGTACTGTCAGTGAGACGTTACCTTGCTCAAACGGATTTTAATCAATCGCAAACAATACGCCACTCTGACAACCGAATTCCGTAACAAAAACCGACTGGATTACATTTAAACAACTGTTTGAATACAACTGACTGACGGATCTCTTACAGTGTTTTATTGTTGTAAAAAGTAAAAAGTTGTAATGTGTGTGTGTGTGACACAAGATTATTTTAATGAATTTTTATTTACCTACCTTTGTTACAAATAGTACAAATACAATCACAAATGTCACAAAAAACTACCACAGAGTAACATTTTGTTCGCAGTTTGCTTTTGTAATTTTTTAATTTTTGTGTTTAGCTGTATGTATAAAATGGATGTGGC
This sequence comes from Crambus lathoniellus, assembly GCA_949710035.1. Classification (NCBI taxonomy): domain Eukaryota; kingdom Metazoa; phylum Arthropoda; class Insecta; order Lepidoptera; family Crambidae; genus Crambus; species Crambus lathoniellus. Next base: position 7,601,931 of record OX453305.1, on the reverse strand, counting down.
AAAGGAAAGACGGCGTGGGGCCTTCTTCCAATGTTCTGAACCTACTTGTGTTTTTGATGTGGTCTGTTGTTTACTATTTTGTTTTATACTGTGTAGTAATTTTAGTTGTATAATTGTGTATGTATAGTAATCGTTATGTATTTGGTTTATTATTATTTATTTTTTACCGTGATGTCACAACTGGACTCAGCAGAATACCAGTGCAACAGATCTTATCTGTTGCGTACACTGAGCTGAGGCCGGTTTTGACATCACATAACACCTGCACTATCTGTTGTTTTTCATTTTTTTTTTTTTAAATTTTTTTTTTTGTAATTGTGTAAGTGTTATGTGTTGTCAAAATAAATGATTTTCTATTTCTATTCTATTCTATTCTAAGTTTATACTAAACCCGTTTGTTGGAAACGGATCACGGTATCGGTGGATACAACTCGCCGTTATCCGTGGCTACAAACCCCCATAAAACTAACAGATTAAAAACATGGCCTTGCCTTTCTTTCACCCAGGGGTGTAAGGCCAGATAGAACCTCCACGAGTGCTCACCTGCTGTTCGTCCCAGTTCATGTTCGCATCGACTGGGAAGAACAGTGGAGGGGACGGTGCACCCCGGGCGCCACTGTAAGTAATTTCTCTCTTCAGTAGGAAATTGCTTACAGTGGTGGCAGATAATCTGGCACCCAATCCAAGGTGTAAGACGTACCGTGCCGAAGGATGCGTGGCCAAGGGGGTGCTTGGTCTCAAACGAGTGTCTCTCCAGCGAGATGGCAATCCTGGAGCAGTAAGTGGCCTTACCCGGGCAAGCGGGGCTCTGCTCGGGCGGACCGTTTAGATCCCTCGCTATTCGTGGGACCAATATGGAACCTAATTCAGTAAATACTAAAAACAATAAAGACTTAGAAGTAAATTCATTTTTAAAGCCTGACAGACGCGCCGAAAGTGAGGAGTCACTTCCACGAGCTTTTGACGCGTCTCTCAGATTAAGAAGTGGTGAGGAGATAAAAGAGGATGTCTTGCTGGAGTCTCCAACCCCGTCCCCTAAAAAGGATGAGGACAGTGGTTCCGGCAATGACAACCGGTGGCAGACGATGACAAAAAGCATGTGGAAGCGAGAGAAGCGCAAGCTCGCTCTGAAACTAAAGGGGGGCCAAACAACTTCTGGATCGCAGGTCCCGCCAACTAACCCGGCGGGCTCTGGGACCGAGAAGCGACAACGGCCACCCAAAGTTAAGAGACAGGGGACGGATCCTGATGAAGGACCGTCGCAGCAGCGTCCGCCCAAGCGGCAGAACCGCGGCAGTGACTGGGTGGAGGGACCGCGAGGCTCCGCCAAGGAGCAGAGCGATCTCGCCGTCTATGTGTGCCGAGGGGATGGGGCCAGGGTGGACGAGGCTGCGGCGGCTCACATCAGGAAGAAGCTGGTGGGTCTCATCAGAGAGAGGCTGCTAGCCCGGATAGAGGGGGACAAGGGACGATCCACTGCCTTCGCTACGTCGGGTCTGGTGTCGGAAGGATTTTTCCTTGTGACACCATACACGAATGAGGCAAGGGAGTGGATTCTTACTTGCGACCTGGGGGAGTACGAGGGCGCTAGGCTCGAAGTTAGGCCCCTCAACAGAAGCAGAGTGGCTGTGTGGCTGCCTGGAAGCGAGGAGAACCACGCCGACGCCCTAACGCTCCTTAAACTCGCCAACGAGCACCAGGAGGAGTTGAGGATCCAAGAGTGGACCCTCCTCTACGGGGAGAAGTTGGCGACGGGATCTCGGCTGGTTCTGGGTGTCCCGAACGAAGTATTTGGGGAAAGTAAGGACCATGCCTGGCTCCATTATGAGCTCACCAGAGTTCAGGCAAGGGTCCTAAGAGCGGGGAAGGGGGGTAGACATCCACAGACGGGGTGCTCTGCCTCAAACACAGTTACTCGTACAGAGCACCCAACCACAAGCGCCAACACACGCACACATACACAAACATGTGGGCCGCCTGGCGATCGGGGCAGAGACTGCGGGGACAACTGTGAGGCGTCAAGACGCGTCCCACAGCCCCTGAGGTCCAGTTCCCTGGTTTTCGGCGGATCCAACCCACATGCTACAAGCATGAACCCGGACCCTGTGACAAGCATCCTGGAGTCGGCACCTTCTGGCACATCACCCGATGCCCAGGGGTGCACGACCTCGGGGGCGAATTATTAGGGTTCAGGAAGACTCACGCAACCACCAAACACAAACAGTAACACTCAACATGCACAACAACACACACAAAACACAAACACATAAACAAAAAAAAATAAAGATACTTCAGCTAAATTTGCACCACTGCCGCGAAGCCATGACCGAGCTTTGCAGATTCGTGGTTACAAATGACATAGACATCGCCCTGCTACAAGAGCCTTATGTTAACACTGTAGGCCGTGTGGCTGGCATCGGATGTCTGGGAGGGACTACCATCTACTGTCGGGATGGTGAGTCGAATCCTAGGACATGCATATATGTCAGCAAAAGGGCAAGGGCGTTAGGCTTAATAGAAGTTGAATGTTACAGAGATCTTACGGCAGCTATAGTCACAATATGTGGAGCAGATGGGCGCAGGAAAAGGATGGTCTTCATGTCGGTCTACATCCCGAGTGAGACGGACTATGAGCCACCAGGGACACGCCTAGAAGAAACAATAGCGAGATATAGAGGTATGGACATCCCCATTGTGGCAGGCTGTGACGCAAACTCTCACCACACGGTGTGGGGCAGCACAGACTGCAACAATAAGGGTAACTTATTACTTGAATATATCCTTAGTACTAACTTAGAAATAATGAATGTAGGTAACACACCGACGTTCGTCACAAGAACAAGAAAAGAAGTATTGGACATAACACTTATGTCCAGAGAAGAAAGTCATCTGATGAAGGACTGGAGGGTTGACACCTCACACTCCTTCTCGGACCATCGCAGAATCACCTACAGTTTGACTTGTCAAGTCGAAACTGTAAGCTATAGAAACAATAAGAAAACCAACTGGGAAAAATTCGATCAAGAAATGAATGAATGGAAACCCGGCAATGGCAGGCTAATTAATAACACAGTAGAAATCGAAAAAGAAGCAGACAGACTGGAAAAGGCCCTTACGAAAGCCTATCTATCGGCCTGTCCGCTAAAACAAGTTAAGTCAGGGAAGGGACAACCCTGGTGGAACAAAGAACTTAAGAAATTAAGGAAAAGAACCAAGAAGGCACTCAGAATTGCCCTAGAAAAGGACGACGACGAGAGCTGGAACAAATACAGAGAAGAGCGAAATAATTTCAAGTACACAAGCCGAAAAGAAAGCAGAAATGGATGGGTAGCCTTTTGTGAAGGCATCTCTGGACAACCTGAATCGGCCAGGTTAGTGAGGATGCTAGCAAAAGACAACACCTGTAAACTAGGAAGTCTTAAAAAAGATGACACTATCTTAGTGGACCCTAAAGAAATACTTACTGAAATGATGGCCACCCACTTTCCGGACTGTATAGAGCATACAGAGGAGGAGATGAACACTCTGTCGGCAGATAATCTATCAGATGGCGAGGGGGAGGTTAGAAAAGTAGTTACAGAGGACATGTTAGCGTGGAGTATTTCTTCCTTTCAACCATATAAAGCAGCAGGGCCAGATGGCATTTTCCCAAAGATGCTACAAGCCGCTTTAAGGTTTATAAAGGAGGACCTCCTAGTTCTATATCGAAGCAGCCTAGCAACTAACTATATACCTAGTTGCTGGAGAAAAGTCAGGGCCGTCTTCATACCGAAACCAGGGAAGGCCACGTATCAGGAGGCGAAGTCCTTCAGATGCATCAGCCTTTCCTCGTTCCTACTGAAGACACTGGAAAAGATACTAGATAGACACATAAGAGAAACCATAGGCAAAAGTAAAAGACCACTACATGACAATCAACATGCCTATATGGAAGGGAAATCCATTGAGACAGCCCTCCACAACATGGCAGTCAGAGTGGAAAGATCAATCACAAACAAGGAATACGCCCTAGCGTGCTTCTTTGATGTCGAAGGCGCCTTTGATAAAGCGTCTGCGCAATCCATCGTGGAGGCACTAAACAGAGATGGCGTAACAAAGCAAATATCAGGTTGGATCACCAACATGCTACAACACAGATCCATACAAGCAGAACTAGCAGATATCAAATACACCATCAAAGCCAGGAGAGGCTTTCCCCAGGGAGGTTGTCTGTCTCCACTACTTTGGTGTATCTTAATAGATGAACTAGTAACCAGAATCACTGCTATGAATATATACATCCAAGCATACTCGGATGATGGCCTGTTACTTGTAAGAGGCAAAGTTCTAAGCGTGGTCAGAGATATAATGAGAAGTGGAATCATGACAACATTGAGATGGTGCAGGGACAAGGGATTGAACCTCAACCCTAGCAAAACCAAACTGATGTTGTTCACTAACAAAAGAAAGATTGATAGCATGATCCCAATTAACATTGAGAACGTAGAACTCGAGACAGTAAAGGAGTTTAAATACCTAGGGATAGTCTTAGACAGTACCCTAAGTTATAGGACCCACATAAAAGAAACCAGTAAAAAGGCAATGACAGCTCTCATGCAGTGCAGAAGAGCCGTTGGCAGGAACTGGGGCATGAAACCCGAAGTGGTCCAATGGATATATAGGGCAATCATCCTACCGAGAATCCTTCACGGAGCACTAGCATGGTGGCATAAGGCAAAACTAGAATACAATAAAAAAGAACTCACTAAGGTACAAAGACTAGCTAGCATCATGGTATCGGGAGCCATGAGAACAACTCCCACGGCTGCCTTAGAAATGATACTAGGCCTTAGTCCAATAGATCTTGAAATCGAAAAGAAAGCTACAGAACAATGGTTTAAGCTGAAAAGCACTAACCTATGGATAGGAAGGCACAATGATCAAGGTCACGCTGAAATAGGGAAAAAGTACGAAGAAAACCTTTCCATGATACTGGTCAACAATGACCTAATAAAAAAGGAAAGGATCTTTGACAAAAAGTACAGAATAAGCATCAGACCCAGAGAAGACTGGAAACTAGAACATGACAATCTGGATAGCACTGTAGTATGCTACACAGATGGGTCAAGAAAGGAGTCAACTGGACTATCGGGAGCTGGGGTATATATAGTTAAACCCAACACTATAAGAACTACTTTTAATCTGGGCAAGTACGCCAGCGTGTTCCAGGCGGAAATATTCGCGATACTGGAGTGTGCGAACACGATTAAAAGTGAGATAGGCAATTATGACGTAGGAAAAATAATAATATATAGCGATAGTCAAGCTGCCATCAAAGCCCTTGACAAAACGGAGACTACCTCAGCCTTGGTAAAAGAATGCAAACAAAGCATTCAGGAGCTTGCTAACTTGGTCGAGGTAGAAGTTGCCTGGGTGCCCGGACATGAGGGTAACGAAGGTAATGAGGAAGCTGACGAATTAGCCAGGGGAGGAGCTGATGCACCCTTCATTGGCCCTGAACCGAGACTACCAATCGCATATAGAATTACTAAGAACATTATCGAGATTAGAACAGTCAAGGAAGCCAACCAAAGATGGATGAGAAGAAAGGACTGCAGACAGTCTAAGATCTTCATCAAATCGGTTGACAAAAAGAAAACTAGAGAACTTCTGAAACAGAGTAGGAGAAATATAAGAACGATTGTAGGTGTACTCACTGGGCACTGCCCACTAAACAGACACCTATCAGTGATTAAACGGACAGAAGACTCTATCTGTCCGCAATGCAAAGAAAGAGAAGAAACAAGCTACCACTTCATGGCAGAGTGCCCGATGTACGCATCACTGCGTTGGGAGCTCTTTGGAACGGACAAGCTTAAGGAAGAGGATCTAAAGAAGTTAACGATAAGTCAACTCAACAGGTACTGTAAGCGCACAGGTAGGTTCGAGGGTCCGACGCCGGTGGGGTAAATGATAACCCGCCTCCCCCCTGATTTTTCAGCTTTTAGGGGACTTGGGGAACTGGGTGAAATGGTCCCGACCTGGGTGACTGATCACCCGTCCGGCTTCGCTGGCGTCCCCCCTATAAATAATAATAATAATTCTTTCACCCAGGTTGTGTAAAAACTTTATAGTGATTACATTACTCAAACTTTTACTAGCATCCTTCAAAAGCTGTCAAAGTGCTGCTATCAAACACTATTAAATTTCAGTTCCATTAAGAACTGAAAGAGCCGCTGCTTTGATTTTTATACAGTGCTACAATCTTTTCTGTTCCGGTGACAGCGGCGCAACGTACGTTTTTCTTTTTTTTGTAGCAATTTAACCGGCCCTGACTTCAAAGAACTTCAGCCGCCAGCAGCGCTATGGTTGGACATCAACTTGACAGCAAAATGACATTAAAAAAAAACACGTTAGTTTCACATTTCGGCCACCGGAACAGAAAAGATTGTGGCACTGTACTAACAAAATAATAAGATTACGCTAACGGTTACTGTAACGACAGTTTTTGTGCTACTGGACAGAAACAAACCCGACGAACAAACTGTTGTACGTAAACAAAGTGACGGACAGCAGCTAATACCTATTTTGTATTGCTAAAAATAATTCATAAGCTACTCTACCTGCCCACTTTACAATAATAATAAAATTTTCAGCCCACTTGGCTGAAAGCCGCTAGGCACTTGTTTTTCTACGTTCGGGAAAATTCTTACAAGAATTTTTATTATAGCAATTTGTAACAAATGCCATTTTATAAATGAGTTGAAAGCTGTTCAATTATTCTTTTGTGATTCTATTTTAGAGATTGGGAAAGTTATAAGGATACATTAAATTAAATGGGCACCGTATTTTTTGTCTCAAATTAAAATTGTATTTATGTAGGGTTGTACCACAGAACACGGAAAGATTTTTTTCTCGTGGGTTGTACTTTGCGCTATTATGACAGTTTTCTTCTCAGTAAAGTTTAATTACTTAGATATTTTTTATGCACAACGGGGTAGCACTTACGCCCGAATTCTCGAAGGCACATCATCAAAAACAACCAAAAATTGTGTTTGTTTCACGCCCGACTTCAAAGACGACGATTGTGAAACGCCCGCCATCAATTTAATGATGTTTCACGAACTACAAACTCACCTATATTCCTTAGTGGTAGAGTACAGGAGGCACGGGATAGCCAGCAGCATGCCACTGACCCAAATCAAGGCGATCATGAGGAGAGAGCATGTCTTCGACATTCTTGGACGCATCGGCCTCACGATGGCTTGATACCTAAACAAAAGAGGTACCTATAAATAAAAATATTCTATCATACCTAATTTCATTACCACCAATCAAAACTGAAATCCTATGTACCTACAAGATAAGGACATAAAGCTTCGATCAAACAATAATTACATTGTTATATTTATAATACCTACATAGTTGGAGTGAAAAACATGGCCGAGCGATATACGCCCACTTGAGCGTAGGTATATTTATAAGTAGTTCCTGTAATTTTTGACGTAAGATTCTCGTTTAAAGGTGCCATAGAAAATTTTGATGTAGTTCGTGAGCTTTCCTATATTTTATCTCGATGTTCACACAGGAACGAATATCGCGCGGGTAAAACCGCAGGAAGCCACTAGAAACAAAATAAGTACGATTCAGACCAACCGAGTCCAAGCCGGAACAGAAAGTCGTGCGAAAACCGTGCAGCTCCGAACGGTTAACGCATGCCGACGGACGGAGCGGAATCTGAACAGAGATTAGCGGTACGGCTCATTATGAACGCTTATTCCTGTTTATACATTTCAATTTTTTTACCGCATTATAAATTCCGCAAGGTCAGGCCCATTGCAAGCCGCTTGATCTAAATCGTACCTTATGGTCATTGAAAATTCATTTCAGGTCACATCATGCTTAAAAATTTAAATAATCGAAATGAAACTTAAATTACAGCACACAATAACATTAGGATACCTGGGTAAATCTTCAAGCGTACTTTTTTGGGCGTCCTCATAGGACGATTTATAAAGAAACAATCATTTAAAACAGACAAAACACACACACATCCATGAAAATATACCTCGTAACTTAACCGTATAAGAAAAAACAAGATTAGAATTTATATAAAACTTACAAGAAATTCCACGTTGAATACCCGACTTATATAAGCGGCCTACCCCTGGGAGGCTTGTCCCACTACAAATTGCGCTCACAAAATCACTCACTATTACACGAAATTTTAAAGATTATTTATCAAAGTATCTCATTTTATTAAAGGTAATTACTCCATTTCACATTTAAAAGCACAAAAACTTTACAAAATATTGAATAAAAAAAATGAGACGCTGTGGTGTGTGTGATGTGTGTGTGACTATCTCCTTGTTATAATTGTTGTTATCGACGTTGTCTTGTTATCCGATGCTTGCAGTTGACTACTTGTTTTATATTGGTTAAGTGATTATACGTCATATTGTTGTTTCGGATCAGCTTTAGCAATAGTCCAGCCCCAACCTGTATGTAGAAAGGACGGTGCATACGCATTTTTTAACTCGTTCCCGAGGTAAGTTTTCGTAAAATGTGTTTTAGTTACCGTGTGCAGTCAATTCGGTGGCAAGGTTTAGATAATGAACAGAGTGGTATATTGTATCGTCAAGTTAGCATGTTGGAGGTAATTGCCTCGATATAACGACCTAAAAATATCTACTAAATGAATTAGGTAGTTGGGTAATTATAATGAAAAAATCATTTTGTCGTCATTACGGTGGCGTCATTGCGGTGGCGTAGTTGACCACTGGAATGACGAATGAGCCACCGTGATGATAGATACCTGTATAATCAAAACTATATACACTTTAAATACATAAATACCTTCAATTTCAATTTTATATTTTAAGCCTTAGCTTTTTTTTTCTTCTTCGTGCTCTTTTCCTTAAATTTTATGTAATCTTAAATTATTCGCATCAAAAGATGATAAATTCAGTACAAAAAAGCGATTGAAAACACGAGTTCGTGTCAAAAGGTAACAAATTTTGCAAATCTTGATCGAGCTAAATGGTATCGGTATTTTAATATGGGAAATGGCAAAAATTTGCTTCATAAGCTGACATTTTTGTATAGTTTGTAATCACAGCTTTTTCATAGGCAGATAGATTAAGTCAAAAAGTGTCATTTTTATAGATAGCTTGGAACCATTTAGAACAAAAGGTGACACTTACATACCTGTGAGGTGAATCGAAGGGTGTCATTTAAAATTTATAAAGTCATATATTTCTTTTGTTAAAGCATAAATCATTAAAATAAAAAAGCTATAAAATACCCTAATACTAAGTAAAATAATTGTCTAAGAAAATAAAATAAATTTCCTAAGGCCTATTATATTAATAACAAAGTTGAACCTCCTCAATTGAGTAATTTCAGAGGCTTTTATCATCATTTCGGTGGCGCCAAAAATAGAAAAAAAAAACTTTGAAAGTACTGTGTTCTTAAGGGTGCCTCACAAATTATTAGATTCACAGCATCGTTATATAATAATATAATCTAGCGTATTTGGTAAAGGTGAAATGTTTAGAAAAAAAATTGCCACCGCAATGACGGAAAAAAATCCGCTCTGAAAATTTACCCACCTATGGAATTAGATTAGATAGCGGACTATTATAGGTAGGTACGTCTCTCAACAACTCCACAACAGAACTTTAACGTAAAATTGTCGATAAGATACACCAAAAATATCGACAGAACTCATTCATTGAAATCATTCGACAAACAGTATAATTCAGCATGCAATCGCATGTTTCATCAATCACTCTATAAATACTTCGGCACAAGCTCTTGTAAAAAAGTACCTATTCCAAATTTTGATTTGATTTGGTTATCACAAAAAACTGAGTAGAATACACATAATTGAATAATAACATACTTTGGATAATCTATACTAATATTATTAATCTTTTAGTTTGTTTGTTTGTTTGGTTAAACGCGCTAATCTCAGGAACTACTGGACCGATTTAGAAAACAGCTCTTTGACCATTAAAAGCTACATTCTTCCCAACAATTATTACATGCGCCCTTTGCAAAGCATGCATTTCAAGTACCTACTTAATATTGACTACGCGCACCACGCTTTTTAATTTCAGTTACTGAATAGACGGTTATTTTGTACTTTTTAGTCTGTTCCTATAAAAGTGTTTTTTTTTTAGTTTTTTAAAGTACATATTTTATTACAACACTTTTATTAGCTTCACTTGTAACTAAGTCACAATGTAAGAAAATCTTGGATTTCAATTTTAACCTACTTGTAATTGTTGAATTGATTTGAAACTTTGCAAGTCTATATGAATCCGATGACAATACAATAATTTGCTACCTTCGAGCTGATCTGATGATGGAGTCAAGAGGTGGGCAATAGAACTCTTCAATGGCTGCTTGGAAAACCCTTCGAGTTTAGGCTCATTTGTTTTGTTCTGATGAGACCTATTCGCTACACTTAAAGGTGAGGGTCTGATGATGGAGCAGGGATGAAGCCAGTGGCAGTTCTTAATGACCAATAGGAAACCCCTCGAGTTTGGGCTCATTTGTTTCATTTTTATAAGACCTATTCGTTACACTTGGTGGTGAGGGTCTGATGATGGAGCTGGGAGGACCCAGTGAAACTCCTCAATGACCTTAAGAAAACCCCTCGACTTTGGGCTCATTTGTTTTTGTAAAGTGAAAACTTCTTTAGCGGCGGTGTGCACGTAGTATTTTTTTGTCCTCTGTGGTTGTGCTAAAGAATGTTGTGCACTTTTTGTGATGGGTAAAGTACACGTGACCAACAGATCGAAAATTCGTAAGACGGACACGTGACCTCATCGAAAAACTGTAACAATATCATTAGGATACGGAGGCAAATTTCACCACCGTTTCCAAAGTTGTAATAGCTCAGGTTAGAAAACGGGCCGCATTGAAGCCAGAAGACCTCGCTTCAAATCCAGTCCGTATTTTTTTTTTGTCTTTTTGAAAAGTATACCTAAGGCAAAATGACTGTAAATTTCACAAATTATCGAGTTGTAAATTATGTAGTATGATTTAATTCCAATTAGCTGAAACAAAGTTAGGTTGCATAACTGTGAAAGTACGAATGGTAGGTACTTTTGCTCATTCTCGTCAGTACCTATAAGAAAACTAGTTAGTTTGCGACTCACATCCAAAGGTCTAAGATAATGGGCTACAACAAAATAAAATTTATTTATGTTAAGCAAATGGTGACTCAAACATAAATAAACAAATATATACATATAAGTATTACAAAAGAGGTTCGAATCTCGCCTGAAAGCTACTTATAGGGCTCGTGGTTTTTTACTATCACATTTTTTCTATACTTACAAAAGAGGAAAGATTAGATTTTTAATCCCCAACTTCAGAAAGAGGGGTGTTAGACTTGATTGAGATGGTTCTTAGTTATTAATTTGTAAAGATCTGGTTCAGACGTTTCAAGGTAAACAACCCTTTTATAGTAAGACCGCACTGACCTCTATTATTAGAGATATTAGATATTATAGAGGTCAGTGCCACTTTTTCAAAAAGTGAATATATGCTCAAAATAACAACAATACATTGAAAAAAAAAAGGAAAAATTGAAGTTGTTTTCATTACTCTTCACATATAAAAAAAGACAAAGACAGAGTTTTTAGAAGATCCTGCCATAGAAAATAAATCAATAAACATTAACTGATTTAATCAGTATTACTTTAATTATTGTATAAATTCGGTATAAATTCTGATATACTTAGAACCTGCGCACATGTGCGAAAAAAACAATAGAATTCAATTGTTATATTTTAAGATGCGAGGGATGCACCGGTATTCAACATTGACATCTCAAAGTTGAAAACCTATCATTTCTAATTGCCTTTTTCACATGCACACGGTCACGGCACGGTCGCCGTGACGTGGTTAGGTAGAAATGTATGAGCTACATAGACACCTTGCACATGGCTGGGCGACACACAGTCACGGCACGGCCGCCGTGACGTGTTAAGGTAGAAATATATGAGCTACATAGATACCTTGCACATGGCTGGGCGACACACAGTCACGGCACGGCCGCCGAGACGTGTTAAGGTAGAAATATATGAGCTACATAGATACCTTGCACATGGCTGGGCGACACACAGTCACGGCACGGCCGCCGTGACGTGTTAAGGTAGAAATGTATGAGCTACATAGACACCTTGCACATGGCTGGGCGACACACAGTCACAGCACGGCCGCCGTGACGTTTTAAGGTAGAAATGTATGAGCTACATAGACACCTTGCACATGGCTGGGCGACACACTGTCACGGCACGGCCGCCGTGACGTGTTAGGGTAGAAATGTAGGAGCTACATAGACACTTTGCACATGGCTGGGCGACACACAGTCACGGCACGGCCGCCATGACGTGTTAAGGTAGAAATGTATGAGCTACATAGACACTTTGCACATGGCTGGGCGACACACAGTCATGGCACGGCCGCCGTGACGTGTAAAGGTAGAAATGTATGAACTACATAGACACCTTGCACACTGCTGGGCGACACACAGTCACGGCACGGCCGCCGTGACGTTTTAAGGTAGAAATGTATGAGCTACATAGACACCTTGCACATGGCTGGGCGACACACTGTCACGGCACGGCCGCCGTGACGTGTTAGGGTAGAAGTAGGAGCTACATAGACACTTTGCACATGGCTGGGCGACACACAGTCACGGCACGGCCGCCATGACGTGTTAAGGTAAAAACGTATGAGCTACATAGACACTTTGCACATGGCTGGGCGACACACAGTCACGGCACGGCCGCCGTGATGCGTTAAGGTAGAAATGTATGAGCTACATAGACACCTTGCACATGGCTGGGCGACACACAGCCACGGCACGGCCGCCGTGACGTGTTAAGGTAGAAATGTATGAGCTACATAGACATCTTGCACATGGCTGGGCGACACACAGTCACGGAACGGTCGCCGTGACGTGTTAAGGTAGAAATGTATGAGCTACATAGACACTTTGCACATGGCTGGGTGTCACAATCAAAATCACTTGAAGTTCAATTAAAAATTAAATAATAAAATATTTAAACTTAAAACGGCCGGAATCCTATCGGTTATTCAAAGACAATTATTTCCGTAGGTATATTTTTCTTTAACTGAAACCAAGTATAGCGAGCTAGCGAGTAATAGGATATTTGAATTACGATTAGACGGATCTTTGAAATTTTATTTGATGCAATAAAGTATAACTAATTGAAAATTTAACAGCCGGAGTCACTACATAAAAGACTTTAAAATAACATATATTTTTTCCAAAGTTTCAGTACTTGTGATTTGCGAGTTATTCATAATCTAAAATACCCAATTTTTGGGAATCCTCGCCTTAACACGAAACTAAGTACTTTTCGAGTGAGTAAATATTTAATCAAGAAGTGAAATAATACTACTTACGAGTAACTTGAAATAACAAAAAAGGCTTGTAAGTCTAAGTAAAAGCACACAGCTTAGTAAATATAAATGTATCCAAGTGGTTTTTTCTTAACTGTACCTACCTTTCAAAAAGTAGGCATTTTGCTACTATGTCATAACTCGTTTTAGTCATAATACGAAGTAGGGAGTTTGAGATGTCGATTTTTTACTACATAGGTTTTTTACATAATATATCAACAGACGGACAGTTGAATGGGCGGTAGGAAAATGTTGTCGATTCATAAGTAGGTACGTGTATATTTATTATGACCAAGTGATATTTCTTTTTATAATTATGCTAATATAGAATTACTAAATAAACAATAAATTAATAACGACACGACGCTGATAAAGCCTCTCAGTTTTTTCACTATAAAGCGCAAGCCACACTACCAATTGGCAGGTGAGCTGGCGTCTTTTCATACTGCGAGCGACGTCGCTTGCAGTGCGAACCGTTAGTATGATAAGTACCGGGCATTTCTACGGAGACGACCGATTGACCTACTGGAGCAAAAAAAGTACCTTTAAAATTGAATTAGGTACTTGAAAAAAATCACACATATTTATAGGACTCTTGACCAGATGGAGAGCATATCTAGAAGACCGCCAGGTTTTACATATCTCCTCAAAAAAATCAGAAAGTTCATAAACGGGCAGAATTTTGCTTAAATTGGAGTGTCCGGTTTCCAGAATTTACTCGTTATTGTTTCATAACTTTTAAAACAATAACTTGCTCATTATAATTCTCACATTCACAGAACAAGGGATACACAATAAAGCCCTAACGTTATTATATTTATTGTACATCCTTGGGTTTTCATACAGTAACGCATTTAAATTTTGTCCGAGGGGTGTGCCTCAATTCGGTGAAATTTACTTTTGCTTACCTATATCACTAACTAAGCGCTGTACGAATGCACACAACTGATTCTCGCCACCCGGGGGTTACGCCCGAGCGGCCAAGGTGTGTGGATGGGGGACCTGTCGCATTGAGGAGCATTTTTCGAAGGTTCGAAATCTTTCGGTGTTTTTGGGGTCGGGTCATTTCTCAAATCGGTGTGCGACATTAATTTTGTTTATGAAATATTTAATGTGAATTGTGGTAAATTAATTGAGTGTTTAACTGATATCTGCCAGTATGTCTTATAGAAATTGTTGTAATTTATAATATTTTCGAGTAATTTGACAAATTGTAATATTTCCTCAATTCCGTGGATCTCAATTCCATGGAAAATGGGGCATCGAATTGAGAAAACGTACACCGAATTGAGATTTCACATATTATGAATTCAGCTATAAGGGCTATTCATAAATGATAATAACAATCAATAGAGCACATCATAGTCGGTTACTTCCCTGGTTACGACTGCTTGAGCTGCCAGTAAAATGCCCATACACTCAGCTTGAAAGACAGTGTTGTATGAACTTAGTGGCAGCGCAATTTGTATGTTTTAGTCTTCTGAGAACACACCTGTCCCCGCTCCATTAGTGGTCTTGGAGGCATTGGTGTATATCAGAAGCGCTCTGTGATGTGCCTGAGAGCTTTGTAAGTCATCCAGTTGTATTTTGTATTTTTATCAAGGATGAAGGATGGTTTGACCTTATCACACACCGCCTCCACAAGGAGTATGTCCAATTGTCCAACCATTCCTCCAGTTGGCCCTTTATGTGTCTTACCTTTGGAAACCTGAGGGTACCTGGGTGTTTCAGTCTAAGTGCTGCTTTTGCCTCTTGTTGCAAGTGAAGATGCAGTGCAGTAAGGTTAAGCATTACCTCCAGCGCTGCAATTAGAGCAGTGTTCATGCAGCCGGTGTAAGCACAGCAGGCCTGTCGTAGAAGACTCTGCATTTCTTTGCTCCTACAGTCTGAGCAGCTTTGGGCCACCAGACTATGCTTGAGTACCCATTGTTAGGATGGTGACATCAGCGTAACCTATGGTGTAAAAGTCACTTGAGTTAAGGAGTGAGAGCAGGTCGTCTACTACCAGGTTCCATATCAGTGGAGAGAGGACGCCTTTCTGAGGGCCTCCTCTTGCCACATGCGTCCTTTGGTTTCCATCACCGGATACCTGTATCAGCCTGTTGCAAAGCATGTTGAAAATGCATCTGTTGACACCTCTCCTTACCAGCGCTTTCTTAATGCTGCTGAAGGTAGTTATATCAACGGCCTCATTAATTTCGAGGAACGCACCAAGGCATATCAGTTTGTTTTGAATCTTACTAACGAGTTCATTGAGTGCCAATTCTGTGGATTTGCCAGCACTGTAGGCGTGCTGGTGCTTATGTAAAGGATGTACAGATTGTATTGTATCTCGTAAAAACCATTCACATACCCTTTCCATGGTCTCCAGCAGGAAGTAGGAAAGGCTATAATGGGTTGAAAAATTTTCAGGTTCGTGTAGTCGGACTTACCAGGTTTTGGTATGAATACTACCCTGACTTCCCTCGAGGGATGTGGGATGTAGCCACGCGCCAGGCAGGCTTGAAAAAGATGGGTAATGACCGCAACGAGTTGCTGATCCCCCTATTGTAGAAGGGCAAGAAAGATGTTGTCCGTCCCTGTTTACTTAAAAGGCGAGAAACTATTTATTGCGCATCTTACCTTTCCTTTGTTATCACCCTTTTAGCGAAAGACCAGAGATCATCTGTTGGGTGACTTGTTACGTCCTGCCACTCGATATGCTGTAGAGGAAGTGAGTTAGCAGTTTAGGAAGTGAGTTTGTAGGAGAACGGCATTCGTCTCCTCCTGATCCAAAGTCATAGAGCTATCAGGTTTAGGCAGGTTGCCCAGTAGGCCAGGACCCTGATTCGATATTACCTTAATTACCCGGTTTGCTTGTTATGTGTAGTTTATCCGGCTGGTGCCTTGCCATTATCACGTAGATCCTTTTACTATTTGGTTATGTATTAATAGGGTAGAACAATGCAAAAATATTATGGATAGAGACTGCAAGTGAATGGTGAGCCACACTAGTAAGAGGTCGTTCACCGAATTTATCCCTGATGCTACATAACAAGCCATGGAACGTTCTGAAAGATATTTTTTTAGGAAAGAAATTTAATAGTTTTGTATTGGAATGGATAGGATTGCGAATAAGATTCTCCATAACTTATTATAATTCTTCTTAAATAAAAATTAAGACTAATTCTTAGTTCTCTATTGAAAAATTAAACATGTTGATTTGAATTTTAGTTTTTATTATTTATATTTCAATTAAAGATAAAAACATTAAAGATAGGCGCACTTTGTCCTAAAATTAACCATCTAATAAACTAATAGACCAGCAGTCAGTTAACAAAACGTTTATGGTATTTATTACTTTGATCATTGAGATCCATTGTTTCTATATTAGGTACCCACATCAATTCTAAATTCGATGGGCGATTTTGAAATTCGGTGGTTTATTTTCTCAATTCGGTGCATTCTCAATTAGGTGCTTAACTTTTCTCATAAACCACTTCTCAATATTTAGTCCCATTGTTATTTTTAGATTCAGGATGGAATAAACTTAGTTTTTTATTATTTAAACTACTTAAAAAACCAAATATTAAATCAAGCACCGAATTGAGAAAAAAAGAACCCTTTTGTAGAAATGCTCTACCCATAATGAGTTGATTTTAACTGTCAACGTTTACGAAAACTTTTAAACGGTAAAGCATTGAAAGGACAGGAAAGAGATAGAGCAATAGTTTTCGATTACGAATACAGTTTGCAAATTCATACAATTCCGGCCACCACCGCCGCGTAATTACTTTGTGGTCATAATACTAGGACACAGCACATTACATCAACTCGGAAAAGGGTCGACACCGTATCGCCTTTCGCCTCGCCGTCAACCAGGCATCAACCTAACGCAAGCACGTAACCAAACCGGATCAGCGTCGGTACGTCGGCTCGGCTACGGCTAGGCGACGCCGCGCTTACGGCTAGGCGACGCCGCGCTTACGGCTAGGCGACGCCGCGCTTACGGCTCGCCGCACAGTGGTTCCATATATTAAAAAAAATAATGAGAGAAAAAAAATAAAAAAAAATAAAAAAATATGAAAAAAAAGACAAAATAATGAAAAAATATGTCAAAAATTTGAAAAAAAATAATAATAAAAAAATTATGTTTACTTTCATTTTCAGACCACTGTGCGTAGAGCCGTAAGCTCGGGTACGGAAAGACGTGAGCGCGTGGACGACTAGCGGTAAGCGCGGGGATAGCAAGTTGAGCGACCCGCAAAGCGGTTCGTGAGCTGGTCCCGAGGCGAGGCGATTACGTTACGATTCCGATTAGTGTGCTTTGCAGTAGGGGGTTTCATACAAAGAATACTGAACCGCTCGAGTTGATACGTTTACGATCCCTTTCCGAGTTGATGTATGTGCTGTGACCTTAAGGGTAAAGAGGTGAAACGTCGCATCGGCCGGCTCGTTCGCCAGCCGGCTCTGAGGCCTGTGTTTTATGTTTTAAAATTTTAAGTACTTTTACGTGTTACCTGTCAAACGATATTCCAGTAAGTGTGAACACGCTGGCGGCAACAGTAACGTTTGCGATAAAGTTGCTAAGCTGGCAATATCTGACACCGAACACCCAGTCACTGCAACAAAAAAAAACAATGTTTTAAAACATGGACCAATCTTGACCAGTCAACACTGAAATTTATGCTTTACTAGCTTTCCGCCCGCGGCTTTGCCCGCGTGGACTACACGATGTTATCCCGCAGGAATGTGAAATTTTTCGGGATAAAAGTATATCCGGGATATAAGCCTATGTTCCTCTCCAGGCTACAGAGTATCTACGTCCCAAATTTCAGCCAAACCCGTTCAGCCGTTTTGGCGTGATTGAGTAACAAACATTCAAACATCTAAACATACAAACATCTAAACTTTCACATTTACAATATTAGCATTTGATTAAAAGACTTTTCTTGCTCCTGGCTGGTACCGACCTCAGAAAGGTAGGTACTTTATTGAACTATATTCAATGAACGAAATGTAACCCACATTTTTATTGTAATCTCTGTCTTAAATTGTAACTCTAAAAACTGCAAAATTATATTAATTAAGAAGATAATTATGTAATAACATTACAATCGTTGTAGTGTAGATACAACCTCGTCAAAAAAAATATTGTATCCTAACTTGTGAAGATAGGAATGAATAAGCGATAGGTATATTTTTAGGTTAACGTTACCGTCGTCTGTAGCAAAATATTTATCTTTAAATTCAAAATAAAATAGCGAATACTCTCAATTTGTATCAAGAGCTTACGTAAATTGTTAAAATACTATGAAACTGTGTACTTAAATGAAAATTTCAATTATGAACCAATCATTCATTACTCCTGCGGTAAATTGATATGTTACGAAATGTTAAATGTTACTAAAAATACCTTCTATTATAAATTATACAAACAAAAACAAACAAATATTACTTAGTAACTACTTATAAGTTTTTTTTTTAGTTTATAAATTATTAAATTGTCACATTTTATATTTCTTATTCATATTAGCATCTTTTTGTTTTGATTAATGCGTGTGTATTGTATTGTAAGGTTTTTTTAATTTTTCTTGCATTGTTTAAAATTTGTGTGTTTTCCGCAATTTCAATGAGCATGCGGTGCTTTTCTCTAAGCAATGTGTCACTAAGAACTTTTTTTTTTAATGTAAATTGTATTGTATCAGTGTACACATTGTTGAAAAGCCAAATAAATAAAATAAAATAAAATAAATTACGAATAATTTATTTCATGGAAATTCAAGTGTCGGTTATCTACAATGGACCCACCTGTGGGTCATAGCGGTGGCCATGGGTAATTCCCACATTATTCTTACTTCGAGCGTGATATTTGGTTTTGAAGAGTATAGACCATAAAGGTATTACTGCTCAAAACAAAATAGAATCCAGCCCATGATTTTCTTACATTTTGTTTACCCTAGGGCACCCTTAGAAAAAAAAAGTATTTAACAGACATCATAATTACTTTACCGGATTCTCAGGTCGATTCAAGTATAAATTTAGCGTGTTGTTTCTATTTATATGGAAATGTTTCATTCAGCACCGTAAGATTCCTGCGTATCCTGTCAATACCATGAATTGTTTGTTTGTTGTTAACGGGCAAAACGGATTTGTATAAAATTCCACACTAAGATAGACCATGATCCGGAAAAAGAAGGACTTATTTGTTAACGTCCTTCTTTTTCACATACATACCTCTACATCGTACATACTTATTCTACACAAACTCACACAAAACCTTCACGTTTTAGTTTAATTAGTGGCTAAGAATTTATCTATTACTTACTTACTATTTATTAACTTGTTTTAGATACGAATTTTACCTTAAGAATTAGTATTAAAAAAAACCGGTCTAGAGCGAGTCGGACTCGCGCACCGAGGGTTCCGTACCATCATAAATTTAATTAAATATAACGTGAAAATGTTTTCATCGGCGAGGCTAGATTCGTCAGAGCATTTGCGGTGTAGAATATTGCAGTTTTAGGTCAACGCCAGCTCTTGACCGATAGTGGAACTAATATAATTTTTGTTGATGGTTTCTGAAAAAGTTGACTATTAGAGACATCGTTTTCTTTTTCCTGTAATCTTTACATAAACTTCTATCACGTAAAATAATTTTAGATTTTTCTCTATGCAAACTTCGGGAGATAAGGGGGGAACGGTTTTTTTTTAAGTTTTTCAATAAAAGTCGAAAACTATGCGGCTTAGGAAAAAAAGAAAAATGCTTGAGAATGTGCAAGCAGCCGCTCTTTCATATAATACCTCATACGCCCTAGTAGCCCCACTTCGAAGTTTGAAGACCCCCTTTCAGTCTCTGTTGAAAAAACAATATGAATGTTTTTATTACCACACTTTTATTAGCTTCACATGTAACTAAGTCACAATGTAAGAAAATCTTGGAGTTCAATTTTAACCTACTTCTAACCGTCGTATTGATTTGAAACTTTGCTAGTCTATATTATGAAGAAAACGCAGACTCCAGATAACACTCATATAATTATTGATCCAACTTACAGGTACAGGCATAGTACAGGTATAACAATATAGATACAGTCGACGTCTTAGTGAACTTATCCCCTCGAGGCTAGTTTGAAGAATGACCTCTCTATGCTCGTTAATCGGGCTCAAGCCTAGCTACCCCCACCGATTTTACCACAGATTAGCCTATTAAATTTAACAAAATGGCGGCAAGAGACGGCATTACCAGTGTTGCTATTAAAAAATAATAAAAACCTTCTAAAATCATGACATTCGGCCATCTGATAACGTGCTGTCTCCCGACGCACATATAAAAATTATTTAGAATCAATTAATTAGGTAAGTATACAGCTAATATACTGATACACAACTATTCTCAATAGTTAAGTCTTACAACTATGTACCTATTTAGGTTAATCTTATAGTGATAAAAACCTTAAGTTAAAACTTAAAACATAATTGAAACAAATACATTATATTACACAATGCTCAACAATAAACTTTTAAGGAAGCCGATGACTTGTTTAGAATATAGATATTATCGTGAAAATATTGTTTTAGTAAATCGTTAAGTAATACATAATCAAATAAAATAAATTATCAATAACAAACTAATCTAAAACTATTTGAATCAATGTATAAATTAACATAATCATGACATTCGTTAACAAGCGACTATTATTACTTAGAAAACTTATTTTGAAACTATACTTGTTATAATAATCATGTGTAAGTAAGTATATGGAATGATTAAAGTAAAGTCTGGTTATAATCTATAAGCATTAGTTATGGGTCATAAAAGAAAAATGGATTAGCTTGGTACTAGTTTACATCAATGCATTGTCAGGAGCTACATTCAAGAATATTAGATGGTGTCAGAAGCAAAATCCCTAAGAATGTTACATTAGGA
This sequence comes from Crambus lathoniellus, assembly GCA_949710035.1. NCBI lineage: Eukaryota > Metazoa > Arthropoda > Insecta > Lepidoptera > Crambidae > Crambus > Crambus lathoniellus. The sequence goes on along the minus strand of OX453305.1, from coordinate 7,580,597 downwards.
ATAGGTAGGAACAGAATTTAACTTTAACCTGATAACTAGACACCCTTATCACTTCACTCAAATAGTGGAAAAAGCAACTACGAGTCATGAAAGGATTAAAGACCTAATATTAGATGAATTTAACTATCGCTAAGTTTGACCTAGTTTAGTCCTTACAAAAACAACTGTAGGCCTCTGCACAGTTACCAATTTTCACCCAGATATGATTAACAAACCAAGTTATAGATACGTATTTACCATAGTGCACAATTTGTATTAAATCAAGATATGAATTACGACAACTAAAGGAATTATTTAAAGGCATGTTCGTAATAGGCATTATTACCGATTAATTTAAATATTCTTACAAGGAAGTTACACTAATAATGAAGATGGCGCAGATACAATTTGAACCGTCACAGCAACAATTTGCTTTTCCAACTTGTCAACCAGTTGTCCAAGGTTTCCAGAGCATTCTTCTCCAGCACCAAATCTTAAATGCATCTATTCTCTGCCTCTGTTAGAATAGTACAATACATGGTTCCACTCCGTACATGAAAATCAAAAGATCATATTATTATCATTTCTAATGAATAAGTTAATGATTTTAAACAAGTTCGCAATTTAATATCAAAACTTAAAAATGTCTACAAGGTATCCTCATACGAGCATGACCCGCATTCTTATCAACAAATATTCATATTACTATGAATAATATTAGTGTAAATAGATTTAATAATTATAATTGGGATATGAAGAAGTATATTACCATGGATAGAAATAGGACAAGTAAAATCATGAACAGCTTTTCGCCCAAATGAATTAACAACACGATGATTTCCCGTGGGAATAAAATATCCTCCCGGGGTCAAAAGAAGCCGATATGTTATTCCACAGACAAAAGATTTCAAAGATCCGTCCCGCCGATAGCCGTGATTGGGGAACAAACATACAAGCTTTTGCAATCATAATATTAGTAAAATGAGATAAGATACATGACATGATAATATATACTTCAATATAATTCAACTTCAGTATCAGCGATCCACTCGTCTCAATATCCGACTTACAACCACAGCCCACGATGATCACCATCATCACAACAACGATCACCCTGTGATCTGCACCTTCAGTATCATATTATCTCCTCTCATTACCACAGCACGTACACTCTGCTGCCTCCAGTTTGTATGCTGTGTTGGTTCGTACGTTCAAGGGTAGCGGGATCCTCATTATTATATTAACTCGATGCTAGCTCATGATAAGTACCTTCTGGATGCTACAATTGTCATCTGAAAGCAGTAAACTCACAACACACATAGTAACCAAATCAATTTTATTAGTCATTCAAAAGAAATAGATGTATCTGATAATGAATCAATAGAAATAAATGTAACTATATGAATTCTCATATTCTTTTATAAACATTAGTAGGTAAGGTACTTAGTACCTTCAACCATAGTAGAAACAAATGTTCAACTGACCAGATCTAAAAAAATATGGAAATGATTACTACAGAATATGTGAAGGAACTTCAAAGGTCCTCACGGACCTTTGAAGAAGATGGTAAACTGCTAAGAATTTTAGTATCACGAGCCTACCAAATGAGACGGTAAATTTGACAGATCTACTTGATTTTTGGTTTAATAAAGATATTAATGCTCATTAAGATAACAATAAATTAGATTCACATAATTTGAAATCATATTTTGTCAATACGTACACTAGGACGGTAGAATTAAAATCCTCAAAAACTAATTTTAAATCATACCGCCAATAACAACAAAAACACGGCAAAACTAACTTGGTATGCTACAGCAGTGGTTACTTGTGGCTTTATTTGTTAGAACAAGTTTAAAACATGAATTAAAATGTTTGCATGAAGATGTATAGAACATTTTAATAAATTGAGAGGTGTGATTGAGCAATAATCGTTTTACTTTATTTTGCTTAATTAGGAAAACATCAGTTACAACTTGACAGTGTAATAAACACGATCTACTTAAATGCACTATGGACTGTGTACATGTTTTTGCATTAGAAACATCATTTCATCACTATGTTAATGAAAACAACTAGAATAGATATCAGTGAATGCTTCTTGCAGTGCTGTCTAAGCAACTAAGTATCTCTGCTTTTGACTTGCATCTAAATCATTAAGAGAGATCTAGAACACTACGCAGTACGCACAAATAGCAAAATAGCTTCTAGTGATTTTGGCTGTAAGATTTTCCATCTGTCTAAACCAAAACTGAGTTGCCGGAAGAAACCGCAGTAAGACGATAAGGCCACCATTTGGTTTACAATTTGTTATCTTTGTATTATTATTATTATTTCGTGTGTGATTGTTCCGTTCGTAATATTGTGTACAAATAAAGAATTAATCTATGTATCTATCAAACTAGGTACTTAGATAAAGAATCTTCGACGTTCCCGGAAAAATGTAAAGAATGATGATTTCTACTCAGTCTTATGGCTTTATTGTCTAATTATGTAGAAGACTCAGAAAAGTATGTTCCTGATAAACTTTCTCTAGCACTCATCCACAATTTAGTTTGAATTGAAATTAAATTTGAGATTTAAGTTTGCCACTAAACTCAAATTTAAAAAGTCAAGCATAGTGAATTCTTTTAAATTAAGCTACATGTAACAAAAATAATAGACGAAATGTCCACTTGAACAAAGCTACAAAAATAAAATAAGTAATAAGAAATAGTAAATTTTGGATATCTTTGCATACCTACATTGCTTCCATCCCGAACTAAGTAACTCAAGCACTTGTGTTATGGCATTTGGGAACAACGACGGGGATTACCACATACAATCGGGCAGAATGTTGAAAAGTCCGCTTTAAACATACACCCGACAGGGAATCGAACCCGGTAGGTACCTCAGAGACAGCGGCACCCCGAAAACCTATGCGTACGTACACCGTATCTACAACACTGCTATGGAGGTTGTTAAGCTTATACCAGAAACTAATATTGTTTCCATAGTTAAAAGGTCTATAACAATCTAAGTGACACAGATCACAGTTTATAAAAGTATTACCCAATCGCAATCTTGGAATACTAAATTCGCGACTTTAATAGTGTGCTCTTATTCAAAAGTGAATCGTCATCATGTCCAATCTTATCAAGATCAGAAATACATCCAGTCCTGCGTAAAGGTCACCTGGGCATAGACCTAGGCATAGAAAAACAAACCTAGCTCATGGATATTGACCACTCATGAGAATCAAGATATGGTATGGATTTCGTATAAATGGAAACTAAGGTAATTATAAAAATCTTAACTAGGTAAGACAATAACCCCTACTCAAATTGTGGAGCATGTGGATACTTATTATGCAAGGAAAAAGAAATGATGCAAACATAATTTTGTATATAAGTATCCTTATAAGTAAGTAGGTACTATGTTGCGATAATTAGAGCGCATATTGACAATAATACTTTAAAGGTATCTACTGCTACAGCTGTGGTACCTACTAGATACTCAATGTCAAGCACGTAGGCAACTGTAGATTTAAAAGGCTTTTCATTCTTCCCTAAGGGTATTTTGATAACATCTAAATGATTCTATGAAAAGATAAGTTTTTATAGTTTTGTTTTGTTTTAGACAAAACCTTTACAAACTTTATTTCAGGGGGTGTTACAATCAATTTAGTCGGTTATGCGAGATGAAAATTAAATCTTAAATAGCTTTATTCGATATGCAAATAAATAAACATGAAACATTTTAATCAAAACAACTTCAATACTTTCCCATAAACAAAATGCTCTGCATCATCTCAAATCCTCTTTGACCAGATTCAGCTACGAAGAAGGGTATTCCTCCTTTGCTCAAGACTCCCCTGGGTCGGCCACGTCACCCTGGAGGCCTACCAAGCGGCGCACCAGGTGGCGCGGGCCGTATTCGTCCTCAGATGCTATTTACCTTGGAATGTATGCATTATTCATCGGCAAAAGATCGTTCCGTGTCATTCTATAATAAAATCATTAGGTTATCAACACAATATGCCCTTCAGGAAAATTCATGATTTATACTGTTCACTAGCTACAGTAGCTACCTACATCCTTTATTATTTACAAAAACCATTTCGTTTATTAAGAGCTAGCTACTTATCTAGTGCAAAAATGTAAAATGAGTATTGTAAAAACAAGAATAAAACGTTTGAAATTATCTTTGTTCTGTTGTAGTTTCATTTAAATCTAATAAGCTTAAAAGTGGCCATACGGGTAGTAAACCAGTATGAAATATAAGTAGGTACTCGTTTAACCAGCCTGTGAGAAACGTACTCACTTAACATTTGAACATATTCAGACGAATGTATGCCACCAACATACATCGTTCGTACTCTAAAATCCGGCGAGTGTATGCCACAAACATATACCGCCCCCTTAATTCCGACGAGTGCATGCCACAAACATACATCGTCCCCTAATATCCGACGAGTGTATGCAACATACATACATCGCCCTCTAATATCCGACGAGTGTATGCAACATACATACATCGCCCCCTAATATCAAATTCAATTTAATGCATTTCAACAAACTAATTCAATGTATCTCTTGTAACCAGTGAGCATGCATAGCTTGCTCACTCAACCCAGTGAACACCTTATATTTGTTCGCTCATCATTAAAAATTAAAAATATTAACATTAGAGATATCCAAATTCACATAAAGACTTTCATATTTAAATATTTAAAGATACCATATTAAAATATTCGTATTTAAACTCATATTCATAGTTCAAGCAATTTATATTGCTATTCACGGTGTTCATATTAATTAAATCCACAAAATTTGTACCTATTAATTAATATATCAATAAATAGAAAGCCAGAATTCAATTGTAAGCAAGTAATACGTACCTATTAAACCAATCTTACCAGGTAACGTAGGTAACCAGTAAGCATACATGACTCACTCAATCCAGAGAACACGTTCGCTCAATACATTAAAAAACAAAGGAAAATTTGTAATAATTAATTTTAATAATATTAAGATAAATGAAATGTAAGCAACCAATCATAAATTATTCTTACTCTTTACTACTTCTTACTAGCTTCATAACTTATAGTTTTCTTTTATTCACTGTTAGTATTAGATACCACGTTAAAACATGGATTGTATGCAAAATTTAGTAGCCATAAGTGATTTTACTCTGTGCAACAGTAAAGGCTATCAAAACTTAGCACTAATTACTTAAAACATTACATGTAGGTACACAGCCAAAACTGCCAGTCCTAGCTCCATGTGTAAGATTATAAACAACATGAACAGCAAGTACTCTAATAATATAATAATGCCAATCATCTCCATTAATTCTGTACAATCCACATTTAATACATGTAAATTAAACAACAGCAATCAAGATATTATGCCAGATTCATGGTACGCTATGATCGTGCCATACGAAAATATCTACTACATACCCGCGTTTAAAATTATGTAAGTATAATCGGAGGGTAGCCCCGACCGTACACGAACACAATTAATCAATTCAAATAAAAGTGTGATCTAGTTTATGTCCGTTCCGTCGGAGAGTAGCCCCGACCATGTACGGAACACAATCCGCCACACAAATATTCCTATTTTAACGCTTTAGATTTAACTAACACGATCGGAGAGTAGCCCCGAACACGAATTAGTAAAATCTTAGTACTAAGCTACGCATGTAGACTTTTTAAATTATGTTAGTATAGTCGGAGGGTAGCCCCGACCGTATACGAACACAATCAATTAAAACACAAATGCGATTTAGTTTATGTCCGTTCCGTCGGAGAGTAGCCCCGACCATGTACGAAACACAATCCACCGCAAAGGTATTTAAAATGTCATTTAAATAAAAAAAATACGCATTAACATGGAATCTGGAATATTTATCCTTTCTCTGCGTGAAGAGAATAAAATAACTCGTTTGGCATTACTATAGCACAGAATAAGCAAATTATTCTTATTATCAGGTTTAGAAATAAACTTACGTGGGTACTTTACCGCTTCTGAAATATGAAGAAAACGCAGACTCCAGATAACACTCATATAATTATTGATCCAACTTACAGGTACAGGCATAGTACAGGTATAACAATATAGATACAGTCGACGTCTTAGTGAACTTATCCCCTCGAGGCTAGTTTGAAGAATGACCTCTCTATGCTCGTTAATCGGGCTCAAGCCTAGCTACCCCCACCGATTTTACCACAGATTAGCCTATTAAATTTAACAAAATGGCGGCAAGAGACGGCATTACCAGTGTTGCTATTAAAAAATAATAAAAACCTTCTAAAATCATGACAATATGAATCCGATGACAATACAATAATTTGCTAGCATTGAGCTGATCTGATGATGGAGTCAAGAGGTAGGCAATAGAACTCTTCAATGGCTGCTAGGAAACCCCTCGAGTTTAGGCTCATTTGTTTCGTTCTGATAAGACCTATTCGCTACACTTGGTGGTGAGGGTCTGATGATGGAGCAGGGAGGAAGCCTGCGGCAGTCCTTAATGATCAATAGGAAACACTTCGAGTTCTGGTTCATTTGTTTCGTTCTAGTGAGACCTATTCGCTACACTTGGTGGTGAGGGTCTGATGATGGAGCTGGGAGGAAGCCAGTGAAACTCCTTAATGACCACAAGAAAACCCCTCGAGTTTGGGCTCATTTGTTTCTTTCTGATGAGACCTATTCGCTACTTTAGGTGGTGAGGGTCTGATGATGGAGCAGGGAGGAAGTCAGTGGCGTAACTTAATGAGCACTAGGAAACCCCTCGAGTTTGGGCTCATTTGTTTCGGTCTGATGAGACCTATTCGCTACACTTGGTGGTGAGGGTCTGATGATGGAGCAGGCAGGAAGTCAGTGGCACTCCTTTGTGACGACTAGGAAACCCCTCGAGTTTTGGCTCATTTGTTTCGGTCTCATGAGACCTATTCGCTACACTTGGTGGTGAGGGTCTGATGATGGAGCAGGGAAGAAGTAAGGGTTCGGCTCGCGCATCCGGTAAAAAATAGACTCCACTTGAATTTGTAAAACTAAATACATACCATCACGCCTTTGAGTTATAATGTTTACGGGGTGGGCAGACACATGAATGGACTGTGAAATCGATTACCATCCATCCATAGCTTACTAAAAAGTAAAAAATAAATATGTAGTTTAAAAAACTAAGCAACACACACTTTTATAGGAACAGACTAAAAGTGCAAAATAACCGTCTATTCAGTAACTGAAATTCAAAAGCGTGGTGCGCCCTTCGCAAAGTATGCATTCAAGTACTTAATATTGACCACGCGCACCACGCTTTTTAGTTTCAGTTACTGAATAGACGGTTATTTTGCACTTTTAGTCTGTTCCTATAAAAGTGTGTGTTGCTTAGTTTTTTAAACTACATATTTATTTCTCTCTTATTTGCAAAGTAGCTGGGAGAACGTCAACTAAAATTATTCCAAATTTCAACTTAGCATAGCTAAGCATAGCATTAGTAGTTCTCGAGATACCCATTTATGAAAGACAGACAAAGTCTCACCATAAGGGATCATTTTTACCATTTTGGTTAACTTATACTTAAGTATAATTTTAGTTACGGAAGAGCGAAGTCGCCTGTTACAGGTTTTAATGCTTACTAGCTGACCTCAATCACTTGTTTTTACTGTGTAACTGTTTATCGAAATAAAGATATTTTATGTTTTTATGGTCTAGAAACTATACTTGTGTATAGGTACTGCATTTATCCCGATATTCCAACGGGAACAGGAATCAACAAATTTCTTTCAACTTTATACAAATCACATAACTTCAAAAGCAATCAAATTCAAGGTTTATTTAGCCTTAAATTATGTCCTTGGTCTCGTGTAAATATAACATTTCTAACACATTCAAAAACGCTACGACGACATTCAATATTTATCAAGTTCAGCATTTAAATACCCATAATTACAAGCAGTAAAATGAATATATGATCCAATAAATCTTTACCTAACGATACTTTGTTAAAATAATACCTTACATTTTCTAATTAATATTTTATATTGATTGAATTATACACCAATTGAGTTACTTAGAGGTCTTTACGAAATTGCCGTTTTCTATGGGGAAATGTAATAAGTTGGAATTATCTTACAAAAATATTTGGGGATTTCTTGGACATTTGAACTCCAAATTCAACGAAACTTTAGAAATATGATCAGACAACATTAATCTAACTATTGTCTAAAATCTCATTAAAAAACCTGCCTAAGATTAAAGAATACTGTTCGAAGCAGTCAAATTGACGATAACCAAAGAGGGGTACTTTGAAGCCACTTTATTAAATAATTACGTTTAGGAGCATAAGGTCAAAAGCGCAAAATGACAAACGATAGCCAATAGTCAAAAGAGCAGAATGTCAAAAGCGCACATAGTAAAAAGCGCAGAATGTCAAATGTGAGAAAAAAACGGCAATTTTAGTAGGAAAAGACCTATTATTCGTGAATGAATATTTGATAATGAAATATGTCGGGGCGTGAAGCTCGTGAACAGCATCAGGATGGGTTACCATTATTTATTACGAGCTTATGATTGTGGGCAAAGGGTAATGCTAGCGAATTCTTAATAAGAGGGTTGATAATAATCAAATCTAATGTAACTGCGATTAACACTGAATTTAAGTGACAATCTAGATATCCTATTAACATTCTTTCTAAGACTAGGTTTTAGGAAACGAATAATGAGTTCGTGGGCCACGTTTTAACCGTTTAACGTCTCTAGACCGAATGCCAAGCTCCAAAGCTCATATGCAACAAGTTCGCATCCCATAGTTTTTTATAAATGTCTCATAAATCATTATTAATTGCGGGCCCTCGACCACATTCAGTGTGTGATAACACCGTTCGTTCCCAGAACGTCAAATCAATATCTTAACACTTGGCTCTTAAATCCTAACAAGAGGTATTTTCCGTAGAACTCAAATATTATAGGCAATAAATAACAATAGCTTGTAAGTTATTACGAACCTAATTATTGATATCGGCCAGGCGCCGACAAATATATACTTATACTTAACCGAAAAAATTTATGGTAGAAATATATTAAAGCTAATCTGCGGGGTTTTACCCGTTGCCGTGGGAATATAATAATAAAATATGTATCGCCTAGGTACGAGTATGTCACTCACCTGCCCCCTGATTCACGAACCGTCGGAAACGGAAACGGATTCAAATCTTGTCTATTCTATAGTGAGTGACAGAGACAGTGCATACATTCCGCTGTCGGGAGCAATCCTGACGGTTCGTGAATCAAGGGGCTGTTTTCTGGATCTAAGACTGCGCGCATCCCCGGGTGGTGGATAGGAGGACGGCCCTCAGTAAGAGTTACCGGCTTCGGCCGGCGCGAACCTAAACCAGATTATACCACAACCCTGTATGCAGTGCAGGAACGGAGGCTGCCGTGTTTTCTCACAGGGCGGCCGCGGGAAGCGAAACCCCTTCAAAAATGCAAGATCATACCGCAACCCTGTACGTTTTGCACGAACGGGGGCTGCAGAAAACGTAGGTCCGCCGTAGGGAACAGCGGCTATCGCCAGGAAGTGGTTAGTAGAGGGGCTAGCCTATTTATTAGTGAACGATCCTGTGATTCCGCCCGCCCTCCTAGGTGTAGTAGGGTTACCCGGGTACAGGGGTCTCTGCTTGGGCGGACCGTTTTCCCCCCATTATCGTGGGACTTTTATGGAAAGTATTACAAAAAAAACCTCTACAACGGTCTCTGTCTATTTTGTCCTTAGCCCGATGACTATTAGTCCAGACAATTTAATATTCACATTAAATCCTACAGTTTTGATTTCTTTTTCTGAACATGATTTGTGGTTATTGGAAACCCACCTTGTGGTTTGGCCCCCTCCCCCTATTGAGCATTTTAAGAAAACGGACGGGAAACTTTCAATCGCTGTAGAGATTTGAGTAGGATTTCCTTGACTGTACTTTAACGAGTTCTCCGAAGCCTAATGTAGTGGTGCGTCAAGTAGCACAAACACGAAAAAAACTTTCGATATGGTAAACTATACAATCCGTCAAAAGTTTTCTAAAAGCTGCTGTCAAATATCAATTACATTTAAGAAAGAGATGCCATGATGTTTGAGATTGGTTTGAGACGCTCCCAAAGATGATTTGCGTTCGAGAATTCGGGCGTTATAAACGTCAAAGAAGCTACGCCATCGGTTCGCAAATCCTACGGCGGGAGACCTTGCAAGAAGAACCGACAAGAAACTCGTCAAGGGCAATCTTTTTCTCCCTGTTTTATTTCATACAGAGTCGACTGGAGTCGTCGTAGTGGTCGTTAGCCTTTTGCCTATCAAGTTTCCCGAAGCCTAACGATCTTACTGGGTATTACGTATGCGTTCTCGCAGTCAAAGGTTGGTCAAAAGGTATTTCCTGCTGTATAAGTCAATTGTTAATTCCGACTTGTCGATACGCTTTGATCAAGATCGTCTGCAACCCTGTTCATTTGTACTGCCATAGAAATATATAATTATTTGCAGTAGGTATATTATTTGCTCCAGCAAATAATACATTTTAAAGAATATTACATCAAATAAAAACATAAAAAAAATAATGTGACAAAAGAGTTCAAAGGAATACGTTAACGACTAGGCAAGTAAAAGTCAAGGGTAAATTAGATTTATTCGTTTATTATTTTGCGTATTTACTTTACATAATACAAGATATTTATTTACTTACTAGCGGCCCGCCCCGGCTTTACACGGGTGGAAATTAATTTTTTAAACGTTTTTAAATTAGAGAAAATCAAAACATTCTATGTCGGTAGCGTCCACTGCGTGCGTAGGGAGCCGCGCATAGAGTGCAAACGCCCCTCCTCATACTTCGGTCCGCGAGGGATTGAAAAACAACAAAATCCAAATATTATGTAAATATATATAATATAAAAAATATATTAATATTAATTACTAGTTATTAGTAGATATGACGACCGATTTGGCTCAGGGGCACCTGCCTTCTGCGCCAGAGGTCTCGGGTACCATTCCCGAACAAGACAAATATTTGTATGCATGAATATGTCTATGTGTCTTGGTCTGAGTGTTTTTTATGTACATTTTAGTATGTATTTATAAACAAAAGGTTATCAAGTTTTCCATTATACAGTTTCATAATGAAATTTACATAGGTAGGCTTAGATTATTGGTGTGATTGTTAGAAATTATTTATTATTAAAACAATGTTGTACAAGTGAAATATTTACAATTGAAATATTTACTTTAAGCCAACATAATTCCTAGAACCGATTCCTGAAAGGAAGTCAGAAAACAAAGACAATTAAATCATTTGAGGTTTTAGCTATTCTTGAAAATCCTTTCAACGTCTGAAAATTGCCCATAAAAGCAAGCACTTGCTTTTCATTATCATGCTTTTTTTACATCTTCACGATTATAAAATAAAAGGGTATTTCACTGTTGTCGAAATGTAGATATTTAATGATGATGTTAAAATATATACCATTTAAAAGTACCAAACGTGAAAAAATAATTTGAATCTGTTTTGTAACAAGCTAATTATAAGCTGTTTAATTTTGGCAATAGCTGTCTCTTTCTGAAACGAAATCTTCTATGGCGAGACTATGACGTTACTGACTTGGTGACGTCACAAATATAGTCGTTCTCTCCTCGTCTAATTAAAAAGTTTGATGTCCTATAACTTTGAACATATTTAAGGGGTGAAAAGCGAACATACAAACAGACAAACAAACAAACAGACAAACAGATAAACAGACAAACAGACAAAATTTTTAATATCTATCGTTTTGGGGTCTATATCCTGTACACATCACATAACAGTAATTATTTTTAAAAAATATTTCATTTACTGACTTTTTTTCCATTTCTGTTTTATTATATGTATAGATAATTCAAAATAAAACCTTGTTTCGTGTAGCTAATATTTCAAAAAACATTTTAAAGAAATAAAAAAATATCAGTAAAATACCCTATTGGCAATTTCAGTGAGTTAGGTATCTGATATCAACCAAAAAATAAGAAACAGTAAATTTCAACTATATTTATCGCGGAAATACCGAGAATACAGCCTCTAGGGTGGAAAGCTATAAGTGGAAGTAACTCAAATATATTGTATCTGGTCTTACCGCATAATAGCCGATTTGTTAGAAAAACGTTTTACTATCTTTTGTAAGTAGTTCATGATTAATGCTGAGCATTTTTGTTACTGCCGGCCGAATTTATAGTAGAATTTTCCTTCACCTAAACCTAAAATAATGACAGCTTGTGTGACATTATCAACATGATATTATTATCTTATAATAAACAAATAAAAAATATTAAAAAATCAAAGTACTTGCATATAACTTTCAATGATCACAAACTGTGTTAAGTACTGAAAAATTGCATAAAACCTGATAGAAGAGAGCGTGGAATCAAAACAACTATTAAAAATTAAGAGCGTTTTATAAAAACAAATTAATAAAATAGCGGAGAACCATTTAACATTGTTTTACTCTGTCATCATTTTATGACTGGTGAATATTTACTTTTATTTTTATTATTGGCTTCAGCTCCGTTTTATAAAAAAATACAGGAGAGAGAGACACAGGACGTTTGGTACATATCGTGTGCCATATTTAAATGGTCGACTGAAGGGGTTGTCTGCTACCCTTTCAGACCCTTTAACTGTAAAACAAGCCAGTCAATACACCAAACAACCTGTTGTTATGGTAACATAATCTATACTTCTATACTAATATTATAAAGAGGAAAGATTTGATGGTTTGTTTGTTTGTTTGCATCGAATAGGCTCCGAAACTACTGGACCGATTTAGAAAATTCTTTCACCATTAGAAAGCTACATTCCCATTATAGCCCATGTTTATCTCGATATTCCCACGGGAACGGCTACCACACGCGTGAAACCCCGAGGATCCGCTAGTAATAGATAAAATTATATCATTAAAATATAAAATTCTATAAATAAAAAAAAACATGTTGGCGTGTCTGAGGATTTGCGCTATTTCAATACCACGTTGTATACAAAATGCGAAGTATGTACGTAATTGCCCCTTAAGTTCCTAAAGTAATTTAAAAAGATTTATGGGTCACATTGTGGGGCTTCTCCCACATATTTTATTTATATTATATATTGATTTTACAAACAATAAAATACTATAAAATATACAACTTATATATCTTACATTTACATATATTTATATACAGTAAAATATTATACACAACAAATAGTATAAAAGTAATTAACATTTCAAATAAACCTTTTATTTATTTACATTATTATTAAGTAATATTTACATTTATTTTATTTATTGCTTTTAACTTCATAAGTCTCGTCCGGCAAAATCCTGTGCCGGCTGGTTGCCGTCCGAACGCAATGGACTCGCGCACCTAGCCGACCGGCCTATTGTTCTCCGGACGATTCGAGAAACGGGTCGGCGCACGCGCAGGCTGCGTGCCGCGCGCGCGCAGGCTGCGTGCCGCGCGCGCGCCAGTCAGTTCCTATGCTTGACGCCATACGCACGTTCGCTTTGCTCCCGCGCTAATACTAGACGCTTTGTTTACATGCTTTCACTTCGCCTGTTTTCCTTATCTACTATCTGTGCTTCATCTTCTTCTGTGCCGTAATCTCACTGTTTGCTCTGTACTGTACTCCTTCTATCAATGTGATGTGCTTATTGTGATAAGTGTAGTAAATGTTGTGACACTCAGTGCCGGATTTTATTTCGCCGTCATCCACTACAGCTAAGTACTAGCATAAGACATTCATCTACACCACGCACACATCTCGCTAAATTGGTGACCCCATCCGAACACTATAATGAGCGATAGCAGTGATACGGCCAAGTCGCAAGTCGGCGCGAATGAGAACGTCACTCGCCGTGCAAAAAAATCGGTGCGCGTTTCCACTGCATCGTCCGATTTTCGGCCGAACAATTTAAAAGTGCCGTCATTTTCACCGGACGACCCAGAGATTTGGTTTGCGCTATTAGAGGGCCAGTTTGAAGCGTATGGCTTACAAGATGATTCAGCCAAATTCACCAGCGTCATCACCAACCTGGACATGATCCATGCCAAGGCCGTAAAGGATATTATTGTCAATCCGCCGCCTCGCAACAAGTACGAGACTATAAAATGCGAGTTGATTAAGCGACTCACCGCCTCGCATGAGAAGAAGGTCAGGCAGCTACTCACCCACGAGGAGCTTGGAGACCGGAAGGCGTCGCAGTTTCTTCGGCACCTGCAAGACCTGGCTGGATTGAACGTGCCCGAGGAATTCATCAAGTCCATCTGGACCAGTCGCCTTCCTCAGAACATCCAGACGGTGCTCGCGTCTCAGCCCTCGCATTCCCTGCAGCAGCTCGCCGACCTGGCGGATCGGATCCAGGAGATCACTGCACCTGGACAAGTGACGGAAACGACGTCCTACGGAGCATCTCGCAGCAGCAGCATCGCGGGCGAGATCAATGAGCTTCGCCAGATGGTCATGCGCCTCGAGGCCAAGCTGGACCAGCACTCTCGACCTTCACGCAGCCCAGACCGCTCCAGACCTCACCAGCGTCGTAACTCTTCGCGTTCACGGTCACGTTCAGCATCAAGCTACCGGCGGTACCCGACCTGCTGGTACCACTACAAGTTCGGCTCCAATGCGAAGAGCTGCGTGAAGCCGTGTGACTATGGGAAGTCGACGTCTTCGGGAAATGCCACAGGCAGTCGGTAATGGCGACAGACGACTGCCTCTCCTCTCCAGGTCGCCTCTTCGTCACCGACCGCGTCACGAAGACACAGTTTCTGGTCGACACTGGTAGCGACCTCTGTGTCTTCCCTCGCAGCCAGCTACGAGAGCGCCGTGCACCAACGAGCTACCAGCTTGCCGCAGCCAACGGGTCTGCGATCTCTACCTACGGGTTTGTGCATTTCAGCCTGGACTTGGGTCTACGCCGTACGTATCCGTGGCGTTTTATAGTGGCGGATGTGACTAAGCCCATCATTGGGGTAGACTTTTTGTGTAGTTATAATTTAATCGTAGACTGTAAGAACAAGAAGTTAACCGATAATACCACAACTGTTTCTACTCCAGCTTCCCTGGTTTTTAATTGTAAGAATGTTCTTTCTGTAAAGGTTCTGGCTGGCGAATCACATTACCATAAATTACTGTCGCGTGAGTTTCCGGAAATTACGCGACCAGCTGGTACTCAACGGATGACGCCACACAACACTCTTCACCACATTCGCACAACACCAGGTCCTCCAGTCTCATCCGCACCTCGACGTTTGGCCCCTGACAAACTCAAAATTGCGAAGGCTGAGTTCGATGCCATGTTAGCCAATGGCACAGCTAGGCCTTCTGAGAGCTCGTGGTCTTCCCCACTACACCTGGCCGCTAAGAAGGACAACGGCTGGCGCCCCTGCGGCGACTACCGACAGCTCAACGCCCGGACCGTGCCAGACAGGTACCCCATACGTCATATTCATGACTTTACTCACAGCATCTCTGGTTGCCAGGTCTTCAGCACAGTAGACCTGGAAAAAGCATACAACCAGATCCCTGTCTGCGCGGAGGACATACCGAAGACTGCCGTCACCACCCCCTTCGGTATGTTCGAATTTCCGTATATGACGTTTGGTTTGCGCAACGCAGGCCAAACGTTCCAACGTTTTATCGATGAGGTGACGCGTGGGCTCGATTTTACATATTCGTACATCGACGATATCCTGATCTTCAGCAAGGACCACCAGCAGCACGAAGACCACCTCAGACAACTCTTCACTCGGCTACGAGACTATGGCTTGGTCATAAACGTGTCCAAATGTGTTTTCGGGGCTCCCGAGGTAACTTTTCTTGGTTACCGTATCTCGGAGAGCGGAACCAAACCATTGGACGAAAAGGTCCAAGCCATCAGCGAATTCCCCCCACCTACCAACGTGAGGTCGCTGAGGCGATTTTTAGGTATGGCCAACTTTTATAGGCGATTCTTGCCCAAAGCCGCCTTAACCCAAGCGCCTCTAAACGCCTTGCTTATGGGGGCAGTGAAAGGGTCCACACCCATAACCCTGGCCGGCGATGCTCTGAAGGCTTTCTCAGAGACCAAAGAAAGCCTCTCCAACGCAGCTCTTTTGGCACACCCAGATTGCCGAGCCAAGCTAGCGTTGGTCACAGACGCATCAGACCTGGCCCTTGGGGCAGTTCTCCAACAACTAAAGGACAACGTGTGGCAGCCCTTAGCGTTTTTCTCCAGGAAGCTGAGCCCATCCCAGCAGAAGTACTCACCGTACGATCGTGAGCTTCTTGCGATCTACGAGGCCATCAAATATTTCAGACACATGCTCGAGGCGAGGCATTTTACAATCTACACCGACCACAAGCCGATCAGTTTTGCCTTCCGCGAACAGAAGCATAACTGTTCGCCTCGACAGTTCCGGCATCTTGATTACATATCTCAGTTCACGACCGATATAAGGCATATTTCCGGCAAGAACAATGTCGTTGCCGACACCTTGTCTCGCGTCGACGAACTGAGCACTCCAGTTTGCCTCACCAGCCTCGCCCAAGCTCAAGAAACTGACGCTGAACTGGCTCAGTTTCTCTCTGATGGCACATCCCTCCGTCTTAAACAGATGGACTTCCCTGGAAGTCGGACCCCCCTGTACTGCGACGTCAGCACACCGACCCCCAGGCCTTTCGTCACTAAGGATTTCCGCAGGCAGGTATTCCAGAGCCTACATTCACTCAGTCACCCCGGTGCCACAGCCACCGCACAACTCGTTGCTGAACGGTTTGTTTGGCCCGGAGTGAGAAAAGACTGCCGCGAATGGACCCGGTCATGTTTATCGTGCCAACGTGCTAAGGTGAGTCGACACGTATCCGCGCCTTTGGGTACTTTCGACCTGCCCCGTGCACGATTTAAATACGTGCACATCGACCTCATTGGTCCCTTGCCAGTTTGCCAAGGCTATAAATACTGCCTTACAGCCATTGACCGCTTCACGCGTTGGCCCGAGGTCATGCCCCTGCGCGACATAACCGCAGAGACCGTCGCAAAGGCATTAATTGCTGGCTGGATTTCACGTTTTGGTTGCCCAACAGATATTGTGACAGATCGCGGGGCTCAGTTCGAGTCCGCACTGTTCCAATATCTAGGAAAAACCATCGGCTTCCACCACAGACGCACTACAGCCTACCATCCAGCGTGTAATGGCCTTGTTGAGCGCTTTCATCGACAGCTCAAGGCTTCCATCACCTGCCACGCTCAACAAAATTGGATTGAGGTGTTGCCATTTGTGCTGCTGGGCATTCGCAGCGCCTTTAAAGATGACCTGCAATCTTCCTCGGCTGAACTGCTGTATGGCGAGCCATTAAGGCTTCCCGGCGAGTTCTTCAGTCCGAGCACACCGGTCACCTCTGACATATCAGATTTCACGGCGCGCTGACGATCATTCGCTGAGACCCTTCAGCCTGTCCCCGCCGCGCGCCACAGCAAAAACAAAATTTTTGTCTTTAAGGAACTAGCTACCACCGAACACGTCTTCCTCCGTGAAGACGCTTCGCGTGCCACTTTCCAACCGGCTTACTCTGGTCCACATTAGGTACTAGATAGGGATGACAAGGTCTTCAAAATACTGTTGAAGGGTAAACCTGTCACAGTCAGCATCGACCGGCTGAAGCCAGCCTTCATTCTGACAGACGAGGAGGACTTACACCACACACTCACATACACACCTCCGTCCACCACTGATACACCTTCTCACACAGACATACACACACCTACACCACTTCAACCCCATAAAATTACTCGATCCGGGAGACACGTTCGATTCCCAGATTATTATCGACCCTAACCAGGTCTCTGGGGGGAGTGATGTGGGGCTTCTCCCACATATTTTATTTATATTATATATTGATTTTACAAACAATAAAATACTATAAAATATACAACTTATATATCTTACATTTACATATATTTATATACAGTAAAATATTATACACAACAAATAGTATAAAAGTAATTAACATTTCAAATAAACCTTTTATTTATTTACATTATTATTAAGTAATATTTACATTTATTTTATTTATTGCTTTTAACTTCATAAGTCTCGTCCGGCAAAATCCTGTGCCGGCTGGTTGCCGTCCGAACGCAATGGACTCGCGCACCTAGCCGACCGGCCTATTGTTCTCCGGACGATTCGAGAAACGGGTCGGCGCACGCGCAGGCTGCGTGCCGCGCGCGCGCAGGCTGCGTGCCGCGCGCGCGCCAGTCAGTTCCTATGCTTGACGCCATACGCACGTTCGCTTTGCTCCCGCGCTAATACTAGACGCTTTGTTTACATGCTTTCACTTCGCCTGTTTTCCTTATCTACTATCTGTGCTTCATCTTCTTCTGTGCCGTAATCTCACTGTTTGCTCTGTACTGTACTCCTTCTATCAATGTGATGTGCTTATTGTGATAAGTGTAGTAAATGTTGTGACACTCAGTGCCGGATTTTATTTCGCCGTCATCCACTACAGCTAAGTACTAGCATAAGACATTCATCTACACCACGCACACATCTCGCTAAATCAGTCCCTAATACGATGCAATTACATTTACGTGACTTTTAACGTATTACTAGAATGTGTAATGTGACCGTCGGAGGTATATGTGAATGGCGAGCCTTGGAATATCTACGTAATTGACAAGACGCGCGTAAGATTTATTGCGATACTGATAAGCCTACGATAAAGTTCAATTTAAAATATTGCTGAAAAAGTTATATGGGGTGGGTATTCGAGGGAAATCTTATGACTGGTTTAAATCTTTCCTAAAAGACCGTGAACAAATTGTAGAAATAGAACATATAAATACTTACAACAACGAAATTGAAAAGATCCAATCAAATAGTAAAATTATAAACGCCTCGATTCCACAAGGAAGTGTTATCGGAAGTCTACTATTCCTTATCTATATTAACGATCTCCCAAAGGTCATACAAGAACCATGCGTATTATTTGCCGATGACATTTCGCTCCTTACTTCTTGGGATAATGATATAGATATAAACAATAAATTACAACTTATATTCAACAACATTAATAACTGGATGGTAGACCACAACTTAGAAATAAATGTTTCAAAAACTAAATTAATAGCTTTTCACCCACGTCAAAAAATTCCAATAGATATAAACTTTGCATATGATAACTACAAAATTGAAACAGTAAATGAAGTTACATTACTCGGTCTTATAATAGATATACAAATCAACTGGAAGTCCCATGTTCAAAAACTAAAATCTAAATTGGCTAGTTTTGCATATGCGTTGCGTGAAATTAAAGTTACTACAGACAAAAACACAGCACTCAGTACTTACTACGCCTACGCATATGCATGGCTATCGTATGGCATAATTATGTGGGGTAACAGCACGGACGCTTCCTCATTATTTACTATACAGAAAAAATTAATCCGCATAATTTTGTAGAAAGCTGTAAAACATTTTTTATAAATTTTCAAATCCTTACATTACCCTGTATTTATATTTTAGAAGCATGCAAGTTCGTCAGAAAATATCCAGAATTCTACAAACGGCGAGATGAAACTATAACAAGATATAAACTACGACACCGGAATAATCTAACGTTACCAACATCTCGTATAAAAATGCACTCTTCCGGGCCTCTAGTGATGTCCATAAAAATATTCAATAACCTGCCAAATAAAATAAAGGATTTACCAAAAGAAAAAGACTTCATTAAACAAATAAAAGCTCTATTGATAAAAAAACAATATTACACTATACAAGAATATTTAAATGATAAAATTTTGTGAACATAAATTATACAAAAAACTTCAATAAATAATCAACAATAATTAATTTTTACAATTAATATCATAAATTATACAAAAAGCGTCAATTAACTAAAATATTTTTTTTTTCTCAATGAATGCATACTTCAATTATAATAAAATTAAATGTAAACTATACCATCATCAATTAATGTTATTAGCCAAAGGAAAGGTCTTCCCCCCTCACCCTTCTAGTTGCTGTGCCCGACAGGGTCCATATTTAACTGTTCATATTTTGTTAACACCTTTGTAACTAATATGGTTGAAGCAATAAAGTATTGAGTATTGAGTATTGAGTAAGTCGCAGAATAACTGAGAAATAAATCGAACATGTCTGGACCAGCTTGGCGTTAGTCTACCTCCCGATCACATAATATATCTGAAAAAGGGGCTTTAAATTGCGTTTAGGCTATAAGAAGCTAGAATCGCGTATAGAAAATAAACTATGTGGTAAGATCTCGAAATTCTAAATAAACAGTTTTTGTTTCTCGTGCTTAGAAATGGTCATCAATTACCAAGTCTAAAAAAGTGATTTCTGATCAGTGATTACATTTGCGAAGTAACCCTTTATATATTATTTTCTTAAAATTTTGGTGTTGGCAGGTATTGTGCACTGGTGTTTTCGTGGTGTGCATGTGCAATTTTTTGCGGGCGGTGCATCTTGCATATTGTGATTTTTCTTTGCGGAAGTAAGCTACATATATTTCGTTTTTCACAATGGTTAGGGACTTCCGCCAAGTGACGCCTGATTCAATCATTTTTTTTTTTCTCAAGTATGTTTTTAAGTTTAAAAGTATTAAATCAGTAAGGTTATGTTTATGTTTATAAGTTTATCGTTTTCAATACTCGTTTAAAGCACAAGTTCTTATTTGTCCTCTCTAATACACAGACAGGGGTCCAGGATTTGGTGGGGGGAGGATATTTGTCCTCTCTCATACACAGACAGGCCCCAAGTCTGCTAATTTTAATTTAAATAAGATTCTATTGATATTCAATTGAGACTCAATTACGATTCCATTACGATTAAAACAAATTGGGTATTCTGTAAAAACTTGTACGTCAGCTCAATAGAATCGCAATTGAATCGTAATTGAATCGTAATGGAGTCTCAGTTGGATAGTTACCTTCGGGTATGTATCATAATAACTACGGTCGTTTCGACTATGGTCGAAATAACTACGGTCAAAAGACCTACTGTTCAAAATAACTATTGGTCGTTACACCTATTTTTAAAATAACTAATGTACGAAATCACTACTGGTCATCTCACCTACGAACAACTCACCTACGGTTATTTCACCTACGGTTGATTGAACTACTAGTCATTTCACCTACGGTCAACTCACCTACTCGGTTTATTAAGTTTAAAAATAGTGACTCATGTACAGACACGAGCAATAATATTATGTATACAATACAACATAGAACTTTGTCACACTGTAGCGTTCCAAAAGAAATCGATCAGTGTCACAGAAGTCATTCAATATTGTAATATGATATAGTCCTATGTTGTATACATATTATTGGTCGTGACTGTATTGCTGTTAGGTGCGAGGAGCGAAGCGACGAGCATGTTAGGTTTACATGAACATACCACGCGAGCCGAGCGAGCGAAGCGAGCGTGCCGCGGCAGCGGCCGGCAAAGCGCCAGAAACGACTATATACATATTCCCATTTCCTATTAAACTGAAGTAGGGGGTAGGGGGGGTGTATAAAGTCGATTCTGGCGCTTCGCCGGCCGCTGCCGCGGCACGCTCGCTTCGCTCGCTCGGCTCGCGCGGCGTTTTGGTCACTGTTCTAACCTAACCTAACCTAAAACGTCTGTTACATTTTGTTGGGTGGCAGGGGGCTTCGACCCCCGAGGCCCCTTGGCGGGGGGCTTCGCCCCCTGTCCCCCCTTTTGTTTTTCCCAAAAGATATAAAAATTTTGAAATAAATAACAAAAAATTTTTTGAGCAAAAAAAAAAAAAAAAAATTTTATATGTCCATCGGATGCCTCCTAGGTATCTCCGGGATACCTTAGGGGATCGAAAATTTTGTTAGATTTCAGCTATGACGCACCGTTTTCGAGATATTTGCATTTTTATAAAATTCATTTTTGAAAATTTTGCAAGTCCCCGCTTCATACTAAACCAGTCAAAAATTTTATGTTTGCGACACTCTAACCAAAAAAACAATCCAACGCGCCCAAATCTTTCCAATTCATAAGCTTGTTGTAGGCGAGTCGTTCATAGTCGAAACAACCAGTAGATGAAATGAACATTAGGCCAATCGTCCGTTAGTTGAATCAACTGTAGTTCAATCAACCGTAGGTGAAATTAACAGTAGTTGAGTCGTTCAATAGTCATAACGAAAATATGTGAATCGATCGTAGTTATTTCGACCATAGTCCTAATGACCTTAGTTATTATGATACATACCCCATTGAGAGTACTGTCAAACAAATGTCAAATGAGAGTAGAATACGATTGTAATACGATTGAAGAGCAGACTAGCAAATATTCCGATGGCAGTTCAATGGCAGTTCAGTCGTATACCATTGGTCTTAAGTTAGTAGCAGAATACCAAAAATGTCAAAAACCGCTATTGAGATCCAATTAAGATTCAATTGAACCATTTGTAAATTAGCAGACTTGGGGCCCAGGATTTATTGGGGGGAGGAGGGGCAATTTTTGCTTTTCACTTTTACGTTTCCGTTAATACAATTTGCAAATTAACACATTTGGGCGATTGCCCCGCACCTGCTCAGTTGTTGCTCATGCATACACTCGTTATGTTTTCATGTACCAAATATGTATGCTACGAATATGACACAAGATTTTCGCATTAACATACAAACCTGATGTAGAACGTGCTTGGTATACAACTATCATCCATCACTATAATGGATTGACAAAATATATCTCAAACATTACACAAATTAATGAAATAAATTCTTGAGAGGTTAAGTGCTACTTCATCGGAATTCGGCACGGTAGATAATTTGTTTCAGCATATCTCTACGTGCATTAACACTGACGGGGCTATTTTATATATAGGATAGGCAAAGTTAAACCGAAGTTTAAGTACGGATATTGTTATATCCGTAGAAACACTTAACGTTTTTGTAAAAAATAACACAATCAATAAATAAGCAGTATAATTTGATGTTGCCATTTTTTATACTCTTGATCTCGACAAAAAAATCTTAAATTGGAATATTTATTTCTTTTCAATTCACTTGGCCTTATTTGTATAGGTACTAAGACATAAAGCCGACATTATGGATAGACTGAGCCACAGATCACCTCTATGTAACAGTGGACTGAGCGCTATTTTACTTGTCAGAAAACTGCTAAAGGTAATGTTTTGTCTGTCTATTACATTACTATGTAAATATTTAGATTTTATCACATCTTTATTCTGGGAGAAACCTAGAATTAATGTCTTCAATTGCTTTTGTAATAGCGAAAGCATTAAAGCCAATTCATAAATAATAACATTTGTCTTTATATTTTTAACCGACTTCTAAATCAAAAAAGGAGGAGGTTCTCTAATCGTCTGTATGTATGTTTTTTTTTTTTTTTTTTTTTTTATGTATGTCCACCGATTACTCGAAGACGGCTGAACCGATTGAAATGGTTCAAACGTTATTACATCAGGTTGGTTTCCAAGTTGGTCCCATTTTTTGAAATTTCGAAATCGGTTCAGTAGTTTTCAGGAAATCTTGAAAATACTGTCGTTTTCGTTACCACTTTATGTGAATTTAATACGTATCTTTAGGCATAACTCCTTTGTTTATAAACCGATTTAGATGATTCTTGTTTTGATGGAAAGGGGATACCTCAAGGTATTTTAACCGACTTCGAAAAAGGAGGTTTTGAGTTTGATCACATACCTATTTACCAGAAAACACGTAAATTGCCTGCACGATGCACTAAAAAGAGTGAAATAAAAATTATTTTTATAAAAAAATAAAACCGCCTTCTAAAAAACCACATCAAAAAAGTAAGAAATAATTCCTCACCAAATAAATAACGTAAGTACTTTGAAGTCGGGCGGGTTTTAACAAAAACAACAAAACATTGTACATGTTTCACGCCCGACTTCAAAGTACTTACGTTATTTATTTGGTGAGGAATTATTTCTTACTTTTTTGATGTGGTTTTTTAGAAGGCGGTTTTATAAATAAGTTGAGTTACTAAGAAGTGTTCAATAATTCAGTTTCGTAGCAAACACGTAGCTTTATCGTAGCACGAAGCGCTTAGCTACACGTGCTACGGCGTTATCGGCTAAATAAATATTAAAGGGGCATGTAGCTCCGGGTTTTCTTTACAACTATTCAAGATGTGGAAGTCAGAAATACATCTTCAGTATTTGACTGAAAATAAGATTTCGAGTGCGCGTCAGATAACTTTGCTCGCGACTGGAGCGTTTCTGACGCTAGTTATAGTACTTTTTTTTCTAACGTTAAGATGTTCTAAGGTGAAGATTTTTTCGATTTTGACCGCGCGCAAACTTATCTGACGCGCAATTTACACTAGCCTAAGTGGTTTGAAGTTTGAAAAATCGATTGACACTAGATTTCAAGTAAGATTCACTTTTGTTTTTTTTGTTTGAAGTATCGTAAACTTCGATCAACAATAACACCTAGTTCATCGTAAAAGAAAAAAAAACCTACTTCATTTGAAAGTATAAAGTATGGAAATTAATGAAAAAGTTGCGGTGGCATGTCGCCAGGCCTTTTCGTATTTTTGAATAATGCGAAAACAAAAAACTTTTTAAACCTAGCAACGCCTGAGATGGCAGATTTACATTGTTCCAGTTGCTGGCGCCAATTTTGCTGGCAATCGAGCGCTGGCTTCGTCTAAAGGCTTTTTCGTGTCAGTCCAGTGCTAGCGACTTCTAAGCTAGCGACTGCCCAGGCATAAAGTAAAGAGATGCTTAGATAGCGCCATTTAGACACCTAATCTGCCAAAAACCAGCCAAAAACCAAAACCAAGTACAGTGGCACAAACTTTTCTGTTCCGGTGACAGCGGCGCTATGTACTTTTTCTTTTTTTTGTAGCAATTTAACCAGCTCTGACTTCTAAGACCTTGAGCCGCCAGCAGCGCTATGGTTGGACATCAACTTGACAGCAAGTGACATTTAAAAAAAACACGTTAGTTTCACATTTTGGCCACCGGAACAGAAAATATTGTGGCACTGTAAATTGTATGCTGACTTGTCGTTTAATTCTGATGTAATGGAACGTACATTGTACTGAAGTATTCAATTATCTAACTGGCTTATATTTTTATTTATTCTCAAAAGAAATAGGCACAAATTATTGAAACTTTTATGACTAATTCGGTTAAACAAAAAATTAAGAAAAACAAGACGTAAAAAGAAACTTCATACTAGCACAGACGGAAAACGAAAAAGTTTGTTTTGCTACCTGTTAGGCTAGTACTCTATGTCAAACTAGCTTTCCACCCGCGGCTTCGTCTGCGTGGACGACACGACGTTATTCTGCGGGAATGTGATATTTATCTGGTATAAAAAGTAGCCACTGTTCCTCTCCAGGCTACATAGTATCTGTGTCCCAAATTTCAGCCAAGTTTGTTCAGCAGTTTTTGCGTGATTGGGTAGCAAACATCCAAACAACTTTCACATTTATAATATTACTAGCTGACCCGGCAAACGTTGTTTTGCCATATAAATTATAGTTTTATACACCAAAAGTTGCCTACACCAGACAACAGATAGCGCTAGTTATACACTACCAATAAACGGGTCCAAGATATATTACTCTGTAAAGAAAAGTGCGTGTCAGATAACACTGCGCGCATGCGCGACTGGGGCATTTTTGGCGCTAGTTAAGTATAGTACATATCTTTATTCTAAAGTTATGGAAAAGACTTAGTATTCGATTTTGACTGCGCGCAGACGTCAGTGATTACATACTCTTTGGAAGCGGCCATAGAAGAAATGACAGTTTTGTATCGAAGAAACGACAGTTAAACGATTTTTCATACGAAATTTCAATTTTTTTACCGGAATTATAAGTAGCCTATGTTACTCTTCAGCTTCCAAACTATCACCATACCAAATATCACGTCGATCCGTTGCTCCGTTTTGACGTAAAAGAAGGACAAACAAACAAACAAACACACTTTCACATTTATAATATTAGTATGGATATTAAGTAGGATAGGATAAATGATAATAGTTATATATAACCTATACTTAGTTAATTTAAATTAACTCTTGTATGTTCTCGTTCGAAACCGCAATACCATTTACAGCCTACCGTAACTTGAAACTATCCCGAGGGACAAACAAAAGTTGTCCAGTCTCATCAACTTAGTCAAATGGTTATTTGAGCAATAACGATGTTCTTACATTTTATTAACATGACCTTCGCTGCTGGAGAGAAGCCAAGTTGGGTTATTAGTAATGAATTATATTAGTAGATATTCTGAAAAAAACGGACGCGGAGGTGTATAATATTGTAGCGGCGCCGCTGAACGGCACGCCAGAGTTGTCGATTGTAGGCGTTTGTAGCAGCGAGCGGTTTGCGAATTGATTGCGTACTCGTGACAGAACGCCAAAAGTATGGGGCAGAATCGATGCGATGCTATTCTTCAAGAAGGGTGATAAGACTCTCTTGAAGAACTACCGACCCATCTCGCTTCTGAGCCATATCTACTGTTTTCGAGAGCGACTGAGCTACGGAGTCAATAGTCGTCAGTGGTTAGAGCAGTCGCCCGGATAGCGAAAGCTCGTGGGTTCGAGTCCCATCGGAGCTCTTTTTGTGAGACGGGTTGATTTTTCTAAATACTACATATTCAATTTTTCAAAACAAAAATTGCATTGTGAATGCAAAAAAGTAAAAATTTAAATAACTTACTTTATATTTTACAACAAGCAAGTAATTTAATTTTCAAGAATGGTATAATAGACGTCCTTCGTGGTTTATTGAATAATTAAATATCGTATTGTTTAGTAACAGTTTAAGTAGTCGATTGTTATTCAGATCAGGCGCGCTCGAAGGATTAACTCCTAAAAGCCCGTATGACAACAGAATCACAATTTTTTGAGACTTGACTACTCGCAAATTATACCAAAGAGCCATTAGCATAGAAACTCTTGGTCACTTCGTCTTTGAATGTAAATTAAACCGACTAATGTCAATTCAATCTTGTATTCGCTTCTTCTTCGCTACCCCTGAGTCGCGTTGTATTTATTCCATACTTCTTCCCACACGAGCATTAGTTAAAAAGATTCATGTGACGCATGTACTATTGAAATTACATAAAAAATATAAATAGAGCAAAATGAGTTTTTATATCAGTTCAACAACTGACAATTTTGTGGAAAGCAACAAAATACGACTTGTTGAAAAATGTACCTTCAGCTGTCGGTAGAAAAGCAACATGTTCAACAAGTCGTATTTTGAAGAACGGTCGACGCGGACGCTCTGTTGCAAGACTCATTCCACAAACGGCAACAGTGTTGCTTTCCACAAAATTGCCAGTTGTTGAACAGAATAAATGCACTTTTAAATAAGGGTTGCCTTAGGCCTCGTTACCCCCTGCAAGTAAGTCTTCTGCAATAAATGTCCGACAGTCTGTCATATTCAGATAGCAACTTGCAGGTGTAAACACGTGTTTACACCTTGCAAGTTGCTTTACAAGGCCTTACAAGCAGCCACGTTACCATGATGACGACGTAAAGGAATAAAACAATTAAACTGATTCTGTATTTAGTAGCCAAACCATGAAAACTGTCGTTGTAAACTATGCCACCTGTAAAAATCTGTCAAAAAGCTGCTGTCATTATTTCCATAAACGACCGAAAGAGGCGCTGCTCTGGTTTTCATACAAAATAATACGACCACAATAACGATTCACTGTTCTCGTGCCAAACTATACTGACGACCACTGTAGGAATTTTGAAGAAGTATTATTATACCGTCGCAAGTTTTATTTATTTCAGCCTTCAAGACTGACATACTTCTTTAAAGTAATAAAGACGCCTTAGCCACAGCCGTCTCTATCGTCGAGAAGGCTGTGCCTTAGCTCTCCTCGTAAGCTGTACGCTCGTTTCGCGTAAAATTGCACTACCATTTGATGACATAGTTAGGGTACGTTCACACGACAACGTTTGACGTTTTCACGAATAGTATTACGGCGGTGATGCTTTTTAAATGTGTGGAGGGTCATGTCCCATTATCCTTATCCATCCGTAAGAAGGACTGTGCCCCAGCAGTGGTGGCTTATAATGGCTGATGATGATGATGCTTTTTAAATGCCCGTGTTCACACGATAACGAATCGTTAAAAATGCCGATTACCTACGTCCACACACACCACCATGTGACCACACAATACCATGAAATTTAGAGTAACTCTAAAACCTAGGCAATACGAGTAACCTCCACTACCCCTGCTGCCGGCCTGTTTCTCTCGCGAAAAAGATCATGTTATCTAACGTCGAACCGGCCGCATAACAATGGAAAATCTATTGTCTCATTTTTCCGGGTTTGAAAGATTAATGTATCAACGAGATAGAAAAAAATTGTCTAAAGATTTCCCGCCATTGAGAAATGTGGACAATCAGAAGCAATATTCTTGAAACAATACCGCAATTAATTATGATTGCTGAAGATTGCTCCACTTAATTTCCATTACAGTTACCAAGCAATTTATTGCCAAAATTGCCCGGTGTAAGCGTATCCTTATACTTAAGAGACAAGTGGTTTTTGACGCATGTCGGATCCCGTGTAAACGAACGTGGAAAGTAAAGTTGTTTGAAGATGCAGTAGTCTTATTCTGAGTTTTTGT
Organism: Crambus lathoniellus; assembly: GCA_949710035.1. Lineage (NCBI taxonomy): Eukaryota > Metazoa > Arthropoda > Insecta > Lepidoptera > Crambidae > Crambus > Crambus lathoniellus. Next base: position 7,551,979 of record OX453305.1, on the reverse strand, counting down.
TTTAGTCCGGTCAAATTAGACAAAAAAAATAAGAGTGAAGGTATATTTTTGGAATGTTAGTTGTTTACCCGAATCAGAAATGATGAGATCCGCAGGAGAACTAAAACGACCGACATCGCTCGAAGGAATGCTCAGTTGAAGTGGCAGTGGGCGGGACACATAGCGCGGAGAACCGATGGCCGTTGGGGCGGTTCTCGAATGGCGACCGCGAACCGGACGACGTTCCGTGGGCAGACCCCCTACAAGGTGGACCGACGATCTGGTCAAGGTCGCGGGAAGCCGCTGGATGCGGGCAGCGCAGGACCGATCGTTGTGGATATCCTTGGGGGAGGCCTATGCCCAGCAGTGGGCGTCGTACGGCTGAAATGATGATGATGATGATGATGATGAGTTGTTTACCCAAACGTTAAAAGTAAATTATCCCATGACATGTAACAAAGATAAAAAAGACGCTTTTACCCTAAATAGATCCTACTCGTAAATACATCACGGAGATAATGTAATACAAAAACCCTTTAAACGAAACATAATTGTATAACGTAAATATAAAAGAAAGCTTTTTAAAACTTTCTGTTTTTATTTATTTATCCACAACGGGTAGCACTTAGCCTTCATTACACCTGATAAGTGGTGATAAAGCTGAAGGTGGAACCGCACTACTCACGGAATCCTCAATCACTGAGGAACTATCTATATTATCTGTAACTGCCGAAACACAATAATGCTAGAAAAATCATTGTTATGGTGTGAGACTATTAAGTCACCAGTTTCATTATAATAAAACTGGTTTTGAAGAAAAGTTTATATGAAAGTAAAGGTATAAGGGTGTTAGGGGCACCGTTGCAAAAACTTTAACTATGGCTTCAGACCACCATGCTGAACAACGTACAGCAAGAATTTTTCGTCGGAAACGAAAAAAAAACGACATTTCATACAAATTTAGCAACTAATCGGGACATTTTGTATGGAGAGTCGAAATATTTTTTTTTATTTCTGATAAAAAAATCTTACTGTGCGTTGTTCAGCATGATGCCCTGAAGCCATGGTTAAAGTTTTTGCAACGGTGCCCCTAACACCCTGTATATGTAATCTCTTCTAAATTAATAATGTGCAATTTTTATGTGATAACATAAACTTTTTTTTAACAAACTTCAAAACAATTTTTTTAGTAAATATGACACTTAGGTCCGGTTGCTCGAAGCTTGGTTAGGGTTAAATTATGGTTAAAGTAAAATTAACCGGCGGTCAAATTTAAAAAGCGTTGTTGAAGCAGCGGTTACTTTAACGAGCAGTCAAATTACAGATTTAACGGCGGTCAAAATAACCGACAGGGTGGGGGTGGTTTAAATTTTGCCATTAGTAATTAAGGGAAGGTTAATAAAATAGTACAGACAACACTTTTAACCCTAAAATAACCAATGTATTTTTCTTTTACCGATGTCAAAATTGACATCAGTTAAATTTTAACTTTTGTCAATTTTAACAAAAGTTAAATGTACGAGCAACCGGACCTTACTGCCGCAATCAGAGACGTCAAATTGGCATGGCATTAAATTATCATTCCTACTTTATTCAATAGAGAGAGATATAGACTTAATTGACCATTAAAGTTAATTGACGTCTCTGAGTACGGCAGTTAGGTACTAGTCATCCGCCCGCGGCTGCGCCCGCGTGTACTACATGACGTTATCCCGAGGGAATGTGTTACTTTTTCGGGATAAAAAGCAGCTTATATCTCTCTCCAGCTCCCAAACTATCCTCATACCAAAACTAACGCCGATCCGTTTTGACGTGAAAGTCGGACAAACAAACACACTTTTATATATTTCTTTACTTCTATACTAATATTATAAAGAGGATGTTTGATGATGATTGTTTGTTTGCATCGAATAGGCTCCGAAACTACTGGACCGATTTAGAAAATTCTTTCACCATTAGAAAGCTACATTCTTCCCGAGTGACATAGGCTATATTTTATCCCGATATTCCCACGGGAACGGGTAAGTACCACGCGGGCGAAACCGCAAGAGATCCGCTAGTTTACAATTATTGTATGGATTTTAATGTTTTCCTTACCTGTGTAACATATAAATGAAGTTGAACAGGCAGTTGAGAGAAGCCATCATCAGATCAGCAAACGACAGGTTCACCAGAAAGTAGTTCGTTACTGTCCTCATGCGACGGTGAGCTGAAACAAAAATAATTTATGTGTTATTTAAATTTTTACTTTTTTTCATTCACAATTCAATTTTTATTATTGAAAAATTGAAAATGAAGCATTTGAAAAAATCTACCCGTTTCACAACTAGCTTCGATGGGACTCGAACCGACTACGGACTACGGAACGACTCCGTAGCTCATTAGTTAGAGCAGTCGGCCGGATAGCGAAAGATCGTGGGTTCGAGTCCCATCGGAGCTGGTTGTGAGACGGGTCGATTTTTTTAAATACTTCCATTTCAATTTTATCTAAATAGTTACTTCATTTCCAATTTATCAATAAATGAGGTATTATTTCATATTATTGTCGTAAAAACAACAAGAAAAAATATTGCTAACTATAACTAATAATGTTTAGAAAACTAGGAGATGATACATGTTAATTCTTTGAAGAGATTTATAAAAAGACTAGGGGCCGCCCCCGACTTCACCCGCGCGTAAGGCGGTTCTCACACTGGCGACGTGCCTTGCCGCGGAGTGCAAGAGACATATTTCCGTAGCGCTCGAGTTTGAATTCGCAGTGGTCAGACCCACTCGTTTCTTATTTCTACTAGTAGAATTCATTATCTATATTAGTCTGTGGCCGCAAAATGTCGTCACTGACAATCATCTGACAAGTGTTTGTGTTAGCATTTTGCTATATTTTTAAAGTTTCTATGTGATTTATAATTTATTGGCATCACAGATTTCGAATGCTACAAAAATGCATTTAAACGAGTGTAATAGAATTCGATTTCTTAGACGACTGGTTGACGTATACGTTTGGTCGGGCGCTAAAATACGTCTCCAGCTGCACCCCTGCCGCCTAAGCACCGTCGGCTTGAAGTCGTCGTCGTCGGCAGATTACGACGCATCGTGCCATCCTTGTCATGCCATTCCAAATATGTTACGACATGGCAAGGATGGCACGATGCGTCGTAATCGGCTTCAAGCCGAGACGCTGCTTAGGCGGTAGCCCCCCAGATCCGCAATCACGCGCGCGGCGAACGGAGGAGCGGCAGGCAGGCTTATCACGTAACTTGCAAAAGCCAAGCTCTAAATCGCAAATTCGTAATATGTAGCAGTAAAACATAATACGAATTTGCGATTTTAGAGCCATAATGGCGAGATTTTCGCCCTCGCTTGGCTTTTGCAATTTACGTGATAAGCCTGCAGATCGCAGTCTGTATTGGTATCATAAATTTCGATGATTTCGTTTCCGGGGCTGGGTTTCTCGAGCATTCTCTTTTGATTAAAACATTTTATTTTTTTAACATTAGACACAGGATTTAACGTTAGGTACTATCGCGCTCGAGTTCAAAATTTTATTATAATCCTAGATCTTATATCTTTACCATTACAATCTATCTATAGAACTTTTTCTAACTAAGCCCATGTTAATTTCATTATGAAACTGTGTCATGGAAAACTTGATAACGGATAAATACCTATAGATTATGCTTAAATACTTGTTGTTGTAAATACATACTTATTATACAAATAAAACACCCAGACAGACCAAGACAAATAGACATGTTCATGCACACAAATATTTGTCTTGTTTGAGGATCGAGCCCGAGACCTCTGGCGCTGAAGGTTGATGTACATTTTTGATGTTATACCATAATTAGCATGTTTCCAGTTTTTTCATTTATTTAAATATTTTGTGTCTACATGTGTGATGCGTCCTAATTATTATTTTTTTGTTTTGTTTGTTTTAAGTCACCAATATTAAGACTCCTCCAGAATATCAGCGTTGCAACAGTATACTTTTTTTTACTGCTGCAATACTATGCTGAGGTAGGCCTAGTTGGCTGTACACCTGTGTTCTTTTACTTTTATTATTACTTTAATAAATTGTGTAAAGGGCCAATAAATGTTTCTCTTTCTTTCTCTTTCTGAAGGCAGCCTACCTACCCCTACCCCGCCATACCGGTACCCCGCTATATCGGTCGTCATACAACTCAAACAAGATAGTAACGTTTGCACATTTTCTAATTTACACTCCATCCTCTACTACAGGATAAGATCGAGAAACTTTATCCCACGTGGCTCCCATTATAGCTTCCGCCCCGGAAGCTGCTTTAATCCTTTAATCTAGATTGCTATCGCTTGATTATATATCCTTTAGCGGCTTTGCTGGTACAGTCACAAGCAATTTATCTTAATACCATAGAGCTATTGACGCACACGACATTAATGAACGACTTAAAATGCAAAGATCATACTTTTGTTTCAGTACGTTCGTTGTTGCAATGTTTTGTGGCAGACAGTGACTCTTATGCCCGAATACTCGTAAGCTACTTATCTTTGGGCACAGATTACTAAATAGTTACTATGTAACAGATAGTTCACTCCGCTAAGTCATTTAAATAAATAGCAACTCTAACTATAACGCAATAAAGTAGAATTCAGCTTGTACGGCGCAAATTACGAACATTGCATCTCTTTCTATCGCATATATTCTAGCTCTTTTGCGGACCTAATTTCTATGCCATACGCCTGCCCGGCAGGCCGCCGTCCGAACGTACCTAAACTGCGGAGTGACACCCCCCTGCTTTGGGAGATGTTTGGGAGCGTCTCAAACACCGCCCTGTCACTTTAAATGTCAAACGTATGAAAGAGATGCCATGATGTTTGAGAAGCTCCCAAAGATGATTTGCGTTTGAGAATTCGGGCGTTAGTGAATTATATGTTTTTTTGCAAACTTTACATATAATTTCCACTTCATTTGCATCGCACGCCGGGTATAGCTTCTACCTAATAAATAAATAAGGCAGTTCGAACATTGAACGGCAACATGACACATGAATTTTACATTGGCACGGCAGGGTACTCTCTCATACACAAAGTAGAATCGCACAATTATCACACCTTTTGAAGATTTTCAATTTCATTTCGATGTCCAAGGAATTACAGTCCCCTCAAAATCACTTAACAGCTAGATCAAAGTCCTAACATTTCAACATAAATTTTATTCGAATCCTGTTTTTCGGTAAGCCTTTTATGAATCTTAATTGGCGTTTCTCCAAAACGTTTTAATGGAGTTTGCGAACTTTTCGGCTGGTTTAACACTGCTTTATATTTATTAGAACTGGCGTGCGTGAAAAATTGCAATTTTTTGTTCTTCTCTGATCTTTATCGCTTCGAAAAATGAAAGAAAAGTCAAAATACCATAATGAGTAACACCAATGTTTTTTGTAAGCAGCTTATTATCTAAAAAAAAACAATAGGTAACTCGAGAAAAGAAAGAGAAGAGAATCAGCTGCAACTTTGGAAATTCTGGACCGATTTCGATGAAAGTTTCATTCACAAAAACTATTACCTACTTATTATTTTCATAATTTCATAGTAATACTAGCTGACCTGGCAAACTTTGTATTAAAAATCGGCCAAGTGCGAGTCGGATTCGCTCATCAAGGGTTCCGTACCCACTTAACGTACCGATTACGTATACCTAGCAACTATAATACCACTGTATTTTTTTGCCAGAAAGAAATTACTTACTTTATTCTCAGACCTACCGAGTATACCCAAAAATTTCATAAAAATCGGTCAAGCCGTTTCAGTCTAGCCGTAGGTTTGTGTGACTCATTGTAAATGATGAAAAGTAAAATACTTACTTGAGATTACAAAAAGGCATCAATAGAGAAAAGTTTCAACGGTTTGGCTGGTTTTGTTTAAACTTGAAGAGAAGATTTGTATGATAGTAGATTGTACAACAAGTGCATGAAACGTACCATTTTACCCGAGACGTATATATGTCCAGATGTACAGATTATGTACAAAATTGAAGAAACAATGAAATAACAAAAGAAAAATGGAAAATGAAGTATTTAGAAAAAATCGACCCGTCTCACAACTAGCTCCGATGGGACTCGAACCCACGACCTTTCGCTTTCCGGGCGACTGCTCGTTTTTTTTGAGACGGGTCGATTTTTTCTAAATACTTCATTTTCTATTTTTCTATTATAAAAATTGCATTGTGAATGCAAAATACTAAAAATTAAAATAACTATGAAATAACAAGTTTATTTAACGAAGTTTAATTGCGTGTGTGACTGTTTACCTGTAGAGTCTGAGACTTAGACGAAGATTTTACTTTATGCACTAGAGCATAAAAAGCGATTTTATGCAGCCTATATCCAACATAAACACGAACTTTACGAGCATGAGAAGTGAAAAAGTTATTTTATCCCCTATACCCTTAGTATTATATGATCTGAGCCTATACCAATCGAGAATCAAATGTTTTTTATATATGAAAAACTTAATAGATAAGAGAGGAATTTTTATTTTCAATGACTAATCACTCGTCGTCCATTTTCATGCTACCTAAGTATGACGAATATCCTGTATTCCCTGAATATGGGTACAGACTTAGTTTTCGAACTAACATTCTTGAGCAAAACTGATTGAATAGAAACCGAGCATAGTAAACCATGCTGGTTTGCTAATATTTTTCCTTCGAAGTATTTTTCATATAAAAGTTTCTTTACTAGTTACGTCTTATTTTCCTCAAATATATTTTGTAGGTTGCGTCTAACAACACCCGTCGTCATTCGCGAATTAAGTTACCCATTTGATTGTAATCTAAATTGTATTACCGAAGATTTTTTATGAAAAAAAATAACAATAAGATAAAATTACCCCACTTCGTAGCTCTTCGTATTCATATTTCATTCGCTCATAATGCTTTCTAACATTTAATATTGGCTTTTTATCTCCGTCATTTCAATCAAATTCCCATTTCATTAAGTTACGCTGTTTCTTTGAAAAATTTCTTCAAAAACTTTTAGAAATTATTATGAGAGTAGTAGGTACCTACTACTCATATTTCCTTATCTTTTTAATATTTTGTTTTGATTTTTAAAAAGTCAAATCCATTTAGTTTTATTTTTAAACGGCAAACGTTGTTTTGCAATTTAAATTATAGCTTTATGCACCTAAAGTTGCCAACACCAGACAACAAATAGCGCTAGTTATACACTACCAATAAACGGGCCCAATATTGGTCTCTTTTTCCTTCATATAAAAAATTACTTACTCTATGAAGTAGAGTAGAGTGCGTATCAGATAGATAACTCTGCGCGCATGCGCGGCTGGGGCATTTTTGGTGCTAGTTATAGTACATATTTTTATTCTAAGCTTATGAAATAGATTAGTATTCGATTTTGACCGCGCGCAGACGTCAGTGATTGATTATATACTCTTTGGAAGCAGCCATGGAAACAAATGACAGTTTTGTATTGAAGGTACAACAGTTAAACGATTTTTCATACACAATTACAATTTTTACTTAGTTTTCCGGAATTATAAGTAGCCTATGTTACTCTCCAGCTCCCAAACTATCCCCATACCAAATATCAGATCGATCCGTTGCTCCGTTTTGACGTGAAAGAAGGACAAACAAACAAACAAAGAAACACACTTTCACATTTTTAATATTAGTATGGATAATCTTTAGTTCTCTCTTTAGATTTTTTATTTAAAAACGTCCTATATAAAGAGATAAAAAATTGGAAATTTTAAGAAGACTGTACACTCGACATCACACCAAGTTAAACAGTTGAACGCGATAACTTTTATTACGTAGGTAGGACATAAAGGCGGTCTCAAGGTCAACATGTGTAGGTCAACATCTGCCGCCGTGTGTACATACAATCAAACAGTTAATTTTTATTCACACGCTCAAATTAATGGTGACAAATTATAAACAGTAGTATTTAGTTTAGTTAACTGACGAACATAATCAATTACGTAAGTGTACTTGCCTTAGCAAACGCAAGTAAACTCCAGATTTCGTGGATTTAATTAACTGGGTACATAGTGTTTCATTCACATGAATACCCCAATATGTTAGTCATGTTCTGTCACATTTCGAGCTTAATGACTTTGCTTCTTATCGTGACAACAGTGATTTATTATGCGATACATTTACAGTATATTTGCCTGTGTGTATAAACAACACCCGTCGTATTATGTAAGAGGGAAGTTCTTCAAAAAATATTAATCGGAACTACTACAGTAATGAGGTAGGACATTTATAAATCTTATTGAAAAACTAGCGGCCGCCCGCGGTTTCACCCGCGTGGTTCCTGTTCCCGTGGGAATATCTGGATAAAAAGTATCCTAAGTTACTCCTTATTACATCAGCTATCTGCCAGTGAAAGTCCCGTCAAAATCGGTCCAGCCGTTTCAGAGAATATCCGGAACAAACAGACAGACAGACAGACAAAAATTGTAAAAAATGTTAGTTTGGTATATGTACCGTATATATAATCATATGCATGTAGTAAAAAGCGGTTATTTTACTTTTTCGCATTCACAATGCAATTTTTATTTTTGAAAAATTTAAGATTAAGTAAGTATTTTAGAAAAAATCGACTCGTCTCACAACCAGCTCCGATGGGATGTGACGTGAGGCTGGTTGTGAGACAAAAAAATGGTAGTTTCATATGACGAATAACCTCACTAATTTTGAACGTTTAAGAAAGCTAATCGATTGGAAGAAATTTGCTGAAAATGACATCATATGCTTCCAATTCTAAATTTGAACGTTAAAAACAATTAGTTTTGTATACTTAAAGACAAACTAAATTTTAATTATGTAATTCATAACGTTCATTTATTATTGGACTCGGCGACTCAGTCTGCTACAAGCGCAAGAGATATCTTAGGGATCCCTAAGGGGGTTTCATATGACATCTGGTGGATTTGCGATATCCCTTATCTAGCACAGTTTCGGCTCAAAATCTGAGATATTAAAGTTATACAGTAGGGAGTATATCAATGTCTGTTCAGTACACCCCTGCCTAGACCGCGGAGTCAGCATTGGCGCAGTGGAAGGCTATCATGAGTATAGACTCCGGACAAATCTTGGTTTCAGCCGGGATGTAACTGAACAATAGGACTGCGATACACAGCGGAAAGAATGTGAAGTAAGGTGATTTTACATACTGTGGTCTGTGCTGTAGAAAGTCCCTGGGCAGCGTGGGGAGAGGGGGGCCCCCCCTGTGGCTCCGTCTTCTTCTGCAGACCTTACCAATTAGTCACTTCACTCACAACACAAATAACAGCGTTCACAAGACACTGGGCGTTTCAACAATAGATACACAATAACACACGGAGGAGCCTTTTGTCAAGATATATATTGCCCCTGCAACAACACGTGTGGTGGATGATTATCCTTCAAAGCATCGCGACCGGCCACTCATCAGGATGGCATCAAAATCGTGGTCGTACAACACGGGATCGGCAGGATAATTTAAGATTTTTCAAACTCGATATGCCAGGCACATTCAACGCGAGCGATTTTTAACAAATTCAGCAAAATTATTCCGACATTTTCTTACAAGAATTTCAATCAAGTGTCACTGTCAACTTCAAGTGACAGCTAATGTCAATTTGACGTGACATTAGAGTTGCGTTCAGAAACGTCGATCTTTTCCGAACATCCCCCCGCCCCGGACCGTTAAGAACGGTACGTCAATCTACGGGTAATCGGGAGAGCCCACTAACGGCTCTCTTCAAAACCGAATCTCGAACCAAAACCTCAGCAAAACGAGGAACTCCGTCAGTTCCGGGGTAGAGTTTAACAATGCGCCCCCTTCGCCAACATAGGGGCGGCAGGTTAGCATCCTTAATCAACACGAGGTCGCCAGTCTGGGGTGGGGTGGTTTTATCTGTCCACTTCACGCGCTGTTGTAGGATATGCAAATACTCCATCGACCAACGTGCCCAGAAGTTTTGGGACATCTGTCTCAAAAGTTGGTATCGCGACAAACGATGGGATCCTACATCCTGAATCGGATATTCAGGCAACGCCAAAAGGGGCTGTCCGATCAAGAAATGACCTGGGGTCAACGCTTCCAGGTCATTCGGGTCCGAAGACAACGGGCACAAGGGTCGCGAGTTGAGGACGGCCTCAATTTTACAAAATACCGTATCAAGTTCCTCAAACGTGAGAATAGTTTCTCCAATCACGCGACGCAAGTGTGTCTTGGCAGCCTTTACACAAGCTTCAAAATTCCTCCCCAGGTCGGACAAGCTGGTGGGCTAAACTTCCAGATTATCCCACGCCGGGAGAGGGTGGTTCCAATGTCTATTTTATTATCAACAAAAAACTTAACTACTTCCTTAAGATAATTACACGTTCCCTTATAATTAGTACCACAATCGGAACGTATCAATGTCGGCAGTCCTCTACGGGAAACAAATCTGCTCAAGGCGGCGACAAAGGCTTCGGTAGACAATTCCGAGACAATTTCCAAATGGACAGCCTTGGTGGACAAACACACAAACACGCACAAGTACGCCTTATAGGTTTTAGCATTACGCAGTCTCGAAGCCTTTACAGTAAAGGGACCGGCGAAGTCGGTGGCGACTCCGGCAAAAGCTCTACATTCCGTGACGCGATCAGCAGGCAAATCACCCATCTGGGGCTGCATGGTCGCGGCCTTCAATCGATAACAAGGCAGGCAACGGAAAACCACAGTGCGAATGGCTCGACGAGCAGACAAAATCCAAAATTCACGCTGCAAAATGGCCAACAAAGCATTACAGCCAGCATGTTGTGCATTCACATGGCGATCTGTTATTATCAGTTGAGTCAAATGTCCGGCTTTAGGTAACAAAAGGGGGTGACGAGCTCCATACGGCAGGTTCGCATTTCGAAGTCTTCCGCCGACTCGCAAAAGCCCACTCTCGTCCAGGAAGGGATTTAATCGCGATACCGCGCCCTTCAACTTGCGACGGCCTAAACGCAAAATTTCAATCTCGGACTCAAAACTATCAGCTTGTACTCTCCGGACCCAAAACAAGAGCGCGTCCCTACGCTCGTCCGGAGTGAGAACCGACGAATCACGCCTCGCGCGTGGGTTCCTACAATTGTACGCAAAACGTCTGATCCAAGCGGTAACACCAAGCAGCTTCTGTAAGGAGCTGTACCGATCCAACAACAAATCCTTTTCCCCGGCGGGGTTAGTCTCCAGGACGCATGCCCGCATATCAGGAACGGCTACGTTCGACAACGCTGGAGAGGGCGGCCACTCCGACTCAGGCCGCATCAACCACTGTGGGCCCCACCAGAGGGGGTGGTTAATTAGGGTTGGGGCTACACAACCCCGAGACGCACAATCCGCGGGATTCATGGTTCCCGGCACGTGTCTCCAAATCAACTCGATGTCGGAATTACAAATCTGCGACACTCGATTGGCCACAAACACGTCCAAGGTGTGCGCCGGAGCCTTCAACCAACAAAGGACGACCTGACTGTCCGTCCAAGCATAAACCTCTTGTATCTTAATAGATCGACCTAATGTGAGCCATACGTGGTTCAACAAACGCATTAGGAGGGCAGCTCCACACAATTCCAACCTCGGGATCGTATGACGAGTCCGAAGGGGAGCGACTTTGCTTTTCGCTATCACCAGATGCACAGCAACAACTCCGTCAACAGTAACGGTGCGGAGGTACACGGCCGCAGCAAATCCACGTTCGGAGGCATCGGAAAAGCCGTGAAGAGTAACTTTACAATTTTCAGAAGGGAGGAATAGCCTCGGCAAATGCACTTCATTAATCTCGGGGAGGGATGAAACGAAGCTCGACCAATCTCGGAGTAACTCGTCCGAGAGGGGTTCATCCCACGACACACCCGAAGCCCATAACCGTTGCAAGAAACACTTGGCCATAAACAGCACGGGGCAAATCCACCCATTGGGGTCAAAGGTACGTGCGACAGTAGACAATACTAAACGCTTGGTCCAGACTTTCGGTGGTCGTAAATCCACACAATACGTGAAAGTGTCAGAGACCGGTTTGTACTGTACGCCAAGGACGGTCACCACATGGGGATTATCAACATTTTCGAATAGGTGGGGGTCCTGCTGGTGCTCCTCGGGCAAACCTACCAGTACATCAGGCGAGTTGGATATCCATTTCCTCAACTCGTAACCTCCCGACTTCAAAAGGGCGGTGAGTTCGTCTCTCAGGACAATCGCCTCTGAGACAGATGAGGCGCCCGTGCAAATGTCATCCACATAGACGTCACTGGCCAAAATGGCGGAGGCGCGAGGGTATCTCAAGCGCTCCTTCTCGGCCAACTCCAACAAAGAACGAATCGCAACAAACGGGCTCGAAGCCAAACCGTACGTATTCGTATTTAATTCATAAATCAACAAGGGGTCCCTAGGACTCTCTCTCCACAAAATCAATTGGTACCTCCTATCCTCTGGATGGATGACCGTTTGTCTGAACATCATCCGGATGTCAGTCATAAATACAATTTGGTGCCGCCGGAAGTTGGTCAAAATGTCTGAGATCTCCGTGTGCAGCTTGGGACCTACATGCAGACACTGGTTCAAGGACGCTCCAGTAGAGGTGGGAGCCGAACCGTCAAAGACCACCCGAATCTTTCCGGATTTCAAAACGGCGTGGTGCGGCAAAAAGAAGTGCTCAACGGAGCGCCAATCCAAATCGCTCACGGACATGTGCCCTAACTCCTCATACTCCCGCATGAATTCAACATACTTCTGGCGGAAGACCGGATCCTTGCTCATGCGACGCTCCATCGCCACTAGCCTACGTTCCGCTAGCGGTCGGGATTCGCCCAAAGGAGGTCGGCCGGCACGAAAGGGGAGACGGGTGATCAAACGACCAGAGCGGAGGCGACCAGTGTTATTCTGGTAATACAACTCGCATTCATCCGCTACTGGG